>OZ022258.1:19990905-21190905 GCA_963978905.1 Trichostrongylus colubriformis | reverse complement strand
ACTTTGAATCACTGCTACCATCCTTGTTGACGAATCACTGCTAACGGCAAGTTAGGATAATATCAAAGGGGTTCCACCCAGCCGCTTAGAAATCTCGTCTTCTCACCTACACCCTCAACTTCAGTTTAACGGAGGTCGTCGATGACCGCTCTCGCACCCTTGTTCCTGAACTTTTCCCTCAGGCCCATCTCAATATCCCAATTTCAGCAACTGGCTTTCATGAAGTTTTGTTAAGGGCCAGCATTGTCCATAGTGTTGAGAGCCCCACCACTGTGAGGAGCACCCACCTCGTTGGCGTCCTCAGGGTAACGTTGATCGCACAGCTTTCCAGTGGGCTTTCTCCATCTAACCCACGCTAAGATAACCAGACCTGCACTGCCTGATCCACAGATCGTTAGCGGGTAGGTCACTCCCAAGGTGACAGAAGACTTCTACTCTCTTGATGATCTCCCTATGGCATTCCGCTGTTAGTTCTGTGCATTCTCGAAAGCTTATAATCCTAGCCTTCTTGATGTTCATCCTATCCTCTTAGAAGTGCAGACTTGTCTGACCGTTCTTTTTTGTCTGAACTTTTCCCCCATCGTAAGGTACGGGAGTAATGTCAGGGTGGGGGGTCTTTCTTATCACGATTTTTCACCATCGCACAGAGTGAAAAAAAGGAACGGGCGCAGGGATCGATGGTTAGTGTATCCCTACAATGATATCTACTTTGTTCAAAAAAAGTTTGAGAGCGAGCGTCCACGCGGAATGCGTACAGCTGCTTCACCTCCTTCATACATATCTCTCATGAGGGCGGTCAGATATTCCTGCACATGTGGTTCTTCCAACACCTCCCAGAATACTTGTCCGAGGAGACGGAGAGAGACCTTCTCGAGGAATGCTCGTTACCGCTTCTCTCGATTCTCCATCACTCCTCCTCCCCCCCCCCCCCCCCCTCCTGGCGATGAGATGGCGTCGATTGTGGATCTTTCAGGCATGAATACTGATTTCTTCTGCAGTATGTGATCTTTCCTCAGCCCATAATCAATCAGTCCCTTGCACAACTTCGTGGTGAGTGCAGCGACTTGATTCCGCGGTAGTTAGAGCATTCATTGATTCCTATTCTGCTTGAAGATGACGACAGTGTCAGTATTCCTTCACCGATCTGGATTTCCTTCAGCCCCTTTGGTGTTGTCTCCCACATTGAACGTTTGTCAAGAGAGAACTCTTCATTTCGTAGCCCATCTAAGTACTCCTGCCACATATTTCCACCTCAGCATGAGCACTTCAGGATGGCACGGCTAGCTTATTTTTAAAAACATCAACTTGGGCTTGTTGTCTCGGACACTGGCCAGCCTCTAGAGGTATATTTCGCGATAATCAAATGGGTTGTCTTATCTTAGTAGAACAGTAGATGAGTAGATCCTTGAGTAAATAATCTGGATGCACCTTTTTCGCGCCGCCCCGGTGCCACGGCCCCACACCTGCTCGAACCCACTCCGATGCCGCCCATTTTGCTCAGTTGAACAAGAAGAGAACTCAAGTTAATGGCGTCGCAGAGGGTATTAGTAAAAAGAACAGCTTACCTGACTTTTCTTTATACGCTGTCACAGCATTCGGCTTATACTCATAGCGCGACGGACGAACCAGTAGTGGGAGCGTCTCTCCTTGCTTCACCTTCAATGTATACCAATGGTCTACAGCTCTCTTTGATATATTGTCATGTATATCAAAGAGATATTGGGAGCCGTAAAGGTCTGCCATGGTTGTATCGCTTCCATACAGTCAGTTTTCGTATGTTTTCTTATAAAATAATGGGGTGGCCGTGTTGTGAAAGGCTGCTGTTCATTTAAAACCAATCTTTGTCTGGTTCTAGAAGTTGCCGAGGTAAGCCCATCACGAATGAGAGTTTTTCGACCAGCTTCCGCTCACTCTCAGATTTTTTAAATTTTGCTTATGTGAAGAGTTTCACTCGCGTGCTGCTCTACGCTATTCTTTCCGTTCATGTGTCATTACCAGATGATAACTACTAGTTGGCTGGCGCGTACTACCTCACCATACGATGGGCGTCATTAGATCAATTGGATTTGCTCGTTTCTGTGAACTGTACTCAATGTCCTTTATCACTGGAATAGAACATCACTACCTGTCTTCTAAAGCACGTGGTTCTATGGAATTTCCACCACCGCAGCATTGCCCACTCGATGGAGTGGTTCGTTATCCATTTCCTGCCCACGACACAAAAATCGATAATTCCGGTTGATATTCATAATCTACGAAGCTTGCTCTTTACTTTCTGTTAACTTATTAATGTGTAGTTCCGTATTGAGGGGTCTTTAGAGTGTCAGTTCATGCCCTTGAGGTTTTCACGTGTTTATCCGCGTATCATATCAAAAATGTTTCTGTCGCAGTTGAGGCTCTTAAGAGTCTTATGATATTATATCATCACAGCAGCGTCACAGCTACACACTATTCGCTTGAATGACTGGCTTCAAATTCTTAACTCCAACCTTAAAGACACCGTTAGGGGCAATTCTGGCAAAGTGGTGGATTACGAAAGTAGAGGTGCTCAGTAATATAACAATAGAAAAAGAATGACATAAAACGGCGAAAAAACCAAGAAATAGGAACCCGAAATTCCCCCTCCTCGCTCTCGTCCTCTGCGTATCTGGTCGGAGTGGACTGAAGACAGGCCAGAGTCTCAACCAGCCGGCCGCGATTTTTGTCCCGCCTCTCCACGTCGACTCCCCAGGGCGCATAACGGCATAACGGCATGACGAGCTACGGCGCCGCCATAAGACCCCAAGTTGCGTTTTTTTATGCGATTTTCACCACATGTGACCCCTTCTGAAGTAGAAGGTTCGTTTAGAGAACATGTACTTCCAGATCTCAGTTTTCCCTTACCACTAATGGTGCCTTTAAGCTCTCAAAAATGGTAAGCCCTACATATTTGAATATGTTCGCGGTGTTTGGCACCATCAGAAACTCTGCAATATCACCTGTTTCCTGATGACAATGGTTCCCCAATTATAACAATCCTCATTCTATCTTATAGCATTTAATCCGGGCCCTCTCTGCCAGATTGTTGCCACGTCATCGTTGTCAATATCGTAAACAGCAACCACGCTAGTGTGGACGGGACAGCACGGCTGCATGGTGGAGCGCCTCTTGCTTCTTTAGCTCCGCATAATCTAAAAGCTGGCACTTACGCACTGGTAATACCTATGTACGTGGCTTTGTGCCGAATTGCCTGGCTAAAGAGATGGCTGCATTATTCGATATTCCTGGAATGTGCTTTGGAGCACAGATGGAAGGTAACTGACCTTTCTTACGATTTCCTCTTTCTCGACGACCAATGTGAGATCTTTCAGAGCTCGACAAAAGAACACTGAATGGCCCACAGACGGTGGAATCTCATGTAGTTCGCTGGTTAGGTGATAGACAGATTCGAATGGACGTAGTCTGCTTAGCTGCCTGAATGACGACTCTTAAGGATGAGACCTTGACTTGGTCTCAGAATTACAGAAGTACTGGGTACATACACAGGGTGCGACAATACTCGTGCACCTAAACATTTCGAATTATAAAAGTTTCTCGAAGATTTTGCCGCTTCATTCGCCTACTATATGTTGATATGTTGGCAACTGTGGAACACATACGTGATAGAGCACAACAAGGTTAGGCGTTCCAACTTACGAGGTGTTATAAAACTTCATAATGTCGGCAAGCAGACGAGAGATATTGCGTAGATCTTCCCCGTATCCCGAAGAACGGTTCAGCACAATAAAACGCTACAAGGAAATGAAGAGTGAAGCGGATAGAAAAGGAAGAGGGCGTTACACGACAGCAACGAACCGGAAAATGTGAAAGTGGGGGAAATAATCCGAAGGTTCGCCAGGATGACGGCAAAAGGCGTAGAAATAAGCGAAAGGTCAATAAGAAGGATAGTCAGAGTGAAGCTCAAGAGGTTCACTTGTAGTTTGCACAAATGCCAGCTGGACGGGCATCATGAATAATGGAGATTGGAAAGATGCAAAAGGTAGCTGCAAGAACTCACGATGGCACGCGCTCTAGACATCGTCTTAAGCGGTGAAAAGATTTTTATGTTGAATCCAATCTTCAGCTCCCAAAATGAGAGTATTACTGGGGACTCACTTGCTGATACTACTGCCTGAGAATGACTTCAGCAAAATGCAAAACAGCCTCAGTCCATTACAGTTTGGAAGCAATCACATTTCCAAGAAAAACTCAAGTATATATTACTACAGGGATGCTGAGTTATGGGCGAAAGCTTCGGTGCCAGACGGGACTCGAACCCGCACTTCATTTTTTCCGGAGATATGTGCTAATCCATTACACTACCGACACCACCTTCACCTTAACTCAGCTTTTTGAATGGTATATTTAGTGAAAGGCGCCTTAAAAAATATCAAAATCAAGTGTATATGTTGAAGCTGTGAAATCAATGCAGTGGTTTACAAGGATATCGTTGAAAAAGTTCTCGAGTCGTGGCCGATTCCCAGTTCGGAGAAGCCTGCTGGTGCTTTCAACTAGATTCTGCTCCAGCAAACAAGGCGGAGGCGTCACACTACTAGTGTTGGCTGACTTCATCACAGCGATAAATGGTATCCAGTTCTTCGGACCTTAACCCGATAGATTATGAGCCTATGCGTTGAAATTCCTAACCGTCTTCCATCTTGTATCCTTTTCACTATACGTCCATTTTTGATTTTACTTCCGATATTTTCACCAGTTTCCTTGTGTTTTACTGATAGCCTTTTTCCTGTTCCCGAGTGCAATAGCTCACATGTATTGTTCAGCGTTTGAAGGAATGTGCACTCATGTAGAAAGCATTCAGGAAAGAGAACGAACTCTATTTGATTTTTGCCAAGAGCGACATGCTTGTGCATTTAGAAAAGAGAACGAACTCTATTTGATTCTTGCCAAGAACAACTTGCTTGTTCACGTTTTCCAGCTTCAGTCGTTCATTAATCCACTCTTTGTTCTCTTTGATGAAATCCTAGATGAAGATACCTGCCACTTCAACAGAGTTGGAAATGAATTGAATTCCTAGGAAAGCACGAACCTTCACAATCTTCGTCATACCACCGAAGCGTATCACGTTCTCGACGAATAGGAGACGATGCTTGATTGATTTAATGATATCCGGCGCTGACTCAGCTACCATTTGTGGCCAAATTTTAATATTCCTTAGCTGAAAATTCGAGGAATTCCAAGAAGATAAATTAGTGTATACTGTGCTGAAGGATAGAGATGCATCCGGGGTAGAATACGCGAGCTGAGTCAAGTCACGTGAGAAGGTTGAGAGTAACCTTTTTCGACAACGAAAACTAAATACCTGCTCTTTCGCGAAAGATTTGCGATGTGTGGCATAGAGTGGTGTCACGCTCAAATCCGAAGCTGTTACATGCTTTCCTCGACCGAATGATAGAATCCCACTGCGACGTCGTTCCAGTTCATTACGCATTATGTATGCTATGCTGGAACATTATCTATGACTGAGGTGAATCACCGCGGTGTCTCATACTGTGCATGCAGGGCGCTATTTCAAAAGAAAAGAGTCGCTGCAACGGCAGTGTAGACCGCCTTTTCTCAACTTGGCTTTGATCCATTACGTGGATGGGATAAATGAACAGAAGAAAACAGAGCATTCACAAGTGTTGAGGAAAGTAGCCGCTTCAATACGACTCCCCTTCAACGGCGACCAAATAGGACCCACAATATCAGTAACTACTGCTGGATTGCATAGTTTCAATGTGATTTATTGCTATATATCCTTTCCTAGAGCGAAATATTTATTTTACATTTTGTCGCACGGATTTGCAGTGAAATGCTCTTTGCTTCTCATATGTTTATCGAAAGTTCAGATTTTAGTGCTCATCGCTGACCTCTGAAGATACCACCCCCCCCCACCCTCCTATCCGATCAAATACGACTCCACCGTCGAGGGAACCTCAACTCTCAGTGTTCCATGAGAGGAAGTTTCGGTGGCCTCTCAAAACGCTGGCTTGATCTCAGCCACTGGAGCCTCCTCCTTTCCAATTATCTTAACCTAAGCAATTGTACTTTGATCAGTGTTCTGCATGCAATGACCAGTCACGTAATGCAGTGACCATGAATATTCAACGTGACATACAGTCAATATATTGTAGTGATGCTTCGAGTATGTTTCTCTCGACTACTGCCATTAAACCTGACGCTCAAGGCCAGACTTTATTCGTCAGCCCTCTCAATCACCCAGACAAACTGCAGTACTTCTCAGTCGATATTTTACGCTGCAACTGATCATCTGAGCACCTCTACCCTTCTGTCCTCTCCTCCCCTCCACGACTAGTAGACTGCTCACCTCAGCCAGTCCGTAATATACTGCAGCGACAAATCTGTTTCTCTATTTAGTAGGCTCTGCGGCATGTACTGAAGATAGAAAAGCTTTGCTTCCTTGTAGTCTAGCACAGTCAACTGAAATGTCATTGAATGTAATCCAAGTACTGTCGCAGAAAGACGACAGAGCATAGTGTACCACCTCATCCGCTCGAAGATAGGACCGATACATCATCCACGAGTTGTGATCTTGAGGTTTCGCAATGGTAGTTTCTACAGTTGGACCAGTTCCCAGATTACTACAAGGAAGAGCTGTAGTTGCTTTAGCATCGGTCCTACTACACAATGAAACATTTATGAGTAAGGTGAAAATTCCAAATTTGTAGTACAGTAAACGACAGGTGTTCATTTCTGAAGTCTTCTGCGTTGACGTCACCGGTTCGAATAACTTGTGCCGATTTCAGGGATAGTGCAGATTTCACCGACTCTCCAAAAGCAGTGACGAGCAGATCGCAGCCTATGCTGTTTGTGGTTGCTGCTTGGAGGTGGTAAAGCCGTGGAGGTTGTCCTTATACCAGTGTTGCTACACGCCTTGTGGGCCGTGGTTGCGTCCTACTAGAAGTCTACGAATTCGGTCGGAGTGACGTATTATCTTGTGTCTCCAGATGGCATCGTTGAGGCTTTTGTGCCGATTGGTTCTGTCTTTAACCTTGTTTGATTTGTGTTGGTACTCTGCCGCACCGTTTCGCAGCACCGCAACTCTATGTGACTATTCCGGTTTTAGGCTGCTGAACTATTTCTATTAGCGTTTCGAGCGCACTAAAGCGGACAACCTCCACTACCCCTAAGATTCGACAGACAGTTTTCTTGATTGCTCTAAAATTACTTTTACTGAAGTAGAGGACGATTCGCATCATGATCGCGACACATGACATATGGTTTTCCTTCCATATAAGCCCCCACCAAATGGACTACAGCACAGTACTGCGCGAATAACACGATAGAAACATGTTATGTGGAAATGATCGGTATTGGCCAATCGATGTCAAAAAATCCGTATCGCATAGCTCCAGTGTGATTGGCGCAGTATTGCGTGCTATCCAGACTAGCCTTCGTACAGATACCAGTTACTATACGGATCTCACCCAGCTCAGCGACTGAAGCATTCCTTTACTACCGGAATTTCGCTTACTAAGCGTTTAGTGCTGAAATTTTGTAGGTGATTTACATTTCAATCTTTTGAACTACAAATCACACAGACGTCCAAGCTTTTCGAAAGGCTAGATGATTTAGCTTATCATACCCTTTGCCATGACCGATCTCGGGTCGGTAACGAAATTGGCTCATTGATCACTCAACTCTATTGATCACTGTGGTTGTCGTATTGTAAAGGTGAGAGGTGCATTGATTTTCAGTCACGCTCGGTTGCTATAGTCCCCTATCAGCCTTCAACAGTCATTGCCAGTTCTGTTTCAGGTCACAAGAGCGTGTTCTACCTAGCACTTACAGTAGCGCTCAAGAGTATTCGGCCAAACACTTTTTTGTCATAGCTTTTTTTCTACTTGACCAAATTTGACAAAATGTTAATATGTGGTGCCTGAACCTATGTATTGTCGACATTTCCTTCTACTTGAGTGCCGCTTCACTCTTTTCATGGTTTCTACAAGAATTTACGACAAGACCACCGAAAAAGAAAGAAAAAGGCTTGGTCAAGAAAAAACGGGTCTCTTTACAAAAACAAAACGAGCAAGCCTCAGAACACTTCAATATTCTGTAGAAAGACCACGACATTTGATAACAGCGGCACAGCGGGACGGCATAGGGATGGCACTCCATACACAAAAAATTGCATTTAACCACGTAACTTACACCGTTGAGCGCCAAAATAGTATATTTAGTACGTAGTGCCTCCCAGTACAACATACTGAAATTTCTCTTAGATCGGTCCAGTCGCAAAAAAGTTACAAGTGAAAAACCTAAGTGAACAACCATTTGGCCGAATACTTTTGAGCGCTACTGTATGTGTGTAATCGCTTTACTGTCACCTCGAGTAGTGCGATGCGTTTTATGACGCTTACTCTCCAACGCTCTTCGTCTGTCCCTGTCGGACAGTAAAGAAACTACCACTTTGAATCGCTCACCATCGATCTGCTCCTCCATGCTTTCCACAGTAGGGAGGCACAACATCACTATTTGGAAGTCTAGATAGTCTAGTCAATAGTTTTGGATTTTATTACATCGATCGGCAGCAATCTGCCCACCACTGCGCGTTATTCTATATCATTGTGGTATATTCATTTGCCGCCAGTCACGCAATGCTTATCCCATTTCTGAAAATGCACCACTTTTTGAAAATTCAGTTAGTCCAGCGTTCGATACGATTTGTTGCTCCTGGGACTTCTCAACGTCAACAAATCTGGACCAATCATATGAACGGCAGTATGAAAAGGCAGACGCTGCTATCCAGGAGTCTAGACGGTTTGTGGCCGATACATCTCTGCAGCTGATATCAAAACACCAATCATGTATGCTCTCCGGGTAACACTGAGCACCAGACACTTCAGCTATAGCGATCGCATTGTAGTAAGAAACGGTTTACAGGATCTCATTCAAGCAACTTGCTGATGACTCTTATTAGCGCCTATCAGTCGCAACGGATAAGATCTATCACCATCAAGGTCCCGTACCGCTGCCGATAGCTATTTCCAATGCGCATACTTAACTGTCTATTGAAAGAGGAAACGGATTGGATGACATCATCGAATCATATCAGCCGTAATCATTTGGATCATCCACATTAACGGATCACGTGACATCCGCCTTCTGACGCTCTCTATCAATCTTATCAACGCTATCGATTCGAATCACCCAACACCAATGTCCCGGTCTCATCAGCAAAACACCTATGATTATAAGCGCTCTATGGCCGTTATAAGTTTCTATCACTTTGAGTCCACCACCGCTAGTGTATCCTTACTGACTTTCATATCACTTGTAATATTCAGGGTCTTATCACTGCTGAGACCCGAGATGTTAAGTTTGTGACAGACAGACGAACACTCACAAACAATCCAAGCGAGTTATACAGGGTGGGGCAAAACTACGGAATCTAAGATGATGCCACCCAAAAACTTCATGTCAACTTTAACAAAAAAATAATCGTTATCGATCAATTCTCCAGAAAAAAACTGAACAAAAAGCAATTAATTTTTTCTAAACAATTTCTATTCACTCCAACACAGGCTCACGCTCCGAAAACGCGTTGACCGTGGCAAGGAAGTAGTCTCCGTCCATCTCATCCCATGCTCCCTCCAGCGCTGCCTTCGAGAAACTGAGGTCGCGTTGGGGTTTTGAGCTTACCTTAGACTCGAGAACGCTCCATAAAGAGAAATCGAGTGGGTTGAGGTGCGGTGATGGGAGACCATTCATTAAAGGCTATGAGATATGGAAAATTTTTGTTGCACCAATCCTAGCTTTGTGAGCAAAGGCACCTTCTTGTGGATAGCACCATTTCTTGTTTCCAAAGTGCCTCTGGGCCCACGGTGAGACTTCATTCTTCAGAATCCGAATAGTTGTTCGCGTTGACTTGAACTCCCTGTGGGACGAAGACCTGCGGTGTTCTTCCGACCATGGTTATTCCGGGAAAGACCATCAACGATTTCGGATCAGCAATACGAGTTATGATCGCATTCGGCTTCGATCTTGTGTGAATGCGATCATTTTGCTTCTTCGAGCATTGCTCGGCAGCAAAAACCTTCTCGTCCGTGAAGAGAATGTCTCTGTGCGTGCCACCACGGAATCGTCGAAGAAGCTTCCTCAAGCGTTGTTCTCTCTTTCTTAGTGTCAGCGAATGAAACTTTTTCTTGCTTGCATCTCTTGAATTCCAAGTGATTTTTCACAGTTCTGCGCATCGATTTCGTGGGAATCGACATTACTTCTGTCATCTTCCGAACTGACCGCACCGGTTTCGGGCGCAGACGATCGCGCACTTCCTTGATGTTCGCCTTGGTCGTGACAGAAGTCGGTTTCCCACTTCTTGGCCGGTCGGAAAGGTTTTCTAAGTCTGTTAACCTTGCGATTTTTTCAACACAAGGCTTCTTGGTACCTTCGAACGACGGGAGATATCAACCGCTCGGTACCCTTGACGGTGCAAGTCAACGATGGAAGTCCGGTGAGGGGAAGGTCGATAAATTTTGGATCAAAGATGAAACTTTTTTGTGCTGGCTAGTAGAGAAGGCCGCACAGATTAGAATAAAAACAATGCTTCTTGAATGCAAAAAGCGCCCCGAGAGTATATGTTCCCGTGCCTGGTTTCCGTGATTTTGCCCCACCCCGTATATGATGGTGTAATCTTCATCATTATGCATGGTAACACTTCATCAAAACACGACATACGTATCGGAAAAAGGAAATCCAGAAAACATTTGACATTCAAAACCGCTTTTTTAAATACCCGCGGCCATTCTTTACGTGTCGCGTCATGCCTGCCGCAGACGACGGCGTCAATCTGGTAACACCACCGCATGCAGAGCGCTCGACCCAGCCACACTACCGTATGATGATCGTGGCGGGGACCCACAATTTCGGTTTCGAATCTTGGCATAGTGCCAGACTAATCCGAATTCGAATTCCTGGGCTCTCGCCACGATCACCTACTGTAGTGTGGTTGGGTCGAGCGTTTTGTAAACGGGCGTTATCAGATTGACCGGTGTCGACGTCAATTGACGCAGACACCTACGACACGCTACGTCAATTGATGCCGACACCGCGGCCTTACGCAATTGTGCACAATTGCTATTAATTAGGCCATTCTGCGCAAACGCATGCACTGAAGCGAAATTTGACGTAAAGGAACACGGCCCATGTTTAAATCAGGGTGTAGTATGGAGAGCAGGGAGTCGAAAGGGATGGGTGGTTTGGGGACTTCAATGATGACTGAAACTGATAAGCGAAAGTTTAGCAACTGATAACATTGGGTTCGATTGCATCGATTGATGGTAATCTGCCCATCACCGAGCATCTGATTCTTCTTTATATTGGTGGCATACCCAACTGCCAGCTACGCCATGCTTAATTTTTTTCAGAACATCCACATCTACTGTTCCAAATTCCAGATAGTCTGGCGTTCGATAAGCTTTGCTGCCCCTGGTACTGCTCTAGAACATGGCTCACTTGCTTCGGAACTCTGGATCGCTTCAAAAGAAAGTAACAATTCTGAATCGCGTCTTGATCATGTGGGTAAATCGCACTGTCAGCATATGTCTTTATTAAGAAGGCTGTCAATAAAGCGGATGATACATGGCGGTAGTCAATATCCGAAGTTGAACGCATTACCTATCTGCGACAATGATCATAGACGCTTCAACTGTAGGCTAGGATTTCACATTGACCTGCCAATGACTCATATAAGCCCTTATTGTCATTTTCAGATTCGCTTCATAATCAATAAGGTCCTTGTATCACCCCTACAGCAACTATGAGCATGAACTCCACTGTGAACTAGGAAAGTGAAACGGACTAGGTGACATTAGCTATCTGCCCCTCCTTTTAAAACCTTATCAGCCGCTATCGTTTTTAGTTCCCCGCCACTAACGGATCTATATTTCCTTCCAGTTTATTCATGAATGTCAACGTCAAAGGGTCAACAAGGGAAGTGAATAGATTGGGGCAATTACCTTCTGACGCTTCACATCAAATCTTCTAGAGTTATTAGTCTGGTTCACACACCATCAATGCCTATGTCGCACCCCGCGAAACACCTATGTTGCTGAAGCTCTATAGTCAACTAGAAAAGAGAAACGGTTCTGGTGACGTTTGTCTTCCGTGTCTCCTTATCAGCCCTTGTCAGTTGCTATCACTTTCGTTCCACCACCGCTAGTGTTCTCGTCCCATTAGTCTCTTACAAAATCAGAAACTAAGGGCCCTAATCATCTAGTTCTCGGAACAGTCGAATACTCATGGATAGAGCGGAATTTCAGAGCTCAGTTTTTCTTCTTTCTCTCCTTATCTTTGCGACATGCTGGTATTGGAATGTTTGCCACTAGAACAAAAAATGAGCTTTACGGCGTTTGGTGTGCGACGTGATGGTGTTATCTATGCGACCGCAGTGAGCGGTGCCCTACGCCTTTTTCCAGGCGTAATCGTTCCGAAACTCAACTAACACGGCGTTCCCGGCTAGCAGCAGAAGAGCGCGCGTCAAACGCGGCCACTCGAATTTACTCCCTTAATGGCGCACACCTGTAAAGGTGGCCATGTTGGAAGACAAGCAAGTTGCATTTGGAAAACGATTAAAGCAAGTGTTAGCTACTTTTTGGAGTAGTTGTTACAGTAGTGGAGGCTGGTACAGGCTGAAAAAATCTAAAACAAGTAGATCAGATCTGAAATGCTCCTATTACCACCCATGGAGGTGACTCTCCCCACTTTGCCCGTGGTATTTCTTCGAATGGTTGTCGCAAAGTACTCAGCTTTTTTCTCCAAAAATATTGCTTTACACTCCTTCCGTCAATTAAGGACAGCAAAGATTTTGAGCAATTCATGCTTTCTTGTCTGAATTACTAATTTGGTAAGGCACCTAAAATGCTTACTTTTTCTTTTTTTCTAAGTTTCTGGGAGCAGTGACTATTGGGAAATCTGCCAACCTTGCAAAATCTGCAAGCTGTTGTAAGGGTAAAGTGAGTGTTGCTGTTTACTTATCGCATGGGGACTATCGAATTCCTAAACCTGCAAGGGTATAATCCTATTCACAGGGCGCCTAACCACCTGTGGGTGGACGAACAGCAAGATTGCACTGTATATGAGCAGGTGGAATTCTTCGGTGAATACAACACAAATATTAGTAGCTGTTTCCTCTACGGGCGATCTCAAATGCACATTCCAGAACCATCTTGAGTGGGTTAAAGGAGCCGGAAGAGGCCCAAAGAAAGAAGAAAATGTGAAGAAATGATGATTTTGTAACGAACATCCAAGGTTAGAAGCGAAAATCGGTGGGGAAACCCGGATGCGAAAGCGCAACGCTGTAGTGTGTATTCCCATGACATTCGCATCTCTCCGAACTGCACACACTGATTTCCGGTCACCCATTCGTACTGATGTGAAATGAGTGAAACAGCACACAGCAACTAACAAGTAAAACAATAATACGAAAAACAAGTGAGAGCCCAAGAAAAAAGTGTGACTACAATGAAAACCTAATGAATTTACTTGCGACGTCTTGGCAAGGTGTGGTGTATGCATTGCGGCAACTGCGAACCACCGTAATCCCATAAAGTGAACCTAAATTTCCCTTCTCCCGGTGTTATAATGCGCTGAACTATGAAAACAGAGGTGCTGAAGAATATGCCCGCCGAAGAAAAACCCGAATGAAGTTCTCGAAAATGGCAAAGATAAGGCCTCTGACATTTGGTCTTGGACAAGATTACCTCATGAAAACGAATCATTGAATCAGTACTCGCCGAATGGTATCATAAGGAACTCTGGGATACAACCCCTTTCCTCAGGTCAACGTCTCCTTTATCACTAACATCTCTTCCTTATCTTATATTATCACACAATCGTAGGCCTCATTGCCAAGTCGCTGATACCGTTCCCAACGTCAGCCAACAATCACTTTTGCTTTGAACGGACCTGGTCTGGTGGATCCGCGCTTGCTTCTTTGGCTTTGCACGCTCCAGGAACTGTCACCCACGCTTCAGTGAAGGTACAGCGTACTGACTGTGGGTCGAACTATCTGACCACGGCGGGAGCTGTGATACCCCAATAATCCAGGAATGGGCCTTTAAACACATAAGAACTTACGTGTTCAAGTACAGGGTTTGACTTCATCCGACACATTCTATGAAAATCGTCAAAGTATCTTTGAAGGCAGTGTTAGGGGTAATTTGATTGTTTCATCCCTTCCAATCTTTGATACTGACCGGTGGACGTTTTCACCACAAAAGCTTACACGTAAGCACCACGGCGTTTTGATCGATACGGCTCTAATACGACACGAAAAGTATCATTCTACTATCACGCTTATTACTCTACACCTCAGTCATTCTTCGGCAAACGACCCTAGGAGGCGGGGTGGATTTATCCAAGGCGTCAGATCTTATCCGTCACACCGTCACTACAGCTCGGGGCACGCTTTTCGACGGGGATTTCGCCATAAATACAGCTTCTCAGGCCCCCCCCCCCCCTTTCTATGTTAGTGACTTCTTTTAGGGATTTTTCGTTAACCATATTATCCCTAACTGACATGTACGCTTCGGTAAAGGCACAGCCTACGTGGCTTGGGTCGAACGATCCATCCACGGCAGGAGATGTGATATCCCAATAATCCTGGAATGTGCCTTCAGCCAATCCCTAACGCTGTCTTTAAGTCAATCTGGTGGATGAAACTTTATGAAGCTTCAAGCTAATCTCGAGCAGGATATTACAATGATATTAGTTGCAATGATTGTAGCGACCGCTGAACTGTCTAGCTGTCCAAGTGACGTGTGTTCACGGCACAGCGACCCACATTAATGGTCTAGGATTGTACGATACAATCTAGAGTTGTTATAGCAGAAGAAGTGGAATTTTTTTAATGCGATACTATGAATAGGAAAGTGCATCTACCACTATCCTACCTGAAATTTCAAATGATGTTGCGTGTTCGAGAAAGGATACGCATTGGTCACTACCAAATCAATCTCCATCCAACATATTATATAAAAACTACATATATGCCAGATGAGTGGACAGATGCAATTGATCGGTGCGATCGATCCGAAACTACCTGAAGATTGGTATCGTGGCTGACCACAGAGCATAAAAAGGCAGTTTCAGGATGAGTGACCCAGAGTGGAAAGGGCTGCCAAGGGCTGGTACAAAGTGCTAAAGGCAAATGTTTCAAATTCGTCGGAGCAATTAGAGGTGACGTATAGTGCCAGCTCCTTCAGCTGCTAGGTATACCACCGGCGCTAAATAGCCGGAGAACCGATAATGACCAATAAAGGCTGATAGAAGATCATAGCTGTAAAGGGTACGGTAGGACGATGAGTCATAAGGACATTTCCTAACCGCAGAAGCATTTCAGATGAGTAGCGGCGATAACAACGAATGGGAACCGACGGCAAGGAGGAGCCACGGAGCCGAGGAGTCGAGGACCCGAGGACGAGACGGACGGCCGGGCCAACCCAGGAGACCTGCCACAAGCCCACCGCCACCGACGCTGCCTCTACCTAGTACCTGGATCTCTGTCTGATTGTCTGATTTCTGACTGTAGAGCCACCGTAGCGGCCATGTATTTACTACTGATCCTTATTGTGTGATATCTATCAATAAATCTGTATTTGGAATCTAGTTGCTCTGGACCCAGCACTTACTGGTAGCAGCGAGTGTGAGTCCTGACTTATTTCTTTCTTCCTTTTTCTCTTTTCAGGCTCACTTGGCAGCTCTAACTGGGCGAACCCCTCAGTAGATTCTCTCCGAGAACGTTAGACTACAGACACGGGCTGGCCAGGCGTGTCTGGCAAATCTAACAAAGACCTTGTTTTCGTATAATTTGAATTCCCAAGACTCGTTGTCTTCTCGAGGCGAATCTGCTGCAAAGGCCGTCTTTGTGCTATCACTCCATCTCGATGAGTCACTTAGGCCAAATACCATCTGGCGCATCGTCTTTGTAACTGTCTCATGTTCCCATCATTCACGACCTTATCTGGCAATCGTCCTAGGGCACTTCAAATCAACAGACGAGGACCATCTCGACTCCGCCTTTGTGACTTTGTCAGGCAGTTGCCCTCTCGACCGGCGAGCTGCACCTCGACTCTTGCTAGTTTAGTGATCTTACTTTCTTTCCTATCCCTTTTTCTTTTTTCTTTCGTGCACGTTAATATGGATATATTCCGGAATTCCACAGTGGTAAGCGACGTTCTTGCGGGGGGTTGCGTGAGTACTGGTACCAGCGAAATATAGATGATCGGTTGAGTTCGTGTATCGGTGTTATGAGTTCACAGGGGTTAGTGCGCACCCCAATTTTGGAATCGGCGTAGATAAATTATATTGGCTCGAGCAACGAGGCACCCCCCAGCGTAACTGTGTGGTACTGCAGTGAGACTGCGTCTAGGAGTGAACCAAGGAAATTTTCGGAACCAGGCGTTTTTCTCATGTTATGTTTCGCGTACGCGCCGTGAATACGAGCGTTGACTGAAAGTAGCTAACATGTTTCAGGCCTTCCCGTTCGCCGTTTTGGTAGAGGTATTCTCAAACGAATCTTGCTTGCTATACTGCTAGTGCTTGCTCTGACTACTATTAGTTGCTTTGACTTATTTTCATCTTTGGGCATTCCAGGTAATTACTATACTCGAATTTCGATCGAACTACGCAGTTATCCTTCCTGTTATTCCATCTATCTGATACGATAACGAACCCAGTTAATCCGGTTCGCCGAAAAGGTCAGTGACTTTATTATTACTTTATTATTGCTCTCCCCTTTCACAATAATCATCCGTTCACTTTCCTGCCTTCGCCCGCTCTCGTTGCTTCAGTTTTTCCGTCTACAGCATCTCATTATCCTTTTGTCTCAAAAACTCCTATCACCCCGCTGTTTCCCAGTTTTGCTCCGACTAGGCTAATGTAAGCAAAATTTTTCAAGATTTCGTTCGCGATGTCGAGTATTTCTTCAAGTTTTTCCAGATAACAGTTTTGTTTTTTCAAGATACGAGTTTCCATTCCACAGTCTCATAACATTCACATCGCGCCTACAGCGATCACTTATCGGGCATTCCATAGGCTCACAGTCTCGATATTTTGTTTACATTTCTTAGCCTGCTTTCCCAAAACATTATTATCTCCGATAGCGCTCTTTCAGCCTCCGCCGTACCGTATATAACCCTTGCCTCGGAGGAGCCCGTCATCTTCTACACCTCCGTTCATCTTCGTGTTGCGCTCTACCTATTCATTTGCCTATAGTCGTATCTCGACCTTTCTTCAGTAGTTCTCTTGTCCTCAGTTTCCTTTCCGTACGTCGAGAGTTCCTATTCATATGTCCCGTAATTCCGGTCCAACAACCCGCTCCCAGTCCCGACTTGCCATGGGCAAGGACGAACCTCTCCCCCCACCCGACGGTGATGACGAGTCTCTACCTGTCTTACCCAAGTTCACGGAGGAACTCCGTTCCACCCTCATTGACTTGAGCAATACCGACCCGGTGCATGGGAAAGATGCGAAAGAACTGCGCGACGCCACTGCTACCGCTGTGACGGAAGCATGGTACGACGCCCGCTCCACCACCGCATCCCTGGCCCGGCAGATTTCGGCAAGTAAACTTAGTTTGCTCCGCGAACTAAACATTCATTTGCAGCCGTGGGAGAGAGAGTCCAGTCCCAGCCGCCCGTAGTCCAGTGCTTCCCTGAAGGTGCCATACCCCGGTTGACTCTTTTTTTCTGGCAGCGGAGACTCTCCGCAGTTTTCAGTATGGTTACGCCGGTTTGAAGACATCTTGCGCATGCGATCAGTCCCCTTGTCCTCTGAGCAAAAAGCAAACTTGCTTGTCGGTCACTTGGAAGGAGCGGCCCGCGAAAAGGTCGAGGAATTATCCGAATTGCAGCGTAGCAGTTATGAGGTCATCGTAGATCACCTCCGGTCATTCTTCGAGAGTCCTCAACGCCGACACTTGGCGCGCCAGGCCCTCTCGGCTTGCCAGCAGGGCCCTTCTGAATCAAGTGTCGACTTTGCCGATAGGATTCGTAACTTGGTCCGGGCCGCCACCGCAGGACAGGACATCGTTACTCAGAAGGAGCGCACCCTCGAGGAATATGTGGCTAGGCTGCGCGGAGACATTCGCTATTTTGTCCGTCTAGATAATCCCACTTCTTTTGAGCAAGCCGTAACGCGGGCGCAAATGGTTGAACAACTACTAGCCGAAGCCGCGGGAGACCGCTTAATGCACCCAGCGACTCACTCGGCCACTCAGCCCGTTCAGGCCCTGGCGACTCAGGTGAGTCGCATGTCCCTTGCCCGCCGGCAGCAACCACGCCGGGATCAGGCCGCCTCTGCTCCACGTCGCACCCGATTTGAATCTCGGCAGCGCTGGAATAGTCGACCACGGGCAGATCAACGCCGTCCCAGACAGTACGAATCCGGTATTAGGTGTTTCAATTGCGGGGGGCACGGTCACCTTTCGCGTCAATGCCCTTCCCCTCGCGACCAGATCCCCCGCGGGACCCCCCCCCCCCCCCTACTTCAGGGCAGGTAGTCCCTTACTCACGCGGGCAGCAACGAAACGCGACGATGATGCCCTTCCTGAGCTCCGAAACACCAGTTCTCGACGAACCTAATAGGTACAATCCCTTTTCCGCACCCCGGAGTAATACACAGGATGACACGACCCAAGCACAAGCTCGCATTGCTGCGCTTCTTCAGCGCAATCAAGAACTGTCCCAATCCATTTTTCGCTCTCACTCGCCGCGTAACTCGCATTCCCGTTCACCACTCTCGCCTTCCGTTAACTGCCTTCTCTTAGCCATATTCGTCAGCTGTTTCATTGATTCTTCTGCTGCTTCATCAGCCTGGTTGTGTCCTCACGACCCTCACGACAAAATCTTTCACGTACCATTTTCATACAACTGTTCGTATATTTTGCCCTCGCTTAATGCCTCTTTTGATGAAGTCACTCTAAATATTTTTCGACCTAATACTAAACGTTATTCTTCTCCCGCCCATTGGTGCAAAATTATTTCTTCCTCAGCGTCATTCTCCATTAACTTTTTCGGCGCACGCTCGATTGTTCACACTGAAGCCACCCAAACGGTGTCCGTCGAACACTGCCGTATGATGGCTGCCCACCATCGGTGCGACTACGGGAGTCTCTCTCTGATTGAAGGCGCATGGCGGACCTCGCATGAGTTAGTAGTAGAATGGCCTACAGCCCCTTTTGGTTGTTGTACTACCCACACTGTAACGGTTACCAACTGTCTTCTCTTCAATACTACAATCTATGCGCAGCATGGGGACGATCACCCGGATTCCCTGGTAGGTGACATGAGTTCCTGTCGATATCGAGCAGGTTCGTGCACATTACGCGACGGTTCGGCACTTGTCTGGACTCCTATCGCTGAAGAATCCTGCCAGTTCATCCCCATCGGTCGCATGCGCGGTCAGCGCGTGGGCAACGTATGGCTCAGTGATTCAAGGGAATTCGCTCTATCCTGGTCCGTATCATCCGATGTTTTTGTAGACTGTGGGAAGACCCTCCGGGTCACGGATCAGGGGTACGCCGTAGCGCTGGTTCGCCGCTCCCGCCGTTCCGTACCACCGCCACTAGGCATCGTAACTTCTAACCAGCTTTCCGCACAACTCCTTGCTGTCGAGGGATCCACAAAAGCGTCTGTGCTTTCGCTCTTTCGCCACACACTTCTGGGCCTCTGCGATCGCATTAACCTTCTGGGCCTCTCCATCCGGATGGCCCTCACTCTTAATCCTACTCTGGTCGCTCGGCGTCTCCTCGGACGCACCGACATCTCCGCCACATACCTCGGTAACGGCCTCTTACAGGTACACAGATGCCTTCCCCTTTCATCCAGTAGGTGGCGCTTTATCGGATTTAATTTCACGTGCTATTCTCGCCCCAGAGTAGAAATGGTGCTCCCACCTGATATTATCCACCGGGCCTTCTTTGACACCGACACCGCAGTAATTGAAGACAGTGCGCCCGAGGTGCCATGCAACACAGTACTTTTCTATTACATTTCGGACGGCTCCCGCGTCCTCCGCTTGGACACCTCAACCGGACAGCTCGGCCCCGTACCAGCCGAAAGCCTTCGCCGCGTCGCCACCCTAGCGGACCCCATACACTTTAACACATCGTTGCCGCTAACCATATTTCATAATTTGGTTATTACCAATTTGAGTGAGGTTGCTGACGGGCCTCGTAGCCAGGACATCGGCGCTGCACTCGAGCACCAGCGTATTTTGGACCATATCGCAGACCTCAGGAGGTCCGTGTCACCGTCCCCCAATGTCCAACACGACACGTTTTCGTTATGGTCCCTTCTCGGCACTTGGACTCCTTTCGATATTTGGATTGCTATCTGTGGCTGCATTATTACGCTCCGCGTCTTACGGTATCTGCTCCTTATTTATATGGGTGTGGAAGAACCCCCAACACTGATACCACGCCCGATGCGGCCACGTGGCCCCATTGCCACCCAGGCGTCAACACACGTCTCGAGCGACCGAGAACACCGTCAACCCCAGGAAATGGCGATCGTCCGTCCGGGTATCTCCCATCTAAATACAATTGTTATCGATTCACAGTCGGTTTGGCCCCCCCGTGCTTCTCTTGTCCCCTTACAGGTATTAGCACTTCATACGTCTCCTTTTTTTATTGCTCAGATCCCGGTCAAAGTTAATGGCGTAGGGATGTTAGCCTTAATCGACACCGGCGCCGCTATCACCGTCAGTAGTCGTGGTATTACCGACTTATTGGGGTATTCAAATTGCAGCCCTCCCCAGTGCGATCTGCGCTAGGAATGGCGGGTATCCCTGTCCTTCTGGCAGGCACCGCTCGAGTACATATTCAGATAGGATCCATAGCACTTGACCACCTCGTCTATTTCACAAACGGCCCCTGTGTCCCGCGCCAAGTGGACAAATATAACATTATCCTGGGGAACGACCTTTTGGCTCGCCTCCCGCCGTGGCACATTAATTATTCCCGTGGTTCCCTCTCGGTAGGTAAAGAGACAATACCTATTCTTACCTTGGATGTACCTCCACGCAGTTTGTCTCCGTACCCCGACGTGGTCACAATACGCGCGACCGCAACGTCGGTAGTACCTCCCCGGACTGAAACGCTTGTTCTATGCTCCGCCCTTTCTCCGATTCTTCTCCCATTGATGATGGTAACCCAGGCAGCAGCGCTTTCCAACAAACACCTTTTCATAGCGCCAGCCGTCTTTTACCCTGAGCGAGCTGTCGTTCTCATCACGAACCCTACTTCGGGACCCGAAGTTGTATACGAACGCCAACAGCTGGGAACGGCCATTCCGCTAACCCGCGATGTTTTGGGGATCTTAATGGTTCCTCACTCTATCGATGACGGCCTCCGTGAGGCACCGTTAGACGCGCTGCCCACCATTGCGGTCACCGACCGCGACCCTACAGTAACCGAACCGACGCCGAACGTAGATCTCTCGCAGAGTGACGTCACCGACGATGAAAAGGCACAACTCCGCCAAGTATTCATCGAATATCGCGACCGTATTTCTAATTCCAGTTATGATCTAGGATCCTACACCCATACCCTGGTTAACATTAAGACCACGGTGGACACGCCACCCTCTCGTTTTCGTCCTCCAAGGATCCCGGTAAAATTCCAAAGGGAGTTAGACGACCATGTCAACAAACTTCTTAAGGCAGGCCGCATCGTTGAGAGCGATACGCCGTGGGTACATAACACTGTTTTGGTGAAGAAGCGCGACGGTTCGCTCCGTGTCTGCTTAGATTTTCGCCCCTTAAATGATATCACAGTTCCTGACCACTACCCCTTGCCTCGGATTGAAGATTTGTTAGTGAAAATATCGGGGAATCGGTACTATACCACCTTAGATCTGGCATCAGGATACATGCAACTCTTGATGTCGCCCCAGAGTCAGGAGAAATGTGGATGGGCCACCCACCGAGGAATCTATCAATTCGTGTATCTCCCCTTTGGCCTACGTAATGCGGGGGCGTACTTCTGTCGGGCTATGTCCCGCATTCTGTCCGGTCTCGATGACCATTGCCTCGCATACATTGATGATATTATCATCTTCAACAAAACCTTTGACGAACATTTGGCAACCCTTCGGACCGTGTTCGAACGTTTCCGGGTGTTCAATATCAAAACTTCCGGCAAAAAACTGACGGAGATCGCTCGCTCGAAAATTACGTTTCTCGGCCATGAAATTTCGTTCACCTCGTATAGTCCAGCGGAGCGTAACATTCGTGCGGTAAAGGATTTTCCCACCCCTACTACTACGAAGGAGGTTAAGCGTTTCCTCGGCATGGCTAATTTTTTCCGACGCTTTATTCGCCACTTCGCGACACTAGCGGCCCCGCTTTATGAACTAACAAAGGATAAAGCGACATTTTCATGGGGCTCTCGCCAACAGGAGGCATTCCTCGCTTTACGGGATTGCCTCGTTCAGAAACCATGCCTAGCCTATCCGCGCGACCAAGACTTCATACTCTGTACCGACGGAAGCACGGTAGCAGTCGGGGCCGGCTTGTTCCAGCAGGCACAAGACGATAATAAGAAACTTGTAGCTATTGGTTATTTTAGTAAGGCATTATCGGACTCTCAGAGGCGTTGGAGTCCTACCCACATTGAACTATTTGCTATGGTCAGCGCGCTACGGTTTTTCAGGGCCACCATTTACGGCAACCGCACGCGAGTCCTTTCCGACCATAAGCCGCTCACTTTTCTGTTGAAGCACAACAAGGTCCACGATAACCTCGCCCGATGGATTGTAGAATTGCAAAGCTATAACATCACTATAGAGTATCTCAAGGGTTCCTCCAATACGGTCGCCGATTGCCTGTCACGAATCGATCTGCCCTCTTCACGATTCGTCGATAATACCCCGGACAGTGATGACATAGTGGACTTTCCACGGTGTTTGGTTGGCTCACCCGTGCCTCACCCTGACAGCCCACCGTTGTTACAGTACTCTCCCGTCGCTATCCGCCCCCACGACCTTCTGGTCGAGCAGCAACAAGACGCCTTCTGCAAGAGTATTACCCATTTTCTACGTCACGGGGTTTTTAGCGAGGAAGTTACCGACGATCGCAAGCCTTTCATGCTTCAGGTAGCCAGTCAATGCTTTCTTAAGCCCAACGGATGCCTGTATTACCATAAGCCGTCCAGCCCTCCAGGTTCCCGGCACGATCTCATAGTCGTGCCCGAATGTTTAAAAGAGCTCTTATTCCGCGCATTCCATGAAAGCCCCTCCGCAGGGGGTCACTTCTTCTGGCGAAAAACATTAGCGAAGCTATCGCGTCGGTACTATTGGCCACATATGGCAGAGGACGTCTACATGTTATGTCGCGCCTGCGACATCTGCCAGCGGAAAAGGGCAGCCGCAAGGAACCGCGAGGACCTTCTCCTTCCCGTACCCGTAGCTATCTTCGATAAGGTGTACGTGGACCTCACGGGCCCCATGCACACCACGGAAAGGGGCAACCGATACATCATGGCAATGATCGATCACTTTTCCAAGTACGTGATCGCTACGCCCTTACCGGATTGTTCATCATCTACGGTAGCCCGCGCGTTGATGAATGAATGCATCCTCAAGTACGGTGTTATGACGGAACTCATCTCCGATAACGCCTCGTACTTACGTTCTGAAACTCTGCTAGAACTCGGGAAATTGCTCCGCGTGCATAGGTACTTTTGCACCCCCTACCATCACGAAGGCAATGGAGCCTGTGAACGCGTTTTCGCCACATTTCAGTTAATGTTACGATCTTATATCGATACTTCTCAGTCCGACTGGGATCAGTTCGTTCCCGCGTGCACCTTTATGTACAATACCACTACCCATAGCAGCACTCACAATACTCCTTTCTTCTTAATGTTCGGAAGGGATCCGTTGTTCAATGTCGATTTAATATTGCGCCATCACGAGGAACGGCACGTCTCGTCTGACATTTCTGCACGTGTTTACATCGAGCGTCTTTTACCCGTCCTCCACTCAGTTTGGCGCTCCGCGTATGAGTTCAACACGAAACAACGAGAAAGCTACAAAGCGCAATACGATAAGAAGTCCCTTCCATCGCTGGACATAAAAGTCGGGGATCGCGTCTACTTGAAAAACTTCACCCCTTCCCCCGGCGTATCTGCAAAATTATGCATGCCTTGGCTGGGCCAATTCCGGGTACTTTCAGTAGAACATCCCCACCTCGTTATTGTCAGCATATCGTCTCCGAGCTCGGTCCCCAGGAGAGTCCATATGAACCAAGTTAAGCGTTGTCACCTACTTTCGGGACCCGTATTCACATCTCCCTGGCTTCCGCAGGAAGAACATGAGGCATTGGTTAATTGTCATGCGGAAGATGTTTCGATTCCCGCTTATTCCCGCTCCACGATTATTCCTAGAGATCAGCCTCCCTCCGGGCCAACTCACCAGTACAATACGAGGTACAGGAAGCGAATGATGTCACTATGAGCGCATCTGCCGCATCTCCGGCACAAGCCCTCATTCTGCTCACACCAACTCTCTTCCTTACTCTCGCACTGACACCTCCATTCTCCGTGACCATGACTCACCATTCTTTTTTCAGGAACTGCAACTCCACGTGTTTTCCGCGAGCGGTACGGTATCAACGTTCGTGTCTGATGGACGACAACTCACTTCTTGAGAACATTGATCCGAGTGCCGGTACAGGGGTCGTCCCCCTGCTACCGCATTCTGGCCATAACTTGGCCATTTCTTCAGTTTCTGACACCGAGGCTTCTGAGCGCGTTTCGATGGTAGATGCGGCTCACCAGCATTCCGTTCATGCCGAGGACCCAATGGAGGACGAGGAAGCCTTGCTCCGCACTCCCGAGCCCAACCCCGAAAATTTCGATCACGAAGCTTCCGAGAGGGGCTCCTCCTTACTCGCGGACTCCCCGGGTCCCGCCAACGGTTCAACGGCTTCTCCCACCCCAATGGACGCCAAGGAACAGACCCCGCCAGCGTCCCCTCGCGACTCAGCTTCCGCGCGGGAATACTGTCTCCCACAGGAACCTTTTCCCGTTGCGCCATCTTTTCCACCGTTACCAGCCGATCCCGCTCCTAGACCGCGGGCTCCCCTTGTTCACCGCCCGTGTTCACCACCTCAGTGGGTAACAGCTCGGGCAGGGGTGTCTCGCCGCGCACGGCGAGCTTATTGCTTTAGTGTCGCTGACGCCGAGCGCTACTCTGAGCCCCTCCGTCCTCAGCGCCGGGCTGCGCATGACCCTTCAGCGTCATCACCCCCTCCTCGGGGGTCTCGCGGGATTAACAGGAGAGCCTTACGGCGTCGTCCCAACAGCCCGC
Organism: Trichostrongylus colubriformis; assembly: GCA_963978905.1. Taxonomy (NCBI): domain Eukaryota; kingdom Metazoa; phylum Nematoda; class Chromadorea; order Rhabditida; family Trichostrongylidae; genus Trichostrongylus; species Trichostrongylus colubriformis. Next base: position 21,165,556 of record OZ022258.1, on the reverse strand, counting down.
CTCGGCGAGAAGCTCGCCCCTCTGCAAGGAACGAGTGGCGAAATTGGCGACAAGATCTCCCGGAGACGACTCCGGAGGACCATACCCATGATCTGATAGATCTTCACCCATGGGCGCCTCTCGTTCGGCCGCGTCCGCCCCGGTATGCGGGTATCATCAGCGACTATATCACTAGCGAGCTGTCACTCGATATATATCGACCGGTTCCGCCCTCGGGTTATCGCGCCACGTATTTCGTTAAGTCCCTTTTTCCCAATTACATACGCGATCTACCCAGTTCATTCAATAAAATTCCGATTATGGAACTTCAAACGCTTTCCGCCGCGATAAAGTTCCGTCAAGAATCCCAGGCCATTCTCGACAAGACGTTGGCAGGCCAGTATCAGGAGCTGGTACGCGACAACCAACAGACCCCTCTCAAATCATATTCCTCCACTCTAGCTCCCCCACCTTATGGCGCCTCCCCGCCAGTTTTATACCAAGTAGTCGCTACCGGATACGGGGCCGGTGTTATTCTCGAAGCAAAAGATTTTTTCATCATAGGCCCCGACCGGCGCGATCTGCACTGTATCGTACTGGAGCAATTTGCGATTGACGTTACGACCAACATGCGAGGGTTTGACCAGTCTCTGATCTCGATCAAGGACCTGGTTTGGGTCTACTCCGTGACCCCCACCCGCGCGGCTCTCGCCGATCCTTCAACCATCCTAGAGGCCTCCCGCATCCCGCGGGCCACCGCACTCGACGCGTCCTCGCGCTACTTCTTTCGTGCCGACCGCTTCGCCTTCGTCACACCTCACGTCAACAGTAAGACGAGCTTGGGTATCGTAGTACAGCTCATTGTTTGCTCCAACCAAGTCCGTAAATTTATGGCCGTCTTTGAAGGCGCCCCGGAGGCGGTCACTGTCACCCCATCCTTGTGCGCCCCAGACCTGGAACCCGTCTACCAATATTCTTTATTACTCGCGGAAACTCGGCTCAACTGCTCCACCGCGATCCGGTTTTCCGAGCCCCCTGTGTCCGTGCAAGCACGAGACGCATTATGCCAAATAGCGCACCGTTTCCTTGCAGTTAACACAAGCCAAGGAGTTTTGCCCCTACGCGTAATGAACCTCCGCCCTAAGGACAAAGCGTGGCTGACTGACCGTGTCAACGACTTCGACGACTACCTCTATAACACGGAGTCAGCCAAGCGCAAAATGGGTAAACTTTTCAACGTTTCATGTTCGACCCTGGCCGCCCTGGCCACCATGTACGATGATACAGCAGTGCGTTGGGTTACCCTCGCTCAACCACCCGGCGCCCGGTGCCCTATTCGTTTTGACTTCACGTTAGACGATATGGCTCAGGACTCAGGTTGGAATAGAGGCCGGATGGTGGATTTTTGGATCACAGGCGCTGAACAGACCACACAAATGCGCGTAGATTCTGTCCTCCACGATTTGGACACCAGACAGCTATCAGTCCGCGTAACTGGTTTCGCCTGGAACCACGCGACTCTGACCCGCCTGGTGTCGGAACACGGCCGCACTGTTAACGACCACCGCGTGATTGACGGGTATGTCCGCCTGGGCAAATTGACTAAGTCCGCTAATGCCGCCAACGAAGCAGTTTCGCGGATGCTGCACATCGTAGAGCGCGTCGAACAAGGTACCATCGGTCACCGAATTCTCGACGCCGTTTACCGGGAACCTGCTCCAGCCGCAGCGCTACCGACTACAAGCGCGTCACAACCCACGAGCCCCCACCCTTTTCCGGATACCTTCCGGGTCAATCAACAGACTATAACTCTAACTACAGACCAACGCGCATCCTTGGAATTGGGACTCGCCAACCACCCTATCGCCGAAATACAAGCGGCCTTCGGGACAGGCAAAACTGTCCTCGGAGCTATCATCGCAGGTCTTTTAGTTCAGCGTAAACAGGGCCCCCTTATTGTGACGGCTACCACTAACAACGCCGTGGCCCATTTCGCTAATACCATGCTGTCCATCGAAGAGTTCCGCAATGTTCGGCTGCTCCGCTACCTGTCCGAGGCAGCATTTTTGGACGAATCTCCGTCAACTCCCGTTGACATCCACGAGATTCTCAAATCGCTCCCCACTGATTTCGGTGAGTCACTCAATGAAGAGCAGCGCGAGCTTTGCTCACGCTTCCGCAGAGGGCGCCTTATATACGAGCAATATGCACGAAATCCCGATCGCGCCACGCACATGTCGGAGTCTGAAATCGACGAATACATCTTGGCGGAACAGGACGTCTCTGAGTGCGTGAAAAAGGTAGTGACTATTATGTTCAAAGTGCGGTCGCCCGACATCCTGCTGTTAACTACAGCTTCTCTCCTGAATACAACTGGCACGGGTGGTCTCTTCAAAATGCATGTAGACGATCGCAAGCGCATAATAGTCGACGAGGCGTCACAAGTGCCAGAGCCGATTTTCGCTTGCCTTACAACGCTCTTCCCCAATTCCCATCAGCTGTATATCGGCGACGCACATCAGATGCCACCCCACACCCGCTGCCCAACAGACGCCAACCCAGCATTGTTCGGTGCACGAAGCATTATGGACGTTCTGGAGCGGTCCCCGCTTGTACCTAAGGCGACCCTTGTCACCACTTTTAGGGCGCACCCAAGACTCAATGCTCTGCCCAACCTCCTCTCTTACAACGGTACACTCATTAGCGGGGCACGCACACGTCACCGCCGCCAACTGCTCGACCGACTCCGCTTCCCCAACGCTCGGTTACCCTTTGCCTTTATAGATGTCGCCGGCAGCTCCATATGAACGCTGGCTCGCTCCTACTTAAACGAGCACGAAGCCTCAACATGTATCACCCTTATAACCTGGCTTTTGCGCGCTGGTTTCGAACCAAGGCAGATGGGCGTCGTTACATTCTACCGCGAGCAATTCCGCCTCCTTCAGGACTTTGCGAGCGAGCGTAATATAGAGATAGCCACGGTAGACTCAATCCAAGGACGCGAGCTCGATATCGTCATCTTACTCACCACGCGGACGGACTTCGACCCCGAGGCCTCATCGTTCATCGATAACCACCTCCGACTCAATGTCGCTATCACCCGGTGCCGCCTCGGTCAATTCATTTTAGGTCATGTTCCGACCTTACGAACACTTCAACACTGGGGGACCGTGGTACGCTGGGCCGAGGATTCGCGGGCTCTCCTTCCCGCGTCGCGCCTGGAGAGTTTGTTTCAGCACCATTAATAAGATAATTATTCGGCTGACTCTTTTTTTCCTTTACTACTATCTTCCCACACTTTTTAAATTTTCTTTTTCTTTTCCTCATATATCCACCTGGCGTCGCTTGCCCACTTCTTTTTAGGCTCTCGCTCAAATTGACCGGACCATCCCGCCTCGGCAGCCGTCCCTCACATCCCTCACTCACCCTGCTATCGCCACTTAAGCTAAGTTTTTCTACGTCCGGGACGGACTTGTTGTGGTTGGGGAGGTGTAAAGGGTACGGTAGGACGATGAGTCATAAGGACATTTCCTAACCGCAAAAGCATTTCAGATGAGTAGCGGCGATAACAACGAATGGGAACCGACGGCAAGGAGGAGCCACGGAGCCGAGGAGTCGAGGACCCGAGGACGAGACGGACGGCCGGGCCAACCCAGGAGACCTGCCACAAGCCCACCGCCACCGACGCTGCCTCTACCTAGTACCTGGATCTCTGTCTGATTGTCTGATTTCTGACTGTAGAGCCACCGTAGCGCCCATGTATTTACTACTGATCCTTATTGTGTGATATCTATCAATAAATCTGTATTTGGAATCTAGTTGCTCTGGACCCAGCACTTACTGGTAGCAGCGAGTGTGAGTCCTGACTTATTTCTTTCTTCCTTTTTCTCTTGTGTTAAGGCAGTGTTAGGGGTAATTTGATTGTTTCATCCCTTCCAATCTTTGATACTGACCGGTGGACGTTTTCACCACAAAAGCTTACACGCAAGCACCACGTCGTTTTGATCGATACGGCTCTAATACGACACGAAAAGTATCATTCTACTATCACGCTTATTACTCTACACCTCAGTCATTCTTCGGCAAACGACCCTAGGAGGCGGGGTGGATTTATCCAAGGCGTCAGATCTTATCCGTCACACCGTCACTACAGCTCGGGGCACGCTTTTCGACGGGGATTTCGCCATAAATACAGCTTCTCAGGCCCCCCCCCCCCTTTCTATGTTAGTGACTTCTTTTAGGGATTTTTCGTTAACCATATTATCCCTAACTGACATGTACGCTTCGGTAAAGGCACAGCCTACGTGGCTTGGGTCGAACGATCCATCCACGGCAGGAGATGTGATATCCCAATAATCCTGGAATGTGCCTTCAGCCAATCCCTAACGCTGTCTTTAAGTCAATCTGGTGGATGAAACTTGATGAAGCTTCAAGCTAATCTCGAGCAGGATATTACAATGATATTAGTTGCAATGATTGTAGCGACCGCTGAACTGTCTAGCTGTCCAAGTGACGTGTGTTCACGGCACAGCGACCCACATTAATGGTCTAGGATTGTACGATACAATCTAGAGTTGTTATAGCAGAAGAAGTGGAATTTTTTTAATGCGATACTAGGAATAGGAAAGTGCATCTACCACTATCCTACCTGAAATTTCAAATGATGTTGCGTGTTCGAGAAAGGATACGCATTGGTCACTACCAAATCAATCTCCATCCAACATATTATATAAAAACTACATATATGCCAGATGAGTGGACAGATGCAATTGATCGGTGCGATCGATCCGAAACTACCTGAAGATTGGTATCGTGGCTGACCACAGAGCATAAAAAGGCAGTTTCAGGATGAGTGACCCAGAGTGGAAAGGGCTGCCAAGGGCTGGTACAAAGTGCTAAAGGCAAATGTTTCAAATTCGTCGGAGCAATTAGAGGTGACGTATAGTGCCAGCTCCTTCAGCTGCTAGGTATACCACCGGCGCTAAATAGCCGGAGAACCGATAATGACCAATAAAGGCTGATAGAAGATCATAGCAACCATGTGCTACGGAATACACAATTCACTGCTGCAATGCGACCGCTACAGCACAAGTGCTGAATGATCAAAGGCTCAACAATTCTTCTCTTGCTAAATGCTAAATTAGCTGTACTTCCGAAAAGAGGTGTCTATTTACAAAGATGTGATATGCAGTGATGAATGACTAATTATCAGAAACCAATACGGCTGCGTTCATACCAAATTGAATGAGAGTTTCGGCTCATCGGCGTAAAGTTAAATATTGGAATCGATCGAGAAAATGGGCGCATTTGCGCATCCGCGATTTAAGAGAATTGGCGCATTTGCGTCAAGGATAAGATACATATCGATTAAAAAAGTGACAGGGAGCTGGTCGGCGCATCGGCAGATCCGCGATTTGAGAGAATTGGCGCATACGCCTGGAGGATAAAATACGTATTGATTAAAAAATGAGAGTATTCGCGCATCCGCGATCTTGGATATTTGCCATAACAGATATCGATTTTCGATAAGATATGGATCAAGAAATGGGAAGAGGAGAAAAAAGAAATCAACAGCATGTTGGCACGCGCGCGTTCAACGGCCGCGTTGCTAGAGTCACGTGGCACGCCAAAAACCCCAAGTCGCGGATGCACCGATGCGCTAAAACTCTCATCCGATTTGGTATGAACGCAGCTTAAGGCTCAGAGACACACATTTCAATAATCAGATTAGTGGCTTACATTTTTTGGGACGAGTAAGTCCTTGGATAACTGCTCAGCCGCCACCTTCTTTTGCGGCTACACGTCCATCTTAATAGTGTTGTGCCTGCTTGAACACAACGGAGCCGCGCCCACCCAGGTGTGTGGCGTTTGGCTCGTCCGGGCTGGCACGCGGCGAAGTGCGCGATGACGCGACCGACCTAGGAGTCGTTGATAAGGGCGCCAAACGTAATGAAACGGATAAAGGCTAAGATGGTTAGAAGTTTTATTGGGCACACGCTTTTCCTTCCTTTCATCAGTGGTTATACGATGAGCCTTTCCTGTGTAATACTTCTATTTGTTTAGTATCCTCATATTCCCACCCAGATCGCTTTCTGTTCTTTTTGAGAGCATCTTTTTGAAAAGTTTGATGACTAGTTTTGAAAAGTTTGATGACAGTGTGATGAAATTCGCTTCTTTCCTACTTGTTTCAATGTCATTACATACAAGCACACTTAAGTACATATAAAGTGTTCATCACTCCAGCCACGGAGAATAAATAAAGCGGATTGCATCATATTGACATCACGAACATAAAAGTAACTTTGAATTGAGAAAGGTAAGGAGCGAGATGATCAAGCAACATCAAATTTCGTTGACAGTTTAGCACGGTTTCACATTAAGCGCCAATGCAAGACGAAAAAAACAGGTTCTATCACATTATCATCAAACTCTTCAAAATTAACTTCATAAAGAGAACAATATGTAATCTGAGTGGTAATAAAAATGTGTTGCACGAATAAGAACATAATACTCGAAAGTTTCAACATATAAACACGCATAGGAGAAAGAAGAAGCCCTTCTTTCGTCAAGACCCCTCAGTATCTTGCTCTGAATCAGCACGACTGCGAATTCGCGCTCCAGTCAAAGTCGCCGCGGAGGGACGCGGCGTCGCGCAGTTTGCCGCGCAAATGTCGCGTGCCAGCCCGGACGAGCCAAAGGCCCGTCCTCCCGCGCCCACCCTACCAAGTCACAAACGGCTCTAATGATACCAGTTTTGTTAGGCTCGTACTACATGTATCACGCTTTAGAACTTCCTAATCAGCATCGACTACCATAATTGCATTGTTTCACAGATACTTACACTTTCAATTTTTTTTGAACCTTCGTAATAGCATAGTTTCACACCACGCAGAACTGTGCGATAGCAAATCCGGTTTTATTGTAAAGTGCAGTCAAACTGCTACTAAATTGATGGGGAAATGCACTGGAGGCAGTCTGCACGAGGATTCGAATAATCCGGAGCTAATGAAGCTGCACTCATGGCACGGAGATAGCCTTTGTCACTACTTTGTAAACTACACAGAAGTGATCTTCCATTTTAAGGCTATCGTCATCGACACTTACGGCGACATTGAACTTGCTTCTGCTGGTTATCGTAGAGATCTATCAGCATTGCAATACCTTCGTTAAAAAAACCCACAACACCCTTCTGTGCACTTTTTCCGCTGGTAGTTGCAGTCTCAAGAACTCCCTCCACTGTATTGAAGTGCTGTTCGCTACAGCCGCAGAAAACTGGAAATAGGAAAGCCACTGCTGTGCGACTGCGAAGAAGGTTCATAAGGTATTATGTTCCCCCGAGATGGGGATTCATCCAGCCTGATCTCACCAGACGCGCATCAATCAGACGAACATCATTTTGTACAATTTGCAACTCAGGAAAGCGTTCGCCATCGTCTGATTTTGGTAGCTAAAGAAAACGCTAAAGTGAGCGAGAAGAATAAACGAGAGTAAGCAGAAAAAAAAGATAGCGTGCAGGTACTGGTGCTCGGAATCAACTCACATAGAGGATGTGTTTTTCCTGTTGTTCTTGTGGAACTGCCTCAGCCTTAAGAAGAAGCAGTGTGACCATTGTTTATCTTAGGCCATGGGGAATCGTTGACTTACAGATTCCTTTTTCTTTTTGCGTTTTTTCCTAGAGGAGAAAGGATTCGTTGCATCTTTAAAAATCATGCACAACGATATCGACAAATGATTCCACCTTGCTGTCAATACATTACTAAGGAGGAAGGCGAAAATCTCAACACTGTCTTTTTTCCCAGAACACGTTACGCGCTCATTCACATTGCATAATGGAAGCTGGAGAATAAACTCAGTTAATGTGTCGCGGATGCGCGACGCGGTGTCACGTTCGAGCGTTATTCATCGACCGCAGACCATGAGATTCAACCACACCTCCTCGCGTGACCTAACCCATTTCTAGTGTCCTGCCTCACACTAGCACCTGCAGATGGGAAATCCTGACACCAGCAATTGCGACAGTGCGTATGCACACTTACACCCGTGTCTAGCCTTCCCTTCTCATCGAAATGTTTCAGAGTCCGCAGTCGACTGCGAGACCAATTAGATTGGATAGATGTAAGATTAATGGCATAGAATTTATTTTGATCGGGAATCCGATCTCATGCTCTGTGAAAATATGCATTCGCAAAGAAAAGTGGGTTGCTAATCAGTTAAAAGAAATCGAGCCGAGGCTGGCCAGCTGAAGAGAGCACCTACAATGCTTTTATCAACTTTTGGTGTGGGAAGGACAACTTGTTGAACGTTCAACAGCAACATCCGCTCCTTTTTTCTGGAAGCTCCTACACTGGCCTCTACCTACTTTCGCACTTTACCGATGGGCGAATTCAGTGTAACCGAGACGATTCCTCATTAGTATAAATGAGTCTTTGACAGAAGATGCACCAAATGGTAGCAGTCATTGAACCTCAATTGATAGAGGTGGCTACCCGACTTTGCAAGTCCACACTCGGGTGTAGAATATATTTCCGGAAATAGAGTGATTCACTTACTCCTTCTTTTGTGATCTTGGCATCGTGACGGCCGCCCAGCCGACAGAGAGCAAGTGAAGTGTGTAAACTTGCTATGGACGGTTGAAACTACAAAAGTAATCATTCGATAGTGGAGGGGATAAACAGCATCTGGTTTTGCTCACAGAATTTTGCTGTGCTTACATGAACTCCAGCAACGCTCTTATAAACTCGACACAGTGCTATCGATACGAGAGGTGGCACATTGTAAAACCAGTTGGCGGGCGCACACTACTGCGCGCGATTCATGGCGATGTTGTGCAAAATGGGTTTGACGGCACGACCACAGTTGTGTACAGTGAGTGGAGATTTCCTTTACTCTGCTTTAAGCTGAGCTATTTATTTGGATAAAAGCAGAGAAGATGGCGTATAAAAAAGCATTCCGGTGTTATTATACTTCAGTCGCTTTGCATCGAACCAGTTTTGCACGTCATCGACACGAATCGCGCGCAATACTGTGCGCCAGCCAACTGGTTTAGTTGAAGTGGTCATCACTGGATGTTTGGATAATTTAGAGATCGTTAGTTTTGTATTCGATTGCATCCATTGGTAACTATTTGTTCACTTACTAAGTATCTAATTCCTACACATTGATGGTAGATCCATATCCCGCTTATCGATGTTTATCGTTTTCGTAAACATGCCTCACAACTTGGAATTTTACGTAGTCTATCGGTCGATACCCAATGTTGCTGCCAGTACCGAATTAGAGAATGATTCCGAGTCAAACGCTGGCTTTGCTATCACAAATATAGGTTGTATCATGATTATCAATGTAGATCGCAGTATCCAGAGACTGCACCATTTTTTGGAACGCTAGCAATTCAGCGGTCGATACATCGGCCAGTGATATCAGCAAACAAACAAAATATGTTCATCTAACGACACTGAGCATCAGACGCTTTTGCTGCAGCGGTCGTGTGGTAGTATCAAGCGATGTAAAGGATTTCATCCCATCCGATTCCTAACGGTTCTTATCAGCCAGTAAGCCGTCATCACTGAGGCCCCTGTACCCAACGGTACCAATGAGGTCCATGTACCCTACAATACCTGCGAATGTGAACATTCCACCGTTAGCCGCAAAAGCGTACCGGCCTTGATGACATTTTCCTTCTCACGCTCCTAATCGTATCTTATCAACCATTATCAGTTTGGATCACCCACGGAACACCCAATATTAATGTCCCCGTCCCACTCTGCTAAACACCATGAGTATCAGCGCTTTTGGATCAACGCGAAGGGCGGAAGGAATCTCACGACATTCGTCATCTCATGCACCTCATCGAATCTTATCAACAGTTATCAGTGCGGGTCACCCACCATTAATGTCCCCGTTTTACCCCGCAAAACACCTGTGAGTATGAACGCTCCGGGACCAATGCGAAAAGCGAAACAGATATGACGACTCTAGCCTTTTTACGCTCCTTATCGAATCTTATCAACCGTTATCAAGCTGGATCACCCACCATCAATGTACCCGTCCCACTACGCAAAACACCTGTGAGTATGAACGCTCCGGGACCAATGCGAAAAGCGAAACAGATATGACGACTCTAGCCTTTTTACGCTCCTTATCGAATCTTATCAACCGTTATCAATGCGGGTCACCCTCCATTAATGTTCCCGGCTAGTCCCGTAAAACACTTTTGAGTGCCAGCGCTCTTGCATCAACGCGAAAGGCGAAACGGATTTAGCGACATTTGCCTTCCGACGCTCCTTATCAGCCCTTATCAGCAGCTATCACTTTCGGTCCACCACCGCTGGGGTTCCCTTTGCACCCCCTATACTATCACTTGTAAAATTCAGCGTCCCAGCTTTGCTGCGACGAGAGATATGAATTTCGTGACAAACAGACGGACGGACACACACACATACACACACACGCACAGACATACTAAGCGAATTATATATAGTAGGATCTTGGCTGGGACATGCTACTGTTTGCATCACACGATGGGCGATAGCAGGTCGATCAAAATTACTCTCTTGTATGAGCTTGGCACAGTATCCATTTCCACCGGAACAGAACATCACTTCTTATCATCTTCAACTCCATAAACCATTCCTTACTGAAAAAACCATGCAACTTGTTTCACTCAAGTCAGGGTTCACATTTTTCCTACCTTGGGTTGGGCTAAAACTCACATGTGATCCCTTGCTCCACACGAAAAGAGCATCTGCCATCACCTGCTTTGGGTACGAAGTCGTAAAAGCATCTTCTACACGTTTTTACGTGTATGCGAGCTTGTTACATAAAATGTAAACTTGCATCCTGACCCACACTGACCTCAATTTTCAGCTCTGAGCCTCTAAATTGTGGCCACCTGCACAAGAAACCGATAATTCCGACCGACAATCATAATTTTACAACTTGTCATGTAACCAGTTAGGCTATCGCACAATACTGTGCGAACTATTCATTATTTATTTGACTCAATAAAATCCTACTCTATATAATTCGCTCAACTGTCAGTGCGTGTGTATGTGCCCGTCTGTCTGTCACACAATTCATATATCGAGTCGCAGCAAAGCTGGGACGCTGAATTTTACGAACGCTATAGTGGGTGGTGAGAGGACCTCGACGGTGGTGGACCGAAAGTGATAGCAGCTGATACGCGCTGATAAGGAGCCTTAAAAGGTGACTGTCACCAAAGTCGTTTCGCCTTACGGGTTGATCCCACAGGGTTGACCCATAGGAGTTTTGCAGGATGGGGCGGGAACATTAATGGTGGGTGACCAGCATTGATAATGGTTGATAAAATTCGATGACGAATGTAAAGGCTAGAGTCGTCGCATCCGTTTCGCTTCTCGCAATGATTGGAGCGCTAACACTTATAGGAGTTTAGCAGGGTGGACCAGGGACTTTAATGGTGGGTGATCCAAATTGTTAATATTGATAAGATTCGATAACGAGCGCAAAAAAACTAGGGTCGTCGAATTTGTTACGCCCTTCGCGTTGATCCAAGAGCGCTGGCACTCAAGGTATTTAGCAGGGTGGGCCAGGGACATTAATGGCGGGTGATCCAAATTGATAATGGTTGATAAGATTCAATTGAGAGCGTGAGAAGGGAAATGTCACTAAGGCCGGTTCGCTTTGACTGCTAACAACTTTTACATCGCCTCGCCTCTACTCGATCGCAATGATGCGATTGCCAAACCTTTTACAACTAGCTGTAGTGGACTGAGGTACGAGTGATTATCTGAGTGTATCTATCTTTTTTGGCTCATTCTGGATGTGGAGCCACTAATGGCAGCCTTGCTGTAAATGAATCAATTGATGCTGTGCATGATCGATAAGGATGTCAAAAGGCTATTGTCGCCAAATGCGTTTCTCTCTTTTGGCTAACGGTGGAATGTCCAAATTCACAGGTATCACAGGCTACGGGGACCTTAATGTTGACTTTTCAAACTTGATAACGGCTTACAGGTGCTGATAAGAGCCATTAGGAAAAGGGGAAGGGATAAGATCTGGTACACCTGCTAAACGACTGCTACCTGACGATTATTACTCGTATACGGCTGCTATAGTGAATGTCACTGATGCACCACTGGGTGAACATATTTTGTTCATGTTCTGTTATCAGTTGTCGATGTATCGACCGCTGAATTGCCTAACGCTCCAAATAATGGTGCACGTCTTTGATACTGCTATCTACATGGATGATCAAGAGACGATCTACATTTGTGGTAGCAAAGCAAGCGACTCATTCTCTGATGCGGTGCCAGCAACAATATTGGGTACGATAGCCAAATGGTTTTGTTTATGTTCTGATATCACTGGCCGATGTATCGACGGCTGAATAGCCTGTTTTTCCAAAAAATGGGGAATTTTTCTTGGAACTGCGATCTACATTGTTAATCATGGTGCAACCTAAATTTGTGACAGCAAAGCAATCGGTTTACTCGGGATCATTTTCTAATGCGGTACTGGCAGAAACACTTGGTATCGACCGCTGGACTATGCAAAACTCAAAGTAGTGAAGCACGTTTACGAAAACGATAAACATCGATAAGCGGGATATGGATCCACCACCAATATGTAGGAATTAGATGCTCAGCAAGTGAACAATTTGTTACTATCGATGCAATCGAATACAAAACTATCGATCTCTAAACTATCCAAACTCCCGATGATAACCCGAACCAGTTGGCTGGCGCACACTACTACGCGCGATTCATGTCGATGACGTGCAAAATTGGTTCGATGGAGAGCGACTGATGTATATTAGTACCGGCATGCTTTTTTATCATGCAATCTTCTTTTCCATTTCGATAGCTCAGCTGAAAGCAAAGAAAAGGTAGTTTCCGCTCAATTCCGTACACAGCTTTGGTCGCGCCGATCAAGCCCATTTCGCACAACATAGCCATGAATCGCGCACAGAAGTGTGCGCCAGCCAACTGGTTAGATTATAAGGAAGTGGTCGATGTTGATATTTTGCTGAGCATCTACTTTCTACATATAGGTAGGTGGTGGATCCGCATGCCAGTTATCGATGCTTATCGTTTTTGTAAACATGCACCACTATTTGGAATTTTACATAGTTTAGAGGTCGATACACCGTAGCTGACACCGCAGAGAATGAATCGCTTGCTATCACAATTAGATCAAGCCTCGATCATTTATGTGGATCGCAGTATCAAAAGACATGCATCATTATCTGGAGCGCTAGGCAATTTAGCGGTCGATACATCGGCAGCAGATATCAGAACATAGACAAAATTGCACTCAATGGCAATGAGCATCAGATGCATTTACTACAGCGGGAGTGTCGGTAAACGGACAAGTGTGCGGCTGTACTCACTCCCGCGACGCATGAGCTCGCGCGTCGCAGCCTCCATCATGGCGCGCTGGCATGCTTATGAGCTCTAAGTCTTCTTATCTCATCAGGCGGTGGATCCGCATGCCAGTTATCGATGCTTATCCTTTTTGTAAACATGCACCACTATTTGGTTCAAACCGATACCAATTGTCAGAGAGGCGGCGTGCCTCAGAACACGTACAGGTGGGAACTCTCGATTGGGGATGGAAATCGTCCCCTGAGATTTTTGACCATTAACGGTGTTCTACATTTATGTCGTTCCGTGTTTCACCTCTGCATTCAAATTCAATGATCAGCTGGATTCACTTCCTCCGCCTTTCAAAGCGAGGCGTTTGGGAGCAGCACATGAGATCTTCGACTACTACGGTGTATGTAAAAAAATGACTCCTAACTCGCCGCCAAAGTGGCGAGCCAAGAGTCGTGCGCGCTTGGCGCGCATTGTAAGGGAAGGAAGCCCCGACGTGGGGGCTAATATGGGCCGTCGCCAAATATCGTTGTTGAGTTTATGACATCGGTGAGAAGAAAGCGACACTTGTCATCACAGAATGTATACTCAAGTGTGTATTTTAACCTAAGCCTGCAAGGGAAGGGAGCCCCGACGTGGGGGCTAATTGGGTGTCGCCAAATATCGTTGTTGAGCTAGTATCGGTAGGAAGCAACTCTACATTCGCCGCTAAAGCGCGCCGACCCTACAACAACGAGCACCGAAGGCTCCCTCAATTACTAAGTTGGCGATTTGGAACCCCAGTCGCAATGACAACGGATCATCCTCCTCTACTTCACCGCTGCCCCACAGTATCCTCCGTCTCGTCGGACTACCCGATGAAATCAACGTTGGCTTCCCTACTAATCATGAGTAGTACACTCTGCGAGTATCTCGCCACGTGCTCTCTCTTACGCGGAGTGCGCAGACGAAGCGACGAAACGGGAGAAAGTCCGTACCCTCCAACGACGAACCGCGAGCATGCTTCCGCGTTGCGGTAGTGAGTACCTCCGCACATTTGTCCGTTTACCATTCCCCCTACAGCAGTCGTATAGAAGTAGTAAGCGGTGTACCGGACTGTATCCCTTTCCATTCCCTGATGGCTTTTGTCGGTCCCTGTTGCAATACCTGTAAGTGTGAACATTCCACTGTTAGTCAGAAGAGGGAAACGGATTTGGCGACTATCTCTTTAAACTCCTTCTCGATTCTTAACAACCGTTGTCAGTTTGGATCACCTACCATTGCTGTGCCCGTCCCACCACTCAAAACATCTATTGTAAGAGCCAAGCTCATCGAGCCATGGGAGAAGGAAACAAGCGATGAGTTATCGCACAGTACGCAGCTAACTTGCGAGCTCGCAGGGACGTGAGGATTGGAGACGAGCTAAGCGCGCAAGAACAAAGGTGGAGGAGCGCACGAAGAGGTCGTTCGAGAGACGACGACACTGGAGCCGGCAGCTTCGGGCTCAGGACCACTCCCGTTAGCTGCATGTGATATTCTCTGGGTGTGATTCTGTCTGTGTAGCTATGAAAATAAACCGTAATATCGTCTGCTGTATTCCACTGGGGACAGAGGCTACAATCTCGGACGATGTCTTTACGAGTGTCAGCGTTCTGAGATCAACGTGATAGGCGAAGGAGATTCGACGACATTTGCCTTTCGAGGCTTCTTATCAGCCCTTATCGACCATTATCAATTTGGATCACCCACCACTGATGTGCCCGTCCCACCCCCTGAAACACCTATGAGTGTCGGCGCTCTAGGATCAGCCCGAATGGTGGAAAAGATTCAACGACATTAGTCTTTTGGCGCTCCTTATCGAATCTTGGCGAGGGTTATCAATTCGGGTCACCCACCATTGATGTTCCCGTCCCACCTTTCAAAACACCTGAGTGTGGGCGCTCTGGGACCGACCCGAAAGGCGAAACGCACTTGGCGACATTAACCTTCCGAGGCTCCTTATCAGCCCTTATAAGCTGCTATCTCTTTCGATCCACCATCGCTGGGATCCCCTTACCACCACCTATATCATGTTTGAAATACAGGATCCCATCTTTGCTACGATCCCATATATATTTCCGGTCAAACACACACAAACACACACACTCACACCAAAAGACACACTTAGCCGATTATATAATGTAGGATTTTGTGATCGGGTATTGGTGTGATACCATAACTGCCACTTCCCTTTTGTATACACCATTTCCACTTTGAACTGGACACTTTTCAAAACACTCGGGTCATTGTTGAAATCGAATCAGACGTGTTTCAAACCACCTGGGACATTGTTGAAATCGAATTGGATGTTTTTCAGATAAAAAAAGACGTCTTTCACATCAACATGGACGTTTTTTCTTTTGTTGTTTTTTGATTTTTTTTTGTTTATTTGAGTTTCAACTTGAACTTCATAGTGTATTCTTAATGCAATATGAAGAAAACAAATACAATTTTACAAAAAAAGAAAACAGATTATTGTAACACGTTCAGTTACTGAAGGGTTGCTCTGCCGCAGCAGCCGTCATGTTCATCATGTTGACTCGGTCCAATTCATAGTGGCATTTCTTCAGTTTAATCTTCAACTTTCTTAGGGCGTTGGAAATAGAAGAAACGGCCAACTCGATGTTCACTTCCTTCCGCCGTTCCTGAATCTTCCGCAAGGTATTATCTTCTGGATGTTGCTCCACGATCTCTTCAATGCGTTGCAGCATTTTCGCGGTCAGCTTGGATCTTCTGTTTCCTCCACAGCTACACTGGACAATGGCACCTTCCTTTCTGTACGCACTGATGCTATTCCTTGCCGTACTCTCGTTGACACCAGCGACATGAGCGGCTTCATGGATTGATCTTTTGCTCACTTGTACAAGCTTGACGTGGATTTCCTTTTGCGTCAAGCTCGTCCGCCTGTAACGTCGCCGCTCACCAGAAATTGACTCTTTTTGCTGCTCATGGATGCTCGTGAAGTAGATTGGACAGTACGCAGTTTCGTCACAACTGAAGGGATTACGAAAGTCAAACCGCCGTGTTAGTATTTCGCGCGCTTGACGCGACAATTCTTTTTGAAAAGTGGCTATTTATCGACGGGTACTACCATTTGACACATGTGTTTTGTATTATACGCTTGTTATCAGAACATCAGAAATGCTCATAGGAAGTTGTCCGTGAAAAACATCCATTTTGATTCGAAAAATGTTCTGGGTGGTTTGAAAAAAGTTAATGTGGTTTAAAAATCGTCTCTGGTGATTTGAAAAACGTCAATCTTGGTTTGGAAAGTGTCCAGTTCAAAGTGGAAATGGTATATATGTATAGCCATTTTCCTACGCGCAACACTATCTCGCATCGCTACCGTTTTTATGTTGACACCGCCTTTCTTGGGCGCGGGTACATTCCACAGGAGAAGAATTTTCCTCTCACTCTGATTCATTTTTTCCTGTCCTGAGACTTTGGAACCACATAACGAATTTGAAGGTAGGCTCCACCTATCACTGCAAAAGCTCCTGTCGCCACACTGTCATGTCTTCCCTTCATATCTCCTGCTACTGCTGACCACTCGCACTTTTGGCCCAGTCTTTGAACCATCCCACTATTATAATTGGCTAAGTGGTCAGTGTGTGTCAGCATGTGTGCGTCGGTGTATGTGCGTGTTTGACCGGAAGTTCATATCTCAGGTAGCGTGGGTGGGATTCTGAGTTTTAGATATCATACAGGGGCAAGGTAACACAGTTGGGGGCAGCAAAACCTTGACATCAGCTGACGATGATTGAGGAGTTGTTGGAGACAAGTATCACCGAATTTCTCGCGCTCTTTGGGGTAGAGCGTTATGTAGCATGGTACAGGGACATCACCGCAGGGGAACCGAAACTAATACAGCTGATAATTACTGATAAGAGGCGCGATTTCTGAAGTGACAAAACCTGCTGCTCTTCTCGGGTTGACACAGGGGCATTGTTACTCATAGATTTTACGTGGGATGGTACGAACACATTACGATTGGTGAACCGAATCGGTATGAGGTGATGAGCGTTGATGAAGATCATCAGGAGGCATGTATCGTCATGGAGGAAGGAGATCAGCGCCCTTGTTATTACCTCCGGACGAGACAGCGTCCTGCCTGCTATGCAGTTACAGTAAGCCTCTCCTCTCCTGCCTCGAAGGCGTGAAACGACGTAGCGTGCGCGGTATCGATTAGCGATTTCTTTACGGGTATCGATTGATTCAATGATCGGCCGATAAGCGTAACGAAGATGGGCATGATGCGAGATAAGTGTGTAAGCGGTTGAGTGATTATGTGTACCGACTAAGATTCACCCAATGCTAAACAGGATCACTTAACACGCTAGTTTATATTGTACTACACAAATGATTGTATACCAAATAAGTATATGTTGCGACAATTGATAAAGAATAAACTATGACTGACCACATGTAGAGGTCCGTGAATCTTGCCCAACCTATGGCGAACCACTACTAATAAACTACTATTTACCAAAGAACTAAACACTGGGATTTCACGTATTTTAGAGCTACTACGAATGCATTAATCAGAGAATATAGCAATGGGGACAACTTTGACGGTGGCGATTTGCGTTAGCGATTATGATGTGAATACAACAAAACATAGATGCAAGTGCACGCACGGCTAATTCACCGACGTTCCTTTGGAAAATCGTGAGGTCAGGCGACAGATCAGCGGGTATGATTGCTGCGCCATACTTTGCCTTGGCGGCAACTTTGGTTCAGAATTATGCTGATATGCGATGTTGACCAATCGGCGGTGAGGATGACCAATAGGATTAGATCAGTTACTGCGGCAACATGACGACGAACTAACTGCCGATATGGCACGCTAGTTAGGATCAGAGCCAGAGTCTCCTAGTACCTCACAAATTCGGCGAGAGGCAATGCGAACCGTGGGAAGCGTCAGTGTGCAGCGCGGTTTCTTGCCAGCTCTAGCTTAGAGCAACTTTGAGGTTGGGTAGTGAGTCATGACAAGGGGCTTCAAAAAGCACATGTCTAATGCAAGTTCCGATCGAAAGTAGGTTATATAAAGTGATAACAAAGTTAAAGACTCATGAAAAGCGTTTGAAAGCATATCGAATTCCTTGCACTTTGTATTAGGTTGTCCGAAAAGTAATGAGACAAATGCAGTGGTGAGATTCAACATTAAGTATTTTTGGACGTCGAAGTCGTGAGAGGACAGAATTCTGGAATTTAGTGTTTCAAGTCCAGTACATATATGCCACCAAGGGCATATGGTCCATACTGTTTTCATCTTTCGCAAACGTGCTAAAGATGGATGAGAAAAAAAAAGCTGTATCGGGGAGCTCTCCTTCTACACTATCGTTCAGGTAAATCCGCGGATGAGGCCCATCGGCTTTTGCTGGAAGAAATGAAGGAACAAGCACCTTCTCGAGCGACGTGCTTCAGATGGTACGGCAAGTTCGACAAAGGAGGGAAATGTCTCGAAGACTGTAGTCGTTCAGGACGTCCACTGACGCGAAAAAAGCAGCTCATACTTGCCATCTGTGAGGAACGACCTAACGTTACAGTGCGCGAGCTTGCCACCTCCTCGGGTGCTCCTAAATCCAAGGTACACGATGTTCTTCGTGCGTCAGGTAAAGTGGCAAAGTTGCCTCGGGTTCTTCCGCACGCTCTCAGCCCTCACGACAAGAAGAAGCGTGTTGAAGTGTGCACTTCTCTGCTCAGCCGTCATCGCACGCTTTCCTGGATCGACTCCATCGTTACCATGGATGAGAAGTATTGTGTCTACGATAACACGGTGCGCCGAAAACATTGGGTCGACTTCGATGAATTGCCGAAACCACAGCCGAAACATCCCGATCATGACAAGAAGGAGTTGCTCTCATTCTGGTGGGATATTAAAGGCCCGGTGTTTTGGGAACTGGTTCCAACTGGTTCTATGGTCGACTCTGAAAGATTCTGTACTCAGCTGGAAAGAGTAGCTGAAATTCTGCGTAGTCGCCGTCGTGGGAGAGGCAAAATCCTACTCCTCATGGATAACGCCAGGCCACACACGTCGAAAAGGACTTAGAGTAAGCTGAGAGAGCTGGAGATCGAACTTGTACCCCATCCACCGTACTCACCAGATCTCGCTCCATCAGACTTCCACATATTTCGTTCTCTTCAATCCTCTTTTGCTGGAAAAAAATTCACCAATCGGGAGGACGTCGAATTAGCTGTCAACAACTTCTTGAAGTCGAAGCCTTCGGAGTTCTTTGCTAATGGAATCAGATCTCTGCCGCAAAGATGGCAGTATGTGAAGGAACACAATGGCGAATATTATAGTAAATGATATTGAATTGTAATAAAGTTACCGACGAATCACTGCACTACGACATTTGTCTCATTACTTTTCGGACAACCTAATATATAGAGATAGGCTATGCGACCCAAGCCACGTAGGCTATGCCTTTACCGAGGAGTGGGTGTCAGTTCCTGGAGCATGCAGAGCCAAATAACCTAGCGCAACAGCTCTGCCCCGCCCACCCCAGCCGGTGGTCTGCCTTTATTTTCGACTCTTATCTTTGACATAGGTAGACCAGTTACATAGCCAAGATCTTGAAATTGGCAGTAAAGCAATCGCGTCGTGAATTAAACCTACTACTGAGTGACCTGACCTCACACTAAGCACCGGAACACCTGCAATACACCCTCGGTAGGGGTGGGCGCGGCAGAGCTGTTGCGCTAGATTCTTTAGCTCTGCACGCTCCAGAAGGTGACACCCACGCCTCGGTAAAGGTACAGCCTACGTAGCTTGGGTCGAACTATCCATCCATGGCAGGAGATGTGATATCCCAATAATCCTGGAATGTGCCTTCAAGATATGCGTCACAAAGCGGTGAAAGTTGATGAGGGACGTTACAGTGCGTGTGTAACCAGATCCGTTCCGATTGTAGAAGCAAATAAGTGATCATGTGACTCCGATGATTTCTTTGCTACTCCAACACGACAATTTAGGTCGAGAATCAGATTCGCAGTGGCTGACATACGGCCACTGCTATTATAACGACTATTCCAATTTAAACATCTGAAAAGTGAAGAGTGGTAGAATCTAATGATAGGTGCTATTGAAGACAGTGGAAGGGGTGATGCGAATGGTGAGGAATTGCTATAGCGACATTTTCACATTAAACACTGAGGTCTTGAGGAGTCTTTCTGCGACAGAATCTTTGATAAAGAGCGCGCCTCTGAGGTGTGGAGAACTCGTCCTTACTGGCCTCTCCCACCTTTTACCCAGCCCGCCTCCGAGAGTCGACTTTGCCGAGGAGTGGCCGAGATGTAGAATAATGAATAATAGTCAGAATGATACTTATCGTGTCGTATTGGTGCCACACTGATCGAAATTACGTGGTGTTCAATGTGTCGGTTTTGGCGGTGAGAACTCTAGTCTACCGGTCAATATTAAATATTGAAATGAATAATACGGCTGAATTTCTTCTCTCACTGCCTCCGAAACACTCTGCGTAGCTGGGCACAATTCATTCGTACTTCAGTAATAACGTGAGAAGAGTCGATCGCTGAAGAGTTCAAAATTTATGTAGCATGATGAGCAAAGGGAATGCAAGCTTCATCGATGATATCCTCATTTCGGGTGGGTTCTAGCCATCTTCCGACTAGAATTAGTTAAAGCTGAAATCGGACCACAGTTTCCTCAGAGTCCCAGCCTTTCTTTTGTTAACATAATTTACATTATTCTCAATTGCTAATACCTTGCCGCAAACCATCATACTGCTTGTGAGTTGAGCTGACACACTACCGAGCGCTACTCGCAACCATACAAAATGATTTTAGTATGACCACCGAGAGCTACGTGTACAAGACTGAGCGAAAATTCCTTCTCTCTGCAGAGTCTTCGAGTCGAAAAAGAGCAGGTATGCTATTAGAATCACATTGGAACACTTTATCAGTTGGATTCGATAAAATTCACTCGAATAACGTCGCCGTAAGCCGCGCGCAGTAGTGTGTGCCAGCTGAGCTGGTTCTGGAGAAAAGGTGCATTTTTGCCCATGCCTTTGCATTGTAACTATAGCTGTGCTTGCTCCTGAATTAGATATCACTCATGATATCAGAGAGTCCTGTCAGTATAGTATCATGGCAATCATCAATTGATGAATATCGGTCAGAAAACATTGGGAAGTTTCATTCCACATCTTCACATTTGGCAGGCGGTTTGGTAGGTTTCACCTCGTTATTCATGTTTTTTCTCCCTTCTGGTCAGGATCACGACTACTCATTCAATGCTCCACTTAAGAAATACTTATAGATGTCTGATTTGAAAAGTGTCTGGAAAATGACTGGGAATAAGACGACTTCTGTGTACTTCCTCGATGTCATTTTTAACACTTCTATATGCTGTGCATTCAGAATGATGAGCTAAGTTCACCATCATAGCTCACATGACTCTCTAAGTGGAAACTCGGTCAAAAAAAATTTCGAAAAATTTTGAAGTGTTTCACTTGCTCTTTTGAAGCTCAACCTTAGTTTAACCCCGAGTGCAAATTTGTTGTAAGGGGTATGCGAAGTTGCCGCTTTCAGTAAATACTTGAACTCTACTACATCTTCAAAAAGAAAGAAGTTATTTGAAGAAAGCTAGTCGAGGAAGATTTAAATCGTCGAAGTCGCGAGATCTTCCCATGATTCCTTGGAAAAAATGATGCATTGTGTCTGTTATGCCTCCAGTACGCATCTTTTGCTCTCAGATGGCCAACGAGAGGCGGTTGGTCTCAGCTGGTTTTGCTGTGGGATGCGCCAAACATGAAGATTTCGTTCACATTCTCAGTGAATACAAACAATTCTGGTCTGAATAGTAGCTCGCCAGCAATAGATCACGAACTCCCAATCGTACTTAGATATGAAAGAGTCCATATCAGCTAATTTTCCATTTATCCCATAGGCAGGAATAGCCGAGCGGTTAGGAGGGAAGGCTCACGTCTGCACATTCAAGACGACTGGGTTCGATCTCCGCCGAAGCACAAAAAACCATGTCTTGCAAGAAATCGCAAAAATGGTGACGTTACGAGCGTCAGGCTCATGCTGACAGGCTGGCTGGTTGAGAAACCTAGTCACATCAAAAATGTCCAAAGTCACACAAAGATTCAGTTATAAAGCTAGGACGTCACCTGGAAGTGGCGCAAGAACACTCGCCCGAGTCCTGTGGTCAGTGTGCGAGGGCTACCGAGAGGTGAACGATCTCGGCCAAAGAAGTTAGTTTAAATCGAGACTCATGATGTGGGATCGCTGACCGGCAAGTCCCGAGAAGAGGCTGATGTAAAACGCAGGAGCATCCAAGTCTTCTGCCTTTTGAAAACCCGCTGGAAAACGTTCGAAGCGAGGGAAATCGGTGACGGTGTTAAATCTTTTATAATGGAAGGATACCAAACGAAACGGCATAGCCATAGCCGTAGCGAGTCCCTCAAAGAATGCGTTTCTCCTGTGAAGAGGATAAGCGACTGAATCATGGCTGTAAGGACGATCGAGAGGCACTACCATAATAACAAGGTACGCACCGCAAGCTGGCTCATTGAAAGATGAAAAAGACCAGTTCTATCTGGACCTCGATGAAGCCATCAAGGCAGTCCCGTAAAATGACTATCTCACAGTAGCGGGCGACCTCAACGGCCATGCCGGCAGTGACCGGAGAGAGCTAGAGAGAGTTCACGGAGACAAAAGGCATCAGGACAAAGAATGCTGAGGGAGAGGGGTTCTTAATCTAGCTACAGCCCACGTCCTGGCAGTCTGTAGCACGTTCTTCTCAAAAAGAGAGACTCAAAAGGTGAACTACAGCAGCGAGGGAAGGCAAACGGAAGTAGATCATGTGCTCGTGAAGAGACCGTTCCTCAAAAGTGTAAAGGACATCAAGGTGCTACCTGTGAGGCACAGGCCACCCAGCACAGGCCTCTCTTAGCGGACATTGCCATAGAGCTTCCAAAGAAAACGAAGGTAAGGACTAAGCGTAAGATACGATGATAGAAGCTACATAGGGTAGAGACGAATGATCTGAAAAGGAGGGTGATGGAAAGTGGTCTTTCAGCCCCGAGCAGTGCGGACCAGGAAACCTGGAATAGGGCCGCCAGGGTAGCCCTACGGTGCGCGTAGGAAATCCTGGATGAAACTCGAGGAGGCTTCAGAAAAGACAAAGCGAGTTGGTTCTACTCCTGCGAGTGGTGAAACGAAAGAAGGAAACGTACAAACCCTGTCACAGAACGCGGAGCCAAGAAGACCTCGCCGCCTGTGAAATTTGCAAAAGGCTTGTCAAAGCAACCGTAGCCAAAGTCAAGAACACGATGGATGCCTCGTACGAGAAGAGAGGGCAGAGATGCGGAGGAGTTTGTCTTTAGGCTGGGCAAAGCTCGACATCGGGCCACTCAGGAGTGGTAAAGTCCGTGAAAAACAGTGACGGTGTCATCCTAAGGAAGCCAGCCGAGGCGAAGAGGTGGTGGCAGGAGTACTTCGATGGGACTCTGAAAGAGGAGTATCCCCGTAACGAAAACCCAAAGAGGGAGGCTACAGCTGATCCAATCCTACCTACCAGACAAATGGAGACGTCCGTCGTATACTAGGAAAGGTGAAGATTGGAGAGGCGGTTGGTATAGATGGGGTAACTATAGATGCATGGAAAGCACTGGTTGAGTACGGATCAGTGCGGCTCACTCGATTCCTCAACACAATAACCGTTGAAGGAAGGATCCCAGATAGGTGGAGGACTAGTACGATTGTCCTCATCTTCAAACAGAAGGGTGAAGCAGTGGACGCTCCGACCACCGTGGGATCTCAGGAGTCGACAGCGCACACCATGAAGCTGTACGAGAGGCTGATCGATTTAAGACTTAGGGAAGTGGATATGTACGATGGAGCTAAGGCAGCTGCACGTACTCCGCACGGGCTGTCGAATGAAGTGGATACAACGGTAGAGGTGCATCAAGGATAGGTCCTGGGCCCGTCTCTTCCTCGTCCCCCTGGATGTGAAGGTGAAAAATCTCATAGAAGGACCACTGGAGCATTCTGTACGCGGACGATATAGCACTGATAGCGGCAAGCAGGTAAGAACTGCAAGTGAAAGTACAGCAATGGCAATACATGTTGGCAAAGAATGGGCTCCGACTAGAAGTCAGCAAGACCAGGTTCATAAGCTCCGAAGAGTGCCTGGAGGCGATAACGGACTGCCACGGAGAGACCACCGAAAAGGTAGAAGACTTCTGGTATCTCGATAGTGATCTAATGGCTAATGGTACGGTAGACCAGTCAGTGAAGACCCCGACTGACATGGGATGGACA
Source organism: Trichostrongylus colubriformis (assembly GCA_963978905.1). Taxonomy (NCBI): domain Eukaryota; kingdom Metazoa; phylum Nematoda; class Chromadorea; order Rhabditida; family Trichostrongylidae; genus Trichostrongylus; species Trichostrongylus colubriformis. The sequence continues at coordinate 21,140,912 of OZ022258.1, read as the reverse complement.
AAGTGGAGAGAGTTTACTGGAATACTGTGCGATCGCCGGTGCTCCAGGACCTTCAAAGGTAAGGTGTATCGAGCAGTGGTATGGCCGGCAACGCTGTACGGAAGTGAGTGCTCAACATCCTTTTCAGCTGCACGCGGCTGAAATGAGGATGTTGAGATGGGCATGCGGCTAGACGAGACTGGACAAGGTCAAGACGAGGACGAGAGAGCGATCACGCAAACGGCTCCTGTCCAACTTAAAGGAATCGTCCACGGAAAATGAGTTTTCGTGTTACCCAACGTTTATGTTGTATTTGCCTAATGTGGGCCTCATGCAAAATTTCACGCGGAAAAATGCGAATCTGGCTGCGATACATACCACAAAGTGCGGTCCCAGTGGGCGGGGCCTAAGAGAAAAGCCTCGTTCCGTCGTCCGCCGTGGTCGGAGACGCAATGTAGGAACAGAAAGTTTCGTAAACAGTCCCACTCTCCGTTCCCAACGGCGGCGGACCACGGGACGAGGCTTTTACTCTTAGGCCCCGCCCACTGGGACCGCACTTTGTGGTGCTGTATCTCAGCCAGATTCGCATTTTTTTCGCGTGAAATTTTGCATGAGGCCCACATCAGGCAAATACAACATAAACGTATGGGTAACACAAAAACGCATTTTCCGTGGACGATTCTTTTAAGTCGAGGGAACAACGGCTGCGATGGTATGGACACGTGCTGAGGAGATCAGAGGGCCACCCTCTAGGAAAAGCACCGAAGCTCGAAGCGCAAAGGAAGCGACCACGTGGAGCCCCAAAGAATAGGTGGAGGGACGTCATCAGAAGCGACCTCACCGAAGTGAGTGCCAAGGCTGAGAATGCCTAGGATAGGAGGTAGTGGCAACCTCTGACAAGAATGGCGGACCCTGCGATGGCGCGGGACTAACGCTGGGAAAAGGAAGAGGAAGTTCCTTTGTTATACATTCATGCTGTAACCCTTGAATAAATAATGCGCTTCACGGCTAATCGGTGAATGGCGTAGGCTCCTTTGTATGTACTTAGTGCCAGCGGACCAAAAAAAGTGCGATTTTCGTTGGTTGGCTTCGTCGTTTGACGCGCAATGAGATTTCCATCCTACTATATAGAGGGGGTGTCAGAAAAATAATTTTGCTTACGGCTCACATCTGCCAACCGTACAAAACATAAGGAAACGAAAGAAATTAAATTATTGAAGCAAAATATTCCCGAAATAATTCTTTAGAAACAGGAGCAGGCTTAGACACACTACTTTCACCTTCATTAAAATACGAAGCCTTCAGTCAGCGCAAGAGGGTTTCAGAGCTCTTCGGTATCAAGGTCCACTCAAAACAGTGGAGACAGTTCCGTGATAGTTATTTAGTGGGAAGTTCCTATGGATTAGCCCTTCTGTTCATGGAAGTCACACAGCCCTTGCTGCTCGGGCAATGTGCTATGATCATTTTTCATGCCTCTAACCTGCCTCCGGAGGGGTTTCAATAGTAACGGTGCGTTCTGGTTCTTGGAAACGAAGGGTGCTGCGAACCCAGGAAAGACGGAATGCTCAGGAACGCCACCTAATATGAATCCTATTAGGTACCCAGAGTGAACGGATCTTAGCAAGGTTGTGAACGATGAGTGAGTTGCAAGTGTTCCGGTGGTTAGTGCGGAGTCAGGTCACCCATGGGTGGGTTTTCCTTGACTACGTAGACGTTCTACTTAGGTCAAAGATAAGGGCCGAAGAATAAAAGCAGATTTTCGTGAAGTGAAATATGTAATAAAGTTCGATACTTGTCACTTCAGTGACTAAGTTACGGTATCTTCCATTAAATACGATTACTTAGTGAAAACAGATACGATCTGTGATGAATGTGGAAGCTAGTAACTGTAGCAGTTCATAATCCAATGGTTTATTCTCACAAAAATGCTAATTTCGTCGTTTCTTTGGTGAATTACCCTACACACAACACTGGTGGCCTGACCTCTTGGAACAGTGACGAAACACTTGCACTCCACCCTGTGAACGAGCCCGACGAAATATCGGATTTTGTCGTGTTGAGGTCACTCTAATAATGTTCACTCTAAATAATCTCCTGATCCTGTTCGTGCAGAAGGCTGTTACGGAGAAAAGTGATAGAGTGAGGTCTGCTCTTCACTTTGCGGATGGAAATACCTGGTCAACATTGCAGAAGTTTGACTAAAAAAGGGTTTAAAATGGAGGAGAAAATTCACTTTATTTTTTTGGCACCCTCTGTATAATTCGCTTAGTATGTCTGTGCCTGTGTGTGTCCGTCATCTGTTTGTCACGAAATTCATATCTCGTGGCGCACCGAAGCTGGGACGCTGAGTTTTACAAATGATATAAGGGGGGGAGGTAAGGGAACCTAGGCAGTGGTGGACCGAAAGTGATAGCAGCTGATACGCGCTGATAAGGAGCCTCGGAAGACAAATGTCGCCAAATCCGTTTCGCTTTTCGCATTGGTCCCGGAACGTTCGTACTCACAGGTGTTTTGCGGAGCGGGAAGGGGACACTGATGGTGGGTGATCCAGCTTGATAACGGTTGATAAGGTTTGATGAGGAGCGTAAAAAGGCTAGAGTCGTCGAATTCGTATCTGGTTTCGCATTGGTCCCGGAGCGTTCATACTCACGGGTGTTTAGTAGGTTGAGCCAGGGACACTAAGAGTGGGTGATCCAAACTGATATTGGTTGATAAGATTTGATAAGGAGCGTGAGTAGGCACATGTCGTCAAATTCGTTTCGCCTTTCGGGTTGATCCAAGAGTGCTGACACTCATGAGTGTTTAGCAGGGTGAGATGGGGACATTAATATTGGGTGATCCAAACTGATAATGGTTTATAAGATTCGATTAGAAGCGTTAGAAGGAGAATGTGGCCAAGGCCGATTTGCTTTTACGGCTAACAGTGGAATGTTCACATTCGCAGGTATTGTAGGGTACGGGATCTCAATGGTATTGTTGGGTATAGGTGCCTCACTGAAATTGATGAGTGCTTTCCATGGCTCATAAGAACCGTTAGGAAATTGGATGGGATGAATCTTTCACATCGGTTGCTACTACTATACGACCGCTTGAGCAAAAGCGTCTGATGCTCAGTGCCATTGGGTGAACATATTTTGTTTTTGTTTTGATAACACTAGCCGATGTATCGACCGCTGATTTGCCTAGCGCTCCAAAAAATGGTGCGCTTCTCTTGATACTGCGACCTACATTGGTAGTCATGATACAACCTATACATATTTATGATAGCGAAGCGAGCGGTTCATTCGGAATCATTTTCTGATGCGGTACTGGGAGCAACAATGGGTATCGACCGCTAGGCTATGTAAAATTCCAATTAGTGAAGCATGTTTATGAAAACGATAATTATCGATATGCGGGACATGGATCTACCATTAATGTGTAGGAATTAGATACTCAGCAAGTAAACAAATTGTCACCAATCGATGCAATCAAATACAAAACTATCAATCTTCAAACTGTACAAACTCCCAATGATGACCTGAACCAGTTGGCTAGCGCTCATTACTGCGCGTTTCATGTCGATGACGTGCAAAATGGGTTCGATGCAAAGCGGCTGAAGTTATTAATACCAGAATGCTTTTCTATCACGCCATTTTCTCTGCTTTTTTTTTAAATTTAATAGCTCAGCTGAAAGCAGAGGAGAGGAATTTTCGCTCAATTCCATGTACAGCTGTGGTCGGGCCGATCAAACCCATTTTGCACAACGTAGTCATGAATCGCGCGCGTAGTGTGCGCCAGCCAACTTGTTAGAAATCCATCAGGTTAAAGGGCACACTATTCTCATTCTCGAAATTGTGAACTGTGAACAAGTTATCAGAGTCGACCTTGCACCACAGCATGAACTATGCGCGTTTGGCTACAGAAGCTTAACTCACTGCTCACAGTCCCTAATCGACAGCGTGCTCTTTGACTCCGTCTAACGTGTGCGTTGCCCATGCGTTCTCCTCTCTGCAATATCGTCTTCAACACTTATATTGAAAAATTTGTGCCTTACCTTGTTTTTCCTAATTGTGGGGTACCGCTTCCTGTTCCTAGTTTTCTAATGAGATTAAATGGAATGTTAATTTCGTATCAGAGCCCAGTTACAGCCCAGTTCCCGAAGGCTGGCTGGGCGTGGCCTACAGACTTGGGTGAGAGTGTGTGGCGGGGTGAGAGAGATCGATACAAGTCCGTAGACCTCGCCCTGCCAGCCGTCGGGAAATGGACTGTAATCAATTCTGTAACGTCTCTCCTTTACACTTTGGACCCTCTGCCTAAGAATTCTGTTGATCACTGCTAACCACAACCCTCATTTGCGATCGTGCTATCTTCTACCGAGCTAATATAACGTCACACCTGAGACCAGCCCTCTCTTAGGCGGTGAGTGGTAACTGGCCAGCGTTGTGAATGGAAGAGAGCACGCTCAAGCAAAAGCGTGCACGACGGCACATGCGAGACTAAGGTCAAGCGTATCTGTGTGGTCTCAAATCGCTGAATTGTTCGATCGATGCGTAGTCAAAGTCCTCGAACGGCAAGCGAAGTGCAAAATGTTAGGGAGGTATAGTTGCGGTCCAAGTAATGGTGAACTATGAACTTCGCGACAGCTAATACCTAGTTTTTCACTAGATGCTCAGTAACATACATCCTTCTCTCCAGATATCGACGGCATCAAAATTTAGCGACCGTAGATCCGTCTAGGTTCGCAAAGCTGGTTGGTATTCCGAGCGAAAACATCTCTTTTAGCCCACAGTATTGCACATGTCATGCTGGGGAACTCTGCGAAATGGGCTCCATCGATATCGATCAGTCAGCATCCACCACACATAGTAAACCCATGGAAATAGAAAACCCATAGAAAACCATAGAAAAACCCACCACACATGGTACATCATGGAATTAGCGAAGTAGTGTGCGATAGCCCTACTGGCGATCGAATTACTCACCCAAACGTCCCAAGTGGTTTCGATGGTTCCGCATATTTTCACAAAAGGAAGAAATCAAGAAGTCATGTTAGACATAATGGCATAATTCGGACAATTCTGACATAATTCTTTGTTTCAGAATTGCATGATGAGTGATGAGGGACCACTGCTAGTGTACTACAATTATCACTCAGTGCCGATATCACAAGAAAAGATTGAAAGCCTCATTAAACATGTAATATCATCTGGAACTACAAATATTTTGCTTAACTTAGCCAGATTAAGCAAGAAATTTATAGGTAGTGGTTAAATTATCGGCCGAATTCGACAAATTCTATTTTTGCTGCGACGTTCGAGCAACGCCTAAGGACATTACGGACTATGCAGAACACTTTCAGGTGGCTCCAGTAGTTTCAGATGCAGGAGAAATTCTTCAAAAACAGTTCATGGGTTACGGGATAAGAGTGAAACCGTGCAGGTCGCCACCAGATGATCATGATCGTGCTCACGCTGTCCTCCCAAGTCCGCAACCGGCCCTCGTTGAAAGGGGAAGAGGTGGTTGAGCTGAATCGTCCTTGGCAGGAAGGCATTTAGGAGGCGTCTCGCAACCAATCCACTCCCCTCCTGGGTGTGCACATTCATGTCGGAAACCCGATCCGTAGCTTTCGGCGTGCGTAGCACCCTCCAGCTGAATGCTCAAGTAGTGTGCGTTCATCTAGAATGTTTGCATAGAACTGGGTCGCTACGCGATTACCGTGTCCTGAGCCCAAAATAGGAGCGCTTCAGTACCCAACGACATTACTAACCCCACCACGCAAGCGTGCCGCACCGAGAGATCCTTCTAACGATACGTGGAAGGAAGTGGGGCAACAAGCCATATGAGAACCTCTACTCATACTGAGTGTGACAATAAAAAAAGAACAGGAATATCGAGCAGCTCTCACTCAGCCAGCTAGGCTCCACTTGGTGTTTGCTGGTGTACAACTCTGCGGGTGTATGCTGGGACACACGAATTTTGACCTCGGGCTGAGTTCGGGTCACCGCGCGCGGCGACTTTCCGCGAAATGCTCGAGTGGTGGCGTGTCCTTCGCCGTCTGGGCTCTCCTAGATTTGCCTAAGCCTTTTCAGTGGAGGACCTTTGGCAGCGTGGTTTTACCTGTGTTTATCTCATTGCAATCCGCCGCGCGCAGATGGACTTGGCCATCGCGTAACCTAGTGACCACACTGACCGTGTGCCCCAACCGTCACCTCTACTCTGCTATATCGCGTCTCAACTCTTCTATTGACGCGTGACTATTCTAGCTCTTTACGTGATACGAAGCTCTTCAGCACGGAGAAATCGCCCACATGTCACTATCAGCGGAGGGGTCAATCGAAGAGGCCCTCTGTCAACGAATGGTTTGGCATGCATCAACCATAAATGGAGCTCCAGGACTTATCGCTTTGGTTTCGGGTGAGTAATAGCCGGTATGAAAAAAAAACAAGTGAATGTGAAGGTTATGAGGCCCGTATCGATAGGTGCCTAATGTTGGACAGACTCGAACTGAACAGGGTAGAGCTAGCTACACTTACAGCCAGGTACCACCTTTACGAAAAACTAGCAGTGTCCCGATCATAGGCAAGTGATAACCGATTATGGCACACATGAAGCTTACAGTCACGGGATAATAAATAATTATACGGGCGTGCGCTTGCATGGCACCGTGCTCAGGTTACACTCGATGAGCAACTGGTTGGGATGGTCAAATTTGTAGGAGCTAAATTGGCACTAGAAAAGAACACGAATGGTCTGTCAATACTGCTTCCACGTCCTTCAAAAAAGCGCCCGCATGGACAGCATTGCTTGTAGGAAACAGGCTTATGATATCTATGCATGAGAAAATGTTCAGATGCTGGTAACTACGGCCCAACATTAACAGCGTTGGCTAGGGGCGGATGGCGAATAGCGATATTTCATCCACCCGAGACCAGCTCGACATTTCTCGACTATGCCGATGAAGCCTTTGCACTCCCGATACACCGTGAACAGATCGAAGAGGTAAGCTAAAGTCCTCCACTATCGTAATAAGCTTATCAGACGTTGTTGCTCGAGTTTGAAAGAGAATGGGCTCTGGCCACAAGCGCTATCCTACTTTACATAATCGGCCAAGTGTGTCTGTTGGTGTGTGTGTCTGTTTGACGGCAACTTCATATTTTGCGTCGCAGCAGAGGTGGGGTACTGAATTTCACAAATGATATAGGGGATGGTAAGGGGACCAGAGCGGTGGTGGACCGAGTGATAGTAGCTGATAAGGGGTGATAACGAGCCTCGAAAAGCTAACGTCCTCGTCATTCGGGTCGATTCTGGAGCGTCCACCCTCATAAGTGTTTTGAATGGTGGGACGGGCACATCAATGGCGGGTGACCCTAATTGATATTGGTTGATAAGATTCGATAAAGAGCTTCGAAAGGCGAATGTCGTCAAATCCGTTTCCACCATTCAGGTTGATCCTAGTGCGCTGACACTCATAGGTGTTTTGAGGGCTGGACGGTTGGTGGGTGATTCAAACTGGACGGCTGATATAACAAAAGGTATTGACCGCTCAATCATCTAAACCTCTGAAAAATGGTAACCTTCCTCAGCGGTGATATCTTCGATATCGGTAAAGATCTACCACCTATATGCAGAAAGTAGACGGTTAGCAAAAAGTCAACATCGACCATTCCCCCATTACATAATTCCATTGCGTTACTCGAGCAGTACTGTACGATAGTCAACTGGTTAATCATGAATCTTTGGAACTAACTGACGCCAGGATTCGACCCCTGTGTTTTGCTCAGTGGAAAGCATATGAAATGGGCATCACCCTTGCTCCTCCATGTTTCGAGCCCGGTAGCATAGAGCCACTGAATGTGTCAATTCAGCAAGGCGTTGCCAATCTACCGTATGTACTGAACTTTCCGACGTTACCGCCGCCTGCCCGAGAAGACTGCACCATTACTGCCATGGCACAAGATCTCAGACAGAAGTAAGTTGCGATGTGATCACAGTTCCAATGTATCATAATTCCTTCATAACTTGAAATCACATGCCTTCCGATGAGAAAAACTAGATTATTTCGTGCGTGTGCAATTAACCTTAGTCGGCAGATCAGATGATATCACACTTCCGATTAAAAAAACGGGAGCGCGGAGTGACACCCAAACACCAAGGTGTACATCGTGTGGTCCATTTCGTGTGGCCACTATAAACGAACGTTGCCACGAGGGAGAGTTAATTTCTCCGCGTGTGATCGCGTACACACGTAGAGCTTAGGCCACGGTCATACTTTGCGGTGCCGGCGGCAGGGCGTTGCTATGGATATCTGCGTCTCCGCCTATGCCACCCTGCCTCGTTGCCTGCGTCACCTCTGCACCTCCCCCGTCCCACTCTCCCTCGTTGCCTGTGAACGTAGCCACGCCCTGCCTGCGGTGAGTATGACCGTGGCCTTGGGCGAAATGAGCGAAGTATAAGCACCCTTTGGAGTTTTATGCCCCAATGAATTATTTACTAATTAGAATCGTTATTGTTATTGTCGTCCATAGTCGAAGATCCTCTTGCTGTCGCAGTAACGAGGGGGAACGCATCCTATTGTGGATGCCAATTTAACATAAACCTGAAAGAGGGAAAAAATACCTTCCTTCATTCCCTAAGGCTTACACGAAGTATAAGCTTGAATTTGCAGATTCACCCCTCAGAGATACTTCAGAGACTACCACAATGAATGTGAGACATGTAACGCAACCTACACATTAGAGAAACTAGAAGAACACTTGCAAAACGTATTCAGGAACATCTTGCTGGCGAAAGACGAGGTGACATGGATATTTCTGTGTTCACCTTCGTCCTACTTCAGTGTACGTAGCTGGCGTGAAGATGTCGCATTTTGTGACCGATCGTAGGATTTTTCTTTGAAGGCGCATTTTCAATGGGCAAATCACCGCACAGTCCTTCTTGACTGGAAAAGCCCAAGCGGGTATGATACCTAAAAGCCGCCCCAGAGTGAAGCTGTTTAGCTTTGCATAACTGATTATCCTATGGCTCAGAAAATTTTGCGGCTGTGTAGTGGGGGAAGCACTGATTAGGAACAAGATCACGTTTGATCAGATTCCTATCCAGTCAAACTCAAATACAAGCTTCTGGCTGAGTCTGTATGCAAAACACCTCCCATATCTCTTATAGGACCCTGCTCGTAATGTCGCTTTACGAGCTGTATAAATTCGCTCCTCCAAAAAACAAGTTTTTTTTTAATCGACCCTACATTCAGATCAAGTCGCGTAGCTTTCTGTGCCGCAATAGAGCCAACCTGGTGGTGGTTTCTTCAATAGCGTCTGGAGGTCTCCCAGTAGAACATATCTCTTAATAAGCATGACTCCGTGGGCGTGGGCGGTGTTGAAGTTGTAGCAATGAGTCAGTTGCAAACCGAACTATGTGCTACGACTAAACTCCTCATACTTTTGTACGGGTTTGCAGTCCAACTTTTGATCCTGGATCTCACTGCGATGCATGATGCACCTAGAAAAAGACAAGAATGTGGAGTATGACATAATATCTGCTCCAACAGTCTAGGCTCAGTAAAGTTCTTATCAAAGCCTATTACAACAGGGGGTTCTGTGCTTTGCGACAGTATAGGTCAATACAGGAACGATTTCCATTGTCGAGCGGTGCCTGCTTTTCTATTGTATGCGGTGAAGTTGATCCTTCTTTCTTTCTTGCTGGCAATGCACTTTCTACGCTGGTGTTTGCTCGTGCTGCGCGGAAATCCCTCACGCACACCTCGCTCAAACCCGACGACATTTGTGTCGTGTGAGTTTCTTCCCACAGTGACCTTCTCTGCTACATTTATTGACCAAACACGTTCGAAGAATTGATGTTCCTTTTTTCAATTACCGAGCTCTCCTGTATTTTTTATCCTCTGCCTTTGCCTTTTCTCTGTAAAATCTCTGCATTTACAAGTTCGACCGATCAATTGATTGATCTAGAATGACTAGACTATGCGCTTGTTAGTGATCACTTAGCACGTATTTGGGTATCGATCAAGGTCATCAGCGCACAAAACTCTTATTTATAGCCATTGCTCCGAATTGAGCAGTTGCAATATCCGTTCATGTAATTGGGCCGTAAAGTGAAAGGCCAGGGTCACGAACTCTTTTAACTATCGGAAGTGTGAACCCATTAGGTCTCTCCAGTGTGGTTGTTACAAGGATGCTGAGCTATGGGCAAAAGCTTTGGTCCCGGGACTTGTATCATCACATTTAGGTTAATAGGTGTTAATCTATTACACTACGGGAACCCCTTTCACCTTAACTCGGCATCTTCTCAAGCTTCCGCCCTTGAATCAGCATCTTTAAAACAACTTTCACATCGCCGGCTGTGTGAAAATCAGCCGCTAACAAAAATAAGAGCATCGAAAAGAGTGACTACGTAAGTGAAGCTAGGATTCAGTTCTCTTGATAGACCAGAGTCAGCATCTCTGCCAAGCCTCCCGAGGCTCAGAACAGGACATGGTGGAGAAACCGTATGGGAGCAAAGCTGCTCGATACCTCCCTTTTGATTCATGCGGTAATCCCTTATCTTGTCTGATGCGCTGTTGGCTTCAGGTCACTAATTGCCGCCGAGAGATTAACGACGGACTGACGGCGGCATTCACCTGTCTCCAAAATAGGATAAGACTCTCTGCAAACATCAGCAACGTTCACTGATACATAAATAATGCGACCACAATTAGGCGCGGTCAAACCTATCCACTCAGAAAGCAGCGGACTGTACTCTGAGAGCGTCCAATCAGGGTCAAACACTAGGTTGAGGAAAATTAATAGTACTTGATAAAAACGACCTCTCATGAAGCGACTGCAATGCTATGACCTCCTTTCCATGACTACCTAAATTTTTTTTTGTGTTCTGAAGTGCTTTAATTATGACTTGAAAAGGTCGTCAATCGGTCATCGTAGTTGCACTGCCCAATGAGAAATACGGTTGTCGATTGAGGATTTTTTGCCAAAGACCACCCAGCCCTATTCAAAAATTACTAAAAAAAGTGACTGCTGGTCATCTAACAACCCTTTTAAATTTTCTGAGACAAACGATCACTTTGAGGATTGCTCATCCCTTGCTCGAACCACCTTCCAATTAAGAAAGCTTAGGGAAGGGCTAAAAACTTATATGTGGATTCTGAGGCTGTGATTCCTTCCCAATGACGAACCTTAAAGGAATTTTAGGATTTTACATCTGGACTCTATGGCAGTGATGTCTGCTATACTACAAAATCTTGTAATTAATTTCACGCTTAAAAAGGCCTTGATGGAGCTCCCACTGCAAGACGGCGTAATTTGGTTTACAGATGATCTCACGTTGTGCTATTCTGTTTGAACTGACCACACAAATGACTAGAAGATAAGAACGAATGAATAAGTGCTTTAGTTAGTTGTCTGCTCTTTGGTAAGGTCGAACAGTACACACTCCCGTTCAAGCCGATCAATTTGCCTGCTATTTGAGCTGGCCAGTCAGCCAGCCTCGCACCGTCCGTACGTCCTTCCGGGTGGTGAATGTTTATTTAGCTCGGGTGCCAGCAGCAATCAAGTCAATCATAAACTGTTTTGGCACATTCCGTCACATCCGAACCACTACGGAGGGTATCAGATTTCACTGGGACTTCCAATTCGCAATTTGCTATCTCCACTTCGTTTTGCATCTCAGGAACTTCGCTACTTAATTCTTTTTCTCGGCCTTCTCAATTATTATTTCTATTCTTCTTTCATGTCCCTTCCTGTTGTCCTTACCACCTTCCTTCATCGTTGCCTCAGTCGTCTTCATCAACAACCCTGAATAAGTGCAGCTTCCAATGTAGCTAATTTTTTCCAGGCATACTCACTCAGCATATTCCCTCCCAAATGGAGGTCGTTAACCTGAACTCTCGCAGGCAAATTCCCACTTCGGCTCCTTTTTTTCTGACAATTCTTCAAAGATTTTCCAATGCTGATATGGGGCGGTGCGACGTAAGAAGTTGATTGGCACATAGAATTGCGCGATCGCCGGCGTCAACGCTCAGGCTGACGATTTGTGATTTTTGATGAGCGGTGCGAACGTTGGTAGATAGCATCTACCGCAGTCATGCATACCTTGGGAAATAGAGCAAAAACGGATGGGACGCTAAGTGGCGGTGACTGTTATCTGCCGCGACCATTAGTCTTGAATTTGTCATTACTGCAGTTTGATTACTATATAAATTCCTGGGTAATTATACATGACATCTTCGACTAAAGATGACAGTGAAGAGGAAAGCCGGGCAAAATGGATGAAAGACTGTTCCCGTACTCCGTTACATGGAAATCGACTGGGCTGGTGGGGTTTCATACGGCTTCTACGCCTTTAGCCAATATTCATGTTCACAAACACTCGGCTGGCATGAATATTGGCTAAAGAGGTAACAGCTTGAATGTCGAGTGGCTCTGTAGTGGTTCTGTAAGTGACGTTCGGCTTCCGCCTTTCCCTCACGGATATAGAACAATTGCCACAACCCAGAAGGAAGTTATATTTGTCACCTGTTGCCTTTTCCCCACTATTCACTGGTCCTCTAGGAGCTGCCTACACGTTTTGCTCGTCCTCGCCACGAGCCACAGAAGTCCAGTAGAGCCTCTTGACTGGACGGACACGTGGCGCTTTTCGTTAAGGGCGTTTTTGAAGAAGTTTGACCACAAGGTCGTTAGTGTCCCCGAGATACATATGCTTACTGCTCTGGTCTAGCTGTCAACGAAAATGGGTGTAGGGTGGGACACACGGATTTTGACCTGGGCCTGCTACCCTGTGACAGCCTGTGGTCTTTGCCCTGTGACGAAAAATCCTCAGACTATTTGTTAAAGTGAAATCCTTGCAAATCGTTTCGTTATATTTATGAATGGGTGATGCTACCGGACATGCTATCAAGGAAAGTGAATTTTCAAATTGAGAGAAAATTAAAACGGAGCTTTTCATACTTCAAAGATCCAATTTGTTGAAGACAACTGTCACACCCAATTTCCTTCAGTATTCGCACATTGCTCTACTCGCTTTTCAAAATATCTCCAGAGAAAACTGTTATAGAGAGCAATTTTAAGGGATGTGCATGGTGACCGCGTGACCTAGAGTTCCTACTGACCGCGTGTCTCAACCGTCACCCGAACGAAGATTAGCACAACGAGCATGGCCTGTCTGATCTACAATTTTTTGGGGAAGTGGTAGCATCCCTGTTCTTCGATTCCGGAATAACTCAGACATTTCAATATTCTCAAATATCACGAGCTATGAAACTCATAGAGCTTAACAGTGCATTTCTCACTTCCGACTCCTATTCCTCCCACCTGCTCCAGAATCCAATACCTCTTCCCTTCCCGGCTTTGACAAACACTACACCGTCCAAAGGGCGTAATGTTAGTCCCTTTGAGAGGTTCTTCAAGTAATGTTCTCTTTGATTCAAGGTTCTCCGCCTATTCGCAATGAAACTGGACAGACAGAGTGCAAATTGAGAATGAACGATAGCGCTAAAGTTAAAGTTCATTTCTATCATTTAATTTTACTTCTACTTCCACCTCTACCAAGTGCACCTGAAAGTTGGCTAACTTGATTTTTATCGATTCACTTTATGCACTTAGAAGATCGCTAACACGAGTATAAGCAAATGCGAATTACACAGTATCAAACACATCGTGGCGCCACTGTGCCTGCAATGCTTTACTATTAAAATGATCGACTTGAACACCTTAGTCAAAAAAAAAACAACGGCTTCTGAAGGGTCCACGATCTCTTTCCAATCGGGTGCTTTTTGACGACATGTTCGTGCTATTGTATGGCTATGCTCCTAATCCTTTTCTTAAAGTGGTAAAACTGCTGTTCTTTGAACATTCGCGACCCAAATACATCTGCACTTACATTAACGTTCATTGCTGTATCAGCATGAAATCCGATTGACACCCGTAATGCAACATTCTCAACGCGTTCCTGCACCGTGCGTTCTACGCCTCAACTGAATCATGATTTGATGGTGTAAATGGAATGATATGTATATTATGGGACTATCTTGGTCTGAGCCCTACAACAGGATGTTGAAGAAGAATTACAGTGAAATGTCGCATCTGCTCTCAGGGTCAGCTTTAGACAAAAATCCTCAGACATGGGGCTATCTTGATTTGAACCCGACAAAGAAACGCTGGAGAAGTATTTTACCTCTTGAGGAAATATGTAGGTGTCCCATTGGTTATGACGAGGATGTGCTGACGGATTGCCAGTAAACAATAGAATTTCAATTTTGCTATGGTTTTTTGCTTTGAGAACTTTTCACCCAGCTTTTGGAGGTGAGGGGAAGGCGGTTGGACAGCGGAACATCTCCAAAGAAGTCGTATTGCCGAATCTTCCCAAGAGGCCGGTGTATTGACACGGCCAAGTTTCTCGACACCATGCTGATCCTATCCAGGTTTTCCTCAGAATGTCCAGTTCTGCTTGGGATACTTTGAGCCTTGCGTCATCCGCGATGGCTGCGTTGGTCTGTGTATAAAAAGAGCCGAAGAGAAAGCTACATAGTGGAGTTATCGCATGTCTGGCCACAAGGATTATTCACTTGCTTCAACGATTATGTAGGCATTAGTATAAGTGCATGGCGCATTAACTGTGGAATACCACAGTTTCATTGGTAATCGCTATGCTTCTTCAGCAAAAATTGTGACGAGTGTCTGAAAAATCTTCCTGGGATAATCAAACCTCCGCACACTGTTCTACCGCCAGTGCGCAAAGCTACCGTTTCCTGCCTCGTTTATGGTTCAGTAAGCGTCGGTATATTGGTGATTGTGGGTGTTTGTGCACTTTTCCCATGACGTCGGTAATCCTCTCAAAAGTACCGTGAGCCGCTATAATCCTGCTTTAATTGCAGGTTTTACAATCAGTAGTGAGCCATCAAGGGCACTGTTATTGGCCATTTATCCGTCCAGATTTAGTTCCCAAAATTTGCAGCTCCGACAGAGTCCGCTCATCCTAAAATATTAGCAATTTAGAAAAAGTATTAGGTTGTCGCAAAATTAATTTCGAAAACGGGTCGCATGCTTCAAACTACTATAACTCAGCTTAAACACAAGTTCATCAATCGAAGTAAAAACCATCAGGATCTACACATTTTTGCAAACAAACAGGTAGTGATTCTAAGCCTTCACTATAAAACTACTATCGCGAGAATCAACGAACTCAAGGAAGGCACATTCAACATCGTCTAAATTAGTAAATTGTTTCTGATACTGAGGGCTCGAAAAAAGTGATTTTCTGTGGGGGAGAGGGCGGGAGAATACGCTGGGTAAGGGAGAAGTTTTACACCCAAGTGGGTCAATTTTGGCGGAGTGATTTGTGAGGTGTGTGGCTTTGCGTTGTCCTGCAACAGGATCGGCCCTCTTCTATTCACCACCGCCGGCCACAACCTTTACAACTTGTTATAAATTTGCTCCTGATCACAACAGTGAGACTCTGCTGTGACTGGCTGACCATGTTGCAAGAATTTATAATGGATTACACCTTCACAACACCACCACAGTTATCATAACCTTTTTAGGGTGAAGGTCGGATTTAGGAAACGTTTTGAAGAAGCATACTTATCTACCCAGACTCCTGTTATCACAAAGAAACCATTTTTCATCTACGTTATAATACGGTTTACAAATGGCTCATTTTTATAGCAAACTAGGAGGTTGGAGCAGGTGTCAAAACGTGCAAGACGCTGCTCATCGGTCAGCTCATGAGACACCCACTTCAACATCTTCTTCACCTTGCCAATTTCCAACAAATGTCTGGCCACTGTAGAGGTACGCCTGGGTCTTCTGCTAACATACGAGTATTCGTCTCCGGATTTACTTCGACGGCTTTCCTTAAATCTTCATCATTAAGCGGCGACCTGCGGCCGCGACCCGACTTCTTTTCAAGATCAAAATCGCCAGAAGCAAATTTTTTAAACCGGAGCTCCACTGTACGTTCGCAAGGACAATTCCTCCCAAAAACACTGCTGAGATTACGGGCTGCTTCCGCTGCGGAGTGTCCCAATTTAAATTCGTAAAGCATGATGACTCTATAGTCGCGTCGGTTCATGATTATTCGCAGCCCTGGAAAAGGCCGGCTGAGAAAATTAGAGCGGAATTCATAGAAGTTTTTGAAAGAGCAGAAAAAATCCTACCATAAGGAATGCTTGGCTTCCCTTGGAGTGGAATAGTTCAGGATAAAGAATCTACTTATTCATACATACCTTGAAATCGAAATTAATTTTGCGACAATTTAATATTTCCAGAACATTCTCTGATCATTGGCTATAAGTACCTCTCTATATCATGTTGAAAATTTTACTTAAGCAAAGTCTCTCGAGCTTCTAGTGTAGAGACAGGCTATAAGTTTCATACTACTTGGCACATCACCGGGTACTTTAAACTATAATCGACCGTAGTTTTTGACGGTTAGAAGCATTATCGATGTTGTTTTCCCAGTAATATAAACACTGATGAGCTGTCGGAGTATCATGTAACACAGCCGCGAGCCGCGCAATAGTAATGTGTTCATTACTTGCTAGGATAAACATAAATTTTATCCATATGCCCCCATACCCATCCCCGTGTCCTGCCCCTCCTTCCCCACGTTAGCACAGCATAATCCTTTCGTGACAGCATGTCACAGAAAGGCGGAACTGACCAATATTTACATGGACACTGGCGGTCGCACAAAAGCCCCGTGCAATGACCACCCTCGCGAACAATGCCCAGGTGTCATAACACAGCTAATGGTACAATAGCAGAGGCTTTCAAGTGTTATTACATACGATTGCTTGCGATATCATTATTGCTCAGACGTCAATGGTATATGTGGGGTTAGCAACGACACTGAAGTAGGCTGAAGCCGTGGCGATCAGTGGAATCCAAACATCAGCTCGCTTTGTCACTGCCATATACTGAAGAGGGAAAGAGTTTGGGGAATGCTGTTTCACATAATCCCAAGCACATATAGCGAACTAGCATTAAAGCTGGTTAGAGATAATGACCGGTCAAGCACCACACCGTCTACATGAAAGCAATCCCACCCTTGGGTCTTTTAACTACACCTCAATTAATTCCACAAATGGCAACTCGTGAACCTCCTTTGCAAGAAGCTAAGTTGTTGTAGTGAATGCGGCGGTGATCCCACCGATCACTTTAGCAATGTCCGGGAAACAAATCTAGCATAACCGCACAGCTTTGACAGAGCTTTTGGTGCGGTGGGTGTTAGACTCGTCCGAGTGGAGAACACAGTGACTTGTGCATCGGCTGGCCATTGTATAGCGCAGATGTCATCCAAGGGTCACAACATTCTCGTTGAAAGTGGAATAAAAAGCGCAATGTTTCTCCCTTTTGTACTCCATTTAGAGCCCCTGGCTATTCCGCGTCTCGTCCCATTTTCCATACTTTTCTCCCAATAAATCTTCTTTTCCAATAACAATAAAGTAAAACTCAAACTTCACGTGCTCCGTTACTTTCCGTCCACAAAATTTACCATTTCATAGTAAAGGTTATGTGGTGAGAAAAGGTGAAATGGTCCCAAGCTGTTCTGCATGTCACCTTTTTCTATTTCAATAGTACGCGGGTACGTCATCACCGTTTGTTTGACGCATCACGGCGGCACGAGGTACTGCCAGGTTGAGTCACACTACTGTCACACTTCCTCGTTCACCTCTTGCTTTTTGACGCATACTCTTCCACAGGCCACACTCCCTCTAAGTTCTGCAAAGAATTGCAGTATAATGCTGCAAACATTCTTTCTAGTCTCTGTGAAATGGTCCTCTGACGCTGTTCTCAGTTCTTGGGATATTGCCCTTCATTCCACCGCATAGTCATGAAATGCGTTACAATCAGTGGGTCATATTCCAGTGATTCCTCCTTTGAGCTAGTATCTCAAGCTTCATATTTGCGAATTCCTTTAGAGGAGTACTGCTACATGGTAGGCGAACCGCCGGATACGATCATCGCGCCGGCGATTAATCATCGCCAGATACTTGCTAGGCACCGTTCACACTTCCCGATTCTGGCTGTCAAGCGATCAAACGATTGGAATCGATTCGGCTACCAGGTCACCACGCAACAACCCGAAAGGCCCAAAACGCCTGATTGCTCAATAAATAAGTATCATGTTGTTTCCACTCAATTGCTTAATCGTCTAGTCCACCCGCACCTTTTGCTATTCCTCTGATCGCCTAATCGCCTGAAACATGAACCCTAACACTACGTCAGGAATATTATTATTCCTAAACGTCCCGGGTCGTAGGCCATTAGTCAAATAGTCCGCCAAGTTTCGAGGAAGCTAGCTGCCGCATAACTGGGCCAGGGTCAAGTGTGGTGAGGGAATTGGAGCGGGTGCGCGATGGATCGTATGTGGCTCTCGAGGGAAATGGAATGGACGTGCATAAACGGTAATTTTTGATTTCAGATGATAAGATAATCTCAGGGCAAAAGTAACCACAACACTTCTTTCACAGCATCTTGCCATCAACTGTGAATCAAATGTTCAATCTCGTGCCTGGCTAGCAGTGCTGTAACAGAGGGTTAGGGGTTTTGAAAAGTAGGAACCAAAGTTTCATTTATGTTTGACGCAAAGTTGGTTAGCTTGCTACAACCCAAATTCCTTAAATTCCAATCGAGAAATGTCTCCTGAGCCAAGCCACATCGTGGCTGAGCTGTTCATACTATGCTAGTCTTTTTGTCTTCCTTACCCTCTCAACAAGGCTATACTGGTAGACCCAGATTAAGCAGATTCTAATATCTTTCCTTATCTATGGACTGATGCTCCGTAAACTTCACTAGAGGCTTATAACCTTCATTATTCCTGCATTTACGTGCTGGCTAGCCCTAATTCGACTATAGATTTACAGTAGCTAAAAGTTTTCGGGCAAACTCTTTTTTGTCATAACTTTTTTCTACTGAACTAAATTTTTAAGAATTTTCAATTGAGGTGCCCAAACCTATTGCCAACATTTCCTTCTATTTGAGTGCCGCTTGAATATTTTCATGGTTTTTTACAAGAATTTATTACAAAACCACCGGAAAACAAGGAAAGGCTTGGCCAAGAAACGGCTTTCTTCGAAGAACAATCTTCTATACAATGTCTCCAAGTACAGCACAGTGAAAGTCATCATAGATCGGTCCGGTATGGAAAAAGTTACAGCTGAAATCATTTGGCCGAAGACTTTTGAGCAGTACTGTATGCGGTACATCGCCGCTAGACCACACCTGCTAACTGTAAGAGTTTTGGGTGAAATCTATTGGAACAATGCATTAATTGCAGAGATCATGCTCTTTTACACGTCAAATCCCTTTCACTTTGCAGCCCTTGACAAGAACATTTTCAAACCTCCACTGTGTATAAATTCGTCTTTTCGACCACCTTCACTTCAGAACATATTGTTGTTGTAACTCCCATGACTAGTGTGATTCATAGGGGAGACCTTGACAACTCTATGGCAGCGCGTTTATTTGTTTGCCAAAGCGCTACGATCACAAAGGTCATTCGAGGATCATTCAGAGGTCAGCTCATTGTTCCGGTACTCGCTCTCCATCTGAAGTTTGATAGGTTATGATTATTTGAGCCATTGGTATTATCCTCATCTCAACTCCCACCCTTCACAGACACTATTTCCCGCACTCAACTGATTGGTCAATTCTTCAAGCTAAAACTTTCCCGACTTAGAGCTTCTGTGACTCCGGAAGGTATACTATTGAACTAATCTGAATTCGCTTCGTATTCATTCCACTCCGACTCTTCAAATAATCGCTTTCTCACTTTGTAAAATTAATTCTCAGCGTGCTAACCGGGCTCATGCCTGTTCACTTGAGGCCATCACCCACTTATTCGACCTCACAGTTTCCAATCCAAGTTGCGCGATTTGACTGGAATACTTGAATCATAAAATTTATACAGTTGACGTAGTTACAATCTTTTCAATAGTTAAGAGATATAAAATCACCATTCTAATTAGTCAGCCTGGAATGCTACTAATGCCCTCACCTTTTCGTGTTGGCTTTTTACTTGAGGTATTTTTAGGCTACGGATGGATGCAGGGGTCCCGATTACTTTCAAATATAAAGCCTTTAAAAGGATGAGGTATCACGGAGATTGTCATAAAGCTGTAGTACTAAACAGTTCTACGGGTAAATCACGGACATGGCAGCAGCTTGAGTGATAGGTTAGTCAGAACTGATACGATTGCCTTCACTAGCCTACCGTAGTTCGGATGACAAAAAGGAATTGCGACAATCGCACAGCCTTAACACATTCCAGCAGTCGTTTTGCAATTAAAGCAAGAACTGCCATCAACGTTATGGATCCGGTTTGCACAGTGCAGTACAAAAAGAATGGCCAGCAACATTCCTCGGCTGGATTCGACGTTCTGTCGTTCCTTCTTACAGTGCGAATCATCTTTGCGTAGTTCTTCTACAGGGATTTATGTAGTTGAGCCATCTTTCCTCGGCTCATTCTGATCATCGCACCCATGCGAATCACCTATACGATATAATGAAAAACGGCCCCGCTCTCAATTAGCACGGTTTAAGGGTCATATCCCGGAACAGCGCCGCCCAGGTCAACCATCACTTTCATGCCTCCGGTGTCGATGAATCGATACCGCACTCGTCCTGGAAGATGCCAAATTGTACTCAGATGTGGGCACAATTTTGCTGAAAATCGCATCCCGGAAAGTAGCTAATGCCATATTTCTCCTTGAAGTAAAATTTGCCTCAAAATGATTTCCAAATGCAGCCGTCTCCATACACTCTGCGCAGTCTCTCAGTGATGCATCTTCCAATCACCTGACATCCATGAAGTCGTGGACGTCTGCTGGTTTTACCCCTCCCTGCACTGTACTGTGGACGTTCCCTGTAAAATATATGAGTATGTGTCCCACATCAGCAGTTTCCTTACCAATCACGTGGTCTTGATGTCTGGTCGAGTGGCCAGCGCTAATTTGTGGTTCCCAGAGAGTGTCCCTCCTGAATATCATGCTTCTCAACAGTTCCTCGGTCAGTTACGGCTATAACTGGTTTAAGTATTCTTTTATGTTCTCCACTCTCATTCAATTTTTTAGTGGAAAAATCTGAAACTTTTTCAAGAATGCTCTGCTATGACGATCATGAATATTTGGCCTTTCCCCGCTAATAAAATACCGAATAACGGAAAAGACGAGAAGGAGGAGAGCTGACCTCACAGCTCAGAAGGCTCATAAGACCGTGGAATCTTGTAAATCAGCTTCACATGTATCGTTTAAAACCGATCGGTTCGATCTCTGAGATCGTTCAAGCAACGCTAGTTCCACATTGGATGCCTGGCTGGTCTCGGTGAAAACGGTGAATGACCCGTATGTTGGTGATGGGTGGTTTTCGGCGACGAACAAGATGGTTCACGAGTCGCGGGGCGCGCAATTAGCAGTTACGCGCACCTTCCCGACCAATACGAGAGTACGTGTCCTTGAACGAAGACGAGTGGTCGGTCGGTGGCCTCGTCATGCCAATGGCTCTGAGCGAGATGGACGACTCAAGCGGGTTGGCGGTCGGCTGAATGACAATACATTGAGCACACACACACACATACCATACCTTTAGAGGCTTATTTAGCATATGCAAATCCGTAAACGCTCGAATATTACGATCATGTGAACCTGTCGAAACGCTGCGGGTGTTTTGTCTAGCGCTAGTGGGCTAAATTAGGCATTCAGATGGGTCAGAGATCTCTCACGAACGTTGTAATTATTTCGGACCTCACAGCATGAATTGAATCTTGCAGTAACTTTTGGAAAAAAAGACTGATGATGAGTCCTTGCTACTCGTGTTTTTCAGCCATTTCCTCCTTTCGTTCTCCAGTCGTGTTTTCACTGCAAAATGCCATGCACAAGCTTGTTTCAAGCTCAAGACAAATTTCTTACTTTGTGGGGAGACCACCGCGCCCCACACATTTTCATAGGGGAATAGTGAAGCCGAGTGGTTATACATTTGTTGGTTATACGGCATTTGTGTGACACCTTCAACGTATGTAGAACGAATACGCTAGGGAGTATGTAGTTAGGAGCTTCCTCTTCGTGGTGCCCAACGTCTTCGGGTTGTCGTTATTGGGGATAGGTACCCTTTTTTTACGGGTATGCTTTTTTCCTCTTCTCCCTTGCATGATCAAGTGAATACCTCATGGAGATGTAAAAATATAATCCATTTATTTTATCCAATTTTTAGTATTTCAATGCTCAGTTTTATTTATTACATCTATTTTAGTCATAGTCCCTATTGTAAATAAGAACTTATCTTGTGTTTTAGTATAACATAAAGTTGCAGTAACACTCTAGATGAACGAAAACGATCAAATAGGAACTGGTCTAGTACAGAGATAATTGTGGGTTTCATAGCTCGTAAACCCCGCACCCCCGCACCGTAGCCAGATCTCTGATAAGATCAAGGAGTAGTAAATTTATTTAATAAGGGAGTACATTATATTACAAGATGTTTATCAACTAGTAATAATTGTTTACAATCAAATATTTTATGATCGATTGCTGAATCAAGTTAAAGATGAATTACTTTTTTCACGATTCTCCAATTAAATGGATGCATAATTAAGCAAAATCATTTGTTAAGCAAATGTTAAGCAAATGTTCGAGAACTGCCTCTTCATCAGCCATATGACTGATTAGCGGGGAAGGTGGGCCTAGTGCAAAATGCCTACATTCGTGTCACATGTCAAAGCCATTACATTGCCACTCTAACGGAACACTTCTAGAGAGCTTTTTGAACTTATCGTATCCAGTTTGGAAGAAGCGACCGATACCCTTTTGGCGTCGATGACTAGCTCATTTGTTGTGATTTTAGATAGATTATAGGTAAAACTGAGCTGGAACAGATTCATGGCGCATACTAGTATTGAGCGGGGATCATTGTTGATGAATTCATTCAGCCATAGTGGCAACGCAGAATTGCTACTTGTGATAGTAAAGTAGTGTTCGGCTATGGAATCAACAGAACTAGCGGGATCCAGCCGCAAATGACAGTTGTACTTATCGATTTCCATGATACCGTCATCTCCACATCTATTAGGTTGTCCCAAAAGTCTTGTAGGATTTTTCCAAAAAAAAATCAATAACGCTTCCTTACTTCGAGGCAGGTGTAGGCGGTTCAGAGAACGTTCTCTAAGCTTTCTAGGAAAATATATATTGACCCACCAGACCCGTAGAGAGAGAGCTACAATGCTCGTTGTCGATACCCACCCAACTCGCGGTGTCGTCTAATATGAGCGGTCTTGCAGCACCAAAACGACGGAAGCTTGCCACTCCATCAACGCTGCATTGGGCAAGGGATGGATGGGTGAGCTACGAAACCATGCGCCGCTGGTTCATCAGCTTCACCAATGGCGAAATTGACATGGAAGAAAAACCACGCTCAGGACTGTGCTACTTCTGCGACGCTAAAGGAATGCTTTTACATGAGGTGCTGGTACAAGGCGAGACAGTCGCCGCTACCGTATACACCCATCAGCTCCACCAGCTCGCCGTCGCTGTTCGAGAAAAGCTCCAAAGAAGGTCCGCGGTCAAGGTCCGCGGTCACCCTCCCATGGCGACGCCCCCTCAGATTTCACGAAAAGTACCCAGGCCAAGCTACACGAGCTCGGCTAGGATGTCCTGCCCTACAGGCCATACTCTCCAGACATTGCTCCTTCTAACTATCACCTTACCCATCCTCTTGAATCCTTCCTGGCCAAGAGAAAATTCGCTGATTATGACATGCTCGTAAAGGCGATCGCTGACTTCTTCGACTGTCAGAACCCAGAGTTCTGGGAGGAGAGAGTCAACGATTTACCTATGAGGTGGCAAAGTGTTATCGGTAACAATGGTGAATACGTTGTTGCCTAATCGTTGTTTGTTGGAAGAAAAAACAATAAAAAATGGTGGTCGAAAAAAATCCTACAAGACTTTTGGGACAACCTAATAGTAATGTTATTCAGTCACCCGTGATTGGGCGGAAATCACTATTCCGATAGCCTCACTCAATAATCCCCTCGGATCAAAGGACCATAGAGTGTTGGAAGGTGTTATGTGTGGTTGATAGAAAGATTTGAATCACACACGGGCATACGACACAATCCTCTTTTGTTTGATGATCTTTCGCCAACCAGTCAACCGCCACCAGCCTGCTTGGTGCCACGCCACAATCATGGCCTGAACAAACAGCGCCGTTCCGAAATCGTTCACGTCCAAGCCACAGTGCTTTGCCAGCAGTTTGAAATGTTCTCTTGTATGGTTTTCCGAGTTTTCTCTTAAATTTTGCCGGTATGGACAACTCCAGTTTAGCATGTAAGGGCTATAGTAATGCTCGGGGCAACCTGTTACAGTATCATTTCCTTACTTGACCAACGTGTCTACATCGTCTGTGAAGCCGATGTTACTGCTCAACATTCTAAGGGCATGTCCCTGTCGAACATTCAACGTGCAACCCTCCCCCTTACCTTGAAAACCATTTTTTATTTTGGATACGTTTCTATACGAGTGTTTGAAGTGTTGGCGGAATTCTGAGAAAGCCGGGTATATTTGGACCCATTGTCGCCTCATCAAGGAGATTAGTATATCTGCCTTACCCATGACTACCTATCTCCTGTTTTGTAGACCATATTAGAAATCATCGACCGTACCCGACTAGTGTGCTCTGTGATTATGTGACTACCTGCTTTCCTAGAATATCTATTACTGATATGGAAGATCCATGAGAGCTGCATAATTCTAGTAACACGTAAAGTGGGCACGGGTGAAGAAGGTATCGTTGGTTTCTCGGATTACGGTAGCGCCATAACTTAAACAGGCATACTGACAATGAGTCAAATGGAACTTTTCTCGTGTCACCTTGTTGTGAGACGAAACGCTTTTTGTGCTGGGTTACGCAATCCTGACTCATAACCATCCCTCTGCTAAACCTGGAACGAAAAACGGCGAGTTTATTTTCTGACCCTTTCGTGCACTTGGGTCTCAAGGAGTTTTCAATTTTCTGTAAACAAAAATGGGTATCTCCCAATCATACGGGGCTGGCTTACAGCCAGGTTCGACTTTTCTGCGGTTCTGGAGATGGTGTCGTATCATCGTCGTATTATGTCGTTTTTTTGCGGCAGGTCTAGACGGTCTACGGACGTCTTGTACTTTCGGATTCAGGAGCAGGGACCCCTTCCTCGCGTGTGGCTTCTATCAAAGTTCCTCACTTACTAGGGCACGGCGTCCATTCTCCTCTGTCGGGTAGAAGCTGAATTAGATATTGTCCTTCATCTGGCTGTACTCTTGACAGTCGGTGAGAGACTCACAAGGGAGTTCAAGTCATTCACCGTGAGCGACTAGGTCATATTTCCATAGCCACCGACTATGAGACTCCAACTCTTCAGCAAACCTTTTTCTGCACTTTTGGATGACCCCATATCTGAAACATTGGCTGTTTAAGCCTATAATTGATAATGTTATGCGAAGCAGCACTTTACTAAAAGGGCAACTGATCTCATAACCTCGGATGAACCCATCTGAAGACTCAGATCGGTATATAATCCTACTGAAGGCCACTCGATATTAATTCGGTCCGCTTAGGAGGTACTCTAAAGGTGGGGCTAATCCGCGCTTAACTGTAAGTATCGAAACCCTCCCCAATCGGCCGAATGAGCTGCGAAAGCTGCAAAAAGTGTTGCGACCCCGTTTTTTCTTTACACGGCTACCTTGAGCGTAACGACTGCCATCAAGGTTTCAGAATCATTCTGGCGCTGCCTCAGCGAATGGCTGACTGGCTGAGTGACTGTCTGGTGTCAGCCGCCATGCTATTTGCCCGGTCTGTACTTTTCTATAACGCCGCTGTGATTCGATTTGTCAGTTCACACACATTTCTAATTCGAGCAGCCCAGTCAGACTCCGTTTTGCCACATACCTGGTTGCCTTGTCGCTGAATTCATCATTCCATCGGGCATTCATGTTCAATCTCCGGAATCGATTCACTTTTCAATTACTTAACTGATGATGGTCATTTCGACGCTCTACGTGATTTACATCGATTCATTCAAGGTTATCGCTGTGGTACATAGTTTTCACGCAACCTTAATATGCTAAAAGTGGATGACTATTGAACTATAATCGATTCTCGTCGCTAAAGCAATGGTTCCAACGTGGAACTTCGCGTTTGTAACATAACAATGCATGTTCTAAGAGAGCGGTAAACATATAATTCAATCGACGTCACCCGCACATTGCCCTATTCGGTGTGATTGATGAGCCTTAAACGTGTGACTCTGTTCACAGGTAAATAGCGCACTAAAACGAAAGTGACGCATAAACACGACAACCGCCATTTGTGACTGAAGCATCTCTTGAGCTCTCAGATCACTTCTCGAACCTTTTAGAAACCGGCCCTTTACTGCTCTGGAAATTGTCAACAAAGATCGATAACTGTAGCAACCAGTGGCGATTATACGCCATGTATTCGAGCTGGTCTATTTTGGCATGTTATCATCAGCTTGCCGAAAGCACAGTTAGAGTAGAAACCAAGGTAACCATGGAAGTACGGTGAGCACAGGTCCTTTTACCCTCATTGTGTAGTGAACTGGGGTGTGTAGCCTTATGTCGAATTTTCGCTTTGCGGCGTCACACTCGCGGCGCCATTAGCATGATTAGCAGCGGTTGGTTGGAATTCCGCTTAGCTTGCAAGGGGCTGGCACCATGGGGTTCTTTCAAAGGAATCGCTGTTTATCTCGTTATCTGAAAACAATAGCTTTTGTACCCTCAAAAGATGAAGTAGTAACATAATAAGTAAAAGAAACAATAAATCACATGATGACAATTCTAATCAAGAAATAATTAATACGAGCGTAAAACTTTGGAAAGTGTACGCAAAGTACGCAATCACACGCGGCGAAATCCCCACCGCAAAAACTCAACATAAGACTACACACGCAGTGAACTGAGGTATTTATCTGTCGGTGATCATTGTAAGGAGCCTGAGCAATATCATTAGCTTCACTTGCTTTCCTGCTTTTCCTATGATAATCGCTCCTGACTTGGTCAACAAGTACAAGGAGAGTCCTTTATGGCTACCGTAACCCATCCTACTCACTTTTTCCCATAACCCATTTTGCAGGTCATGCAGTGGTCAAGGTGACTGTGTACCTAACCAGTCTCACTCATAGCAATAATTGTTGGCTACACAACTCATCAGTCATTCGCAAATCATTTCATTCCAAACACAAGTCATAAATCTCCCTATCCACCTAACGCAATCAACGACAGGGATCTCGATGCTGAAGGCGTGGCTCAATGACGATCACTGCGACCACGCCCCATTGGCCCGGACATCTACCTGCCGTAGGCCGGTCAATGTTTCGGTAGGTGGTGCCCATACGGTCACCGCTCACCACCGGCATCGTGTGCACTGCCTGCTACTCTACTTTTCATCCTTTTCTGCAACCATATGAATTTCGCCATGGTCTAAGTGAGTTCACAGGTACATTCGTGCATGAATCTTAGATTCGTAGATAGTCTGACCTGTTGTCAAGGTCCATATGAGATGAAATCTCGGTATGTGGTATACCAGGTCCTTTAAGGGGCAAGGTGCTCACGTAATGGGTGATTATCACTTTGTCATTTTCCGCAAATGTTACCTGATTTAGAGCGTTGATTGTTTGTAGTACTCCTTCCGGGTAGCCAGCCCACTGTCGTGAATGACCATCTTTCGGAACAGCTACATCCATCTTCTAGGGTGACTACAGTGACTTTAAGAAATTCCCTTGAGCTAGGTCTTACTCTAACGAAGACTTGAAGCCTAAGAAACGAGATATTTCTTGATTTGCAAGGGTGAAGTATCTGCAATCATATGACTTCGGGGTCTTCTTCGCACTGGATTGCATAATTGCTGTGTATAACCTATTTCCAGTATCTGAAGGTAATGCGACGCAGGGACACAATTTTTACCCAATCAAATCTTGTGTAGTGTTTATGAATCCTGACGTCTCCATGAAACTTGAATAGGGGAAAATTGGAAATGGAGAAGACCTGCAAACTAAGTAGGTCGGGCTGATAGCGTAATGGTCTGGAGGTGCTCGCCATCAAGGAATCTGATGTCGTGCTCCCACGTAGGTATAACCTTTTAGGATCTTCTTGCAACCTCATAACTTTCTATGATTTCGCGTAACTGGTGAAATTTCATAAATTAGTGATAGCAGCAAATTAAATTCCTAAATCCTGATTTCCTGAATCCGACAACCCAATGGATTCGATGACGTTTCTGAATCCCTATGTGACCTTCCCCCCCCCCCCCGTCCGTCTATTTCTTCCGTGTCACTTCCTAGCTTTTTGCAACTAATCCTAAACCGTTTAGCTAAAGATTCGTACCGTAACCGAATCGGAGTCTTTGAAGCCCTGCGGATGACACAGGTCCGAATGTCCTCTCATGCTGTGAGGTGTCCTATTCGACCGTGCGTGACCTGAGGTGTCATTAATTGCATCGTCATCACGCTACCGCACTCTTGACCCGCTTCTGATGACTACGCACCATTGGTAAAACGGCTGTGTCGGTGCGCGACTGGAGCGGTGACGTCCTTGTCAATTGTTTTTGAGTGGCGCCCACTTTGTCAATGCCTGGTCGATCGATCTGAGTCGATTGTCGTTGTCGTTGTCGTCGTCGGTAGTTGTTCATTCATCTCTCCAAGTACCGCCATCTACCTATGCGCGGACATTCTCACCTCAAGAGTTATTAGGGTAATTATGGATGTGCGCCACGGCTCTGCGAGTGGAGTATTTGGGAACCCCGGCCTAATATTCATTCATAACTGCGCCCAAACTAACGCCCTCGGTCACCGAGCCTTTCGGGAGAGGGAGGAAGGAAGAATGGGGTAGGTAAAAAGCAGGAGACCAAGGTAAATCGCTCTGCATCTTCAAGTAGGTTGAGTCAGTAATTCTGGCTAAAAGCTCCTAATAATTATGCAGCAAAGGCCTTTTGAGGGCTGTCATTTGAGGGTAAGAAGCGGCACTATCTGATGCATCTAGATCGGTACATGAGCGCTTACCACATTTGCCAAAATTCTTTGCCTCGTTTTGAATCCTTCGTACAAGAAGTTGTTCACGAGATTCATAACTAGGTCAGATTGCGCTGAAGATAAGAGCCAATGAACAGCAGCCATAAGTTTCTCGATATTTTTAACAAGGCAGGTACCCTACACTCCCAAATTCCACAACATCGCTGCCAGACACCTAATTGCTACTCTGGACAGTGGTAGGATCAAACCTGACCACCCATACCGCATAAAAGGTGTACCGCTCGTACGCAGGTCTATAGCTATTGAATGAAGGATTCGGAAATAGCGATTTTACTCACTTATGGCCCTCTCCGATTGTTGGTGAATAGAAGCGATCGATAAGACTTGAAGTCCTCATATCTATCAGACGGTTGTCATCGAGCACTGAGCTGCATTTCGTAAAAAAGTTCAAAAACGAGTTCTCACCACAGCCAGCCCTGTCAACGACTACCTACAGACTGTTCCTTCAGCCGGGTGTCGCTTCACTGCAAAGATGCGTCTGAGCGAGGAAAGACGGTATTGTTTGTTGCCAAGCTATAGCAATATTGAAACAGTAGGAATCAGCACGTGTGTATCGGCTTAGTTGATTGGGATTGCTCCAAATTCATTCCAGTTCTAATTTGAATAGGGTAGATCGGTTAGTTTGCTTATGTTACCGCAAGGCAATGCACTTCATCGTCAAATACTAAGGATCAGTCATGAAATTTTTTGGATGACATCCCAATGACGCGAAAGATTGTAAAATAGTAGCTCCTTAATTGACCAAATAATGATTCCGAATATTGTTACTTGGGTAGGCATTCGACTCACATTGTATCCTTCTCCTCTTCTTCACATCATTCCCCCATGGTAGCTTCTTCCTAAGCTCCTCAAAAAATCTTCTGCCTTCTGATGGACCCAGTACTTGGAACGAGTACTTGTTGAGTCATAAAAAGAACTAGAAATTGAAATTGAAAAATTGTGTTTCCCTGAACCGCTGCTCTACCCTCACTCGAAATTTTTTTTATGAAATGCCTTTGTATAGTAGTTTTCTTTTCTTTTCGTGCGAATCTCAAATGTGGGAACTCCCTTATAGGAGTGAAGTAGAGAATACGATTGCAGCTTCATTGTTAAGATTGAAGCATGAGTTTTCTCACGACTTAGCTTCTACCTGAGTCTTTTACGGTCCCTCCTTTCCATTCGATGATGCGTTATGTTGAATTGATATCCTCCTGCAGACATATTCATTTCGATAATAACAAGTAATAACAATAAATAAAGTAATAATAATGGTAGAAGCGGAAATGGCCACGCAACACTGCAAATCACGCAATAAGTATAGACTTCGTTGGTGTTGTCTTCATTCCTCATATTATCTCAACTTCTTCCCATCTTGTCTGAACTTCTAACGAATTATGATGACTACACTGCCGAACTCATTCTTTAGGTAACTTCTCAATGCCCACGAAGGGTTCCGATTGGGCTGTTATCGTAACTAACCCGCTTACTGCTAGATCGTATTATAAAATCAAAGCTAGTCTGTGGAATTATGCTAGCCAGTATGTTCAATGATTATCGATTAAATTCGACTCGTTATGTCGGAGATGCCCAACTGATAACCGCTTAACACATTTCCCAGACACTGATCATGGTGCAGACCTCATCCTGACCTTCGGACGCAAAAATATGTAGCCCTTACGGGAGTATGCACTTTCATATGTTACATAGCCTCCCAATAATCTTTTTCTCACGCTTCCGACTTGACAATATTCTTGGTTTTCTGTACTATACCTCACTATTTTGTAAGAAGGTATACAGGAGAAGGATACTTATCCTTTCCTGTTTCTTTTCCGCTCTTTCTCTTTGCCTAACCCCTCGAGAAAACTGATTTAAGTGTTCTTTTTTGATTTTTGAGAGCTGCTCATTTCGCCGTGGACCACGATTCCAAAGTTGTTACAACAGTGCTGAGTTATGGTCAAAAGCCTCTCCCCATAACTCAGCACTGTCGTAACAACCTCAAGGGAGCGTTTTTCTTCTATCTGGAAAATTCCGTAAAACCATGCTGAAAATTACATCGCGGTGAATCATACTGTACAATCAATGACGTGCACAAGAGAAATATCTTTCAAATGTCGTTGGGAAGTTTCACGCACCTCTCGCGTTATCTCAGCTGTTTGTTTCTTTCTGAGATGTTTCAGAATTTTTGATCGGAGGAGAATAATTTATCAAGTCCCACAAAATTTCATAGGCGCACAGAACCAAAAAAGACGAATAAGGCAGATATATTGAACTGATGTCGCCTAGCCATTCATTCTCCGCAAAACAGGCTTCACTTGATCTGCACGTTTGGAATACTGGGCTGAAGCAAAGTGCATGATGCTCCCAACACGAGTTCAGTACCATCTCACTCTGATTAAGTGTTGCACACGGCGTAAGAGAAACAGCACGTGTTCATGATCCTGGATTTTCAATTTTCATGTTGTTATGGCCGATATCAGTTGGACGCCTTCCAAAAAAAACCGCCTCCTTTGTCGGTATTAGCCCCTATCCATCCTACATAGATAGCACTAGATAATCTTTATAAAATTCAAGCAACGTTGACTCTGCAGCCGAGACGCACTTTTATGCATGAAGAAGCACGTTGAGATGTGTTTTAGTTTTATGTGATGTGATACGCACTCTCATTGTGCATTAAAACCGTCCATTCCTTCGTTATGCCATATATTGATTTTATTTATTACCATGACAGTCTACCTACGGGAGTTATGTTAATGGGAGGGGGACAACCTGTTCTACATTGAATGGTAATACTGTATTCCCTTAAGGGTTTGACCCCCAACAACGTACCGTCGACTATGACCAGCATAATCCTGTGAAGCTAAGGCTACTGTTCAGCATTCATGTCAAAGCATGCGACTTTTCTTCATTTAAAAGCTGTCCCCCCTCTTTCATTCATAAGCACTTTTGGTTGATCTGCCTTTCTTTTCTCAGGGATATTTTCTGTCTTTAACATTTTCTATTGTTTTGCTGGATCCAAATATCTGAATATTCGAAGACAGAAACTCTCAGTAGAGCTATTTGGTGACTAATGTGGTAAATCAAGTCGTTTTTGTCAATTCAGGACGCCATTCGTGGACTTGCCCCAGAAACTACAAAAAATATGAACTTTATAGCTCAAAATAAAAAAGCAGCAAATTTTAATAATGGGGAGAAGCACCATTTTCTTATTCTTTTCAAGAAAACTTCGTGATGCTGAGGCTTTTTTGTTTTCATTATACCTTTTCCCAAACACGATGGTACGCCTACCAAGCATAAGTGTAAGAAATAGGGCTCGGGTCATCTCGCTGGGCAACAGGATCAAGTTTTACGCCGTCGCGAACGCGCTCGCGTTTGTAAGCTTTTAAGACGCGCCCTACCTTTAAGCAAAGCATATATCGTGTAGGCCGGTCACTTAACATGCAATGATCATATCAACCAGGCAACCTTCTTCTTCCTGACTCCAGCAGATGGAAACTTTTGATTTAGTGGGCTCATCATAGAGTTGTAACCATTCACACCGTTCACCGAGCTGTTTCATACTGCTACCTTGATACCTCCCGATCTCCTACACTAACGCTCACATCGTCATTCGTCCGACGACCCCGTTTCAGTTTTTTGGCATCGTCAAACTTGTCAGGTTCAATGACGACGTGACTGGCTGTCTTCTTGCTCGCACCATCTCGCTTCGCTTCACTGCGTAGTCTGATGCTCTCACTCATGCTTCTTTTCTGTTGCATTTGGCTTCATTATTGTCTCATTCTCGTTCAATTTTCACTTTTACATCTCATCACGCAGTGCAGTTCAGTCGTAATATTCAAGTGCAGGTGCGATTTCAGTTTGACGCGATTGCTTTCGCGTCTTTCGGGCGCCATGGCGCCGGCGCCGCCACGTGCTCACGATCCGGCCAACGGCACATCAACACCTGATGCTACACCAGCCGCAACGGAGAAGTTCGTCAACGGCAATATGATCGGCACTACGGAGTCGCCTCTTAGCAGGTCAGTTATGTTGTCGAATTACCGAAGAGAATCGTGCCAGTCAGAAAAATCTTCACCACATATGGCAATTACGTGGTATGCGTACCTGTCGCTCGTCCCTCCCTCCCCTCCCCTCCAGCTCTTTTCCCTGCTCTTCTGTGTGGTTGCCTCGTTGGGAGATTTCATGAACTCGTTCAACAGCGGTTATTGAAGGTAGCAAAGGGAGCATCAATTCAACTATTCCAGACGGTTTTTTGCTTTTTATTCACTGGCTAATCATTTTGAACCTCTTCTTTCATTAGTGAACGAGATAACTGGCTGAAGATTGCTGCGAAATCTCTGTTTATATAAGTTTTTGACGCAAAACCTAGTGGGCACTCGAGTATTTCAGTATTATGATGGATATCCAAGCGGGAGCGATTTGGCAAAAGCAAGGTTTAGCAGACGATGGTGGACGCTGAGCCATTGTAGCAGCATTACCATTCGAGCAAAGAAAACTGTGGCGCTTCGGTGAAAGACCGAAGCGTTATAGGCGTATTTCCGGCTGCCTATTTCCTGTCTTTCAACAACAACAAATGAAATCCTTTTTCTCCTCCGTGCTGTGATCGTATTTGGAAAAATAGGTTAACACCGTTAGTAAACAAAGACCGGAGATGTGTCATGGCTCTCGTTAGAAGGCTGAAGGCACGGCGAAATCGCGCCTTAATATACAATTTTCACCAGCGTTTGAACAAAACTAGTGAATCACGTTTCGAAAGGCATCTCGGAGTCTTCCGTGCGGAATATGCAAAAGTTTCCCCTAGTCATTAGTAGCGTGGTAAGAGCGCCAACCTGTCAATTTATTGTCCGTCGATCGTGCGATTAATCGCGGTCAAACGGCTACCGAACTGCTCAGCGAGGCGCTTTTCAGTTTAGCCACCACGACGATGACGGCGGCGATGCTGACGGACAGACCAGCGATCGTGCGACGATACCGGCATGAACAAGGCCACTCCAAAGTTTTTCAATGCGCACCGTTTTGTCTTCTTCTGCGCGCTGACCGACTCGGTTCAGAGCAAGGACGAGTCAGTTCCTTGACCTTGTAGATATATCGAATCGAGTCGTCCGCAAAAGCAGTCCGATCGACCGGGTGTAGTTGCACAGGGGACGTCTCGTTGCTGGTGACGATTCCCAACATGTAAGGAAATACGGAAATACTCACCGGCAAAAGTGGTCGTGAGAAATGGAAGGCGAAGGGTGCTTATTGCTCTCAAGTAGTGCGGAAGTAAGAATTATGAAGGGCGCTTCTTGGGGAAATGGGTTGCTCGATAGGTCAAAGGGTTCGGAGCTTGCGAGAAGTGGTCCTCAAAGGCAGTGGATGCGATGATTTGGGTACAAAGAGGGACAATAAATCCGCTACAAGTAAACGCTGACGATCCAGTTAGGCGCTATGTGCGCGCTCTGCGATGAAATGCGCATTGGAAATAGCTGGCAAGTCTTACGGTAGTGTAACGTATTGGCCACGCCTAATTGCAGCAGAAGTGTGTGTGCTGCATATGGCAGCCACACACCACAGATTCGTGCTGATACCGAAAGATTTGACCAATACCGAAAGCCGTGTTCGTGGCGTGAACCGTTCGGATTTTCGATTGAAAAGAGTACTTTTTCTGTAATCTAGACTTACACTCACACTTTTGACGCTCGACTGTATGGTCACACTCACTGACTCTAGAAGTAATGATAAAGGACCACGGCACGCTTCCAAAAATAAAGCCGAACGATGTCGGCTGGGCCTTTCGCACCAGTTTTAAGGTGTTACCAAATTCGTGGTCTCCACTCACTCTCCTATCCACTATTTCTTCTCTTCTTCTACAGTTGCTATTGTGGTCTAGAGCGGTCACAATTTCTCAGAGCCCTCAGAAAAAGGAGGAATCATTTCACTAGAGAAGCAACATAGCGGCAGTCTTTGTAGGAAGGGAATCAACCCAGTGTGGTTTCAAATGTCTATTATCCAAATTAGATTTCATAAAATCGTTCAAAGTGATTAAATCATTTCAGTGATTCGAGTCAGAACCTCTACGCTTCTGTGGACAGCATTGATGATGGTGGATCTCAAAACATGTATGCGCCTCAGGTTAGTGATCACCTCTTTTCTGATTAAGCCCCCATGGAAGGCCACACCCTCTCTCATGGTTGCCCTATTATGAACAGGACACTATGAAATGTAGCAGCCAGCTTTTAGAGCTGATTCCACCATATACAAAAAAGTTCACAACCGCTATACCTCCACAGCTGATCGATATCCTGCACGTTTTCAGATGTTGCCAGGCTTTCTGCCACAGAACCAATTCGTTCCGGTTTCGTATGGACCGCCACCATACGCTCAGCTGATGGAACCACCGCGTTTTTGCGCGAAATGTGGACGAGATGCTACACAGGAGGTGGTGGGCGCCACGGAGCCACCTCGCGACCAGAAGAATCCGTTCAGCCAGACGGAGCGTCGAAATCCGTTCCAACATAATCCCTTCCAAAAGGGACATGAGGAGAAACGTCGTGCCCCGTACGCAATACGTGACATGTGGAAAGACGGTGGTGAGGATGGCTACGGTGGAAAACTGCGAAAGGAGGACGAGACGATGGATGGGCAAGAGGTATGTAGGTGGCCGTGCAGACAATTACCTTAGAACGCTCATGCTATTAGAGTGGTATTTACAGTGTGGCTGGAAACCGGGTCGTGGAAATGGCCGAAATCCGTTTTCGACACCAGCCAACAACAGTCCGAATCAGTACAAGGGACGTGAGCCAAGAGATTCAGGTGAGTGAACGTCTCATTTTACACATTTTCCTGGTGCATTTTGTTCAGCTTATCAGGAGCAATCTTTTCAGAGCAACGCGAGAAGTTCCGTAAACCGGCGCCTCAGTGTCCACAATGGGAAGATCGCCACCATCGCGTCAACAATAATTGTCCACTATGGCATCCGTACAAGATGTGCTTGTGAGTATGCATTCTTCACCATTTTATTGATCAAGCGATTTTTAATAGTGTCCGAGAAGCTTACACATAGAAAGTCATCTGCTGGTATCGATAGAGGGAAGCTTTCAGGATGCTAGCACAATGAGGAGGGAGATCTTATAAAAAATTGCGTATCTAGGCACCTTGGAAGGATCCTTGAGGGGTCAATCTGCACATTTCGGCATATATTTTTGCCTGAGCCTTAATGGAGGGAATAAGGGGTTCCTTTCTCTCCTGGCCCTAAATAAAAATAATGGCCATAGTTATGCCCCCCCCCCCCATTGCGATAGCACCCCTTTCAGATAAGCTACAGCCCAAGTCAACCCTTCCCTTGATCGTAAGTCCATCGTTGTTGATAAACCCGAAGCTTTCTTATGTGCCTGGAGTTGAAAGGCAGCATGATGTGAATGGTTCCGTGCAAAAAAGCAAACTTACGAAAATTGCTTTTCAAATCCTTTACTTGCGTACAGTCCTCTGACAGATGGATGGACCGCAAGCTTTCCGCACATACTACTGTGTGGAGGAGGTCTCGTTGAGAGAGGACTTCGCATCGCGGCGGGCAGCGATGGGAAGTCCTGTCTCAACGAGACCTCCTCCACTTCGCATCGCGGCGAGCAGCGATGGGGAGTCCTGTCTCAACGATACCTCCTCCACACAGTAGTTGCGGAGGCCTGTCTCAACGACCCTCTTTTACACAGTAGTTGGGTCCTAAAGCGACAACCATGTTCTGCTGTTCGGTGACTACTTCCGTCTCTTGTTCTACTGCTGAAGCGGGGCGCAGAACAGGGTGATCCTTCTAGGGTTAAACCATCTTCATACAGCGCCCCCAAGTTACACGCAATGGGTCGCGCACGTTGAGATATCGTCTCCTAACTATACACATATCGTGTAAGGCAGCGAAATTAAGATCTGGGTGGGAACTCGGGGCACTCATGGAAGTACGTGCTGGATCAATAAACCCACACCTGATGCTTTCAGAGAGATGATTTTCAATAGAGGCGTGTATTTCACAAAAGGAGTGAATGCCATGATTACGTTTTTCTATCCAGGTTCTATCCGAATTGTCGCTCGACGGCTCTCGATTGCGGCTATGCTCATCCGTTCTGTAGCGAGGACGAATGCGAATGTGCGGAGGAGAACAAGGATCCACAACTCAACCACTGGATCGCTCCTAACAGGTATGAGTTTCGACCAGTTCCTTCACGCTTTGGACTATACTACCACTCAGCTTTCAGAAAGCCTATATCACACTGTCCACCAGACCGGGGGGTTGAGAA
Organism: Trichostrongylus colubriformis; assembly: GCA_963978905.1. Classification (NCBI taxonomy): domain Eukaryota; kingdom Metazoa; phylum Nematoda; class Chromadorea; order Rhabditida; family Trichostrongylidae; genus Trichostrongylus; species Trichostrongylus colubriformis. Next base: position 21,103,632 of record OZ022258.1, on the reverse strand, counting down.
AGGGCTGAGTAAACCCGTGAGGTGGTCACATTCCGGGTTGTAAAAAGGTAGGGGATCGTATTTGGGAGGCAGCTTCGTTGAGGAATACTCAGAAACTTCTCTATCTTCGGTTATTTCGGAGGGGAACAGGTAATCGCGCAAGAAGGATAGCTGAGGAGGTGGTTGCGTCGGTCAGATAACCTTCATACGGGCGTATTCTTCAAATCCCTCTCACCCAGTACTTGGCCGTGCTCCTCCTGAATACTCTGTAACCTTTTGCAATCCTTCAATTACGCATTATGCATTATGCATGTTCAGTAATAATTAAGTACAGTGAGGCACTTGAATATGAATGATTTCGTTGCAGGACCTATGTCGACTAATAACATCTTGATTGGCCGTGGTCGATATCTGAGCCGAACTTCAAGCCAAAAATCTGTTTAAAATGCCAAAAAACACATTTGCTTGTTTTGCTATGCATGGGTATCGTAATTTATCATAGAGTAGTTCTATGCTGCCGGCCACACACACAACCCTTCGCCTTTGCCAAATGTGTACATTATTTTATTTTTAAAAGATTCTATTAAAGTAATAAGTTTTTAACATTAATTTTTGTAATTCATTTGTGTTCCAAGTGGGTGTGAGATGCGTGAGACCTCGCCCATGGCTCCGCCTTTTCCTCTGGAAGGTGGTACAGTGGGCGGGGTCACAACGCGCCCGCCCCGTTGCTGCGTCAGCAAAACTGTGATAGGTGTACAGTTCCACGTTAGGAGAAAATTATTGTTTATCGATCGATTTAAGAGAAACGCATTCGAATCGATAACTGCTCCTTTAGTGTAGCTTTCTGATGTCGATTCTTAATATACCTTCAGTCTTGTGCTCGATTCGACTGCGTTCACCTACAAGTTTATTGTGTGTTTTAAACGTCGATCTATTGATTTATTGATTAAGTAATGCCTTTTCTGAGCGCCTCACCGAAAGTGCCTTCCGTGTGTACACTTGATTTTCCGATTGCTTGATAAATAAAGTTTATGAATTAGCATTTGATTGGCCGTGCAATCTGCTTCCTCTGCTGACTTGCTTCAGAATATCACTTCCGAGTCGCGCAGCAGTCAGTATACTGCAAATACCGTCCCCTCATAGAAGTTGAAAGTATACAGCATCACCTATAGATTTTGCTTCAAATATCGGTCTCTATGCAGAAGGCTGGAAAGGTTCCAAGGACCATAAAACCGAAGAGTAAAAAAGTGGAGATCATGAGACCCTAATAGAGGTAGAAATTGCAAAACAATGCACCATCGACCAATATTGGTTGAAATTACCGGTTTCCGACTGAATACGGCTCATCGACCATACCACTGAATGGCCTAATAGAGGATGAAATGCTATAGCCACAACTCACATATAAACAGAAGATGTTCAGCGGACCACACTGAAAGGTATAATTGCATTTGAAAGTTTTAAGTGGTCATCTTGGCGCAATGATCGAAAATCTCGATCTCAATGTATAGGGCGGGAGAGGAGCATGATATACTCCTGTGTGATCACAGTCGTAGAAGGTGAAACACATCAGCATCGGATGACATCAGTCGCAATCGACGGTTCTCACAGGGAAGGCCGGACCATGTGATGGACTTTACCAGATAATATTGCAGAAGATTACAGCACAGCACACGCAGATCATTGCCTATTGCTATGATGAGCACAGTGGTGAGGGGCGAGGTCAAGTCTCCGTTGAGGAATCCTCAACGGGGGGGAGGGGGGTTGTCGTATTTTTTGGTCCGTTAGAAGGGGGGTCATAAACGTTGAGGTAGGCAGTGATCAACAGAATTTCTCAGGTTGAGGGCTTAAATGATGGGAGAAATGATAAAATTGACTAATTGGGCTCGAACCCGAAACTAGTTTAACTTAATCATCATGGAAACCTCATGCATGGCGCGATCCGCAACGAAACCGGTTAGCGTCAATAGCTCTTTCGATGGTCCGCTGACACCAAAACCACGTCTAGAGGCACCTCCGAAATTGACCGAGTAATCGTGGAAAGCGATATCTATCAAGGTACCACCGTTGATGAACACTCCAGAAGCAACGAGATGACAACGAGCAATTAGCTGATATGGACTACTTCCATATATTACTACAATAGCAAGTACGTAATCTGGTGTTAGCGGCTACCATGAGGACCGGAAAAACATCTGTATTCACTGAGAGTTGGATGAAATCTTCATGCATGGCGCATTCCACAGGGAAGCTGACCAACGCTTCTCGCCCTCCCACTAGGCCTCCAAGAGCAAAGGATGCATACTACGGGAATTTCCGTATCAATGAATCGATTTTTCGGATGAATCGTGAAAAGATCTCGCAAATTCGACGAAAAAATTTGTTCCTCAAGTGCCTCTCCTTAAGGTTTCTTCTTTCGTTTTCAAGATATGGCATAGTTCAAGTAGCCATTCGAAAGCGGCAGCCTTGCAGGGAACGCACTTATATGGTGAGTTGAAGAAGCTATGATCACTTTGTTTCCAAAATTTTCCTCAACTGGAAATCCATATGGAGGACTACGCAACCACTAGGGAAAGCAAACGGCCGATAGATAGTTCTAAGGGTGTTACTGAGAAAACAGTTTACAGCTGTTTCTTTATTCTTCTGTGCCGGCCAGGTTTGTTACAGAACGTTTATTGGTCGACATTTCGAACAATTCGTCGTTATCAAGACCTAAAAGTTCGGAGCATCCAACCTGTATCTCATCCGGTATCTCATCCGGTTCGGAGTATCTGCCATTCTCCTTGTCTTCAACCTATGTAAGATCTTAAAGGCACCGGGAGGGGGCAAGGGCGAAATAACGTTTACGAAAACAATGGCGTCTGAAAACAAAAATATGGGTTCGGTGGATACAATGTGTAACGAAACCGGCGTTGAAAAATGCGCCACAGGGCGCTATTTGCCCCCAGGGCGCGCTTCCGTCCGAACTGCAAGCTTCCGTGGCCGAGCCGCGCTTCGTTCGTTTTAAAGCTTGTCTTCAGCCTGATGTAACCTAATTTTTGAATTATTTCCTCTTTACTGTTTTAAGGACAGTAAAGAGGAAATAATTAAACGAAGCGTGGCTCGGCCACGGAAGCTTGTAGTTCGGACGGAAGCGCGCCCTGGGGGCAAATAGCGCCCTGTGGCGCGTTTTTCAACGCCGGTTTCGTTACACATTGTATCCACCGAACCCATATTTTTGTTTTCAGACGCCATTGTTTTCGTAAACGTTATTTCGCCCTTGCCCCCTCCCGGTGCCTTTAAGATCTTACATAGGTTGAAGACAAGGAGAATGGCAGAGCCCTTTACCGGATGAGATACAGGTTGGATGCTCCGAACTTTTAGGTCTTGATAACGACGAATTGTTCGAAACGTCGACCAATAAACGTTCCGTAACAAACCTGGTTGGCATAGAAGAATAAAGAAACAGCAAACATCTATACATGCCCAGGTTTCAAGAAGATCGAACATGGAATCTACAGTTTACAGCTTTTTGAAAGATGGGCTCTAGGTAAAGTTTGAAGTATTCGAAACTGTCCAAATTTAGTATAGAGGAGATACCGCGCTCCACCGTGATCGCCACGTCGCAGACCCCGTAGCCACCCGCAATCAGATGAGGCGCTGTAGAGCGTATCGCACGGCTCTAATTTAGCTTTTCTTTTAATTTTTGACTTTGCTATCCTTATTTTTCATCTTTCATCTCCGCCCCATGACTTGCATGGCAATCAAGCCTTCTCTTTTGTCATCACAGGGCGAGCACATTACCAGGTTGGCAATGCTTTCGTTCCGGAATATAAATATTGAAATCGTTGGGTTCTTCTCTCAGACAATTTTGTTTTGGAATATGAGTACTGAGTTTTGTTAGGTTCTTATTTCTCTATTTTGTCAGAGTGTGGTTTGGCCTTGGCGTTTTTATACCATAGGCTCTCAATTTATCTGGTGGATGGCACTGGCTTGGTAGAAATCACGGAAGAAGCGAAACCCGAAGAAGCGGGGGGGGGGGAGGGTCGTATCGAGGCTGCTTTTTTGGGGAGGGTCGTTTTTTTTCGAAAGTTTTCCTCAACTGGACGCCTTACCTTGGTGAGGGATGTGATTGGACACACCATCGGCACAAATGCATGATCTGTAAATTTACGCAGATACTATGTCGTCAAATACTTCGTGAACTTCTTTTCACGTCATTTTTCCCACAGCACGCTTCCCACCGATGTCCCTCAACGCAATGTAAACCACTAAGCTCACTTGGTATTTAGCATAATGTGTATGAGATACAATGACGTTTAGTCAATATCGGCCAAGAAAAATTACAACAGTATCAAGAGCAATAAGACTGAGAGTAAGAAGAACCGTAAAAACTGGCCGAGAAAAATTACAACAGTACCAAGAACAATAGGAATGAAAATAATCCGTAACAACAATAGCAACAACTAAAGTAGTGCGGTATGCAGAAGATAGTGATCAGTGAGCAATAATCGAGAGCAGTAGGAGTTCGGTAAGAAATGCGCTGGATACTGTTCGTACGGGTCATTAGGCCCATTAACAACGTGTGTAGCTCATTGGTTAACAATTGTTTACCTATGACCCTAGCGTTTCCTTCTTGGTAATCGTTCCAGTCCTTGTCTCACTCCTCGATCGCCTCACGGATGTGAAACTCTAGTCACGTCTCGTGGTGGCCGCTGTCTCGAGGTGTTAGGAAATGCAAGATTGGGTGTTTCACAGCTTCACGGTACGAAAATTCCCTTTCACTTTCGCTGCACCTCTGACTGCTGGTGTAGTACCTAAAGAGTACTAGCATGCTCTTCGATATTCAATTATACGGTACGAATAGTCTCCTTCCACAAATAAGGGTATTGGTCGGAATAGTGGTCATTGCTCCTGTCGCAGAAGACGAAGATTAAGAATCTTCATTAGAGCCACGTTTTTATCCACTCGTCGAATTAGAGGAGAAGTAGAGCCCTATTCGAATCGCGTCGTGCTCGCTCTAGATTACTCTGCGTGCACGTCTCAGATCACTATCGTACTCCCGTACTGATTTCTTAGTGTGTTCCTGGTTTGTTCACTCGTTGTGCTATTTGAGAGGATCCGAATTTTCGTCTGAATCATCTCCAGCAGTCTAGTGAACCAGTCTCCACATGTATTCGTCGTCATACAGGATTTGAACTTCACGGTCCAGAGCTGAAACTTCTTCGCTGTTTCAGTTTTCCTTAATATGTAGTCTGAGACCCCATCCTTGTCATCATAACTTGTACCTGGTGATCTATCTGATCCAGACGGCAGTCAATGGTAGACTTCGATGAAGACATGGTCCTTTCTGAAATGATGTCCCTGAGTTTAGCATAGTGATAGTGGATCTCTTTGAGCATAGTGATAGGGACCGCGTGTTTTTCGCATTTGTCCACTTCAGTATTTCTGGAGGAATCCGTGAACTTCGTGCGATGATTGGGTTGTAGCCTTCTTAGATGACTTCTGCTGTTTTTCGAACTTGTATTTGTGGATGGCCGCGATAGACTTACATTGTAACATGAGACATTCGTTCACTGGAAGACGCTAATGTCTAACTGTGACATCGTGGTCTCTCGATGCCCTGATCCCATTGTTCTTTTCGAGTCACATGAAAAGTTTATTTTATTCAGAATCAGGCAGATGTCGTCGATACAGGAATTGATTATTGAATTGAATGCCTGTGGAGACGGTATAACGGTTGCCAGCTAACACCTTTGGATGAGGCAACTCGCCTCAGGCGACGTGATTCATGATGGCTACGGTGAGAGTGGCCAAGGAGCTGCGGCAGGGTGAAAGGTGTCGCGGGCGCTTTCCCAGTTTTAGCTTGAAGCTCACTTCGGAAAATAGATGCTATCGTATAGGTTGTGCCAAAAGTCTTGTAGTATTTTTCCTAAAAAATCAGTAACTCTTGTTGACTTCGAGGCAGGCCCAGGCGGTTCAGGAATAGGGTAGAACGTTCCCTAAGCTCTCTAGGAAAATATATTGACCCACATATCCCGTGGAGAGAGCTACATTGCTCGTTGTCGATACCCACCCAGCTCGTGGTGTCATCTATTATGAGCGGTCTTGCGGCACCAAAACGACGGAAGCTTGCCACTGCATCAGCGCTGCATTGGGCAAGGGTTGTGTGAGCTACGTGACCGTGCGCCGCTGGTTCATCATCTTCAGCAACGGCGAGATTGACATGAAAGACAAACCACGCTTGGGACTGTGCTGGTTCTGGGACGCGGAAGGAACGCTTTTCCGCGAAGTGCTGGTACAAGGCGAGACAGTCACTGCTGCCGTACCCACCAGCTCCAGCACCTCGCCGTCGCTGTTCGAGAAAAGTGCCGGAAAAGGTCCGCGGTCACCCTTCTTCATGACGACGCCCGCTCTCATTTTGCTCCCATTTCGCGAAAAGTACCCAGTCCAAGTTATAGGAGCTCGGCTGGGATGTGCTGCCCCACCCGCCACACTCTCCAGACATTGCCCCCTCTGGCTATCACCTTACCCATCCTCTCGAATCCTTCCTGACCAAGAGAAAATTCGTTGATTATGACTTGCTTGCGAAGGCGATCGCTGCCTTTTTCGACTCTCAGAACCCAGAGTTCTGGGAGAAGGAATCAACGATTCTCTTATAAAGTGGCGGAGGGTTGCCGATAACAATGGTCAATATGTTGTTGCCTAATTGTTACTTGTTGGACGAAAAAAAATAAAAAGTGATGATCGAAAAAAATACTGCAAGACTTTTGGAACAACCTAATATTTTATACACATATACATCCCTTCGTGTTTATGGCTTGGCATCATGTTAATAAAAAACCCGTCCGGACTACCCTCCTCCTGACGGCAAGGTCGTCTGCGTCGACAATCAAGAGTGGGAAAGGGCTCCAATTTTTCGAGACATTGGTCATTTCCTTTAGTTTTTTCTTCATCGTCGTATTACTTATTGTTAGTACCTCGACTTACATATTCAAAATTTTTGCTACTCATCCGTATTCCCCTATGACTGCCTTTAATTTCGCTCACACTTCTTAGTAGTTGGATAAGTACGAGCTGATCTTGGGTGCTTGCGAAGTTGCCATTTCCGAGGAAGTGCTTCCATAACGGCTCAAAGTTGTCGTCTTGCCTTTTCGATAGTGCAACGCATTCAGTTTGCCGATCATTTGTTTTTCATTTTGTGAGCGTCAATAATGGAGATGAGGGAGAAATCGAAAGGACTGTTTTTTTCGATTAACAGATATTTGCATAACTAAAAGAAAGAGTTGGTTGCATTGCGGTAGAATCTTACGAAATTTTCATTTTTTTCTGTTTTCTTTTAAATTTTCCGTTTTTTTACATAAAGTCAAATATTCTGTCTATAGAACACATGCGCGATCAGTGGTGTTCCTTATGAAGGTTTTGCCCGCAGAGGGAAACAGTGCTACCATTATAACCACTGTTGCTTTTGATCTGTGAAGGATAATCTATAATGCTACTCATGGGGACCGAAAAGACGAGCGTGACAGCCAAAGGCTTTTTTCATCGATATGAGATATTCCTATCTTTGCGATTTCCCTCTGATTTGGGAATTTGGCAAGAGGTTCCGAGTTCATTTGTTTGGGGAGGCATACCTAGATTTTTGGTCAGTAGCCGAGTCCTAAGCCTGTACCGAATTTGGCATATGCTGTCGTTTTTGAATGTGTACTTACACTTCCAAAACTCGGGATCGGTACGAAGTGTTTATGGAACGACGTTTCACATCAGTGAAATTTCTCTGAGCTTTTCGTGTGATCAAAATGCATCAAAGCAGCGACACTGTTAAAATTTGTTATGAGACGTAGTGGTATACAGACGAGACTGAGGCATAGCTCATGTTCTTTTGTTTTGTTCAGAATGTTTTCTTCGTGATAGAAAAGTTTCTTTCCTTGACGTAAGTTATTTTGTGTCTCGAATGTACTTTATTCTTCTATTATAGCATATGGTGTTGCATTACACGGTGACGAGTCCCCATTACACAATGGCGAATCTTCTCTATGGAAACAACGCATGTCAAAGTTTTGACTATTGTGTCTTGCTTTCGAAATGTGTCTTCTTCGTCTTCGAGAAGAACAAAAAACTGTTGGGTCATCTGATCAATCTATGAGATGGTAGTCATGTGATCCCTCTTCCGGTTAGTACTCTCTTATTTCTGCAAAACCGTGTATGATCCTCACCTTCCATCAATGGCGAGGAAGTGTCACCTGGGTATGTGTCATGGCCCTTTGCATGGTGGTTGACTAGGTCCCTCGTTGCGTTCCAAATTGAGAATATGGTCCAACAACTCCCATGACTTCCCTAAGGCTTCAACTACTTGTCATCCTGTTTGTAGTGCCCCCAGTTCTTCAAATGTAAATATGTAGTATCTTGATTGAGGTAGTTAGCAATTGTGGGGGTGGATATATGAATTACCTTTGAAGGAAATCAATGGGCTCTTCAAACAGTACCAGTGTTGTTCCGATAGCCTTGTACAGAGGGTGCTCGACAGATTTTACCATTTTTCATTAAATTCTCGCTGCCACGGAGCAAAAGGTTTTATATACCCTCTATTGCTATTCCCGGATGGTTCTAGGCCGCACGGATGCTGTCGCCGAGGATTACCTCCCCTAGAGTGAGGTAGAGGCATTATCACAGATTATGATGAGCGGAAATCTCGAAGCACCCCATAACACTTTGTCGGCCCTTATGTTTCTTCTCTGATCGTAAGGGAACAGATGTAGTCAAGACCAACGTGCGTACACGCTCTTCTGGTAGATAGTCTTGGTTCGAGTGCTTGAATGGTCAATTTCTGGCCTTGAAATATCTTCGGATCATCTGCTATACTTGCGCGCGAAGCTGTGGTATTTGGAATTCTTGTCTCACTAGGCTTATTGTGTGATTGATATGAGTATGATCTTGATCATGGCATCGAACAAAAGTTTGACCATATTGGTTTCTGAAGTATGAATAGCGCTACTGACAATAATTTAGCATCGAATTTGAGCTGCGATTTTCCCATGCGGCATAAGTTAGCCTCCATCATCTTGTCGAATGTTTCTTAAGTTTTGATGCGTCCTTATGCTGATTTTGCCTGCCTTTTATATCTCTTTGGCTGAAAGATACATCGGAGGGGCCAGCTAGTGTGACAAAACAGCGAAAGAGCTCTGTACCTCGCTTTTCCTCTGTTCATCCTCGAAACGGTCGCTCTTATAAAACAGATGACATATATGTACTACAGCGCGCTTTACTCGAGTGAGAGTTCATGCTTGTTTTTTTCTATCATGCAAGATCATATTTCTAGGGAAGCCAATATTGTATCTTCGTTGTGATAAATCGAACTGAGGACTTGAAGTGAACTCTTCATCTCATTTCATGGATTCTTGAAGACACTGACCGATTCGTGCTGTATTTTGCGAAGCCAGGATGGTCCAGTACGCCAAACGTGACAAGCAAAAACGCGTTTTCGTGCGATTTTTAACACTCTTACGGCAGTAACTGTAGGTGAGGAAGGCTGTACATCTGGGCCGTGCTTTAAATGTGAACGGCGCATGTGGTAGCAGTACTCCCTACTGCTACGTTATTTTGCTCCTCCTGTACCATTTGCAAGATTCTTCGATCTTCAGCAGAACAGAACACTTAATGTCACATACATGTGTGTGACTGACGGATGCCTCATTGAAATAGCAAGGATCGCCGCGGTCGAGGTATGATGACGTAGATGCTCAACGTCGGCCTCAGCGAAGATGGTCAACAACCATAAAAGTCGCGCATTATTCTTGAGACGCACGACCTCAAAAATCATGTTAGCTTTCTGATATTTGTCTTGGTAAGGCACCCTCGTCTATTGGGAGGTTTTTCTAGATCCTTCTATCATATAACGAAATCATTTACACATTGTGTCTGTTTGTCAATGTTAATCATCTGCCAGCATGTCTGGTTGTCTGTCCATCCGCAAATGAATAATCAAGATAGGGACTCAATAGGGAAAAGAATCACTCACAAGGGTAGCAGCTACATAAATGGCCAGTCTAAGGCCGTGTTAGCAGCTACCACTCGATTAAATGGCCGTTAACTGGACGCCGATTTCAAATGTAAATTTAAAAACTTGAGGCTCTTCTGGGTCATTAGTTACATTAGGTCTGTGCAGAACAAATGGCCAAAACGGAACACTTTTTTCAAAACGGTTTCGGCGAACGCCTTCGGACGCAGGTTTACATCGAGAACCGAGAAAAAGTGGTAATCCGCCAGGAATAGGTCTGGTGAATAAGGGGGGGTCAGGGAGCGTCTCGATCAGTTTCTGCCGAGTGACTTGCGAACTGTGGGGTTTTGCGTTGATTTGCGCACTCAGTAAAAAATGATGCAGTTAGGCATCGAGCCTCTCCCTCACCCCGCTTATCCCCCAGACCTATCCCTGACGGATTACCACTTTTTCCGGGTTCTCGATGCAAACCTGCGGCAGAAAAATTATGCACGGTAAAAATGCCTTTCTTGACTTTATTGATTCTAGCAATCCAGAATTTGATCGTGATGACATATTTTCTTCAACAGATCGTTGGCGAAATTCTGTAGATTCGAATGGTTTTTATTTCAACAAGTAAGTTTGTGTCTGAGCGAAGTTATGGGCAGTTATGTTTTGGCCATTTATTCTGCACAGACCTAATATTACATGGCAAAATCGGGGCCTACATATGAGCGCCAGGCATGCGTGCACCAAACCAGTGTGGTTTTCGTCGTCAGAGGATCAAATCGTCTAATGGACCAAGGGCTGCCACTCCGAGGGTTTGATCCCATCCGGAAAACTAATGGGCTATTGGGTGGCGCGTAACACATTGATCAAAGAAGAAGCCGTTGACCTTTGCCAGAGAAATACTCTTGTTTGGCGCTTGCCATATACACTTAGTATAGAAGGCATCTGAACTAGGTGTGGTAGCTTATCACCGTCATGGTTGCTCTTTTTTTGTAGAAAATTTCGTAGAAAAGAGAAAAGAAATGCCACGCACTCTACGGCTACACCCTTTTTTAAAAGTTGGGCCAATAACACGATTTGGCTGCAAATTTGCATACAGGGAAGTGCATACAGGAGTGCATACAGTCCCCTTGACATCGAATTTCATAATCCTTTTACGGTACAGCATCTATTCCATGCGTTGCGGGAGGCCGGTCAATGGCATCACATAATTCTCCTCGATGTTGTACATAGAAAGGCTAGTGAGGAACGCAGAAAATGAATACGACGTTATTGTGCGTGACAAGACTTTTGGGGTAGTTTCTCAAGCATAAAAGAAAAAAAAAACTCATGCAAAGCAAAAAGCGACCATCTTCAAGATCCTATCCCTGGTCTTCCCACATGAATGACCACGACTACCATGTGCTACTCTGTCGAAATCAGAGACTTCACATCTGCTATGTCGGCGAGGAAGCTGCTTATGGATGTGGAACCGGTGTACATAGAGTAAACTCCATAACTCCATTCAGAAAGTAGTATAAGAAAGCAGATTTGAGATCGGCATTGAGAAACGCATCGGATGGTTGCTGTTTCATTAGAGGTGGGCACTTCGATCTAGTATCCTGCCCTTACTGCTACACCCGCAGTCATCCTACAGTGCGCTGACATCGCAGTGACCCACCATCAGGGGATTAGCGCCGCAACTCTTCACCTTTGCAATGTCGGCACGCATTTACGGAAGCTGCCAGAAAATCAGTGCTAGGTCAGTTAAAAAAGTGGACAAATTAAAGTGACTGTAAGTCCACCCGATGTCATGCCAGTCGGCTCGGTCGGTGTAAGATTGTGCGCGAAGCACCAGAAACGGGTAATGGGCCACACTATTAACCCACTGACGACCGCGGCATTTACACTTGTCTGGCGCGTGGGACCGCGCGGGAATTGCCCACGCTTCGCGGGTGACACGACGTCGTGTCACGCAGCCTCATAGAGACGCCTCTTTAACAACTATCATTTTTTACCTTTTTGCATTGTAAATAGGTTTCCACCTGTATTTATGATAATATATGACAATATATAGACCACATTTGTATCAATATTTCCTTACAAATAAGATTGGGTGCCTTTGATGATGAAACTGATCTAAATCAAAGTATCAGTAGTTGTTACTATAAAGTGGATTTGAGCGACCAAATGGCGTCTTACACACCGTGTGTGATAATGTCCACCACGGCGGTACACTAGGCTTTACACGAACTTAACACTTACATATTTATTAACCCCTTTATATAGAGGCTCAATGGTTCACGAATCAAAAGTTATTTTCTTGTACCATGCTTCGGGTAAAAAACTTTATCTCCGAAGTAAAGATAATAAAGAGAAAGCTCAAACAAAAGTTTGGAGAAATGTAAGTTAGACTGTAACCCGACATCGTGTCACACGGTCCCACGCCGCCAAGTGACACGACGTCGTGTCACACGGTCGTCAATGGGTTAAGGGAGTAGCATCATACTTCTCGAAGCTTTATGATTTATGGGGCACACCTACGGATGTTGGCGACGATGTTTGGGAAGCTATTGAAAGTTGAAAGTATTGAAAGTTATCGAACATATTGAAAAGACAGTATTGAAAGTTAGCCAAATTACAATGAATTCGCGATTCCTTTGTTCAAGCGGTTATTAGGTTTATCCTTCTGAATTTGGTTTCGCGTGTGGTCTATTCACCAACTTTATTTATAAAGCTCAGCAATAATGAATGGTCTGAAAGCATTCAAAGCAATAATAGCATTCGTCATGTTGTCTTGATTTTTTTCGTTAGGCTAGTAGTATGCCCGAAACTATCAATAAATACCAGAGTCTACTTCCTCTCGGTTTCTTATATAATCCCACTTACTGCTCATGGTTGCCTACTTGTTATCGAAATTCAAGAAAAAAAGCAAAGTTATCGAAATTCAAGAAAAAAAGCAAAGTATGTCTTGAAATAGTCCTCTGGCCGACGCTTGTTATGAGAGGAATGAGCGCTTCCTCCTTTGCACGCGCACACTAAAAACGCGTTCAACGTCTAGGTGTTAATAAAATTGTAAGCTACATCTATCATACCACCTCGCTGAGCAACTACTGTGCGGATCATCTTATGCGTGGCCCGCTAATAGCAGAACCGAGCGACGCGCGAGGTATATCGCATAGCTAAAACTGGTGTGTGTTATCAATGAATATCATGGTTATACGATCGACTGAGGTAGCGAAGCATCTCTCACTCGTAGATTTTTTGCTAGCCATGCCAGCTGGAGCTCTTTTTTCTCCTTTATTCATTGTCGTAGTTTTTGAAAGGATCCATGAATGACATTCTGCAGCAAACACTTTCGACATATCTACATAATTCAATTGAGAAAACAAAGGTTTTACACTTAAGAAAGGTTGTTACTAGCTCTTAGTACTTGATGGGAGGTGTGCAACTGGAACAGGTGGAAGAAATCAGAGACCTCGGTTTTTACGTTCGGAGTGACCTTAGCTTTGATGACCACTGTCTTAAAATTGCGGCTAAAGCAATGGCATCATTGTTCAACATGTTCAGAGCTCTCTCAACTAGGGATTCTTTAGTACTTCTCAGAGCGTACAAAACATACATTAGGCTATTGTTAGAATATGGAACAGTGGTATTTAGCCCTCACAAAGTAAAGGTGATTAGTGCTATAGAAAGGGTTCAAATAGTTTTACAAGGAAGGTATCTGTTAGGGCAGTCGGGTTCAATTATGATCAGATACCTGGTGGAAGGATACGCAATGTCAACCTCGGCCTTGAGACACTATTTGGAAAGAAAAACTTCGACTTGATCACCTTTTTCAAACTATTCTACGGTCACTCTAAACTAAATTCAAACAGCTTCCTAACAGTTAGAGAGTCAAGAAACAGGGACGGGTCCAGGAAAATTTCTGCTCGCCGTGCTAAACACCATATCAGACACCATTTCTGTGTGAACAGGACTTGCATGCAGTTTGACAGACTTCTAAGGTTCGGAGTTGCCACAAATAACTTAAATTCGTTCGAAGCAGCACTGGACAAGCATTTAACATCATAGGGCTCACATCGGCTTCTTTCTCGGTGCATTTGTTTAGTCATTCACTTTGTTCTATATTGTTCAAGTCACTCATTTTGTTTGTTGTTGACCCTATTTTGATAGCTGAATTTTTCCGCATGGGTTCAGACCCATGCAATAAACAATTACAATCACATGTCATTTATACTTATTGGGTCACATTCCGACGATCTTATCTGTTGATGCCCTTTTTATAATCAATCTCGGTCATATCCACTGCGCAAGCGATTTCATGGAAACGCTCATTTTAGTTCATTCACCCTTGATTTTTGAGCAAGCAAACGAAGATGATAACAATACCAAATCGTAATGAAAGGATAAGATGTCCTGAACGTCACTGCTAGGTTATCGTCCAATTGATAAGTGCTACTGCTCTGAAGCTATTTTGACTGCTTACTTTCCTAAAGACTCGATACCACCTTAGCTAAGGCGCCTCAAGCGGTGAGCACAATAGCCGTAACCAATGCGAGTTAGAGGGACTAGGTCCTTGCTCAATGAATCATACCTACTATCCTTCAGCCGTGCTATAGCTGGTTGCTGGCTGGTCTCGGCTCTGATATCGCCCAAACATACTCTTCATAGGCACGTCCACACTGCTGGCGCTCTTTGTCATTACGATAAAATGACAAATGTCAAGGGAATATAATACGAGTCAACAGATCGATCAGTTACTCTCGAAAAGGTGATCGTATTCCGAATTCGCACTTCTGCTAGCATAATATGGGGACTTATAATGCACTAAATAGAGATCCAGTTGTTGATGACGATATTGAACGGTGGCCAGACACTGTGTAACATAGAACGCTTGCAGTGACGTCACAGACCAGAAAACACTGAAACTGCTGTTAAAAATGTGAACCACACGTGAGGTGATTAACGTTTATGAGCCATGAATGTGAATGACTTAAATACGCTGGCAACTTTCATCTGACACAATTCATCTTATTCAATCTCCACTTTGTAAACTGTTTTTAGTATAACATCACACATAATAGGTCAACTTTTTGTTTGACATCACCTCCTAATGGTCTCTTGCTTTTTCTTTCCAATCGCTGCTCTGCTACATCCCTGGCATCACCTGGAATCACGGCAAAGCATTGAGCTGAGGAATTTTTTCTGAAAATACGACACCCCAATCTTCATCGATGATCGACCCACCCAAAAATATCGTGATCATCGATCTATGAACTTTTCAAGAAACAGGCTCTTAAAATCCAACAATGAATGAGAGCAGTCTGTTAGATATTCTTCATGGATTCCACCCTCCAAGTGTCGGCGCCTTTTCTAATCTAAAATAAGATCTCTCTTTAGAGGATTATTGATCGCATTCTTGGCTCTGCCTGGTATCACTGTAGGTATGAAGACGTAATGATTTTTACGTTAAACTCATCCATATTGGAATGTTTTTAACATTTGGACTGAGGACGGCCATATCCTGATGGAGAAGTATGGAACGATTTTCTCGCTATTTTTATGTCGATATGTTGAGCATGGTCACTGTTTTGCTCACAGCTAAAGATGCATTTCATGAGTTGACCGCCATTGTCTTCCATATGAAGAACTTCAGAGACATGGGATATTTTTAAAAAATGTAGGTTTTGGACACATGAGATGTAACAGTGAACTCTTGAAATTCAATCGACCCTCCACGTTGGGATATAGTACGATTGCAGGGTGTTTGCGCTGGGAATGTTCAAGTAGTCGTAACAATGACAGAATTCCTTCACCGTTTTTAGTAGCAAGTTTGCGTCTAGCCCTTCTCCTATAGGCAAAGTTATCGATTTTTGTGTTTGTAAACATTGTCAACACAACATAGTACAACCGCTACGGCGACCACATCCACTGTTATCATATCATCACTTTATCAGGTATCTCTGTTTTCTAGAACCTAAGGTCATGCCAGTGAAATGAAAGGCCCACAGGACGTGCAACCCATCTCAGAGCCACGAGCTGTTGAATCCCCGCGGTTCTATCCTTTTATATCGTCTAAACAAGTTTTCTGATAGCGAACGATACTTTGATCAGTGTACTAGTATTTATGCGTTATGATAGTGTTGTTGACAAGCATACACTTTGACTAATACTAGGTCCGTTGACCGTCCTCATTATGTGGTAGCCGAACTTTGCTCTGCACCTATTTCGCTGTTCATAGCTTTTTTCCTGTTCCCAGCTTGGCAACTTAAGTTATGATTGATTAGTACAAATGGAAATGAAGTAATGATTGCAATATTAAGCCACATTTAGCTAGTGGATTATTCTATATACGTAGCAACCCGCACTCGTAGAGGTTACGACTTTTTTCGGCTAATGCTAAACTCCCTTATCTGTACTACATGGTAACCTCGAAATCTCACATCTGACTCGAGTAGCTCGGCACCGCCCACCTGTTGGTGTGATTAACGCGCACATCGGCTCCCCTCATATTTTCCCCTCTCATCCGGGCATCCTTCTCACTCTCTTCCAGATTGTTGAAATTCGTCGTAGGAACTCGCTGTGGGAAAGTATAGGCAGAAGAGGAAAATTAATCCAGGGTGTTTCATGTGATCACCTTTTTTTGCTTCACTGGAGAGACTCTTAGCAGTAGTGGTTTCAATTTCGGGGTTACGGTACGTTCAGATATGAGATTTGACTAAACCCAAACTCTCCCATCCGAAGTAAGGCTGAGAACTTGTAGATTTTGCCAGTCATAGAAAACGCTCTGGAGTTTTTGGGAAATAATAAGAAAGAAAATTGGTGGCAGAAGAAGAAGATTTCAGCAACAGAACCTTTTTGCGAGACGCCGAGCGTTGACTTCCCATGAAAGTGCAGTAATACCCCATAGTTATGCCTTTTGATTTGTTGAATGACATGAATTACATAAACACTTTATTCACTATTGTGTGTGTGACCAGCACCTAATCCTTATTTGTCTGTAGAATCCTTCGTGAACCAGTCAGTTTTCCTGATAAAATCTAGTGGTCTTAGATCGTCGAATTCCCTGTTTCGCCGATAGTCATCGGATTGCTCAGCTGATTATGAGAGAGGCATTCTCATATCTACAGTCCTCTTCACTGTTCGCTACTTCTAGAAGCACCCACCCTCTGTAAAATCAGCTGTCTGTACATACCACGTTTATATAGAACACCAGGTGAGCTTCGCGATCTACATCGCGTTACGGGGCACCGGTGCGAAGCGGGCTGTGGGCGAAATGATGTAAACAGGTGAGCTTCGCGATCTACATCGCGTTACGGGACACCGGTGCGAAGCGGGCTGTGGGCGAAATGATGTAAAAGAAATTGCACAGCAATGTGGTTTGGCGGAAATCAATACATAGATTTTACATTTGTGCTGAGGGGTAGTCCATTTACAGCCATCTTTACAAAGGTCCATTATAGCAATAGGTCGATCTACATGCAATAAGCTCTACAGAATGTAAGCTCCTGCAATTATGTCCATCCACTGGTGTGGCCCATCTCATTGCCCGGCCCTCTGTAAGAAAACCGACAATTACGACCTATAGCACATGATGCTGCAGTTTTTCAACCTCTGCGACTGTAATCATTCAATGAGATCCCATTACCTGTTCAGCTCTTTGCATAGAGATCTATGATTTCGATCGATGTCGATCAATAGGACTTCATTGAAGTTCTGCAACAGCTTCACCTATTGGTGTGGCTTGCTGATGATTTTCCAGGATTTCATCTTTCATGACGGTACTCACTGAGTCTATGCTCCATAAGACGTTTGCAGCTTTTCGCAAAAACCGATACTTTCAGCCAATATCCTGATGACGGCCCGTCTACCGTGATCAGTTGACATTATTTTTGTCACTCTAGCAGCATCGAATTACTCCCGCTCTCTACGGCACTTTAGACCGCTCCGGGCGGTGTTATATTTCTTATGAGTGAGCACGATATTGGTGATTGCACGTTCCGCCCATTGTAGGCGGGCCTCCACCTACCTCAATAATGTGCAACACCGCCTAGACAGCACTAATCTCCATCGATTTTTTTCGCAGTTTCTGGGCTGCACCTGAGACAAATTATAAACGCTCGTTAAGCACCACCTACGTGGAGCGTGCTCCGCCTACTGAAGGCGTGTATTCTTCATCTACTACATACACCCTTCACTCATTTTGGCCTACCTTATCGCTACTCCTGGCTCTTTTGGAACGAATTACAGCGAAGGGGCCGGTAGGTCTCTTCAGCAGTCACAAACTCCCTTGACTCATTTTGGCCCACCTCATCCCGACTCCTGGGCTCTCTTGGAACGAATTATAGAATTTTGCATTTGGACACCGAACATTGTAACGCACGCCCCTCCCACAGGGGACGGAGTCTGACATGGTCCATGTGCTACCTGTTCATCTCTTAGCAAAACCTATCCAACCCTAACATGACCTGACTTCCCCCGCTTGTTTTTCAGGCAGTATAGAATTTCGCTTGGGACAGACAGACAACTTAACAGACACAACAACTACTGGTTTGTATATAGGTTATGTTATCCCGACTCATGGGCTCCTTGGAAAGAATTATAGAATTTTGCATCTGAACACGGAACATTTTAACGCAGGCCTCGTCCATAGTGTCCACAGTGAGCGGAGTCTGACATAGTCTGGTAAAGTAGTGTGCAGTAAAGACACCTTCTGCACAAAAACCGATATTTCCGATCAATATCAATCGGTGGTGCATGATGTTATAGGATTTCAACTGTCCATAAGCCGTTTCCAGCCTTCGGCACAAACACTGATATTTTCAATCAACATCGTAGCGAAGGCTCCGCCTAACGTGATCATTTGGCATTATTTTTGCCACTTCGGCTGTTACACATTTTGGTTTTCACCCCGTCCCTGGACCGCTCTAGAGAAGAATATGATGTTTCATGAGTGAACACGATTTCGGTTGCTTGCACCGCCCACTGTGGGTGGGTCTTCCCTCACTTCAAATATACTGGAAACAGCTCAGATCTCGCTGATCTCCAGCGATTTTTCCTCAGTCTCTAGACAGCTCTGGAGCTGGGTTATGAACAGTTGCAGTAAGCACCGGCCGCTTGCAGCACGCTCCGCCCGTTGAAGGTGGGCTTCCCTTAACTGCTACATATACTCCGATCTCATCTTGGTTCACCTTCTCCCGCTGCCCGTGGAAGTTTGAGATGAAAGAATTTTAGCGTTGATCTGAAGACAATGCAGCGAACGCCCCGCCTACTGCGGGCGGAGTCAGGCTTGCCCATGTCCGCTCTGATCATCTTGGCCATGCCCACCCAACCCGAACTTGACCTGACCTCCCCACTTGTCTTACTGGTAAAACGGAGAATCGAACGGACAGACAATAGTACACACACCAAACCCCTTGTTTATTTATAGGTTATGCTTCTGCAAAAGTAGAAATTGAGGAGCTTTAACCTGCTGGTTACGCGGAATGGACGACACTCGTTCGTAATGTAGATGGAACTAACAGTTCTGGACAGCCACGAACCTCGGTGGGGCAAAACCGTTCTTCACTTGGGCACATCACATGTCAGGAGCAGGCATCGTCGGCATCGAGGAGGTCTTCCGAATACGGGTCGCGCATGGGTAAGATCAACAGAGAGCCCCACATATCAGTTGATCACGTCTATATGGCGGTAGGTGGCAGAGATCATGTGGCTGGGGACTCGCAGAAATGTACGAACTGAAAAGCATTTTAGAGCTGTGTTCTGCAAAAGTAAATAATAATAAGTTGGAATTGAGGAGCTCCAACCTCCTGATTACGCGGAATGGGCGACACTCGATCGTAATGTAGATGGAACTAACAGTACTGGACAGCCACGAACCTCGGTGGGGCAAAACCGTTCATCACTTGGGCGTCACATGTCAGGAGCAGACATCGTCGGCTTCAAATAAGTGGTTCAGAGCGGAATTACAATGAAAAGAGTTTCTAATGCCGTGTACATATCAAATCGAATAAGAGTTTTGGCGCATCACCGTAAAGTTAAATATACGCATCGATCGAGAAAATGAGCGCATCTGCGCATCCGCGATTTGTGAGAATTGGCGGATCGGCGCATTCGCGATTTGGGAATTTAGGCGCGCCACGTCAGTCTTGTAACCGCGATCAGTTGAACGCGGTGCGTGCCAACGTGCGGCTTTCGATATCGGCTTTCGATAAGATATGCAAAATCACGAAATGGGAAGCGAAGAAAAAGAAATCAAAGGCACGTTGACACGCGCCGCGTTCAACTGACCGCGGTTGCTAGAGTGACGTGGCATGCCAAAAATTCCAAATCGCGGATGCGCCGATGCGCTAAAACTCTCATTCAGTTTGTTATGCCATACCCAACTAAATGAGAATTTTGGCGCATTGGCGTAAAGTTAAATATACGTATCGATCGAGAAAATGAGCACATTTGCGCATCTGCGATTAGAGAGAATTGGCGCGTTTGCGTAAAGGATAAGATACGTATTAATCGGAAGGTGAAAGTATTGGCGCATCCGCGATTTTGGATATTTGCCATAACAGATATCGGCTTTCGATAAGATATGGAAAATCACGAAATGGGAAGCGAAGAAAGAAACCAACCGCACGTTGACACGCGCCGCGTTCAACTGACCGCGGTTGCTAGAGTGACGTGGCATGCCAAAAATTCCAAATCGCGGATGCGCCGATGCGCTAAAACTCTCATTCAGTTTGGTATGCCATACCCAACTAAATGAGAGTTTTGGCGCATTGGCGTAAAGTTAAATATACGTATCGATCGAGAAAATGAGCACATTTGCGCATCAGTGATTTGGGAATTTTGGCGTGCCACGTCACTCTTGTAACCGCGATCAGTTGAACACGGTGTGTGCCAACGTGCGGCTTTCGATATCGACTTTCGATAAGATATGGAAAATTACGAAAAAGAAATAGGAGAAAAAGAAATCAACCGCACGTTGGCACGCGCCGCGTTCAACTGACCGCGGTTGCTAGAGTGACGTGGCATGCCAAAAATCTCAAATCGCGGATGCGCCGATGCGCTAAAACTCTCATTCAGTTTGGTATGCCATACCCAACTAAATGAGAGTTTTGGCGCATTGGCGTAAAGTTAAATATACGTATCGATCGAGAAAATGAGCACATTTGCGCATCAGTGATTTGGGAATTTTGGCGTGCCACGTCACTCTTGTAACCGCGATCAGTTGAACACGGTGTGTGCCAACGTGCGGCTTTCGATATCGACTTTCGATAAGATATGGAAAATTACGAAAAAGAAATAGGAGAAAAAGAAACCAACCGCACGTTGACACGCGCCGCGTTCAACTGACCGCGGTTGCTAGAGTGACGTGGCATGCCAAAAATTCCAAATCGCGGATGCGCCGATGCGCTAAAACTCTCATTCAGTTTGGCATGCCATACCCAACTGAATGAGAGTTTTGGCGCATTGGCGTAAAGTTAAATATACGTATCGATCGAGAAAATGAGCACATTTGCGCATCAGTGATTTGGGAATTTTGGCGTGCCACGTCACTCTTGTAACCGCGATCAGTTGAACGCGGTGTGTGCCAGCGTGCGGCTTTCGATATCGACTTTCGATAAGATATGGAAAATTACGAAAAAGAAATAGGAGAAAAAGAAACCAACCGCACGTTGGCAAGCGCCGCGTTCAACTGACCGCGGTTGCTAGAGTGACGTGGCATGCCAAAAATTCCAAATCGCGGATGCGCCGATGCGCTAAAACTCTCATTCAATTTGGTATGCCATACCCAACTAAATGAGAGTTTTGGCGCATTGGCGTAAAGTTAAATATATGTATCGATCGAGAAAATGAGCACATTTGGGTGCTACTGGAGTTGGGGGGGGGGCCAGCGCACTGTGCTCTGCGTCTCTAACGCAGGGATAGAGCGCAGAGAAGCCATAGCGCTAGCCGAATCGGCTTCGAATACTGCATGGAAACGATTCTAATGAAGCAAATTCGTGCTTTTTTTCCATCCTATGTTAGCCTAAGCCTTGGGGAAGGAGATTTCCTTTCCCTAGGCTTAGGCGAATATGCGTAAGTGGTTGTTTAGTCTAGTTGAAGTGAATTTCTCGTTATATTCTGATGGAGGATAGTTTGTTTTTTTAGTTAGTTAGCTGTATCTAGGCGTAAAATAACCTTGAGAGTGCCTATAAACAGAAATTGGGGGCAACTTATGCTTTTGTCGAGTGGCCCCCCCAACTCCAGTAGCGCCCACATTTGCGCATCAGTGATTTGGGAATTTTGGCGTGCCAGGTCACTCTTGTAACCGCGATCAGTTGAACGCGGTGTGTGCCAACGTGCGGCTTTCGATATAGGCTTTCGATAAGATATGGAAAATCACGAAATGGGAAGCGAAGAAAAAGAAACCAACCGCACGTTGACACGCGCCGCGTTCAACTGACCGCGGTTGCTAGAGTGACGTGGCATGCCAAAAATCTCAAATCGCGGATGCGCCGGTGCGCTAAAGCTCTCATTCAATTTGTTATGCCATACCCAACTAAATGAGAGTTTTGGCGCATTGGCGTAAAGTTAAATACACGTATCGATCGAGAAAATGAGCTCATTTGCGCATCTGCGATTTGAGACAATTGGCGGATCGGCGCATCCGCGATTCGAGAGAATTGGCGCGTTTGCGTAAAGGATAAGATACGTATTAATCGGAAGGTGAAAGTATTGGCGCATCCGCGATTTTGGATATTTGCCATAACAGATATCGGCTTTCGATAAGATATGGAAAATTACGAAAAGGAAATAGCAGAAAAAGAAAACAACCGCACGTTGGCACGCGCCGCGTTCAACCGACCGCGGTTGCTAGAGTGACGTGGCACGCCAAATCGCCGATGCGCTAAAACTCTCATTCAATTTGGTATGCCAGCTGGAGCACACTACTGCGCGTCACACATGGAAGCATGCAAAGTCAGCGCGTGTATCGAACTCTCTCATCCCGTCACACACTCTCACTCTCACCCAAGCCCGTAGGCCACGCCCTCTACACCTCAAACTTGGGTAGTTAAACCAAAGGGTGGACACACAGATATACAGACTCACCAAACTCCTGTTTTATATATGAGGTATGATATCCCGACACCTGGGCTCTTTCCGAACGAACTATAGACATTTTCATCTAAACACCGAACATTTTAATGCAGGCCCGTCAACAGTGTCCACAGTGTGCGGAGTGTGACATGATCCAGTAAAGTGGTGTGCAGTAAGGACACCTTCAACACAATAACCGATATTTTCAATCAATATTGATCGGTGACGCATGTTGTTGCAGAATTTCAACTTTTATAAGGGCACTTAATCAATAGTATGGTCCATAAGCCGTTCCCAGCCTTCTGCACAAAAACCGATATTTTCACTCAATATCGATCGGTGATGCATGATGTTGTAGAATTTTAACTTCTATGAGGGCACTCACTCAGTAGTATGGTCCATAAGCCGTTTCCAACCTTCTGCACAAAAACCGATATTTTCAATCAATATCGATCGGTGATGCGTGATATTGTAGAATTTCAACTTTTATAAGGGCACTTAATCAATAGTATGGTCCATAAGCCGTTTCCAACCTTCTGCACAAAAACCGATATTTTCAATCAATATTGATCGGTGATGCATGATGTTGTAGAATTTTAACCTCTTTGAGGGAACTTAATCAATAGTATGGTCCATAAGCCGTTTCCAGCCTTCTGCACAAAAACCGATATTTTCACTCAATATCGATCGGTGATGCGTGATATTGTAGAATTTCAACTTTTATAAGGGCACTTAATCAATAGTATGGTCCATAAGCCGTTTCCAACCTTCTGCACAAAAACCGATATTTTCAATCAATATTGATCGGTGATGCATGATGTTGTAGAATTTTAACCTCTTTGAGGGAACTTAATCAATAGTATGGTCCATAAGCCGTTTCCAGCCTTCTGCACAAAAACCGATATTTTCACTCAATATCGATCGGTGATGCGTGATGTTGTAGAATTTTAACTTCTATGAGGGCACTCACTCAGTAGTATGGTCCATAAGCCGTTTCCAACCTTCTGCACAAAAACCGATATTTTCAATCAATATTGATCGGCGATGCATGATGTTGTAGAATTTCAACCTCTATGGGGGCACTTAATCAATAGTATGGTCCATAAGCCGTTTCCAACCTTCTGCACAAAAACCGACATTTTCAATCAATATCGATCGGTGATGCATGATGTTATAGAATTTCAACTTTTATGAGGGCACTTAATCAATTGTATGGTCCATAAGCCGTTTCCAGCCTTCCGCACAAAAACCGATATTTTCAATCAATATTGATCGGTGACACATGTTGTTGTAAAATTTCAATTATTATGAGGGAACTTAATCAATAGTATGGTCCATGAGCCGTTTCCAGCCTTTTGCACAAAAACCGATATTTTCAATCAATATTGATCGGTGACACATGTTGTTGTAAAATTTCAATTATTATGAGGGAACTTAATCAATAGTGTGGTCCATAAGCCGTTTCCAGCACAAAAACCGATATTTTCAATCAATATTGATCGGTGATGCATGATGTTGTAGAATTTCAACCTCTATGAGGGCACTCACTCAGTATTATGGTCCATAAGCCGTTTCCAACCTTCTGCACAAAAACCGATATCTTCAATCAATATCGATCGGTGATGCGTGATGTTGTAGAATTTTAACTTCTATGAGGGCACTCACTCAGTAGTATGGTCCATGAGCCGTTTCCAACCTTCTGCACAAAAACCGATATCTTCAATCAATATCGATCGGTGATGCGTGATGTTGTAGAATTTTAACTTCTATGAGGGCACTCACTCAGTAGTATGGTCCATGAGCCGTTTCCAACCTTCTGCACAAAAACCGATATTTTCAATCCATATTGATCGGTGATGCATGATGTTGTAGAATTTCAACCTCTATGAGGGCACTTAATCAATAGTATGGTCCATAAACCGTTTCCAACCTTCTGCACAAAAACCGATATTTTCAATCAATATCGATCGGTGATGCATGATGTTGTAAAATTTCAATTATTATGAGGGAACTTAATCAATAGTATGGTCCATAAGCCGTTTCCAACCTTCTGCACAAAAACCGATATTTTCAATCAATATCGATCGGTGATGCATGATGTTATAGAATTTCAACTTTTATGAGGGCACTTAAGCAATAGTATGGTCCATAAGCCGTTTCCAGCCTTCTACACAATAACCGATATTTTCAATCAATATTGATCGGTGACGCATGTTGTTGCAGAATTTCAACTTTTATACAAAAAAAAATTATTGCACAAAAACCGATATTTTGAATCCATATTGATCGGTGATGCATGATGTTGTAGAATTTCAACCTCTATGAGGGCACTTAATCAATAGTATGGTCCATAAACCGTTTCCAACCTTCTGCACAAAAACCAATATTTTCAATCAATATCGATCGGTGATGCATGATGTTATATGTAGAATTTCAACTTTCATGAGGGCACTTAAGCAATAGTATGGTCCATAAGTCGTTTCCAGCCTTCTGCACAAAAACCGATATTTTCAATCAATATCGATCGGTGATGCATGATGTTGTAAAATTTCAATTATTATGAGGGAACTTAATCAATAGTATGGTCCATAAGCCGTTTCCAACCTTCTGCACAAAAACCGATATTTTCAATCAATATCGATCGGTGATGCATGATGTTATAGAATTTCAACTTTTATGAGGGCACTTAAGCAATAGTATGGTCCATAAGCCGTTTCCAGCCTTCTACACAATAACCGATATTTTCAATCAATATTGATCGGTGACGCATGTTGTTGCAGAATTTCAACTTTTATACAAAAAAAAATTATTGCACAAAAACCGATATTTTGAATCCATATTGATCGGTGATGCATGATGTTGTAGAATTTCAACCTCTATGAGGGCACTTAATCAATAGTATGGTCCATAAACCGTTTCCAACCTTCTGCACAAAAACCAATATTTTCAATCAATATCGATCGGTGATGCATGATGTTATATGTAGAATTTCAACTTTCATGAGGGCACTTAAGCAATAGTATGGTCCATAAGTCGTTTCCAGCCTTCTGCACAAAAACCGATATTTTCAATCAATATTGATCGGTGACGCATGTTGTTGCAGAATTTCAACTTTTATACAAAAAAAAAATTATTGCACAAAAACCGATATTTTCAATCGATATCGATCGGTGATGCGTGTGTTGCAGAATTTCAACTTTCATGAGTGCATCTCCTACCATTCCCCACCCAACCCACACTTGACCCGACCTTTCCCGCTGATGAGCCGACCTTCCGTTGGATCGGGTACATGAGCCGTTTCCAGCCTTCTGCACAAAGCCGATACTTTCGATCAATATCGATCGATTCAATCGATATCGACAAAGTCGATGTGCGTTCTGTACATCCCCCATTACGCCTCACCCAGCCAGCACTTGGCTCGACCTTTCCTGCTAACTTCTGAGGGTCTGTATAGTGTCACGTACCTCAAACTTGGGTAATTGAACCGGACACACACACACACACACACACAAACGGACAAACCAAACTCCTGGTTTATATATAGGGTATGATATGTCCTATGCAGTGTGCACCTAAATGGCTTTCAATTGCGAAAGAGAGTCGAATCACGTAATGAAATACCCCCACAACCTCTCTATTTCTCGCGTCCCTCCGTTAACAGTGTAATACATATGTCCTATCTTTTTTGCACTTTTCTTTATTCTATTCTATTTTTCAACATTTTTGCAACCGCTTTACAGTCGCAATGCAGCGCAAGCATCTCCAATACTATATAAGCCTTGTTCAACAATCTCACCTGATAGAGGTGTCTGGAAACTCCAGCTCGGAATTCTGTTTGGATTTGATACTTTAAAGCTTTCAGAGGTTCTGATAACGCTGTAAGGCTTCCAGAGGACCATGTCCTGGTAACGCTTACCCGCGAACTCGCAAAATAGGTCTTAGCTTTTAAATATCTGGATTGCGTTGGATGTATGTGTTTTCGGAGGTCCGAATTCGATAGGACCGCTCTAATAGACTTTATCCTTGGGATACAAAGAGGGTAAAACTATGTAAATGTGGCTCTTATCCGACGATATTCAATGGAGTGCACTGGACATGGCGCGATTTCCATGACCTCTACTCCTTTGTTGTTGTCTTTATCATTTGTGTATTGATGAGCTGCCCAAGCCATCAAAGCACTCAGGATAGATGAACATTAGGAGGAATAGCCTGTGAAAATGAAAATGCTCACTGTAGTATGTTGCCTTCACTTCTAACAGCATACAAAATCAATTTCATGTGTGAAAACGCGAAAATACATTTCATGATAATCGGTGCAATTATTGGCTTCCGATTGCGCGTCTGGTTTTTGATGGATGGAGCGGGTAGCGGCACGAGCGTTGTTGCTATTATTGTAGGTTTTAATCATGTGATCTCTTCTCGTAAATCACTTCGTATCCTCAGCTTGAAATCCGTTCATGATGGCACGACTTAATGATTTGTTTAGCTTTTACTGCCATTTGCTTTCCTCCGTACTAATTAACTTACCTTTTCCCTCATTCATATGTTTACTTGCTTACTTTCT
This sequence comes from Trichostrongylus colubriformis, assembly GCA_963978905.1. Taxonomy (NCBI): domain Eukaryota; kingdom Metazoa; phylum Nematoda; class Chromadorea; order Rhabditida; family Trichostrongylidae; genus Trichostrongylus; species Trichostrongylus colubriformis. The sequence continues at coordinate 21,076,066 of OZ022258.1, read as the reverse complement.
TTGATAGCTCAGTGGGTTCGATATGGATACGTACCTGCTCGAAAGACCTCTGAAGTGGGACAGCTTGAATTTCTTTTTTCCGTGACTCGGGTGCAAAGATCAAGAGGAATTATAAGCCTGGAAATCGGAATGTATTAGTGTGTCACTCTGATTATTTCAAATTTTTACCCGTGTTTTTGCTTTCGCTTCAGTTTTATTATTGATTCGTGAACGGCTACCATTCGAAGGAAGAGCCATCATACCTTCATTCTGGCCAGATTTCGCGTGGAGAGTTAGTTCTCATATTTCTTCAAGAGGCGGAGCAGGAGCACTGCAGTTCCCATCAAAAGAGGTCATTTCACACGTGGCGTATCACCTCACAGGCGCAAGCGGTGTGCAAGCTTCACTTCTCTGAAAACTGCTTAGCTTCGTCAAAAACCAAGGTATTTCCTCTCGGTTGCTGTGTCGCAATTGTATTGTTCAAGAACACAAAAGAAGTGAAGTTGCAGTCTGATGGAAGCTTTGTGTCACGGATGTTCCCATTTCCACACCCATCACTCGTTCTATTGTAAGACCCCTCGCTAGCACTATCTCCCTGCCAATACAAAGTTTCGCTACAACACCTTGAAATCGGGCCACGGTGTCACTCATAGTCCTACAAACGCCTTAATTCCTGATGTTCTTAGATTCGCCTTTTTGTAACGGAGTCCCTCGAATTGCGAAAAACGGCCTTTGAAGGGCGAATTGGTTACGCTAACACACCGCTTCAATAGGAGTGTGCTGGCACTTGAAATATACAGTTTCAAGTGGCTCAAAGAGAGCTAATGGCTGACCGCCCAGATGGAAGGCAAAAGAGGCGGGAAGGGGCCCACCGATAGGAAGTGAGGGTACCCATTGTCACATTGTCACTGCTCCCGGATGCTTGTCAAACCCATCATCTATAGCTGGACCTGCATTCATTTCGACTGAATTGAATCACGCGCATAACTAATTTCTGGCTCAAGCACTTGCGCAATCGTAGGGTGTGTACACATTGGTACGAATGGCCTACTTCGCACCTTGCCTTCCACCCAATGGGCGAAGAGTAAATTACTTCCTCACACCTCATGTTCGGAGAAGTAAATATTTCGGTGCCATGAGCAGAGGTCAGCTACGCGCCACCCACGCATATTCAGCCTATAGCACTGACAAGCGAGCCGACAGCGACCATTATCGGGAAGAAATGTGTTGTTTTATTTTCATTTCGGCTGATCAATATGCGGAATGCACGGTTAACAATCGCTTGCTTTCCACACCCTGAATGCATGCGTTTTGTGCCTTTCAAGGTTGTTTTTGGAAAAGCGCTGCAGTTCGATAATCGCTGACTCGTGTGCAGGTGCCCTATCATGCAGATCGCTTACATTCCTATTTCGCGGTTCAGTAATCCACTGTCAATGGGGGTCATCCCCCCCCATAACTCCTACAGACAGACTTTCAGCAAAAACGGGGGGGGGGGGGTAGTAATAGTTGAATATAGATCCTTTTTCTCTGAAATTTGGCTTTTCTAGCCAGATTACTCTCTACTTACTTGACCTGTTCAAGGCTAGTTGTTGTTCAAAGCAGATTTTGCGCAATACATGACCTCCTGATTTTCGCAATTCTTTGTCTTTGCTTCGCCCTATAGGCGCGAAAGGTTCGCCCTATAAATGTGAGAATTTCCATTCGTACCACTTTATACACACCCTGAATATTAGCTATCCCCTTGCTTCCATAGGTTTCCCAATTATTATAGCAACTTTGAAATCAGATAAAAGCGAAACTTTTGGATAACTTCACATGTCTTTGTTTGGTCGAGCAGCAAAGTGGGCAACCACAATGTGAGCACTAGAAGAGGAGGAGGTAAGCATTGCATGGATCAGTTTGTCCCTTTAGGATTGCGGAAATGAGAATGAGCTGAACAGAAGACGGTAGAACCCGTATTTGCGAGCGATATATAAAAGTGTTGGCCTATCAAATACAGTTGCGTACCATCTCAGATAGCTCTGATTCGTCATAAATAAAAAACCGGGGGCTGCACTACCATTTTAAGGGACCGTAGGGCTCTTTTTACACAAATTGTCTTTCAGAAGTGAAACGTTCCAAACTTAATTACTCGTCCGTCGTGCTAATCACGTCTAGCGCTAACTAAACTCTATTTTCCAAGCACCTGGACCATTCCTTGAACAGTAGGGTGTTTAAGCAGTATGAAATTTGGAGTCGCACGATGTAAATCATCGGTCCTTTACCAAAATGGCATGAGCAAATATACATCGTTCGGCGAGAGTGTGACGAAACGAACGGTGCTAAGCCTATGGAAAACGATGCAGTCTCAGCCAAGTTATAATCTCCCGAAGGTAAAGTTGCGCAACCGGATAAAGTTTTCGCTGCGATATAATAATTGCTGTTACATGTTCTTACTCATGTGCACTTTTTCCTTTTCATCACTCCACGAATATAGAAGGGTAAGTAAATACGGAACAATGATCAGTTACTTTGTTGATACTCTACTCTCTTACTATCCGAAAACGTAATAGACAAGTAAATATGGGTGTCGAATGAACTATGGGAACAGCCGATGTATGAGTCAGTACCTTTGCCTCCTCCCAGATGAGGATGACAATCCACCGACCTCAGAAGAATGAAGTTTTCTTGGCCTTGGCCATGGTAGTATCGATGGATCAAGCAGGCACACTTAGTGCCTTTTCTTTTGATAATTGCAGAATGATGATCGTGGGCACTCGCCACGATCATCATACTGTATTGTGGTTGGGTCGAGCGTTTTACAAAGGGAGCGCGTCACCAGAGTGCTGCCGGTGCCGGGTCGGTAAGCAATAAATGAACGCGGCCCGATGACCTGGAATCGACTCCGTTGGTTTCGCGATGTATTAGGTTCATGCATAAGTTTTGCGGCACATGAACTTTTCAGAACTTCACCACCTCAAGGCTTTTATATAGGCTGTATATGTGATCATTGTTGTTTTCTAACACTTACCCCCCATTGAATGTGTAGGCGCTCAATGCCCTCTGACTAATGGTTCAGAAGCTACAATTTGGGAAGCCCATGGGTACAAAATTCTAGTGGGCTTAGATAATTAACTTTCTTGCTTCCTATGTAATGCCCTGACTGAGTGGTATTCGGAACGTCTCATGATGAGAGAATATTATTTTTAGGAAGAACTTCAGGGCTTGGCTCCTTATTTCCAGCCTTATCTTTGCAGTAAGCTATCATAAGTGGCCATGTTGGGAAACGAATCAGCTGCTTCATGGAAAACAGTGAAAACAAATGTAAGGTAGGCTCTGGAGATGTGTGGCACCATAGTAAACAACGCAGTATTACTGGCTGGAACACCTTTGATTGTAGCATTCCTGAGAATTCTGGAGCAAATAGATATGCTGAAACCCAGCCAGTGCTACACGTTGAGACGATTTTCCACTACTGCGCCAGTGGTGCACCCTTTCATGGTTTTACCAGAGAGTACCCAGTTTTCATCTCTAATCAAGGTTTGCCGGACCCTTTATTAATGGTTAACAGAATAACAGAGCTACGGAACTTCTAGCCACTCACACTGCTCTTGTCTGAGGAGCAGCGGGACACCGTAGAGTGATGGATGGCAACAATACTGAGTGCTGCAAAGGTAATAGTAGTTGATTCCCTGACTAAGAATCCTGGAGACAGTTTAAAGTTATGGGTCTCAATATGGGGTTATGAATTTGTACACATTATTATTTCAATATAAAGAGGCCATTTCGGTGATTGTAGCATGCACCATCTCATTGTGGTGATTAAATCCTGGTGAATTTCAAGAGCAGCCAAGGTATAAGAAATCTTGAAAGTGTTGCAGAACTACCAACCTAATAAATCATCAGATGATCCTCAAAATTAGTGTATTTGAATATGCACCATGTCTGCACAAATATATCGAATCAAATGGTGCTCATTTTATGGGAAATATCTAAGCTATGGCTTCATGAGAGTGAAAATACGTAGGAAAGCCGAAACTATCGTTGCTACCCACTGATGCTAACTTATAAGGGAATTCTGGGAGAAAGGTGAACTACATGTTCTTGAAGCAAAAAGCGTCAACTTACATTTTCGATTAGGCGACTTTTGAATGTACACTTGGCCCTTATCATGAAGTGCCTAGGCCAGTCAGTAGACGGTTCTTTTTTGATTTTCAAGAAGCTTAGGAATGGTGGAATGGAGCAGTGTGAAATGTTTGCACAGGAGAGACAATAGAACACGGTATGTAAGTTCGAGTTCTGTCCGAGGCCGACGGTTTTGCTCATAAGTCCGCTTTTCTGTGGCACCATGCGGTGCTTTTATGCTCGCATAAGAGTTTGGTCCAAATTAGTAAACTACTTCGCAAAGCGATGAGATTACCGGCAGTGTACGGATCGATTTGCCACTGGCTTTCAGCTGAGGTGGCTAAAGGTGTCGTTCATGTAAATTCAGGTTCTTCTGTTACTCATTATATTAGTGTGGTATTTGCCCGCTAGGGCCTCATGCAAAGTTTCACGTGCGTATATTCGAACCCAATTGAGATAGAGCTCCCCAAAATGGAGGCCGACGGGATGGGACGTCCGAGTAGGTTTAGACGCTAGTGAGCTGACAACTATGACATCAGTGTACTTTTCTGCACGTGACTCCATGTTCAAACTCTCGAATGACATGTACTTTAGAGCTGTGTATGAGCTTTGAAAGCGTAGAAGTTGACAGTATTTTGGCTTCCGGATTTTTCCAATTAATGCAAAACCGGTTGCTGAACGTGGATAGTCCACGAGCTCTCGTCACGTGTGCCATGTGTACTCAAAGTGCGGTCTATATATTCGGAAGAGTTTTTGAGCATTTGGAGCATTTCTGGGCATTTCAGGACTTGTGGATCCAAGCCCTGAATGTTCTCTCAATTATCCACTGTGACCAGGTTCACTGGGTGAGCCAGTCGTTAAACAGCTCGAATTTATACATGCAGTTTGCAGAGGCCTCATTTTCCTCCTGCTGTGGATCGCTTCTTGAGGGTAACACATGTCGTCGACATTATGGGTCGTTTTCATGCCTAACGCATTTCTGCCTAATTCATGCCTATTTGATTGTTCTCCTTGACACGATTCACAATAACTGTTTTTGATGTGATTGAAACTTATTGACTTCAAGTGCCTCATTCTTGAGATGCCTCGCATGCGCTGATTGCACTATATTTCTTGAAACTGTTTCCGCCTGCTACTCGTGCCCTTTGTGGTTTCACATTTGACCTCTTCTCTGTCGTTGTCTTTCCTGTCCTGAAGCCATCTATTGAACTGATTGAGGCCGTATGTTCATCATCTCTCAGCTCTAATATAGTCCTTCACTCAGCTTTGCGGGTATTTATGAACTGGCAGGCTGTGACACTAGCGTGGTGCCCGATAAGAAGCTTACAAGCGCGGATTTTTTTCCAGCGCGATAACGCACTTCTTTGTCACGGCCGCCACCATCTTAGCGCCTGTCGACCAACCTTGGAACACGGCTTCTATAGGCTACTGATCTGAGCAAATTTGCAGTTACTTCACGGCTATCGCCTTTACAATGAGTTGGAACACAGAAGATGAAAAAGTGCCTTCTACCGAGAATGGATTTTTCAAGCCGTAAGTTTTTAACATAAGGGTCAAAAGTCTAGAAAATTTTGCCTGGGCACAGTGAGCTCCTTCGCGTTACTCATTGATGATAAGTTGGTAGGCTCGCTGGGATTTTAAGGATATTGCTCGCTCTATTCAATTTTAACATGTGCCTTGAGCTCTCAAAGACGCATAGACTATCGGACTCTTAGTGATAGTGACGGAAATGATGTTCTTGCAATATTCCTTGCATTTCCAATTTTTAAGAAGCTTCTCATTATACTTGGAATTCGTGCGAACACCTTAAAAATAGCATTTTTCAAATTTCTAGAATTTTTTTTCAAATCTCAGTGCTCCTAATACCCTTTCGAAACATCATAAATGATACACAGGTTTGAGCCTGTTCCCATTGGATAGAATATGATCTTCAGGATCCCTTGCCCTTCCACCTTATAGCGGCTCCCCAGAGATTTCCATAAGAAGTTTGTTTCTTACATAAGTTCCGTTACATTCTCTGCAAGCATAGGGTGAGCCTTTGGTAGTTAGCAATATGCCTTACGGCCGCTTCCCTTGTGGTATCTTTGAGGTCTGCTCGTGGTCAACGCGAGAATTTCACTAGATGCACTAAAACTCCTTTCAGTACACTCACCATAGTTAACAAAATGTACAAATTCTCAGAGTGAAACGCGACTCTTCGTCACTGAACTCGATGATGGACATGTCTCGTCCGTTTATGAACCCTAAAGGCCTGAGCTGGTTCGTCACCGCCCTGTTCGTGGTTGGCGATCTGGCTGGTGGTGGTCTTGTGGCTCTGCCTACTGCTATGATACAGTCAGGTGATTATTTGAATTTTTCTTAGCAAAATAAAATGAATTTTGATTCAACGCAAGGCGCATGACTGCTTCTTCTAACTTCCATATCGTGCTGCACTCTACTACATTGCTCGGAAAGTTCTTGCGGTTTTTGACCCCCGATCCCAAATGCGCATATCTCGGTTACTGGAGAATTTTACGAGATAGGAGCTATAGAGATCAGCAGATTTTTCTGGCAGCAAAGAACAAGTCTGCTTATTCCCAAAACTCTGGGGAGGTAGAGGTGATGAATACGATGAAGATCGCTACAGCATCGTGTTGGATCTTGAAGCGTTTTTTTTTTTCGAAAGAAAGCTGTTCAAATGCTTAAAGAAATAGTAGTCGATGGGGCCAGGTTAGATGAGTATGGAGATACCCCACAGATTCATAGGCCCGCTCTCTCAACTTTTCCAGGTTGTTTGTGCAACATGGGGCCATGCGTTACCGTGAAGAAAGATGGGATCCTTTCTGTCATCCAAGACTGAGTTTTTGTTCTTCAGTGGGCGATGCATCTGGCGGGTTCCTCACAATACTTTGCATCCGTGATAGCTTCGTCGGTATCCATGGAGCCATTGTGGATTAGAACAGCCGCCACACTACCGCCATGTCGAGGAGGCTAACCGCTGAGAGCTTGACCTTTGCTCAGCCATCGTTAAGATCGTCGTTGATTGTCTAACAGAATTGGGTTCTCATCATATGTCATCATGCGGTTAAGAAATGGGTAGTTTGTAAGTCGGAGAAGAAGTATGTACGAGAAGTGTTGTTAAACTGTCGTCTGTTCATTTTATTTGAGAAATTTCAAAAAAGTTCCAAGTTCATTCTAAGGCGTTCATTCTAGGGCATAAACTTCACTATGTTTAAATAGAGCGGAAAGCGGGCTTCAGCATATTGTTCCGAACCCTAGTGGAGAACATAAGAATAATCCAGATAGTCGAAAAGCCGAAACGCAAGGACTTTACTGGCGACCTGACCAGAAATCTTAAGTTCTGGCTGTCAGTGTTGTCTCATCCCAAGTTTTCAGTGAGCTGAGTGGACAAATAACTCAGATGCAGGCTTTCCTTTGTAAGAGTTATAGCATTTATGTACATAGTTTAGCTATACGACAACGGTCTTGAGCATTAAGGTACAAGAGTAAAATTCCCGAAACCACCCATAGGTAAAAGTGGACATCGATGTGTTCGAAATGTTTAAAAGAGGTTTTTCTGCACAGTTCCGAAAGGAGCTCACTTTCTGCGAAGCATCGATCAAATTTTAACTTGATTATTGACAGTTCATAATCAAAGCTAATCAGCGGAGCCTACATTATATGACACACAGGCCTTGAATCCATTGGGAAGATCCGCGTTGAGCTTGCCCAATGTATCGATCGATATGCTGCACTATGTTCTCAAAAAAGGTTTACTGTTTACTCGAGTCCCTTTTGCCGTGAAGAAAATCCGATATTCTCTTATTCTCTCCATCAAGCCGTAAAACAGCACTTTTGAGACTTTCTTCAGTATAATATAATAGCCGTCAGGAATCTAGTGAAAGCAAAATGAGATCGATACTTCCACTGCAATCTTTGATGAATGAATTTTCACTAAGCCCTCAACACGTGCAGAGATTACCAAAACTTGAAATTTGTGGCTTATCTGTGAAGAAAGTCGTAAACAGAGGGACGTCAGTAGCTCATCGCTGTATCAGTGACGATTTTTGCGGAACACTAATAGGTTGCAACGTTGCCACAGAAGACTTCCACATCAGTATTGTCATTAATAATCGATATAACTTCATCATATAAACACTAAATCCATAGGTAGCTCTGAGGGTCAAGGGAGCCGGAAGGAGGACAATAGTTCTGTGCTTAAAGACAGTGATAGGGGTAATGTGGGTAATGGGAACTCCTTGAGTGGGTCACGCAAATGAAAGCTAGGGGTCTAAAAAGATTATATGTGGCGAAATTTCCGATGAAAAGAGTGCCTCCGTGCTTTATAAGGGCCGTCTTCTTCAACACCTACCACTTGTTCTATGGCAGTCAACCCCTTTTTATGGGCGACCCGCCCTTTTTGAGGATAAACGGCGGGAAGAGGGTATTATTTCCCGGATTTTTGATGTTTTATTCGCTTATTTCTTCACAGCACCTCGACCTTCGTTTTCGATGATCCTTCCATATTCAGCCCGAATTACCCCTATCATTGCCTCGATAGGGATAATTCGGGCCAAGAGTGGAAAGATTACTGAATATTGAAGGCGAAGCCTCCAGTATTATGAACGTGAAGAAAAAAGGAAACGTTTAAAACCCGAAGACAAGAACGTCCTTCTCGCCTTTGACTCTCAGAGGAGCGGGTTGAGGTACAAATAGAGTCGGGCTAGGATAAAAATTTCGGTAGCCGTTGAAAAAAGACGTCTCCTTCTCAGAGGCCTTCCCTCAGTGGCGGATTTTGCCAGATACAGTCTTCGACCCATGGCTTTTATGTGGGTGACTTAAATCAAAAGTTCTAATTTCCTACAATCCCTAACACTGCCTTTGATTGTTTTGAAACGTTAGATAAGCTCACGTGTTCGTTGCTGAGGTCATAGCCCCTTTCACTATGAAAAGTAAAGCCGTACTAGAAATGTGTGCTGCGGGTACCTAGGGAATGCTGTGCGAAGGCAAAAAGGTTACAATGGTTATAACCTTTAGAATATGCTCTCAGGACAACACACCATCGGAAGGTCAAGGAGCTAGTAAAATGATCGAAAAAGAAAGGACTCGTGAACGGAAAGTCCATAGTTTTATTTCTTCTTACAATCACTTCACTAGATACAATACATGGACAGATCACGGAAAAAGGAGTATTTTCTTTATACTATATCAGAGATTAAAAAATTGGAAGAAGAATTACTTGTGTGAATATCCCCCACAACATTTAAACAATCGTCAGCGGCCAGAGCGCATCTCAAGTTTTCTCGTCCAATTTTGATTTGCTTCTCACTCTGCGTTCCTTACCACGTGAAGTTCGCCTCTTTACTTTCGTCTCTGATGTGTCCAAACCCACTCAGCACCCCACCCCGTCGTCCATCACTTTGGGGGCACTGTCTTAGTTAGTTGGCTTCTTCTATATGCGTTTGAAACATCGCATCCGGCCCTCAGTGAGCAAATGTCACAAAATTATGTGGGTAACAGAAGAACTTTAATTGCCGTGGACGAGTGTACGACATCGAAGTGGCAAGGTATGTAAGCAGGTTGAAGACCCTAGACTGGAACATTTGGTGATCACTTCACCTTATTGATGCAAGCTTGATTATACCAAAACGTCCGTGTTACTTCGTTGTGGGAAAGACATAATCAAGTGAACCACCAGTTCAGTTTGTAGTCTCGATGAATACCAATAAGCACTCTGTAACAGCTATAAAGAAGGATGATTTTTTGCTAAAATAGTGACGCAGCGAGCTAGAGTTCAGTTACATAACCTCACTAAGAAATTCGAGCTGATGGTAATGATTTCCTTTCAGAATTCTATCCGGGTCTGGCCATCTCCATCGTAATGATGGCCGTCGTCACGTACACCGCTTACGTACTAGGACTCAGTTGGAATATTCTGCTGAACACATGGCCAGAATATCGGGAACATTGTCGGAAGCCTTATCCAGAAATCGGCTATCGTGCCATGGGCAAAATTGTCAAGTGGGTTGAACTTTTTGAACACATATGACTAGCGAAGTCTCAGCTCTGTGTCGTGCAATTCATTCCCAACGGCGTAGTGAAAGCCATATCAGGATCCCGATCGACAGCGCTTCCTCATAATTCAGAACTCAGAAATTCAAAAAAGATTCTCCTGTGAAAGTGAGATTTCCCTAATAAGGAATGACTTGGTATGCGGCTACCAGAGCACTTGCATGTTTCCGGTTTTTCACACCGATAACTGCAAGCAAAAAAAGATAAGTGCCGTGTAACTAGGCTCCACCCTGATCCTTGCGATTTGATAAGTTGCGAGTGGAATTCAAGTCGGACGAAAGGATGAAAAGCGAACGAGTGCTCGTTGGAACTTCCAAGCAGGTCACCGCGCGACGTGAGTTGCTTTGAAGGCAGCATGAGGGGAAATTCGAACGAAAAGTAAAAGTAGTGAATCCAAAAGTCGAGATGCCTACTCACAGGACAGTGAAGAAAAAACACATGGCAATGGCGGAAAACCCAAGAAATAAGCCCCCCTTTTCTCGTTGATCCTCAACGCGGACGACCTTCCCGTCAAGCGCTGGTAGTCCGAAAGATTCCCATTGCCATGTTGCGGGAATGTTGGAAACACGACAGCATTTTTTTCCTAGAGTGAGCTTCGAGCTAAAACTGCGAAAGCGCGCTGCTACCTTCGATCTTACCGCATATCCTTGGCCGCTCTCGTTGTAGCCCAGGAATCACGTCGCTTGGTGGTGGGGTCGATCATCCTAAGGCGGCAGTTCTTATCCGTTGCGCCGTTTCTACAGCTCGGAGGCGCGCTTTTTCACCGGAATTTCACTACAGATGGCCTTCTCAGGCTCATAGTTTCTATGTAAGCAACATCTTTCAGGGATTTCTCAATACCCACACTACCCCTAATTCTGTATTTAACACGCGCGTGATATACTAAATTGCTGGTCACCTTGTGATTACTATTCAGGGCGGCCAGCAACCTCGCGCGTAATTTGACCTAGGGACTGTCCTGGCGCTCACCCGTGTGTGCTCCCCCTTTGAGACAAGGCATGTTTGTAAGGCAACAACGAGCAAAAGTTGCTGGAAAAGATGCATTTCCAACCAGTTTCTCGCAGTACTTTCCAGTCGTGGGGTACAGTTTATGAATATTCGAAGACTGCTTTCAAGCCTGAATCAAAACCACTGTGAACTGGATTCACAATGTGGAGTCATCCATGGCAATTGCTAAAGAATGCACGAGAAACTCATAGCGGATGCATCGGTCAGATCAAATACAGTTCGGATGCCCAAATTAATAGCGGGTAACCTCTCACTCGAGCTCTCGATGTGGTTCAGCTCCGCCTAAGCGCAGGCCTTTTGTATTTCTTAGATATTCATTGTTCAACGCTAAACTATTTGTGCACATACAAAATGCCTGCAATTTTCATTGCTAGCGCACCAAAATGACTCCATTTACAAATTTTCTGTGATTAATCTGTTTGAGCCTAGCAGTGCACCTAGCACACGTGATAAGTACCTTTGTGCAAAGCTATCACGATATTCCCGATCAGAACCACAATTAGCTTCAGAGGCAGGATACTATCTGAATTGAGTCGCACATTATACTAACACGGATCGGTAGCGACATCCTACCACTCGCGGTGGATCACGGGGCCTCTGAATACGACGAAAGGGTCGAAACGTCAGGCCAAAAATAAAACTGATCCACCTACTAACCTCGTTTGGCAAAGCAAACACGATTAATTGAACAGCATGCCGAGGTTTCAAGAAGAGAGAACTTGGAGTATCCAAATTGAGATCTTGAATCAACTTTGAAACAGTGGGGTAGATGGGTGTGTAGTCACTTCTCTACTTGTACAACCGAACAGTTAACAGCTCCGATGGAATTTAAGGGAACATGTGCAGGATGGATTCCCCGACATCGGTTAACGACATTTTTTTGTTGAGTTTTGTGGACTATGGTAGCAATACAAGTGATCGCCCAATTCGAGGTTCGACGAAAACCTCGTTTAGGCTAGAAAGTTCTCCCGGTCGCTCAAGCCCCTGAGCATGCATATCATATGCGCTTTGCGGGAACATGGGTGGTTATCGTGTTATGAACGTCGGAATATCCAAACAGATCAGTACACAGAAAACTGGAAGTAGGGATACCCTGACAAACCAAAAATGAATTTTGCGCATAGTTTCCATGTGCGGTCATACATGAGCAAAAAAGATCCATAACTGGAAAAATGCGGAAATTTGTCCTCATTGGGAATCGAACCATCAACCACTTCATGGCCCACCCAAAACCAGCTAGCCAAATTTGACAGCGATTTTTTGATTCATGTATAATCACTATGAAACGAGTAAAAGATCCTCATTTTTGGATTATTTTAGACCAATAACATGACATTGCTTGCGTAAGTTTCCTGTAATAATTTCAGTGACATAAAACGGTGATTTGAGGTGTTATAAATATTTCTATAGTAGCATATTGTTAATAGACATAGACGTGAGGAACATGAAATGATAGGTGGCCAAAGTTAGTGACTCCTAGAAATTTTCCTAACGAACGCTTCTATAGTTTTTTAAAGTATGAGTTTGTACCATCATATGTACTCCACGGGAAAATGCGTGAGCGAAAAATGAGAGGCGTCTGTTATTTTCTCATATGTGTCGTTGTTGCACAACGATCAAGTGCTTCCCATATTGGTAGAATACATGAAAATACTGGCTGTTTCAGGTTACTTGTCTCGATATGCATTGATATCACGCAGTTTGGTATCGCCGTAGTGTACTTGTTATTAGCCTCAAAGAACATTCACGATATGATTAAGGTAAAGTGTTAACCCCTGAAAAAGAAGTCGTTCGAATGATTTGTTATTTCTGATTTTCATGAACTTTGCAGACATTTTCGGATGCTGAATTCAGCTATTGTTTTGTGGTGATAATCCTCGCTGTATGCCTTCTACCAATAACATTCCTCAAATCTCCACAGGATTTCTGGTCAGTTTGTGCAGAAAGATTTCTTACAAATTATGAAGAAGCACTCCACAATTTCTTAGGTGTATATGAAACAGAAATAAAAAATTCAAGGAGTTTAGCGGAGCTGCAAGGAGAAAACGGAGGAAATCTGCTGAAAACAAAATAAAGTAAGGGTTCTGTGGTGAAAATGGCAAGTGGCAGACGTTTACTTTCGAAGTAGTAGGGGAGTGTTCGAGAAGCGAGTACGCGCTCGAGCGAAAGACTAGGTTCACGAAACAGGGGTAAGAAGTATGAGGCACTCCGTGTAACCCGCAGGAGAGGCCCGGTACTCGAACCGTAAAGCGTGGGTGAGGGCCGATTGGTTGAATTTTCGCTTCGCGGTGTCGCCCTTGCGGCGCCGTCATACGAGTGTTTGGAGTTCCGTTCAAGACGCAGTGGGCTGTAACCTGAAGGGTCTTCAAAGATTGCAGTTTGGAAGCTACGGAAGTTTGCCTATGTTGTGGTTGTTGCTGTTTCATCAGATAAACCTGCAAACGTCTCGCTGCGCCGCTCGCCGCGGGCGGCCGCGCGAAAATTCGAACGATCGAGCTCCACCCGTAAAGCGTGCGCACGTATTGAATCGGTGGATTACTGCACCATTACAGTATATTGAATGTACCGTTCAGTCCTCTGAGAAAAATAGGTGTTCTGTGGAATTCATAATCGCGATCAGATGAGAAAGGGCTTAGTTTTCTACCTGTAGCCCCCGACCCATTGCTAAAGTTGCGAGCATCCCACGAATAGTATTGATGTCGACTTATCGCAAGTAGTGAACTGCTGAGCGCATCCAAGCATGTCGGGCAGTTTCATCGGGCTTTGTTTTCAGCGGAAATGCCTGATCCTAGGGATTCATCATTCTTTGTTTGGAACACCCAGTCGTTGGAAATTATCTGAATTTTGAGATTCTGAGTAAAAGTAGAATGCATAGTGCATCCAAATATACCAGTCAAGCTTTTCATCCAGCCTTGTCGCATCTCGAAATGTCTTCTATGGTGAATATATCTCCAGTAAAACAGTTACTGTTTAGGTGGGCTGTCGTTCTCGCCATGATCACCACTTCATGCGCGGTTGTGTTGATCATTGTTGGCGCTTCGCTAGACTACGGGCTATGCTCGGGCTATACGTAAGTATCGTCATCCTCTTGAATAGTAAAGGTGTCTTAGGTTTAGGTAGTGTACATGGGTTGACGTCATCGTATGAGTTTCGGATGAGCAACTGCTTTTCAAATTTCAACTGAAATGACTTTTAGGGGAATGCCATCGTATCAACCAAAGAACTTCTTCTTGGCATTGGGCACGTTGCTCTTCGCCTACGGAGGGCACTCAGCTTTCCCCACCATCCAGCATGACATGAAAAATCCCGCTGAATTCACGAAATCTGTCATTTTGGCTTTCACAAGTGAGTTACTGTCTGTATTCACTTTCAGAGGAATACTATGTTTTCCGTCAGCCTTGAGTATCACCTTTGTTTGTTTCACCCCTCCGATTTGGAGTAGTTATGACTAAGTGATGATTGCTAGCCTAAGGCTCATGCGGCTTCTGTCTAAAAACGGGGCTGGCTCTGCCTACTTCTGCGTCTACATCTTAATAGACGCAGGGGATGTTAACAAGTAAGTGGAAATTCTGGTTTCAAAGATTGATTAATCTCAAATTTGCTTGATCTGATGGGTCCCACTCGGATGTGCGACAGGACACTCCAGTTGGGTCAAGGTGTGAAAGGAGGCGGGAACCATGCCACATAGTCAGATCATTTCAGAACGGGACCAGCAGGGCACTTAGTAAATGCACGGATCTAATTAGCATGGTGTGAATGTCCCAATTCGGGGGTTCTGTCGCAAACTCTCTCCAATACTTTATCAATTCCTGACAGCTGGCCTCGGAAATTGCACCTTGATAGGATAATCTTAGTTTCCGATTTTTATGGAGCTTGAGTGATCTGCGTAGCAGGAAGAGGAACCTAAATGAGCCGTCCCAGTATCGTTCCACATCGCTCATTCCTCATTTTACAGTAATGGGAATTATGTATGGTCCCGTATGCATCATGGGCTATTTAACATACCACGATGCAATCAGAGACTCTATTATACCCTCCATTCAGGTAGGTAAATGCACGTACCCTTTATAGAAAATAGCATAGCAATAGATCGATTTTAGACAGTATGGATCCAACAGGCTATCAATATTTTGATCACGGTTCATTGTATTTTAACGCTGACTATTGTATTTAATCCACTAAACCAGGAACTCGAGGATCTCTTCCGCTGCCCACATCGTAAGTTTCCTGGGAAAGCTATTTTTACCTAAACTAAGAATTTTTTTAATGTAGACTTCGGCTGGCAACGAGCTCTGATTCGAACGGGTACGATGATGGCAGTGGCGTTCGTTGCGGAAAGCATACCTAACTTCGGTCCATTGCTTGATCTTTTCGGTAAGGAGTCTTTAAAGCCGTGCTCATCCGAGGTTTGACTTCGGTGGAAAGCCTGGGCATAACAAGTGCTTTGAAAACTGCTCACTGAGCCGCGACCATTTTAGGAGGTTCTACTTTAACTTTGACTTCTGTGATTCTACCCTGTTTGTTCTACCTCTACTTGAATGCGCGGTTAGAGAAGGAGAAATACTCTGGCAAAAAGGACGACTCTCCAGCAACTCTCGGCGAGTAAGTACATTCATATTTGGTCGCGCAAGGTCCTCCATCCCTTTGAAGAGGGAAATTGATGTTCCGCTATATTTTTTATACCAAAACTTAGTTGGGAACAGTATTGTCTAATGGGGAGTTTGGCTGTTGTAGCGGGACAATGCATACTTTATGGAATCAATGGCGATACCCATTTCAATACCGGAGATGCTAAGTAGAGCTATAGGGCTGTGCGCAACTGTTTGTAGCAGAACTCTACCAGTGTTCTCCATTTTCAGTAAGTCTGGATTCAGCAGCAGCAGGATTAACATGGCTGATTGTTGGGCATGACGGTGATCGCATCACTGAGGTGCTGAGTGGAGACACATGAATCTGCAATGGGTGTTGGCCATACGCAGCACATGGGAGGGGAGATATACGCCAAAAAATCGCATCAGCGGCGTCGCACTCGCGGCGCCACCAGTACGACTTGAGAATCGTTTTTGCTCTTGGGAGCCCGGCAGAGCGAGGCTGCGTCACTTCTACACTCCAGTCATGCCACACTGCCTTTTCCAGCCACGCCACCCTGCCTCCTCCACCTTTACCACACTGTCTCGCTTGACGGCTGCCAGCACTGCCACTGGCACTCGCACCCGCCGCGCTGCTCGCCGCCGGCGGCCACGCGATTTTTTGGCGTATTTCCCCCACCACGCAGCACATGAGCACGTGACAACTATGGCCGTATTCAGACCTAGCAGTGCCGGCGGCAGGGCGTGGTGCGTGTCTTTGCGTCTCCGTCTGTGCTATACTCCATTTCGGAGGTCTAATAGGGCGTGGCCTTCGGGCATGGGCGAGAGTGAGAGTGCGTGGCAAGAGTGAGAGTGCGTGTCGGAGTGCGAAATTTTGATACACCCTCACTCAACTCCATAGGTCACGCCCTATCAGGCGCTGCGAAGTGGACTGAACCGTCTATCGTTGCTTGCATCTCCATCTCTTGCTGCCACTCTGCCTAGCTGCCTGTGATCGCAGCCACACCCCGCCGGCACATAGTATGAACGCGGCCTATAATAGAAGCCCCCTGCTAAGGGTCATTCGCGGCTATGAGAACCTTTTACGTGTTACAGCAAATTGCGCCATGCCCCATCTCCTAGAACTGTTAAATTTCCGTCATTCGATATGCTCGGCTTATTTGAACACCCAAATATGGATCTTGATGTGGGCAAATGTTGTGCAGTGAAATGGTCATCCTTACTCTTTTTCCAGAGTTCTCAAATACAATCCTCGAGCTACACTCTTCATCTGTGTTGGCATAATAGGCAAGTCATTTTACGCTCTTCTAAAGTTAGATTTCAAGCATAATCTTTGATCACCTGTATCACACTTATCTGTATCACTGTATTACACTTTGGATTAAGTTTCTTAGAAGCTCGTATTACAGTGTTCGGCCTTTTTGGCGGAGCAGCAGCAACTTTTTCTGCTATTGTTGAGTTGACGACGACCAACTTCCTGTTGCCATGTTACGTCAGTCCATTCCTTCACAAGGTACCGTTTCGCTTTTGGCGTGATTTCATCAAGTTTCAGTGCCTGGCCGGGCGGGCAAGTTGAGAATTAGTGAAGCAATGCATGAAAATAAGTAGGTCAGACTTTTCTATAATTGCAGTGAAGACGTTTAGAATGGTGGACATTTCATCGCTGTTTGTGGCTCGTACATGAATACATGGTCCACCAGGGAGCAACGACGTTATTTCGCGCTCACTTCATTTCAGTCAGACCCTAACTGTTCTGAAAGCGGGAAGAGTACTACAAAGAAAACCAATGCCTTGATAAGGTTTTTTTAGAATTTTGCAATTGAGAACTCCTGGGGTAGGACGTAAGACCACTCGTCTCGTTAGCGGGACTTTGGTCAGAATACTATACGTGGTGAAGTCTTCGGTGAAAAGGAGGCTTTCCGGCTGAAACCTTTTTTCAAGAAGCAGCGCCCTTTTTGTAGCGTGGCCCGCCCGGCTCGGCCTTTCCGGAACGAAGTGTGGGAGGTGTTTATATCTTTTTTTTTCTAAATGTACCATTCCTCTCCATTCGTACGATCAAGCCTTGACCTTCATACTCAACATCTTTTTCATATCCGGCCCACTGTGGATACGAATCCAAACTAGAGGCTAAGGAAGATGGCGAACTTCCCCGATGAGCTCAGTTTCAAAACTAGTTTTGAGAAGAGGGTCATAATTTTCGAATTTTGACCGTTTCAGTCCGTTTTTCCCACTTCATTACTACCATAAACTTCTTCTTTCATATTCAGTAATTTTTTTCAAGCTCGGGTCGAACTGACCTCCCGCTGCCTTTTAATTTTGAAGTCAAAAGGCAGGAAAGCTCAGCCGAGAAGTACCGCTTCGGGAAATGACAGTCAAGAACGTTCTCCCAAAATTGTTATCGAATTTACTTCATAAATTTTTTTAGGAACTTTCGCAAGATTTGTCACTTGTAAGTTGTTCGCTTGCATTCGTTTCACTTATTGGGAACGCCGTTGTGTCTACCATCACAGCTGCAAGTTTCGCTCAGTTCCATTCCCATTTGATATTCGACAAGATTTTCAGCCAACAAGCAATTATTAGAGCACAATATTGCGAATGGAACTGTGGCGAAATTCCTTAGTAGCGCTCACAAAGGCTTGCTTCGACAGTGCTTCAGTTTCAGCGCGATGATGTTGACTTTCTACTGCTTTTCATGAGCACGACCATCTCGCTTTCTTTATTATAGGTAATGCTTTACTGAATGTCTATTCAGTGTAATGCTTCGAAGAAAAACCACGAGAATGGATCTGAGTAGCTTGCATATAGGTTATAGGATTACTCAAAAGTGCATACCTTATAATCAGCTCAGTTTTTCTGTCTGTTTACTTGTCTGTTTTTTGTTTGTTTGTTTGTTTGTTTGTCTCTCTGTCTGGCTGTCTGTCTGTCTGTCACGAAATTCGGAGCTATCTGAAGGCTAAATTATAAACAGCGGAACAGGTGTGGTAAGGTGGTGCATGAGCGAAGAAATCACGGGGCGTACATGAATAATGCTACGCCCCACCCCCGATAGGCGAGGTGGGCGTGCGCTAGAAAATTTGATAATCAGCTGGTAATATGCTAATTCGGTTTCGAAGTGGGTCAGACGTGAGGACAAGTTGTGGTATGGTCGGTGACACGATTCTATGAAGCCTAGGGGCGATGGGCCGAGCGCATGAATATTTCTGGAAATTTATAATATATAGGGGCGGGTCGTGCGCTAAGTGTTCCATGCTCGGGTTTGCTCCGGTTGATATATTTTCAACTCAGTTTCAAAATGGTTCAGACGTGGAGGAAGTTGGCACAACGTCAATTTGTGTCGCTGAAAGTGATGAAAAAGACCCACTCACAACGGGAGGAGCGCATGTAGCTTACAACATAAATCTGTCGCGAATTTCGGAACTACCTGAAGGACAATCTTTGAAGCTCTGGTCAAGTGTGGGATGGGTAGGGCACAGGTAAATAGGTATTGAGCGCATATAATCGAAGCTACACTCCGCACACAGTGAGCGCGGAAACATTTGCTACTCAGGTGAAATACTTCATTCAGTTCCCAAAGAAGCGCTCTGGGAATGTTGGGGAGAAGCGATAAATATATGAAGGAGGTGCGCTCGCAAAGGGCATAAATTGAGCTGCGCATCGCCTTCTGTGGGAGGAGCATGCATTGAAGAATAGTACCGAGACCGAAAAGTTTCAGTTTAGTTCTGAAACGGCCTAAATGTCGGGAAAAGAAGTCTGTGGTCAGCGATGAAATTCTGAAGGAATAAAAGAGGCCAGCACGTAGTGGGTAGTGCTATATGTATACGATCAACGGCGCTTAGAATAACAATGCGTAGTTGGGTTCCGGTACAACCTATATAGATGTAAGCATAATACACAGTCATTCCATTCGTCTACCCTCACCGCGGACGGTTGGTTTCCTGCCTACGATGACTTCGCCGTCAAACCCAGCAGGCAGTAGCGACTCCCGTGCAAGAACCTTCATGAAGATAGCCACTGTCAATGTCCGAGGCCTGCGCTCTCAACAGCGACTCGCGGATTTCGAAACCAATGTCAAGAATGTCAAGTTTTCTGCGCTCGGACTGGCTGAAACTCGAAGACCTAACCGTGAGTGCACTCATCTTGGATCTGGTTTTGTGCTCTACAACAGTGGACGTTGTGACAATGTCCCCACATATGCTGGTGTAGGGCTGTATATGTCGTCACGTATGCACAAAAAGCTTGTTGGTGTACGTTACATGAGCGATCGCGTAATCCAAGCCGAATTTATTATAAAGAGAAGACGTCTTAGCCTCATTCAAGTGCACGCACCGACCTCTGCAGCCCCAGACGATGAGTTTGAACGATTCCTAGAAGAAATAGAAGCTGCAAGATTAACCACAAAAAGCACAGTAGTACCAGAAATCATATGTGGCGACTTTAATGCAGTTGTTGGGCGCTCGAAGAACAAAGAAATTGTTTGTGGTCCTTTTGGAACTGGTAACCGAAACGACCGGGGTGTTTCCCTGCTTTCCTTCTGCGACGCAAATAGTCTAATTGTTGCCAACACATTCTTCAAAAAGCGATTTGGTCGAAAATGGACATGGAGAAGTCCAAATGGGAACACCCGCAGTGAAATAGACCACGTGTTGTGCAAGAATCTTAAGTACGTTCGCGACGTGTCGACTCTTTCCGGATGCAACGTTGGGAGTGACCATCGAATAGTGCGAATAACTCTGGCGATGTGCATGAGGCCTACCCGTTTCCCGTAAAAGCCAAGACAATCACCTCCACTGTTCGACAAGCTAAAACTACAGGCTGCAATGGCAACCCAGCCGCGTCTGGTGAACGGCTTTGACATCTCAAGGTTTGTGCACACTGCGCTCAGTTGCATGGCCATAACACAAACACGGCAGGAAATGGTGGGGCGAATCTCTGATAGAACACTGGCACTAATGGCAGAGAGAAGAAAGCAAAAGTTTGGACTTGCAAATGGATCAACATCTATTGTGCTATACACGCTACTGTGCAAAAAAGTTAGGTGGTCACTCACCGATGATCTCCGCAAGCACAACGACGGTGTCATGCAAAACGCAATAGGAAAATTGATGATAAGGCATGCACGACATGAGTTAGCCTATGAACGAAAACAAATAGCCCAACTCCGATATCCTGATGGTACCCTATCATCGACCCTTCACGAAGCCATGGTCATTGCAACTGCATTCTACAACAACCTCTACAAATCCCACAATGGTCCTTTCGTTTTCACAGCGGCCGGCTCATTCAGACGCCCGATCACAGCAGACGAACTTCGCGAAGCATGTAAGAGAATCCGTGGAAATACTGCACCTGGTGCTGACGGAATCCCATCTGGAGTAACGAAGTATCTGATGCCTCTATGCGCGGATGACCTTGCCAGAGTACTAAACCAGCATTTCGAGTCCAACAAGTTCCCAGAAAACCTTGTCAAAGCCAAAACCATTCTCCTCTACAAGAAAGGAGAACCACTAAATATTAGCAGCTACAGACCAATCTCTCTACTATCAACTGTCCTCAAAGTTCTTACCCGTGCACTGGCCCGCCGAGTAGAAGAAGTGGCTTCGGAGTTCATCCCAAATGAACAAGCTGGGTTCATACGTAACTTTTCCACCCGTGATCACATCATGTCCGTCAACTTACTGACTGAGAAATGTTGTGAATGGAGAAAGCCGCTACATATGGTCTTCATTGACTACCAAAAAGCTTTTGATACCATCGAATACGAGATTATTTGGAAGGCACTGGAAAAGTTTGGAATAGATGACTGCACTGTTCGAATGATAAAACAACTGTATGCTGCTGGACGATCGTTTTTGGTCCTGGACTCGATGGAGATGGAGATTGATATTCAGCGAGGTGTCAGACAAGGCGACTCATTATCTCCACTCTTGTTTGTTTTGACTCTCCAATCGTGTCTTGCTGACGTCGACTGGGGTGACCAAGGGTACCAAATCGAACGGTATCATCTGAATTATCTTGCCTACGCCGACGACATCTTTCTATGTTCATCAACCGTCGATGGGCTACAAACAATGCTCAATAAACTCATCGATGCGACCAAGACGGCTGGGCTTGAAGTAAATGCAAGCAAAACAAAATGGATGTCGAGCAACCCTAACGAACAACAACTCAGAGCCAATGGCGAAGAAATTGAGCTGGTATCGCCTTTCGTATATTTGGGCCAACTTGTATGTTTCCCCCAAGATCGTCTACAAGAAATAAGTCGAAGGATAAGTGCCGCGTGGAACATTAACAGAAAAGTCCGAACATTGCTGAAAAGTCGAATGACGTCACTTATGATCAAGCGACGCTTCTTCCACATATGCGTGTTACCCACTCTCCTGTACGGATGTGAAACGTGGGCCTTGACCAAGACAGCCGAGGACCATCTGAAAAAATGTCAACGACGAATGGAGCGCCAAATGTTAGGCCTTCGACTTCGCGACCGAGTATCGAACACAACACTGCGAGCAAGGACTAAACTAACAGACGCTGTCGTCGAAGCCAGAAAACGCAAGTGGATGTACGCGAATAAGTTGATGACAAGAGACCACACACGGTGGGAAGTACGGCTATTGAACTGGAAGCCCAATGGAAACAGATCAGTTGGACGACCATGTATGCGATGGGAAGATGATTTCAAGATGTTCGCTGGAGTAGATTGGAAGAACACGGCTACAACTTCTGAATGGTTTGGGATCATGGCCCGTTTCTCTATTTCTGTCAGATGAATAACGGAAATAAATGTAAATGTAAATAATACACAGTAAGATATGGTCAAATTTGTCTGGCTCATAAAATCATAAAAGGATACTTTAGAGACGGAGTAAGAAACTATAGACAATTATAGGTGCACAGTAGCTCTGGAAGTGACAGTCATTTGCTATCGCTCCCCCCCCCCTCGTCTTATTGGAAAGGATGAAGGAGATATGGAAGCTGATGGTGGGTAGATTTGCCAAGGTGAATATGGATTATTGGAGCAGCTGAGAGGCATTCGGGTAGAAGGGGTGGGGTTCACGAGGTCGAAATTCCGCGCGGCCGCGCGCGATGGGCGGCATGACGGGTGCGAGTGCCAGTGGCAGGGCATGGCAGCCTTCAGCGCAGGCAGTGTGGCATGAGTGGAAGCGCAGACGTGAAGCAGTCACGCTCGGCCGGGCGACCAAGGGCAATCGATACGGCGAGTCGTACTGGTGGCGCCGCGAGTGCACCGCCGCGAAGCGGAAATTCGACCTCGTCACCCCCACCCGGGTAGAAGTCAGACTTCTAACGGTAAGAATTACAAATGGAAACATTCACGGTGAAGGAAGTACCGATGAGCTTCTAAAGAGGCACCTTTTCCAACACCTGCCAGCTCTTCCGACGTGGCTCGCCACTGGGAACAACGGAGGGGTAAGGTATCGTTTTTCAGACTATTTTGAGAACTTTCGTAATGTTCTCCAAACAGCATCAGCTACATTGAAATCAGAAGCACGAAGTATAGTGAAGTATGAACAATTAATCACTGGCTTAGTCATTATTTCTCAGTTTTCTACAGCTTGCTGTGCAATTCAGCTCTACATCTTTGTTGCACTAACAATGAGTTTGCTTCCACTGAGCTTGCAAAGTTGCTTGGTACATTCTCCTGCTTAACAATTTGGCTTGCATAGTTTACTTTTGCGAGGATTGTAGTAACTGACGCCTTCATTTTCAGTCACATCCGAGCGACAATGGAGCTAGCGTATACTGTTGTGGAGCATATCAAAACCTTACACACAACGGACAAACAAGCCAATGTGTACCAATGCCTAACAATCCCTTCTATGGATGAAGTCTCAACGGTTAACATCAAATGGAAAATCTTTCTCATTCAACTATACTTATGCAACAGTCGTCATGTACAAAAAAGTAGCTAGTAGTGCAGATTGACTACACACTCGAGACACTTCCTTGCCCACGATGGCTTATCCTGTATTTTTCTGAGCACGAGTTAGTGCCGGTGACGTTGCTACAGGTAGGCGATGAGCTACATAGGCAGCAATTACATGCAATCTTCAGCCATGGAGTCGCATCAGTGTGGCTTCACATATTGGTCTGATTGTAATCCTTCAATTGTTAATAACTCATGTGTGTTAATAACTCGTCTGTTGTACATAAAAGTTGCAGACCGAATGCAATAAAGATATCGTTCCTTTAAAACGGTAACCATTGAAATGATGAAGGTAATGCGCGCTCACGCAGGGATTCAGGAAAAGATTGAGCCAGAAACTGTCTTATCTAAGCCAGAGGATCGGCAGGCCACTGAGCTCCCAGACGACGCGAATGAATTCAGCCGCACTTCTCCGCCTCATTGAAGTCGGCGCGCTCCGGGATGCTAAACATTATCGAGGAATTGCATGACGTTAATATTGATCTCCCCATGAACAAGTCACGCCTTCTACAATTCCCATTGCGTACTTCCACAATGGCAGAATCGTTGGGTCGTAATCGGAAATAAGAGTTCTTCTTAAAGGGATTCGTCTGTAGCACTGATACCGTCTCGACGATGCGAGAGGTCCTGTTTGAAGACGTTGTACGAGTTCGCATATGGTGCGAAAGGATATTTACGGTTTGGCACGCCAAGGTACAGTGGTGAGGTCCGACAACTGCTAGCGCTTCGAGGATACTATTACGCCATTATTATTTCTTCGAAAAAATCGCATTACTAAGCATACGGTTTTGGCGATGGCGTAGATCATAAAGTAAACAATCCGCAAACTTGTTCCAGAATTAGTCGTACTGATCTTGCGACACTGGCCAGCATTCCGGATTTTGTCCTGAAAAATCCTACTCGTGAAGTTCATTTCAGTAGTGATGTTTGATTGGAAGTTCTTTGAGAAGTTTAAACATTTTCAAATTTAGTAAGTTCGGTTTTTACTTAGACGTCCTTGTTTCATACAGTGTTAAACAGAGCCGCGAATATCAGATGAAAATGCATTATTGATTGATTGAAAATGGGCAGATTTCTTCCTTTGTCTGATGCTGGTCTCAACTGCTGAGCTATTCTCTTAAATGACATGGTATTTCAAACAGCCTAGCCATAACAGATTCCGCTAACAATTACTTCATCAGTTTATATCACACTCAATGTTAAACGTGAGGTGTATGAGCATGTTGTCTGTGAGAGACTGATTTCAATTATCGCATATGCAATTAAAATGAAGTAAATGATTAGTCAGAGATATTAACCACACTTCAGCAATGTGCGAAAAAGTGTCGTGTAAACCGGTGGAGACGTAATCCACTTCCATTCACATAATTCAGAATATTGAATCATCTCTTTGTGCATGCTCATGAGCTCGTTCGTTGCGCGAAATTCCTCTGGTGCAGCTGATGCCATACCTCGTGCCAGCCTTTCCATCGAGTGCATTGGGCTCCTTGAATTCAATGATAGTTCGAGGTTTTTGTCTGACCCGGTTGTTATAACACCTATCATGTGTGCTCGAAGGGCATCTTCTTGGTAGTCTCTGCGTTTCGTCGGGGCCTTAAAATGTATGTATGAGTTTTTTCTCCACATTCAATTGTTTTCTGCTCCTGTGCTTCCTTATATTCTGGTGTGACCCTATTTCTGCCAGTCTTCCTATGGCTCCCTGAATATTTCTTCATCATTGCCAGCAGGTGGGTCCTCTGTTTCGTTTCTGTTATCCTTCCTTTCAGGTATTTTATGGCGTCCGTATTCACGCTCGGTGCCGCCTGTTCCTCCACTACCTACTGATTCCGAAGTCGAGATTAAACTGCGCGCGTTCTCTTTTAAATTCTTTATGTACCTTTTGAATGTTTCCACAGTAATTTCCCACTATGAATTTGCTTTGTTTTTGACTTTTACTGTTTTCCACTCGTTACGATGGACAGCAATGCACCACAGACAAGAAATTGAAAAAAGCAGGAAATAACCATCCTTTTGAATGTAGCTCTCCCAGAAAAAATACAATACCTGATCAATAACTGTCCTGACGTGATCCTCCTCTTAACTGTCTCGAAATCCGTAGTCTCATGAAAAAATGGTGCTGCTAAGTTGGCTTTTGCTCGAAACTCCACAATGACTTAACCCGCCAAAAAATCCGGACGATTCCTCTTTTTCACTAGTTCCGTCCTTGTGCTCGTCCTTGTACACTGGTCCTTACGACTGCCGATGCAAAATGTGGTGACGTTCTCCTGCGTCGTGGGTGGTTCAATGGAATAAAGAGTGCCACACGCTTGGAGAAGGTCACCTCGTTGTAGTAGCCGAAATTACCAACCTGTTTTCCGGATGGAGTGACTTCGACGATGATAGTTATATAAAAAAAAGACTACAGGAATACGTTGAATACTCTTGGCCTGGCGTCCCTTGGCGATTCCTTCGTGAGACGATAATCCAGCAAGAAATATATGCGAGTAACAGTAAATAGATAACCAAATAAATGCTGCAGACACCTGATGATGAGTAAATACGATGAGTAGAACAAAAAACATCTAGGGGGCCTGCTTCACGTCAAAATTGACTGGCCTCTATAACAAATACCAGTTAGTGCTTGATACGGGCGTTGACGACGGCTGCAAGATGAAAAAAGGTCGCATAATGGGTCCTTGTATCCCAGAGTCACAGGACGACTCGAAAGAGACCCAAAAAAAAGATGAAGAAAATCTCCCTTTTTTGATGGCTGCGGTTTCCCGCGCTCTCTGCCGCGTCGAATACTCACAAGGGAAGGTATTTTACTTCCCATGGAACTTTGAATTGAGACCCGGGGGGATGAATAGAGCTTCGAACGCTGATTATAACTGTAAAAACCAAAATTGACACCTGGCATTCTGAAGCGACTTACGATGGGTCAAAGTTTGCCTGTGACACCTCATTGGCGAGGCACCTTGCCATCAGCAAGGCCGTTGCTAAGCCCAATCACCCACGAACCCAACCCCGCAGATCTGGAACACTACCAGTAAGCCACTGTGGTCAATTCTGGCTACCAACGGCCTTGCTGATGGCAAAGTGCTTTGCCAATGAGATGTCACAGGCAAACTTTGACCCATCGTAAGTCGCTTCAGAATGCCAGGTAGCAATTTTAGTTTTCACAGTTATAATCAGCGTTCGAAGCTCTATCGATCTCCCCGGGTCTCATTTCAAAGTTCCATGGAAAGTAAAATACCTTCCCTTGTCAGAGTACGCGGAGGTTCGTCTCGGGACCGTCGAGTGTCAACGTCACGGCAAGAGGCTCTCCCCTGCATGTGGGCGGCGACACAGAGAGTGTCCGATCAGCAGCTTTTTGAAAGCCGTTAATTGAAAAATGATTAATATCAAGTGGTTTTGAAAAAGTCGCTTGTTATACATTTATTTCTGTACCTGAAGTGTGAGTTCGTCTATCTGCTCCACACCATCTTCTTTGTTCAGACCAGTCTCCGAATTTTACTGGGTGAGTCAATCGTGAAAGAATCCACAAAGATTTTTCTATGAAATTGGATGGTGGTGTCATCATTTCTGTGCCCGTTGGATCTCCTTTTCAGCTAAAGCGTACATGCGTGCACATGAATTGAGAATCCTTGCATTATAAAATATGTTCCACTTTATTCGAGGTACGTATGTTGCTGCGGTCCTATGTATTTAGAATCGGATAAAACCAACCCCTTTTGGCTCGAAGAAAAGTTATTTATGATCAAAATAGAGGCCCTTATAGGAAGCATATAGGACGAAGTTGGAACAAGCGTATCGTTCGTGAATGAGCGCGTTCAACTGCTGTTTGTTTTTCATGGAATGAACTCTTTATCAGTAGACGTGATCTCGTTATCTTCACTCAAAAGAAATTCCACAGTGATTGCACGATTACCTTGCCACCTAATCTCCCGACTTCGTAGCGACTCCATGGAAAATTTTTCTTGATGACTAATCCTCCGAAAGGAAACTTCTCACCCTGACTTACTCCTTTTGTGCATCGATATTAGACGGCTTTCTTATATCCTAAGACAACCTATATTTTCCTGAGTGTGCCCAAGTACAGAGAAATGTCAATGTCCAAGTATGATTCACATCACGGTGAGAAGCGGGGCAAAGTGGCATCCTTCATGGAAATTTCGATCGTTTTGGACACAAGTTGATAGCTTATAGGCGAGAGCAAATCTTTAAACACAGCGGATCACATAGGTTTTAACAACAAAATTTGTAAGTTGTTCAGTAATTGTAGTACATTGTTCAACACTGCGTACAGATTGCTTTGACTAGGGACGCTCCCGCTTTTCAGCGTGGCTGAACTGGATTCTCTCTGCTTCGAGTCTGAACGGAATTGGATAATATGTAGTAACTGTTGCAGGTCTTCCATTAGTCGGAGAGACAGGAGATTTTTTATCGTTAATGGAACTCTTGAAATTTACAACACTTATTCTTGTAGCGCTTTGAAAGTGATGATGACATGAGATAAGAATAAAATTGATAAGATTTTCATTGTAATAAAGATGCACAACGTTTGCAACTCTGACCATTCTCATTGTATCTAGCAAAAGTGGTCTTATACATATATGTATACACGTGGAGTTTTTCGATGAATAGCGCGAGAGCAATGGAGCATTTCTTTGTGTCGATAAGATTCAACCTACTGGTCAATCACTTGAAAGGGCAACCATCATTCTTCTAGCTGAGAGAGAAGATCCTTTCGACGACAAATAGCCCACAGTGCATGTCCTCCTGCGCTGAACGAGACACGATGACACTAATCTTTAGTGTACTTCCTGATTTTTGAACAACGTTCACCTCTGTGTTGCGGCCGCCGTAGTCAACACGTGCTCATAAGCCAAGCGGCCATTTCTCTTTCTATCAGTGCTACTTTTTGTATCTCCAATAGCAGTTATTCCTGATCACATGACCCTTACTCTGACGTCTATTCCATCACCTTCTTCTAGCAAGCCAATATACTTTATTAGTCTCCTAAGTACCCTTTCCGCTTGATTACAAAAGAGTTAGCGTCTTCAGCAAAGTGAACGTGTTTTTCGTCCTCGGCTACTACACTGTCTAGCAGAGTTCAGCACCAGTGCCTGCCACGATCTTCTGCGACAATGTTCAAGAGTGCGAGTCGCAAAGTCACGGTCTCAGAGCATTATCGCAAACGAACGTGAGTGAATTTTCATCCCATATGAATTGATTAACTGTTCAAGGCTTCATGAAGGTGTCTAAAATTTCTAAGAAAGACTAAAACTGAATTCTGTAATATACGTATGCAACGCGGTGCTGCTGTACTGTGTGCAAATGAAGCGCTTGGCTGCAGTACTTACTGGAAGGGAAAGGCTTCAACTTTCAACCTCCTTCCGGAAAGGAACTTTGAAGTGAGACGCGGATTGATCGATAAAGCTCCGGATGATCATAACTGTGATAAACAAATTTGCAAAAGTAGCATCACGGATCAATATGCGGAAGGTCGTGGGTTTGCTCTACTGCTGGTTTTTTTTTGCACTTTGTATTTCATTCTGTATTTTAGCTCCAATAAGTGTCTCAATTTCAATCTTAGACTTTTTCTATTAGGTCCTGACGATGCTGTATGTATCGTTTCAGTTTGAACT
This sequence comes from Trichostrongylus colubriformis, assembly GCA_963978905.1. Classification (NCBI taxonomy): domain Eukaryota; kingdom Metazoa; phylum Nematoda; class Chromadorea; order Rhabditida; family Trichostrongylidae; genus Trichostrongylus; species Trichostrongylus colubriformis. The sequence goes on along the minus strand of OZ022258.1, from coordinate 21,046,766 downwards.
GAATACTTCTACCCGCCAATTCTCATACGTTCGGCTTGAAAAAAAAAGAGAGACTGACCCAAAGTGTTAGCTCCAAGATCTCACATGCATCAGCATGAAAAACACTTCAAAAAAATTTTTTCTTTGCTCCCTGTGTATAAGACTTCCTTTGTCAACCACTATTCATCGCATTTAGCTACTTAGCTGGGTCCCGGTGTCCGCAGCGCGCCGGCCAGGGAGTATTTCGCAGAATGAACGCGAAAGTCGTTTAGGAAAGTGACTACCCCGGGAAGCGATTTTCTGGCCAATTCAATAATTTTAGCCTGACTCCAGAAAAGTGGGATGGCCATGAATCCATCAAATCTATTCCAATTAATAAAACGATAATCATAACCAATGTAATGAGGAATGTAGAAAAGCCATAGACCGTTCCTAGCAAGAGCTTCTACCGCAATAACTACGCGTAACAAGTGCAAAAAGTAGCAGCCACTGTTTTCCGTGAGTATTCCCGACATCTCTCTCGCAAACGCGTTACCACCTGTGCTTCCATCGTCATCCCATTATTTCGGAGACAGGGTCAGTTTATTGAATGGGTCACAAAATCGTCTTCCGGAGTAATTGGGTTCCCCAAACAATGTCACATTCATTTTGCGAAATGTTAGGTTGTAAGGAAAGTTTTGACTAGTTTTCTCACTTCTAAATTCGGAAGATAATACACAGTGGACATAGTTGCATATCTCAATTTGATGGAGGACTGACGATTCGAAGTGCGCGAAATCAAAAAAAATAGACTCACAAATTACCATTATTTCTGAACAAACTGCCATTAAAGGGGCTGTTCAGATATTCGGGAAAGTTGGGCTTAGCTAGAGCTAGATCTGATGAATGTGATGGACGACTGAGAGCTTCAGCCTGCAACTGCTTTAATTACCGGAAGACGATTTGTGGAAATTGTGTTCGTGCATGGCTGCTCCGAGGAGTGCACACATTCACAGTGCACATGCGGCACGATTTTTTGGGTTTTTCGGATGAAATTTACTTGAGGTGGTCAACCACATTTCTGTGAGGGGGGGGGGCTATACTTGAGGATATCTCCTGCGAGTATGAACGCTTATCGCTTTCACCGTTTTAGTTGAAGCGATTTGATCAACTGGAATTTCTTGCAACACATTCTCATTTCTGCACTTTTGAAACCATGCACAAATTGTTTCACCAGTGCTTCACTCCCTCCTCTTGCAGTGCTCACATTTGTGGATGTCTTCGCTGAGGCTCGACCAAATGAGAGCTCGTGAAGTGAAGTCATCCGAAAAGTGCCATTTTTGCATAACTTTGAAATTTCCCTATTAATTTGAAAAACAAAACAATGAAAAAGGCTACAATGGAAGAAAAGGTTAGGAAGAGGATTTCACTAACCCAGGCATACATCCAAGCATTTTTGAAGGTGTTGTATGACAATGTGATTATCCGGTGCTCTTTGCATAACTTCCTGAACAAGGGGACTATCCTGTTAGTGAAGAAATGAAGCCTACAGTCAAGCTTGGCACTACCTACTTCTATTTTCAACTTGCCGCATCTTGCTGTCGAGTTTCCAAGAAACCAAATTTCCTCGAGATTCATGCCGGTTTTGCCATGTATAAGTTCGTGGTACAGTAGGAGATCAATCTTCCTCCGCCTAAACTCTAAGGTGGTTAGCCCCAAATACTTGTTCATGACACTAGCCGAAGGTATTCGGTCGCACAGAAATCCAAGAACCCTGACCGTCAGTTTTCTGGTAAAACTATTTTGTACTGTCTCGATCTTCTTGATAGTTTTCGTCTTATACGGGCTAAACACCGGTGTCCCGTACTTTGCAGGAAGATTGACTGACTGCTGGCTGACAAAGCTCTAAACAAGTTGTACATAATCACTTTGCTTTTCTAAAAATAGCGTCACAGTGGGGATCAAAGCTGAGGTCGTTGGTTCTAGATCGGTTACTTGTTCAACCATAGCCAGAGACGTACTTTTGATAAAGTAGACATGAAGTTTGTTGTGTTTCCCAGGGTGGAGGACCCTTGACTTTGTTCCAGATAGAGGTGAGCTCCATACATCCGACCGTTGCGCAACCCTGTTTACGGCAATTTGAAGGTCTCGGTGCTCGTTTGCATTTGATATGAAGCGGTGAAGCTTAAAGTCATCGGCAAAAGCACAAAGCCAACACTGGTTTGTTAATTGAAGACATAAGATCGTTAAGATGTACGTTGAACAGGATGGACGAGAGGACCCTGCCTTGTGGAACACCACAAAGTGCAAGCCTAGATGTTGAAAATGACGAGTTGAGGAAAATTGGCGCCCAGATGGAAACGCCTCCACCCAAGCAATGACGCGTGGATGAATGCCCATGACTTCCATTTTATGTACTAACTTTCCGTGAGAGACTGTCAAAAGCTTTGCAAAAGTCTAGATATATGATATCGACGGCTCTACCTTCATCAAGTGCTTTTGTCCAGTGAATGAAGAACTAAATCACTGCGGTGACTGTCGACTCCCCTTTCTGGAAGCCATGCTGGTTTGAGGATATGATGTGGTGCCTTTGAAGATGTTTTGAAATTTGCTTTTTTAAGATCTTCTCAAAAAGGATGGATCTCGAAAAATGGATGTTATGCTAACGGGCCTATAATTCTCAGGTAGTGTAGGGAGGTTTCTTAGGAATTGGAAAATCAAACGACATATTCCATCTTCGTGGTAACCCAGCCCTCATGAAGCTCAGCGCTCAAGGTAAAAATATATTCATGTGAACTACCCATAATATGAGCAACATTTTCAAGAAAATGGAGGGGCGAAATCCGGTGTGAGCGAAGACTGCGACCATACAAGAAGCAGCTCGAAAATGTGGCATCCCGATGAAACCACACCGATAATCCATCAAAGGAAACCTTGTAACCGAAGGATGGGCATTCGCATTCTCCTGATGTGGAACATGGTAGTGTTGCTGAAAGGTTGATGCCAGAACCTGTGCTTTGTCTATATCTTCATAAACTGAGGTACCATCTAAAGTAAGGGGTGCCGATGAATCTGATTTTCTAACTAACCTTGCTTTCAAGAGCTTATAAGAGCATTTTTGTTTTTCAAAAAGATATTTTTTTATTATCAAAAGCATTGTATTGTTTCAATTTATTGTTCAACTTTATCTGCATGAACGCCCTTTTATCATATTCATTTATTGTGGCTTGTGCCCTATGCCCCCTTTCATTTCTCATTTCCTTCCAAGGTTTAATCGATGATCCAGGGCTCGCCTTTGCGATCCCCAATATCGACCTACTCCTCGGGCTTTCTTTCTTCGGCCCGGAATCCTATGGTCAGCACTAGGCTGATTCCTCAATTCACTCAGTCGCTGCTACTTGCACGGTACAAGATCCGTATCAGTAGAATGGTTCGGCCCCATGTAAGCCGAGATGCTTAGAGATATGAAATTAGGTCTGCAGATACCATCCGATGATGCCGATTAGGCACCAAATTTAGTTTTGGGTTTGATTTAGGCGAGTTTACCAAACAAATTTATTAACAAGAACAACAGCACGGAATGCGAATAAAAGGATGGAATTACAACTGACCGCGGGTGCGGACCGGGACGACAGCAATAGTTAGGTTCGACGAAAACGCCGGGGGTCGAAATCTGGATATCCGTCGTTATCCACACAGAAGGCGAGCGAGCCACTGAGGCTATGGTGGTTGCCACACAGGCAAGGAAGAGCGGTTGGTGCCATACAGGCAAGGAAAAACAAAGTTGGAGCCACACAGGCCAGAAAAAGATGGGGATGGGAGAGAAGCTTCCGGAGTCCCTGTGACTCCCTACTACTGAGGATACACACTCTCCTGCGGATGCTTATATGCGCCCCGATCCGCGCACAGATCTCCCCCCAGGCATTCTTTGAGCCCGCTCGTTCACCATCGCTACCTGATTTGATCATTCAACCACCTATAGCGCCCGTCGTTTCATCGGCCTTTCATTACGAAGGGCGTGTCGCTCCGGATTTGCATCTTTTTCCCACATATTCATTTCTTGTGGCTTGTGCCCTATGCCACACTTGCTCACGCATGTGGGCCAACCTAAAGAGGTCCATAGGCAGTCTCGCACCTTGTAAAGGCATCCGACGCATAGGTACAAACAGATCGCTGCAATGAGTAAGAGCGCTTAGAAAGAGTTCATACCTGGCATCGACCGTATCCAAATATCCTAATAATTGGCTTTTAAGGAATCTCTTTTGCATATCCAATCCTCCAGAGTCGATTATATTTTCAACCTGAATACGATATCGGAGTGGTTGCTGGACTCCAAGGGAGAACGAGCTTGCAATCCTCTGATAAGCGTTTCATCATATGACAAGACCAGATCAAGTATTTTGCGATTGATTGTTCCTGCGGTGACTTATTGCTTCAACCCATGAGTTTCACACATATCGCAAAAGGAAGTGCATGAGTGGGGTGTTGCTCTTTTAAGCTTCACGCGTACTTGCCCAACATATTGATGGATAGTCAAAATCGCCTACCACTATAGAGGGGTATTGGCATGACCTCATTTCACTGATCGCTTTAGTAAACTGCTCAGACATTCTAACCCCACAACTAGGTGTTCTGTAAATCAATACCAACCGTCAAAGCCGTAAACCAACTTTTAAATCACAGCACAACATCTCATACGCGTTTACTACTGATTCGGAGCAGATATTCACAGCGGAAAATTCGTTTTTGGAAAATAACACAACACCACCACCTCTACTGTTGAGTCTGTCGCACCTCAGCAAGTTGTAGGATGATAAATCTGCATGTATAAGAAACGGCAAGCTGATAGAGGGCTTAAGCCATGTCTCCGTTGAAGCTATCATATCAGGACCCTCATGTTTCAGAAGTAATGTCAAAGCCTCGGATTTCCTAACTAAAGATCTGATATCAGCTACTATGCAATAAATGCTTGAGACAGAATTCTTTTGAATTCGAATGTTTAACTAAACTGCATTGTCAGAATCGCTAGTAGGAACAGTATGGTCAAACTTGTTCAACTCTCGACAACTCTTATTCAGTGACTTGAGAATTAAATGACTCCCAGAAGTAGCGTGAACAACGGTAGTAGGAATTTTATGAGATTTCAAACGTTCTATCTCGGCTATAGTCAGTGAAAGTCTGATGAAGATGCCTTTTTAGAACAAAAAAAAAAGAAAGAAGAGAAAGGAAGAAAAAAGAAAAAATCCATCGTCCTTTTTTTGCCTCCTTATTGCTTGAAGGAAGGGCTCTTCCTTAATAAGGGGGCAAAAAACGACAATGGAAAACAATTTTGAAGACGTGGCTTTCTAGGAACATATCGACTCATTCTCAAAACGATTAAAGGATGGCAATCAATTCCAAGGAAATTATAAATACGACGTATACATCCGATAACATGGGCAACCTTGACAGATAAAATGGGGACTCCTGTTCTCCTTCTACGACGCCTGCTGCAACAACTGAACGTTTGGTTCAGTTTCTTCACAACTCTTGGGCACTGATGAAGTCATCGTGGTGCTAGTAGTGTGCGAATTCGTTTCAGCAAGAGGTTGCTTGAGTAAACTCATTTGTGACCTAGAGAGGAATAACCGTTCAACAATTCACGATTCTTCTCCTCTAACGACTTATTCTCTTGTAATTCCACGCGATGATGTCGTTGACCTCGCTTTTCATCTCAAAAAGATACCTCATGGCTGCCTCCAAGTGTGACGGTAAAGAATGGTCGTTCGCGATCAGTTCTGTTGCCCGCTTAAAGTGATCCTCAAATTGTGGGCTGTCGAGATGGATACATGTCGTTTTGTCTTTTGAATCTGAAAGTTGCAGCAATCTGCGACAGGGGGAATATCCATAGTGAGATCAGAATGGAAACAAATGCAACTGATGCGGTGGCTTTCACAAGGTAGAGGATGTTTCTCGCCACAAAGAAACTCTCGAAAGATACAGTCGCCGAAAATCGATGTGAAAATCAACTATACCGGAAATTCTCGATCGAAAACCCGCCAGTAGTCACTTACGCGGGCGAAAAGGCTATTGAAGGTCAGTCGAATACAGCGAATGAAAAGAATAATCAGAGTAGTTGCCCAGACTAGGAAAAATAGTCGAAGACGGGATGCTGAGAGGTATACGAATATTGATGCCCAAGCAGGGCCACACCTACCGCTCAGCACGGGTGCAAAGAGCGAACTTGGCCACAGTAACCACTCTTGGCTCAGCAGCAGCCGTGCTGATGACAAGTGCATCGCCACTGAGGCATCAAAAGCACTTTATCTTTTCCTAACCCGCTTCGGAGTGGATTTCGCAGTTGCTTATCACAGCTATGATCGGTATTCGAAGCTCTATCGATCCATATGAGTCTCAGTTCGGAGTTCTGTGGGAAGCTGAAACCCTTTCGTGGTAGGAGGACGCAAAATCACAACTCCTCAATGACCAGCATTTACTCCACTTTGCAAAGCTCCAGTGTTTTTAGGAAATGCTGAAATTCTTCTCTATAAGAGAAGCTCGCTGTTCTTTGACGTTATAATCGCTTCAAGGGAAATCTTAGTCAAGAACGAGTCGAAGAAACGAGCTCCCACACAACTTCACAGTCATAACCTTCTTTGAGAGTCTTTCGCAGAAATTTTCAAAAGCCAGAAACGTCTCGTTCTTGAGGATCATACAGGTCAAAATGGGCATTCATCAGATCATGACATAGCCTTGGCGGAAAAACACAGAGAACCACTAGTGTAGATGTTCGGCAACTCCACCGGCAAAGCAGAAACCTCCCTTCAAAATATGCTGCGCCTTCAATAACACGTTTTCAAGTCGTGAAAAATGTTACATTAGGTTGTTCTAACGGCGCCGAAGTATCAGCTAAGTTTTTGACCCCAGACGGGAGTCGAACCCGCTCCTCGCATATGTATTGATCCATTACACTATCGATACCCTCTATATCACTGCTCTGCTTCTTAAGAATCTTGACCATAGCTCAAAACTAATCAATACCCATAAGGAACGCTGCTCTGGAACAAATTCATGAATCACTGGTTAGGTGGCTCACACTACTGTGCGCGTAATAGCATGGGCGTCAGTAGATAGATCGGAATGATTTTTCTACACACTTCACTCTCATTATCAGATTACAAAACGCTCCGCCCAGTGAGGATGGCTCTCCGCTCATTTAATGTGCTCAAGATAGATTGGACATTGGTTATTTATACCGATTTTTATTCCTTGTCTTACAGCTGCGGTATGACCTAGTTATGAATTTTTATTGTAAGGACCGTCCACTCGAGGTGCGCTCCGCTCACTATACCCAAGTCTCTTTAGGGAATTCCAGAAACTCATGGCTGAGCTTAAATTACTTCCCCCCCCCCCCCCACATTTGAATCATTTTCGAGCCGAACAAACAATTTCCGGTATGAAATTGGAACATGTCAGTGCACGCTCCACCCACGTGTGCGGAGCTTAGCTTGGTTCATGTGTGCTTCTTACTTCTTGTCCCATGTCTTACCCATCCCAAACTTGTACACATTTTCACAGCTTGTTTTTAATGTAAGGTCTAGGCTGCGCTCACCACCAAAGATGCTCTGCTCACTGAGCACAGGAATCTTCCATGACTTCGAGAAACTCATCCCTGACCTCAATCCATCTTTCGCCCGTGTTTGGGTCATATTGGGACCCAATAACTAATTTTAGTCTTCGAATGGAACATTTCAGTGCATGCTCCGCTCACCGTGGTCGTAGTAGCTTAACTTGGCTCATGTGTGCTCCTTACTTTTTGTCTCATACCCATCCCGAACTTGTCCCCATCCCCATACTTCGTTTCACACAATTCGTATAACACCTCAATTCGTGACAGACGGGCGGACAAACGGAGGAACGGACAAAGGGACAGGCAAAGAGACAGTCGTAGCGTTTAACATATAGTAGGAATTGTTGTAAGCACCGCCTCTTCCGTCTCTTCCCTCTCTGATGACTCTAACACAACTTTTTCAACGTCTTCAATCAAAAACTTCGATCCGAGTAACGGACATTTCATCCCGTGCCTGTGCACCGTGGGAGAGGCATAGTTCAGTCCATGCACTTCTTACATCATGCCTTGTGTCCCAACCACTCTGATTGTACTGACCACTCCGGGGTGTTCACCTGCAATGACGAATTTTGCCACAGACAGGCAAACAAGTAAATAGACGAATAGTTTCCTGTGCAATGGTTGCTGCTATGCATGGTCACAGACAGCGGTTCACAAGTCACAAGACAGCGGTCAGTTTTCATAAGCAGATAACATTGCAAGAAGTTGCAAGAAGTTCCTAGAGCTTACATAATTTCTCAACAAAAATCGATGTATTCTTTTCTTAGTGAGCATCATGTAGCTATTTTCTTTGCTAGCATTTTGCTAGCTACCATCTTCACTAATCATCACATAGCTTTGTGTAAACGCAATGTCGTGAATTGACAATCCTTCATTCTCGTTTGCGCAATTCATAATTTCGGCACTTTGAGTTGACGGTGTGCTTTGTTGCAGAACTGAAGCTGCACGAACTCTTCAATCCTCCATCTTATTCGGTGTGCTAAAGGAATCGTGTACAGAAAAAAGTTTTTGTAACCCAAATATTTATGTTGTATTTACTTTATAAGGGCTGCAAACAAAGTTTCACGCGCAAAGTGAGAACACGCTTAAAGGCCGTGTTAGGGAAAATTCGGACGAAGTGTGAAAAAAGCAGTGAATATGAAAGTCGAGAGGTCTAGCAATAGTACGGTGAAGGAGAAGCGGATGGAAATGGCCATAGACCCGAGAAATAGGACCCCTCCCCACCGTTGATTCTCGAGGTGGAGCCTTTCGTGAAGAGGCGGGTAGTCCGGACGAGTTATCCATTAACCTGTTTCCATGTCGTAAACACAAAGGGGTATTCGGAAATGAGAAAGCATCCTTTTTCTGGAGTGAGCTTCGAGCTAAAACTGAGGAAGCGGGCCGCGATACCTTCCATTCCCACCCCAGCCAATAATCGTCAGGAGGCGGACCGAGCCACGAAAGGCGGCTGGAGTTAAAAAGGCCGTCTCTGCCACAGCTCAGAGGTGCGCCTCTCGCGGGGGATTTCGCCGCAGATAGGCTTCCTAGACCCCTGGTTTTTGAGTGAATGACTCCTTTTAGCGATTCTTTATCACTCACATTACCCCTATCATTGTTTTTAAGATACAGCTTCTCAAAATGGTGGTCGCAGAGGTGGGGTCTCAGTGTAAAGTTTTACGCGGGAAATGAGAAAAAAATGCACGCCTCAGTGTAAATGCACGCTCTGGCGTTCGTTGCTGTACAAGACGCATAGTGAAAACAGATATCTTCGTTTCGACCTCTGCAGACGACGGGGCGAACACTCACTCTGAGGCCCCGTCCCCTCGGCCACCACTTTGAGGAGCTGTAACTTGGCCGGATTCTCATTTCCCGCGTAAAACTTTGCATGCGTGCCCTTATCAAGCAAATACAGCATAGTCATACGGGTGAGTGACAAACTAATTTTTCCGTGCACGATTCCTCTGATGAGTTCTTGAAACCTTGTGACGAACCCTTTGGGGCAGATGACGTTATCAGTGAGGTTTGTGAATTGCTGCCTTCAACCTTAGAATTCAGGAGCTGATGTTGTTCAAAGAATCAGAACGTCTTCGCTGCTGCATATTGAGCTGACACGTCTTTTTTCAACGACTTTTCCATATATTTCTTTAATGATTGATGTTTTACCTTTTTGATGTCTGATTTTTCTTTTTCTAATGCAGGCGATTTGCAGAGGAAGCGAATTCCCACATCCAGTGGGTCGCTTGGCAAGTCCGAGTATCATAAGCGTGGCAGACCCGCACCGAAATCCCGGCGGGATCAACTGGTTTGTTGCTGCACTTTTTATAGTGGACTATCAGGCTGGTGGTGGTCTTGTGAGAATTACAACTGCCATGGTTCAAGTAGGTGAGAGCCAATCTTTGTTTGTCTCAAGCCTCAGCATAGTCATTTTGCCTTCCATAGTTTTGTTCCCATTCTAACTATGACATGAGGCAGAGTGCATCATGCGTCCGGATATTATTCAGAATTTCGGTAAGTGCTCCAAACTTGGCAGCAAATTGATGAACTTGACTTGACCAGTAATGTGACTTACCGGATGCAATTCTGTACGCGGTAACATTTTTCGAGAAAGCTATGTGGATGCTATGTGCTGGCCCTAAGAGATGGGCAACTGTTTGTCCAAGGTTTTGAGATGGCACTGGTCATGTTCTCCCTGCCGCCAATTGCACATGTTACATTAATTTAGCAGTTAAGATTTATATATTGGTTTTGCCGTCTTCTTACTGCTGATGGGCGTCACGTTATACACAGCCTACGCACTCGGACAATGCTGGAATATACTACTCAACACATGGTCTATATATAGGGTGCACTGCCGAAAACCCTATGCCTCTATCGGATACCGGGCAATGGGGTCTAACATGAGGTCAGGTGAATTCACTATTACGTGACTTCTCAAAAATAAAATGATACCCAGTCACAGACGCGGATCTCTTTAAGTTACAAACCATGATAAATCAGGGCAAGAGTATTTAGGTAGACGAGTTCGTCATGCACATAGGAAAATGGGCTTCTGTACTAATTTCAATTTTTCTGCTATGCTTCCTGTCTTTTACCTATCGGAAACGTAATCTGATGGGCTCCCAATTCAGAAATCCTTTCAATACAAAAATCAGTTACGGAGAAAACGACAATCATCTTAATAAAGTAGGCAAAGCACTTTGAAATATGTGGTATATTGCATACTTTACAACGCAAAATTAGCAGTAAGGTAGAAAAGCAAAGAATAGCGGAATCTTGGTTGTTAGCTCAATACTTGAATCGTAAATAGATTTTATAATGGAATTAAAGAACAAATGCGGGAGGAAAGACGCTTCATAAATGCTACGAAATTGCATTGCCTGTATTACTGTGGCGGGATACGTACTAGGTCACTAATTTCGGGTATAGACAATACTGTTATCATGAGAGTGAATCTGATGGTTCCACCGTAAAGTTCGCCTTTTTTAACTATATACACCATCATTCAATTTGCCACTCGGCGCTATTTGTTTATTTTATATTCATCTGAAAAATTTTCTTTTTTCAGGAAGGGAAAATGAAATTTAAAAAAAAATTTAAAATATTTGGCAATGAAGATCCGTCAAAGACCACAGTGTACAGTCCAGTTCCCGTAGGCTGACGGGGCGTGGCCCACAGAGTTGGGTGAGAGTGTGTGGTGGGGTGAGAGAGATCGATACAAGTCCGTAGGCCTCGCCCTGCCAGCCGTAATTGAAATGGACTGTATCGATGGTCTAGGGAATTCGATCGTTGTCGTACTCGCTGCCCGACGAGATTCGTGAAGGATGTCCGAAATTAGAAGTTGTTTCCGAAAACATCGATGCTGTGTGCAATATGATTAAGCAAGACCGTCATGTCACGCATCCTAAGATTGAGCATCCCCAAACATTATTTCCACCAACGAACATGCATTACTTGAACACATGGATTTGCAAAAATATTTTTCCGTTGGAACCCACACAATTTGACAAATTCGCCAAAAAAGGCTTGTGTCGACAAAATTTTCAAAAATTTATAAAATAAACAAATAGCGCTGAGCGGCAACTTGAATGATGGGGTATATAGATAAAGACAGTGTTCGGGATAATGTGGGTGACAGGGAATCCCATAAGGAGGCATTGAGTGAAAAACTACGGGTCTGGAAGGCCTATGCATGGCGAAATCCCCCGCGGAAGGCGCCCCCTTGAGCTGTGGCGGAGGCGGCCTCGTCAGGACAAGCCGCCTTGGACAAGGACAGCCCGCCTCCAGGCGACGTGATTAGGGGTTGGTCACGGTGCGGTTTGTCGAGGAGATCGGCAGGATTGAATGTATCGAGCGCGCTTTCTCACTTTTAGCTTGAAACTGACCACATGAAAATAGATGCTGTCGCATTTGCGAACATCCCTTCATGCTTACGTCTTGGTAATGCCAGTGGAAACCTATGCGGACTACCCGCGTCTTGACGGAAAGGTCGTCCGTGCCTAGAACCAACTGTGGAAAGGGCTCCTTTTTCTCGGGCTTTTGGCCACTTCCATTCGTTTTTTCTCCACTTTCCTGTTACTAGGCATCTCGGCTTTCATATTCACTACTTCTTATACTTTTCGTCCGAATTTTCGCGAAAGCTGCCTTTAAGAAAGGCGAGCTTCACGATGGAACCATCAGATTTACTCCCATGACAACAGTATTGCCTATTCCCGAAATATAAATAGTGACCCTAGTAAATTACTCAGTGAATTTCCGATGTACGTTTGAGCTACTGACTATTTCCGATGCTAAAGAAACAAACGCGTGTTCGATTTTTTGATAATTAAAAGTTATGAGGAAAATGTGTGCACATAGAAGACACTGCATTATCCTTTCCAGAAAATTCGTCTCCGTTGTCATCGATATAACTCAGTTCGGGGTGTCAATAGTATATCTGCTTTTATCGGCAAAAAACATCCACAGTATAATTAAGGTGGGCAAGAATTTAGAGTATGATGCACTGCAACCTTAAAAATAGTTTCAAGACATTCACAAACGCGGATGTCAGCTACTGCATTGTCGTCCTTATATTGGCGGTGTGCCTTCTACCAGTTACTTATCTCAAATCTCCGCAGGATTTCTGGTCAGTACTTTCTACAATACAGTGCAATGAGTCGGTTGCCTAAAATGCATCCATAAAAACGGCCTCCAAAAGAGGGTCAGTGTTGAGTGGAAGTTGGCAAAGTGAATGTTCAAATGATTATGAAGTCTTTTTTTTACTTCAAATCTATTTCATTATTTTATTGTTTATTTGTTTGAGGGTGGCGGTTTTGGTTGCAATGTTTACAACAGGCACCGCGATCGTACTAATCATTCTCGGAATCGCTCTCGATTACGGGCTTTGTTCGCATTACACGTGAGCTTACTTCCATTTCCCACTATGAGCACTGAAAACAGCAACGAATTTACCATTCCAGAGGTGTTCCACCGCTCAAACCCAAGAACTTCTTTCTCAGCTTAGGAACAACCGTGTTTGCTTGTGGTGGTCATGCTGCATTTCCGACAATTCAGCATGATATGAAGAATCCGGGAGATTACAATAAGTCGTTAATTACGTCATTTGCTGGTAAGCTTACTTTCCCTTCAAGAGACTGTAGATGTACGATCGGTGGTGAAACCACAATCGAACAGCTTTGTATAGATAAAGTCTACCTTTCATCAAACCCATGATTCTTTGCACCACAGATACATATTTGGAGTGCTAATATCTGCAGTGCGTTTTGGGAAGACGACATGTCATGTCACAGTATCTTCTTGAAAGAAAAAAAGAAGTTATTTCGAAGGAAGCTACACAAAGAAAATTTTTTTCATCGAAGTGGCGACTTTGGAAAAAGGGTCCAGTCCGGAATGCCTCCAGTACACATCATTTGTTTTCAAAGGATCAACGGTATGGCGTCTAGGTTGGCCAGCCTGGCCGCGGGATGCGCTATGCTTAGGATTTCATCCACGTTGTTGGTAATACGAACTCTTATCCGGTCCGTTTAGTGATGCGCTACGCTCAGTTTACGTTCTTTAATTGTAATAAGATATGAAAGAAATCCATATCACCTCATCTTCGTTTTTATCCAATAGTTTCTTGAGTATCCATGGTTTCATCCATGGTGTAACCCATGGGTAGCTACCGTTCCGCACGACTACTTGAATTTCGATGGTGCCTTTGTACGAGTTTCCGGTGCCTACGGACCAACAAAAATGCTCCGTCGTTAGTCGCGCCATACAGGAGACTAGGTTAAAGACAGCATTAGGGGTAATGTGGTTCTTGAGAAATCCTTGAAAGAAGTTATTTACATGGAAACTATGAGCCTAAGGAGGCTATCTGTGCCGAAATCTTGGTGAAAAGTGCCCCTCCGAGCTGTACAAACGGCGCAACGAATAAGAGCTGACGCTTTTGGATGATCGACCCTGCCTCCAATCGACGTGATACCTGGTTGAGTACGATGAGAGCGGTCAAGGATATGCGGTGAGATCGAAGGTGTTGAAGCGCGCTTTCGCATTTTTAGCCTGGAGCTCACTCCAAGAAAGAGATGCTGTCGTATTTACAAATATTCCCTTGTGCTTACATGGCAGCATGTCAATGGGAATTTCGCTCTAAGGAGATGCCTTTTGGCGGAAAGGTCGTCTCTCGTTGAGGATCAACGAGAAAAGGATGTCCTATTTCTAGACTTTTTGCCATCGCCATCCTTTTTTCTACACTGTCCTGTTACTAGGCATCTCGACGTTCAGATTCACTACTTCTTTTATTTTTCTTCCAAATTTCCCCTAATGCTGCCTTTAAGGTGTGCACTATAACCCTAGTCGTCATAGAATTGTGAACTGTGAACAATGTATCGACCTCGCATCACAGAACAAGTTATGCCCGTTTAATAGCAGAAGCTTGCACCTTGCTCGCAGCCCACTATTCCAAGAAGACCAAGGGAACAGCGTGGCCTTCGACTCGTTTCATCTTTGGGTCTTTTGTCCACGCTCTCATTTCTCTACAATATCATCTCAAGTACTTATCTTTGAAAGAAATGTGTCCTACCTTGCTTTCTATTTGTGGGGTCGCTTTCTGTACGCCTTTCCAAAATTTTAAGTGAAGATTAAATCGAATATTAGTCTCGCGTTTCGACTCATTCAGCCACTTCTATCACATCTTCCCTTTACACTATGAAGCCTCAGCCCGGGGAGTTCCATTGATCACTGCCTAACTCAACGAGTACGAGTGAGGCCACTTACGCCAGAAAACCGCGTTGGCGCTCGCGGCGAGCGGCGCGACGGGTGCGAGTGCCAGTGGCAGGGCATGGCAGCCTTCAAGCAAGGCAGTGTGGCATGGGTGACAGGCAGGGTGGCATGGATGCAGGAGGCAGTGTGGCATGGGTAAGCGGAGAGATGATGCAGCCACGCTCTGCCGGGCTCCCAAGGCTATCTATTCGCAAGTCGTACTGGTGGCGCTTCAGCGGCAAGTGCGACGCCGCTGAAGCGACTTTGTGGCGTAAGTAGCCTCACCCTACGAGCACGACCCCTCCCCTCCTAGCCAACCAAATACGATCCCCCTGTCGAGGATTCCTTGACGAAGGCTTTGACTCCGCTTACGAGTGCAACCTTCCTGCAATGCGAACGGGCATCAGAGGCATCACAGCAAGTTCTTCTCTTGTGTCGATACCAATTTTTCAAATGAATAACGTTGCGATGTGTGCTACCACTCGAAGTCCTCTTTTTCACAAGCGACTTTGTAAACACCTACTACGTTACAAGAACAGGACACAAGTAAAACCCCACATGATTTTAGGGCTAGCATTTTCAGTGCTTGTGTTAATGTACGGTCCCGTCGCCATTTTGGGCTACCTCACATATCACGATGCCGTGAGGGACTCTATTCTTCCATCTATTCAGGTCTGTTAATCATATCATCGAGCGGTCACTGCGAGAAACTCGCTTTCAATAAGCGGCCCAACCAAATGTCTGATTGCAGACTGTGTGGATACAACAAACATGCAATGTCCTCATTACTCTACATTGTATTCTCACGTTAACGATCACTCTCAATCCACTGAATCAGGATCTCGAGGATCTTTTTAAATGCCCCCATCGTAGGTTGATCGAGGACGACTGTTTTTTTTTCTCAAATCGTTACATATTTAGACTTTGGATGGCAGCGAATATTACTTCGAACAGCAACCATGGTGGCAGTGGTGTTTGTAGGAGAAAGCATTCCGAATTTCGGTCCCTTATTGGATCTTATCGGTTGGTTTGCATGAATAGGATAAGGTGCTCGAGATCGGTACTCTGAGTAATGCATTCAAAAGTTGTCTAATCGTAGATGCTGCTAATCGTAAGCGCAAACTTTCATGTGGCTTTGAGCTTATCTATTTGCTATGGGCCCTTCAATCGAGCTCACCACCTTGGAGAGACAAAAATGAACCTTGGAGATGCAAAATAAAGCTCCTAGTCGTCACTCGAGTTTGGATTATGTTGTAAATCATATGAAAGCGTACGTGAGGAGGGAATATGGATGAATTGACGGGCCAAATCCGTTAAAAGTGGAAGGTACCCCTTGAAGAATCACTTCCCGTAGTATCGGGTTGTTTCAGGTTACTGGAAAGGAAGCTTCTCATGCCCCTCTTATGTGAGGAATGTCTCTGTTACCTGTCAAACAATGTTTTGTTGGTCCAAATGTGTAAAAAATAATGCGAGGCTTCATAATTCATCCCGAGAGGCTATTCTTCAATCAAATGAGCTTTCTTCGAAATAAACTATAGGGCCTCGAACTGTTATCGTATTATTAGATCAACAACAGGCTTCGCTTCTGAGGGTATATCCTGTAGCACATATTGACGCGCGTAACTTCAACTGTATTAGCTATTCCTCCTCGAAACAATTCTTGATTCGTCTTTTCTTAGAAAATGAGCCTGTTATACCTGCGCTCTGAAGAAATCAGTCTAGTCAATAGAAAATATTAAGGGTAACATTTTACGCATCAGTACTACCGATTGTTAGCGGACAAAAATACTGACACTGAAGCACAACGGTAGCGACGCGGATTCCCGCTAAGCTCGAGCAGCGCGACGAGTATGGTGCAACACAGCATCCATCGCTTGTACTCGCCGCTATATTTCCTTCTCTCTCTCTTGATGAACGCAACGTAAACGAGAAAACGGAAAAGAAAATTAGGATCTCTTCACTACCGCGTTACCTAACACTTTGAGTGTCACGAACACATGCAAGAAAATGACCACTCATGCTGCCGTTGAGCATCCTGAAGTTACGACAACAAGTAGCGTTAGTAGGCAGTGAGGAAGAGTCTCCATAGCTCAGCCTGCCCAATGTCAGCAAGCTCTACGATGTGGAAGGTTACAGTATGACGGCTAGGGTTGTGCAAGCTCGCAGTCCAGAAGGTGATTCATTACCGCGCAGGAAAAACAAACTATACTGTCTGCTCGAGGTAGATTCGTGCAATTTCCAAAAAACTCTTAATTCAGGTGGCTCTACAATGACTCTGTCTTCTCTTATTTTTCCATCCCTATTTTATGTTCATCTGCTTGCACGGCAGAAAAAAGCCGAGGAATGGTGCAAAAATGAATCTCCGCCAAGTATCAGAGAGTACATATCTTCGTATAAACAATTTTTTTATTCACCGCGTATAGACTACAACTCAAAGAAACTCCTTTAGTGTCTTCATGTATGCTCCACGAAGGACTCTCACAGTATGTATTTGCATAATAGGTGGGCTTGACACGGAATTGAAGTCTTTATTCTATAGCAGTAATTTGGCCAGCTTCTCATGAAATAACCTTTTTTCTCTCATATTGCATGGAATAACTGAAGTGCATCGGGAGGGGTAAAGAGGAAGTGGAAACGGGAAATACGAGTCTTCTAAGAACAAACCTCCAGAAGAGATTATATGAAGCAAAACTCGCATTTAAAAAGCGCAGCTTGGGGTCTCATCACGATCCCGCAGCAGGGCGTGTTGTGCTGCGATTCATGGACGAGAGGGAGTTACAAGCGAGGGCGAGACAACGTTCGCACTCGCACCTGCCACGCCGCTCGTCGCGGGCGGCCACCCCATTCGCTGTCATATCTGCACACAACCTCACCCCCTTCCGTTGTCTTCAAGTGTCATTTTATGCTGTCTTTGGTGGTATGTACGAGAGATGCTGATGACCTGTGACTGCAATGTTTGACGATTTCAGTAATTGGTATTATCGGAGGTGTAGCCACGACCTTCTCAGCAGTAATGGAAATCTCAACAACCAGCTTCTCAATGCCTTGCTATGTTAATTTATTCAATCACGAAGTAAGTTCATCTATAATTGCCACCCCGTTATAGGGTGACTGGGACAGTGGAAATGTACAGTCAACAAAATGAGAACGAAAGAATTTCGGTTTTCGGATTGGGCAGATGATACTAACCAGCCTTTACTTACTTGCAACATTTTAATTGTTCCAAAGCTAAGAAACTTTGAGGAGATGTAGCAGCGATGAGGGTGGTGGGGGTGGTGCAACATCTGGTATGGAATGCTCAGCATGATCGTTCGTCTGCCGCTGTAGTAGCCGTGCATGCTAGCATCGTCCGTAGCACTCTACTAATGTATATAATAGTGAAGAGAAGCGGGACGGTAGTCGAAAGTGAAAGGCGTCCTCCGTACACAAGTTACTATCAGCAGCAGCAGACGACGTCACCTCAAAACAGTGTTGCGATATTCGACTTCCTGGTGACATACAATAGTATTTACCTCAGCATTCCACCACTTACTACGTCGCCTCCAGCCGACAGCAATCAAAATCTAATACTGAATCTCCTCAACTGCACTTCAAATAGCTTATTTTAGGGTTAGAGTTATTGAGAAGAAGTGTTCAGAGTAGGTGTTCAACGACCCATGCGGCGCTCATGCACAAAACTGCTTGATTTTTAACGGAAGCCCCATTTCAAAATTGCCTTTCACTTATCATGACTCTCGAATAAGACTCACGGATCTGGGTGTGCACCCTTATGTCAGGATTGTCGCACCGTGGCATGTCGAAAGCGAAGCAAGGCGGACGAGCTAAAGGCGTCATGTTGTTGGGTCCCGGACCAATTACAAGTCAACTGCGTACGCGCATAGCTACACACTGCGTCGCACGCTGCTCGTCGTCGTGCGACAATCCTGACATTCTGGCATAAGAGTTCACAGCCCACGGATCTATTGGATGTCTCATAGGTTGCATCGGATACTGATTGGGTTTTGTGATAGAACATCGTGTGATTGCATAACAAATAATGTTACGAGAAGGAGAGCGTGTTGCAGAGAATCATTCACGCATCGCAAAGTGGACCTCATGTCTTAGTGTTTTCAGAAAAGCCCGGAAGACGATGGAACGAATCTGTATTGCTGCGGTGCTTACCAGAACATCACTCATAATGGTCTTACGGATAAGTGTGTGCCCATGCCGAAAATTCCATTTTACAGCTGATGGATTCCATTATACAATGTAGCGCTTTTTTCAGTTACAACTTATGAAATACAATTGAGATGACTTAGATAGTTTCTAGGACATGTTTCCAGAGGAATACCTCATATAATGCTTACTGACTATGAATCTGTTCACAGTACAGGACAAAGTTCAAAATAAATTGATAGCAGTAGCAGTTGTGATATGTCTCTTTATTTGCATGCCTCACCATATTTCCGATTCACATGACTCCGCTCGCTTAAAATCATATTAAGCTTTTCTTACCATCCACTTAAAGACTGCTTTTTATGAGTTCATAATGAAATCTTTCCAGTTTATTCGATATAATTTCATTGACTTAGGTTATGTGAGGCCTTCTCAAAGCTTTTTTGTTGTTATAAGTGAAAGGGAAAAGCGAACGATGGGCAGCCATCCTGCACAGCTTTCCTCGATAGAACGAAAAATAGCTTAAAAAATGATCACTAACACTTTAATTTTTTATGTAGGTTCCATATAGAATGAACTCAATTTTGCCGCAGAGTGTTAGCGGTAATTATACGGTACCCTTCAACATTAATGGTCTAAGTGGTAGGGTCCTTGTATATGTTTGGAAGCATCTCGTCAAAACACTGTCCTTTCAATAAGCCTCCATTTCACCAATAATCGCGCAGATAAAACAGTGTGCATGACTCGCGCCTGTTCCTGACGCAACACCTTAAAGGCAGCATTAGGGGAAATTCGGACGAAGAGTAAAAGAAGTAGTGAATGGGAAAGTCGAGATCCCTAGTAACAATACAGTGAAGAAAAAACGGATGAACATGGCCAAAAACCCGAGAAATTGAACCCCCCTCCTACCGTAGGTTCTAGGCGCGGACGACCTTTCCATCAAGAGACGGGTAGTGCGAAGGAGATTCCCAGGCATGTCGCAAGGAAACACAAGGGAATGTTTGGAAAAACGACGGCATCTATTTTCTGGAGTTAGCTTCATGCTTAAACTAAGATAGCGCCCCGGAATACCTTCAATCTCTCATAGTCTTGGCCGCTCTCTCATAGCCGACCACGAATCACCTCGCTTGGGGGCGGGGTCGATTATCGGAGCGGCAGCTCTTATCCGTTGCGCCGTTTCTACAGCTCGGAGGCGCGTTTTTTCGCCGGGATTTCGCCACATTGCTCATACAGGCAGTAGCCGAATAGGTGTGGGCAGATATGACAGCGAATCGCGTGGCTGCCCGCGGCGAGCGGCGCTGCGAGTGCGAGTACCAGTGGCAGAGCATGGCAGCCTTCAAGCGAGGCAATGTGGCATGGGTGGAGGAGGCTTTTTGCGCTTGAGGAGGCAAGGTGGCATGGCTGGAGTGTGGCATGGGTGGAGTGCAGAAGTGACGCTGCCACGCTCTGCCGGGCTCCCAAGGGCAAAATCGATTCGGCAAGTCGTGCTGAAGGCGCCGCGAGCGGAACGCCGCGAAGCGATTCGCTGTCATATCTGCTCACACCCGTAGCCGAATCCATCCCGATTGCAGCTGAGGTGTGCTGATAGCGAGTAAAGGCTCTTTCGGCAGCATTGAACGGGCTCAAATGGTCAGCAATGAAGTTGTCGACCGCGGTGGTGCGATTCACGTGACGACCAGCATGTTGGTTGAATAGTTCTAGCTGACACTCCGGCCATGCATATATCTTTCGCTATGGGAAGTCGCTGACATCCTTCTTAAGACAAGTCTGGTGTTGCACGTGTTTTAAATCAATTTTGGCTTTTTGAAAAAGTACTGTGGTCAAATTCTACCACCATATGTTTCGAATATGGAAAGTAAAATATCTTTCTTGAACCCTTCTATCTCAAAAAGAAGATAGTATCTGGGCAACACGCTTTCGAGCAGCATGTGCAGCAAGCATCTCTGGGCAATGAAAAAACAAGTATCTGGGCAATGAAAAAACAATTCATTGTTTGTCACGTTATACACGTGCATGCACCTCTGATAATGTTTTTTTGAATCACGTGCGCATTTTCATGATTCTGGGCGGTTGAAGCAATCCATCTCTTAAAAATGAACATTTTTAGTTTACCGTGGGAGCTTTCGCTCCGAAAATGGAACATGTGATTTTTCCATAGTTCCCTCTGACCTTCACGAAAAAAAAACACACTTTTTTCGAATAATTAGAGGCGAACACGACGTCTCACCTCTACAGATGCAATTCCGACCAGGATTTTTCTTCTATTGACTGCGCTAAGTGCTTAGTTGTACAACAATTTAATTGGTTCAGTAGTAAAATTAAAACACGAACCTATTTTTACAATGGTACACTGACTGATAAATATGTTTTTCTCTATATT
The DNA here is from genome assembly GCA_963978905.1 of Trichostrongylus colubriformis. Classification (NCBI taxonomy): domain Eukaryota; kingdom Metazoa; phylum Nematoda; class Chromadorea; order Rhabditida; family Trichostrongylidae; genus Trichostrongylus; species Trichostrongylus colubriformis. The sequence goes on along the minus strand of OZ022258.1, from coordinate 21,025,446 downwards.
CGAAAGCGCAAAAGAGATTCCCATCGGCATGTCGCCAGTAAACACAAGGGAATGCTTGGAAATACGACAGCATCTACTTCATAGCTTCAGCTCTCAGAAATCATAACTCGAAAAAGAGACGGTCTGGGTAGCCAAGTGCAACACATGGTGTTGCACGATTTGAAGAAAGCAAATACAGCCGCAGTCCGTTATGAGTTGAGGAAGTGCTCATAGAGCCTCAATGAAGCAGTTGTGCATTGTCTACCACAAGAATTTTTTGTTTAGAGACCCTTTATAATTCTTAGCTCATGTTTCTACTCTATCCAGAATAGATGGCCGCGAGTCTCTTCGGCGCGTAGCTCCATTTATTTGCATAGCACTTCTTTGAAAACTGCTCTGCTGGAAGTTTATAAGGTAAGTCTGTCCTGTAAGGTCATCAGGATGCACTGCTGACAATTGTTACAAAATGAGAATAGTCAAAAATGGTGAACCTGTTCATCGCAACAGAACAAAATTTGATAGCACAAACACCTGTCTCTTTCAATTACGTATCTTATAACATTTCACATTCACAAGACTCAGGTCTTTTGAAACTGTTACAGTTTTCCTCAAACCAGCAGCTCCAAGACTGCTTTATATGTGTGAAGCCGCAATGGAATCCTTTCAAATTCTTATATGATTCCAGTAACGCTCTAGTGTGAGGACACCTTTATGCACATCCGGCATTTATGAAGAAATGACTGTTAAAGCTGATGGAATTCGAAAATCGAGTCAGGTAGCGCTCGATTCACCTGCTCTTGATAGGGTACAGAGTTAGATTAAAGCAAGTAGAATAACAGTACTACTGAATGATTCGTGATGGTTCGTACTTGATAGGAAATGTGCTTCTCAGTAAACACGAAACCTGGGAAAATGAGCTTAGTAGAACCTCAACTTCCGATTGAAATTGATTGAAAAGATTAAAATGGCTACGAATTCATGCTCTTGCCCTGCATGAAAGAGATGAAAGAATTTCTCATACATTGGCAGATTCTCCATAAGGAATACTATCCATTGATTTGACCATCAGTATTATACAACTTCTGAGAAGTTATAGCAAAACGACACGTGGCGATGCAATTTCCCACCGTAATCCTGCAGTTTGCGAAGGTTATGGGCGGTGCTGAATGTGATAATGCGAAATGGGTTGAACTGCCGATAGCGATCGAAATGGATCCCCTCCGTGCTCTGATGATATTAATCCAACTGAGTGTATCGAAACCAACCCAAATCAAGCGCAAAAAGCAGTGCCCCGGAAACTACAAAAACAGATTATCTTCTTAATTTTGAGGGTGTGCAAAAAACCCGACCGATATCACAGCACAAATCCTTCTGTCGCGAGAAAGGTTTGCAGCAAGTCTCTCTTGCTCTCGAAGGCAGTTCAAGATGTCAGACCCTTCCACAACAGCATGGCGGCGATGCGATGGTTGGTGCCGAGCGTCTAAAGAACCCGTTAATGAGATGGTGGATACCGTCTCAACACACAGCCACCCACGATTTGCTAAAAGGATAGCAGGGGCATATATCTATGTACGTGTATAAGAAGCATGATATAAGCTGCGATAAGAAACGACAGAGAAACTCCCAGTGTAACAGCAACCTTATCGGCTGAGATTGTCATGTGGGTAGTTGTCCTAATGCTTGTTTCAGGCTGCAAACTCGTAGAAGCACGGTAAGGAACACCTTGTCCTCGAGGTTTTTAAAGGCCTTCTGCGGGTTTTCTCTACTTAGGTATTTTTCAGCATCCACGAAGTCTCGATGGAGACAAAGAAGCACCGAAATCATCGTGAACCGCGCATTCAATCACTCTTTGTCAGTTCTGATCATCCACTGTCGAAGACCCTCTACCCTGCCTACCCCCTAACTCCCCACCATAATATCTCAAAATATGTTGGTACGTGAGTGATTCCCTGTCAACTACACACTAATATACACTTTGTCATGACTCTGCAGTCATGATCACGAGGAAGCGGCTAGGTGCCTCTTGGCACCTGCATCTCACAACGCCAGCATACACGTAATAAACGTTCAATGGTCAAGCAGACACTTTTATGGCCATCTCAGACGAAGTTTGTACCGCCCACAATTGGGGGTACAAATACCGCGTTTTGGGGAGGAGCAAGTCAGTTCAGTCCTGTTCAGTTCTGTTCACTTTACTTCAGTCAATTCAGTCCCTCTTGCCGATTACTGACTTCTCCTCTCTCTCTCTCGCTCCGTTCAGGCTCTTTGCCCTACAAGCGGCCTTGCCGCACAAGACAAGACACGAACACGCCGGTGGACCTGCCACCTGCAGGGTCAAGCCTCCGTTGAGGAGTCCTCAACAGGGGGGTCGTATTTGGTCCGCTAGGAGGGAGGGGGTGGTAATTGTTGAGGTAGGCAGTGATCAGCAGAATTTTTCAGGCCTAGGGTCTAAAGTGTAAGGGGAGAAGTGATTAAATTGACTAAATGGGTTCGAACCCAAAACTAGTTTAACTTAATTATCATGGAAACCTCATGCATGGCGCAATCTACAACGAAACCGGCCAGTACCAATAACTCTTTCGTTGGTCCGCTGACACCGAAACCACGTACAGAGACACCTCCGGAATTCACCGATGAGCCGTGGAAAGCGATATCTATCAACGGGTACCACCGTGGATGGACACTCCAGAAACAATGGGATGAAAGCGGAGAATTAGCTGATGTGGACCTTCCATATCTTATACGATCGCAAGTACGTAATCTAGTGCTGGCGGCCACTATGCGGACCGGAAAAACGTTTGTTTTCATTGAGAATGTGGATGAAATCCTCATGCATGGCGCATCCCACAGAAAAGCTGACCGACGCTTCTCGCCTTCCCACTAGGCCTCCGAGAGCGAAGGATGCATACTGGGAAAATTTCAGTAGCAATGAATCGATTTTTGAAAGATTCGTGGGAAAATCTCGCAAATTCGACGAAAAAAAAGCTTTCCTCAACTGGCATTTTTGAATTTTTCTTGCTTTGTTTTGAAGATATGGCATAGCTCAGGTAGTCATTCGAAAGCGACAACCCAGCAGACCCTGCTTCACCAAAACGAGCTCATATAGTTAAGTTTGAAGGAAGTTATGACCATTTCCGTGGAACACTTTGAAATTTTCCTCATCAAATCCTCATCAACCTTCCCTCAAACTAACTTCCTTCATTTTGAAGATATGGCAAGGTTCAGGTAGTAATTCGGAAGCGACAACCTAGCAGTCCCTGCCTCACCAAAAAAAACTCATATGGTTAAGTTTGAAGGAAGTTATGGCCATTTCCGTGAAACACTTCGAAATTTTCCTCATCAAATCCTCATCTGGAAACCCATATCGAGAACTAAGCAACCATTGAAGCAAGCAAGTGGCCAATAGACAGGTCTAAGGGAGTTATTAGGGAAACACTTTACAGCTGTTTGAAAGATGGGCTCTAGGTAAAGTTTGAATTATTTCCAAAATGTTGGAATTTAGTATGGATACCGCGCTCCATCGTGATCGCCGCGTCGCACGTCGCCTGAAACGAAATTAAAAGCCGATGATGCCCGCTTCAGATAGATTTTTATTTACTACCCTACTCTCCTATTTTTATTTACTACTCTACTCCTCGTCGATTACTCTCCTTTTGTGTATATTTCGCTGAAGCGCGTGTCAAGAATCCTCTAACAAATTAGTTTTCTTGAGTAGTAAACGACCATTTCGTATGATCAGGTTTTTGACTTTATATAACCTAGGTATTATCCATCCAAAATAATAATAACAGACGTAAAAGAGGGGGGTCGTATTGAGATCCACTTTTGGGGGGGGGGGGATCGTATTTTTTAAAATTTTTCCTCATCTGGACGCTTGACCCTGGCCACCTGTCCACAACTTACACATCCACACGACAACAAACAATGTTAACAAGTAATGCATATTGTAGGTAGCTATTATTGTAAAATAATTAGCTTTTGTGTACTCATGTTGTATAATAAAGGAATTTTGTACGACAAACTACCACTGAATCAAAACATGGTGCATCGGCCAAAATTAATAAGACAACTACAATTAATAACACTTACAACTCCGCCTGAACTAATACCACTTACAACGCTCATCCGAAACAACTCACGCCTGAACTAATACCACTTACAACTCTCATCCGAACTAACTCCACTTACAACTCAAGCCTGAACTATTGTACTGTACTTTCTTGCACTTACAACTCATGGTTGAACTCATTACAACTCATTACAATGCTACAGTAAAACTCATGCTTGAACATATGCCTGAACCTATGCTCGCCTAAATTCATGCCTGACTTACTTACACTTACATTTCATGCCTGCACACATGGTTGCCTGAACTCATGTCTCAACTAATTACACTTACAGCTTATGCCTGTTTGAAATCATGCTTGAACTAATTATACGTATAACTCATGTCTGAATTCATGCTTTCCGAACGCTGCACTGATTACATGTTCAATTCATGTCTGAATTTATACTTGTCTGAACTCATGCCTGAACTAATTACACGTACAACTCATGTCTGAATTCACGCTTGTCTGAATTTAAGCCTGAACTGATTACACGTACAACTCATGTCTGAATTCATGCTTGTCTGTACTTATACCTGAACTAACTGCACGTACAAATCATGTCTGAATTCATGCTTGTCTGTGCTTATGCCTGAACTAATTGCACATACAACTCATACCGGAATGCATACCTGTCTGACCTCACGCCTGAACTATTTTAAGATACAACTCGTGCTTTATAACCTCCTCATCGCACAATTAATCGTATCATATCGAGCCTCCTCAACACACAGCAAAATCAATTTGCTACTTACAAAAAAAACGACACAGAATGCGTTCACGGTGCTGCACATCGAAGAGCGAAAATTCAATGAGCATATTCATGTTGCAAACGGTTCAAAAACAAGCCAATATGAAATCTGAACATATCTGCCTCCGTTGGTGGAAAAAAAATCTAAAATCTACCCATATATTCTACAGCTCGAGCATATCATAATGCACTTACTGCTCGAACAATGTATAACCGATCTATCCCCTGAATATACTTCAATTCTACAAGCTGAACTGATCTACTGCCTGAACACATACAACTGATCTACAACCTGAATCGCCTGAACACACTGCAACCGACCTATAGTCTGAACTGATTTATCGCTCGAATACACTACAATTAACTCACAGCCTGAACTGGTCTACCACCTTCACACAACACCACTGCTCTCCTGCCTGGACCTATTCCAATTAAATTTCAGCCTGAATACACTTCAACGCATTCATCCCTGAGTATAGCACAGTTGTGCTATAAGCTCTACACTACAAATGATCCAATTTTTGATAACTCTTATTCGTTCTTTGACCAAGCACAGTTCAATTGCAGCCTGAATGCACCTACCACCTCAACGTACCTTCAGCCTGAATACACCACAATTGACGTTTAGTCTGGAAAAGTTTTAGACACCTTACGGTTCTGTGAACTGACGTACAATTGACGATGACTTTCAGGCCCCGGTTATCCTGTATAACCTATCTGAAGGAGCATAACAAGCTACGGGCCGAGAAAAAAAAATACCACAATATACCAACCACAAGTATCAATTACACCTCGGCCCAATGTATATACGTACATAGTATCAAAAAAAACTTCGTCTTCGTGCTCCATGTCCTCATGATCTCAGCGCGCACCTTTTTATTTTTTTTTCCGATGGAGCACGATGGAACAAAAAATACACATATATCCCCATCGTTAATCATTATATGTTATGCTTTGTAAATACGCATGCCGGCTACACGCAACTGTTCTGATTAACAATTGCTCAGGATCCTGATTTCAATTTTCACAGCTCACGACAGAGCAAAGAAAAAACACAATCGAGAAGACCGCGGAAACAAGATGTTTACGGCCAAAAAGATTTGAAAAGGGAGCTGGAGTTAAAATATAGATTATGATGGCAAGCTTGCACAGATATACATCTGAAAACGGTGTCTTTTAAATTCGGAGCCACAGACAGAAAAAATAAATTCTGAACACCCGAGGCAAACTCGCAAAAATGCTGATTATCAAGAACAAATTCTGAAAATCCGAGACAAACTCGGAAAAGTGCTAAATGTCTGAAGCACAATTCAAAGTACACAACAGGAAAGCCACGAAATTGACAGGCTGCACAATGTCTAAAGATATTCATTCTTTTCTGACCGTTTTGCTATTATTCTGAATCATTTATTTTGCGGATCCGCCCTACTCGCTCCCGTATCGAAATATGATTTGTTATGGCTCCAGATTCATAAGGTATGACCTTTTAAAGTAATGATAATCAGCTGTAATATGACGTTTCGAAGACACAGTAAAAGTCAATGAATCACGTGATTGGAAAGTCGACTTCACAATTTAATGTTCCAAAATACTGTAAAAACTCTTGTACTTCTTGAAGTATCAAAAATCAGTTGACTATACAAAGTTCTGACGTCAGAAATTATTATCATCACAACAGACGCTTCAAATTCAACAAAGATACAAGAAGCCTGCCACAAGAAGCCTAAGGTGGTTCTTCTTACAAATTTCTTTATGTAAACCAACATGACTATTTCATTCAAACTCAAAATATAAACAAGCTAAGACTGCTTAAGTACTCGTTATTACCAAGCTAAACCTGCTCACATATTCGTCAACAAGGTACAAAACGGATACAGTGAAACCCACTCAGAGTCAAAAAACCCACAATGATTCAAAAAAAACAGCCAATCTATCCTTTGAACCACACATCTACAAAGTCTTAGCCATCATTACCCTCATATAACATGCAAACTCCAACAATTTTCTGATTACAGGACATATTCTGTCACTGCATAACATTTCCCACTTCGTTCTCCTCTTACTCACATATCGTACACTATCCCCCGTCCCTTTTCCGTCAAAGCACTCAGTGAACACCTTCCAGTTACATAGACAAAGTATCATTTGTTGGCAACGCTATGGCGCAATACGCTGTGCGACGCCTCGCTGTACATAAATGTTGAAAGCTCATGGCTTAGCGTTGCAACATTCAGCCCTTTCATGAGAAGAGAAAAAGACACGACACCAGACGGGCATAGCAGGCCGCATGATGACATCATCACAAACAATCACGATATTTACAAGTCATCACGACGATATTTACATATCATCCCAATCAACCACGGCATTCGCAGTCTATATACACTTACTAGGGCGCTCGAGGGAATAGAACGTGAGACAACGGAATCTCTAAATTAATCAAACTATTAATGTAGACACTAATACATTTCAAAAAAAAACCAGCTCAGAAGTAATACAATACAGCTCAGAAGCTTTGGTTCCGATTCCCATGCACTAAAGCAAAGCCTGCGCATTATTACAATGCTCCGTTATCAACCCTTTTTACAGATGGACCATACGATCTCTAGAGACGGAGACAGTATCCTGAAAGCCGACGTACACCTTATCGGTCATGACATCTACCATGAAAGCCGTTTATAAAAAGGCGTAAGAACCATCACCTGTCATACTTATAATACTTTTATCCTCCTTCATAACACTTAACTCCTCACGCATTAGTTACGTTCCCATTATTTTATAAACTCCTCAAAATATCTTAATGATCTCAAATGAGACCGAGACTACACCTCTTCTTCAACCTTTAATTGAATATAACAAATCTGAAAACTAACCCATTATGGAACGATTATTTTTTCCAAGTAGCAAGTTTGAACTACACCATTTCAGATGGATCAGGCACCTCCTAGGCGCTCGAGACAAGCAAACATACACCCTGCAATCTTGCTCCTCTTACAATGTCATAACGATCGACTACAACACCTTGAACAGTTACTTTCTAACCTCACGGTGAGTTCACCCGAAGAGATAACTTCGATAGACACCACGATCACGAGAAATTATTATAGGCCCGTCTGGTCAATTTGGAGGTCCATGTAAACAATATAGAAATGGAGTACATTCTCATTGCGAACACGGTCCTCACAAGAAACATATTCCCAACGGGCTCTTATCAACAGAAGGACTTAACCGTATACCAGTCTTGAGAACACGTGCTGTTGCAGTGGAACTTATGCTCATGCTAGACCCCAATACACACCGTATCGCGCAACAAATACAAGATTTCCAATGCAACATATTACCTCAGCAACTTATCGGCTGTTACAATTGCTTCAAAGGTGCAACGGCCAATATATTATGTAAGTCCGATACACTCAAGTCCACGGCACAAGTTAACTGTGGACTACAACAGTTCACCCTAACTTGCACACGAACGGGTACACAAAATCACGTACTCTTATTTTACAATAAGGCACGAGTACACGAGGTCTGCAAGTACACGAGGTCTGCAAAGCACAATGTGGCTCTCATACAATAATTTTTACATTGCAGGGAACCCTCAACTATATAAATGGCATGAAACCCTTATGGAACTACCTTCGATTGTGGGACAATAGAACCAACACTGACACCCCCTCCTTTGATATAGACCTTGCCTTTCCGGACATTTCACATTTCTTTGAAACATGCAAACAGTTTCTAATCTACACAATAACCGTACTTCTGTTATTTATCAGTGCCCTAATGCTCAGTCACACCCTCCTTTGCACACAACCATACACGCGAAAACGAAAATCCTACAACTTCTACACGATCGTCTCATCGCTCCCGCCGGCGAGAATACTCCTCGCTATTCTCGCGGCAGTTCGACGTCTCTTCTACCTCGCCGTCTTCATAATCCGACTTCCTCTACGTCTATTGGCTTCTTCGCGACTGCTACACTGAAGATATACTTGCCCACGAGAAACATCTATTCTTCGACACAACCTCGCAACAGATTATTAACACTACACGTCCCTTCACCACTTCCCTCTGGAGCTACTTCTAAATAGTAGCTATCTTTAGATCTCATATGTAACTAATTATATAATAGTGTACTAATTCGTAGTCCTTAGATTGTATTGGTATACTTTGAATTGTATTGTATTAGTAATCCTATATTCGAATTGTATCAGGAACTGTATATTCTGAATTGTATTACTATTTAATATTAACTAATGACACAAACGACAATTACAACACTCATCAGGTGGCGGGGAGGATGCAAACGGCCGTTTACATATGGTCGACTCTTTCTTTCGTTGTGCGGAGTGTCATGACTCTGCAGTCATGATCACGAGCAAGCGGCTAGGTGCCTCTTGGTACCTGCATCTCACAACGCCAGCATACACGTAATAAACGTTCAATGGTCAAGCAGACACTTTTATGGCCATCTCAGACGAAGTTTGTACCGCCCACAATTGGGGGTACAAATACCGCGTTTCGGGGAGGAGCAAGTCAGTTCAGTCCTGTTCAGTTCTGTTCACTTTACTTTAGTCAATTCAGTCCCTCTTGCCGATTACTGACTTCTCCTCTCTCTCTCTCGCTCCGTTCAGGCTCTTTGCCCTACAAGCGGCCTTGCAGCACAAGACAAGACACGAACACGCCGGTGGACCTGCCACCTGTCCATAACTTACACATTCACACGACAACAAACAATGTTAACAAGTAATGCATATTGTAGGTAGCTATTATTGTAAAATAATTAGCTTTTGTGTACTCATGTTGTATAATAAAGGAATTAAATTAAAAAGTTGTACGACAAACTACCACTGAATCAAAACACACTTAGCCACTTATACATACATAGTAGAATCTTGAGAGCTAGTCTTTCTCGTGGATTTATCATATCACCCCTCCTCCCCCACCCCCTTCCGCCTATTTGGGAGCTAGAAAAATTTTGAATTTACGGAGTTTGTTTGACTTGATCCTTCGCTGGATAACCTTTGATTAGTAGAAGCTCTATTACAAAAACTTACGTATTGCATACAAAGGGAATTATTATAGTGGTTTACATAATTTCATGACTATGCTTTGTTTGATTGACCTGGTACCACCAAGACCGTCAGGAGCACTTATATTCGACCGGTATAACTCGGACAATCATCAGCTTAAGCGAAATTTTCATCGAGATTCTCCCACCGCATTAAACACGAACATTATATTTGTTCTGTAAATCCTTTCGATGACTATCCAGCTCCCTCATAAATAATGTCATACTTACTCCGGAACTAACACTAGTTAGCCATAAATCAACCCTTTTGGCTACTTAGGTGCTGTGCGTAACCTTTTCGGCTACTTGGGTGCTCTGCGGCGGCGCCTTCAGAACCCAGCGTCATATCCTTATCTGGGAACAGATTAACCCTTGTATTCAAGTTTCACTGAGTTGCTGAAAAAGTCACGGGCGCGACACGACACAATAGCGACAAAGCTGATACGAAAAGCACTCAAGCGGCGCCGGCCGCGAGTGAGTATCATACCAGTACCATAACATTACATGAAGCACCTGTGAAGATAAAGCTTTATGCTACCCGAATGAGCAAATGTACTTCGAAAAATACTGCTTCAATATGCAAATAGTCTTGTGTATCAGGAAAGGCCAATAGTGAATATTTGTGACAAAGAGATCGAGACTAAAAAATGCTCTGTATTGATCGACATGGATTTACTTATTCGTTGCACCCGTTAATGTTGTGATTAGTGTAGGGTCAGGTGAGTGGGTTTACTTCACGAGATTGATTTACTACCAATTTCAAGATTTTGGCTACATACCTGGGCTACCTATGCAAAAAATAAAGGGCGAAAAAAAGCAGATATTTGGAGAGTTGAATGTGTAATAAACATGGATATTTGTAACCTAAATGGTCAAGGGGTGTGTGCAGATATGACGAGGAATCGCGTGGCCGCACGCGGCGAGTGGTGCGGCGGGTGCGAGTGCCAGTGGTAGGGCATGGCAGCCTTCAAGCGAGGCAGTGTGGCATAGGTAGAAGTGCGGAGGTGACGCAGCCACGCTCTGCCGTGTTCCCAAGGGCAATCGATACGGCGAGTCGTGTGGTGGTGCCGCGAATGGAACGCCGCGAAGCGATTCCCCGTCATACTGCACACACCCATGTTGAGGGATCTTCCATCAGATCCAATTTCATCTATGATGAAGGGGATGCTAGTTACTGTAACCGTTCCTAACACAATGTTTTTGTCTCACAAGAATGTTAATTTCGTCGTTCCTATCATGAATTACCCTCGACATAAAGCTCAGGACCTAACCTCCTGAAATTCTGATCGGAACTTTTGCACGCCACCCGGGTTGCGTCACATGGTTGGCAGATTGTAAGATTGTGTCGACGAGCCTTCCTGTGATGGCTCGTAAAAATTCCTTGATAACTGGGCAATGTTCTTTCTTTTTCTACATGATTTCTGTACCAATTCTACATGCTCCCTGCTTTGACAACGCTGGCTACTTTCCGATGCAAATCTATACCTTCTTTGATTTCCTCCGTGCTGAAGCGTTACCACGTATGCCCCCACCCCTTGTCCAAATATGTGCACAGTTTTTCATTAATGTGGTGTGGTAGACGGTGTGCCTGTGTATTGTCCAACCAACATATTCACATATTCTTTGTATACGTTGATGATTAATGTAGCTTATAAAACATGTTTGGTCGAGTCTCCTACTTCAGTGAATTCATAACACATTGAAAATGCAAATACAATAGTTTCCTGAATTACAATAAGATATGTAGAGGTATGTGTAGTAAAGAACGACCATAAAATTCAAAATTATTCTAGGTCAAGCACGTGCACTGTGTCGTTCTAATTCATGGTCAATGGACAACAAACGGTAGAGAAAGTCGTGCTTTACCTCCGTTCTGCAACAACTTCTTTCAAGTGCCCCAAACGATTTGAGAATGATACCAGTGGAAATCTCTGCTCTTGTCGATTCCAAAGGTTTTCTGGAATCTCTTTTATTCAACCCCTCCGCACGACATTCTCGCAGAGCGATTTTCGTCTATGCAGCAGAGTCGTAAATCTTCAATTTGACTGTGATATATAAAACGCTTCGTCTGTCTGTCCCTCCGTCCGTCCGTCGGTCCGTCGGTCCGTCTGTCCGTCTGTCACGAAATTCATATCTCGCGTCGCAGTAGAGCTGGGACTTTGAATTTTTAAAGACACCGTTAGGAATAAAGTTGGCAAATTGTGGATTACGAAAGTAGAGGTGCTCAGCAATATAGCAGTAGAGAAAGAACGACATAAAACGGCGAAAAACCGAGAAATAGGAACCCAAAAATCGCCCTTCTCTCCCTCGTCCTCTGCTTCTCTAGCCGGTGTGGACTGAAGACAGGCCCGAGTCTGAACCAGCTGGCCGCGATTGTTGTCCCGCCCCTCCACGGCGGCTCCCCCGGCCGCATAACCGCATAACGGCATGCCGAGCTTCGGGGTCGCATAAGACCTCGAGCCGCGTTTTTTATATGCGATTTTCATCACATGTGACCTCTTCTGAAGAAGAAGGTTCGTTTCAGAGAACATGTACTCCCAGATCTCAGTTTTCCCTTACCCCTAATGTTGCCTTTGAAGTGATATAAGGGGTGTTAAGTTAACATCAGTGGTGAGGGAACGGAAGTGATAACAACTGATAAGGGCTGATAAGGAGCCTCGAAAGGCGAATGGCGAGAAATTGTTATCTCGCGTCGCCGCAAGCTGGGGCCCTAAATTTTTAAAGTGATATGAAGACAAGATTGACGGGAGGAATCTTGTTTCCCTTTTCCGTTTTTGCGGACTGCCCGTTTCTGAAACCGTTCGAGTGATGATTGATCGATCGATACGATCAAATCCAATTAGCATGCTTCCATGTTGTGTGCGCCAGCCCAACTGGTTGTATATAATCGAGAAGAGCATGAGCTCGATCATTTCAGTGTCTTTCAGTCACGAATCAGCAATTACTGAAAATTAAATGAGGGAGTAAAAACAATTTTTAGTCTGAAGTCGTCGATTTTCCGTATGAAAGATAATGAAATGATCACGGATCCATAATCTTATCTAATATGCAGGTGAACCCGAAAAAAAGCGAATTTTTCGCTCTGAAACCTACGGTCGAAGTGAAGCATTTACTACACCTCTGCGTCAACGCAAATCCCCTGTGGTCATCTGATACTAGATATGAGGAAACTTCACAATTATCTCGAAGGAGTGAATAAAGCAAAAGTTCCGCCAACTCCTGGATTTTGTCATTATACAGCCTTAAAATGGTACCACTTTCAAATCAGTTTGGCGAAAAGACGGAGCACTGAGCGCCTCTTATTTGTCTTTTCATGTCGATTGCCTGTGAATTAGGAGCAGTATCATAGACTTTTTGGGAATGATGAAAAACTTGAATTAAAGATTTCGCGCCCAAACGCACAATTCACATGCGCCGGAATGAGGGTATACGTTGGATCGTTGCTGGATCATCACTGGTGAAGACTTGGGTGATTTAGTGACCATGTCCCTGTCGTGCGGAAAGATGGAGACGAGACATTTCTCAACGCTCTACCCCATCTACTGTAGGTCTTGGAGCCTACTTGCGATGTATCTTAGCGGCTTTCACTTTTTCGCGTGCAGCCTTGAATGCGGTCCTTATTAGGCAAATACCACGTAAATATATGGGTTAAAAAGGAACTCGTTCTTCCGTGCACGATTCCCTTAGACACATTCCAGCAAAGGTGAAGGGCAATAAAGTTAAACTATCCGAGGGGAACTGGGTGTTTCAGCGAGAAAAGTAGCTTCGTGATGGATAAACCACTTCTGACTTCACCCCACCTGCCATCCCGCTCCCCCCCTCCCCCCCTCCTCCCCCCACCCCAGTATCCACATAGCATGAAAACTATTATAGATTCCGTTCTTGTAAAGTGTTGGCGTAGAATAGATTGAGGAATATAGCTTCTGATGGTGGTACCATTGCAATAACAATAAAATAAATTTTTGACTTGTGAGAGTTTAAAAAAAGGTTGAAGGTGGGAAATAAAGACAATAAAGACCTTAGTTTGTACTTCTCTGTTATGCCAACGAGGTTGTTAGGTGGAATATTTATTTGAGGCCTAACGTTTCGACCAGATCGTCTTCCTCAAAGGCCTAAACGTGGCTCAAGATTTAAGATTCTATCCACTACACCACCAGAAGCCTCATCCCTCTAGCGGTTCTGACGAAACATCGAGGAACCGCCGGAGAAACCCCGTACGAAAGTACTAAACTCACCAGTCCGCCACCACGAGAGTGGGACGCCGCCACTCCGTGTCAGTTGTCGTCAGTGAATGAGAGATGCCATGCTGTCCTTATACATAGTATAATGGGGACATGCATGTCTCCCTCCTCATATCAGTTGCTCGCAATGTGGCGCAAATGGCAAGAGATCATTCGTAATGGATAGGCACTCATTTCGCTTGCTCATACTTGGATTTCTTGCGGAAATCCAAAGCGCTTCGAGCACTTTCCTGGCTGAAATCTCAGTCTCGCATGCCAGAATACTGCACTTCACATCAAAGTCGTTTCCGTCATGCTCCTCGGTCATGTGCTTTCCTAGAGGTGTTCTTCTGTTACCTAGTCTTTTACCAGCAAGATGTTCTCTGATACGTATTGCTAGTCTTCTTCCAGTTTCCCCAATGTACGTTGCGTTACATGTCTGACATTCAATTTGATAGACTACATCAATTTTGGCGCAATCCCCAGTTGTACCATACGGGCATGTAGCACAATTCTCTGACACGCAACGCTTATCGTAAAGCCTATTCCGCACGAGCTGGCTTTTGATGTTGCCATTAGGGACATTCACTAAGACAACATCATCATCCAGCTGTGCTTGGACAAGGCATCTTTGGATTGCAGCAGTTACTCTGTCAGAGATGAAAGGTATGCATAAGGGAACCTTATTAAGACGCGGTATATTACGTTGCTCAGTGCGTATTCTATTATGGCGTTCTGGTACAACATAGCCATTTGATGCAGCTATGTCAGAAGCTAGACGTATAGACTCACGCCGCTCTGTCGGACCTGTGCATACATTTGCAGCCGTCTTGAACATGTTCTTGATAACTGCATGTTTCACAGTCGTGGGATGGGCAGATGTGGCGTGAATCAAGATGTTCTTAGAGCTAGCTCTGTACCACTTCACACTGAGCATGCCATCGGACACTTTCACCTGCGTGTTCAGGTAGGGAAGCCAGCCATGGCGTGGTACTTCTCTTGTAAGCTTGATGTACTGTGACTGCTGGTTCATTAGGCGGAAGCACTCATCCATTTCGGACTGTGTTGATGTTATAATGAAACAGTCATCTATGTATCTGCAGTACATCAATGGTAAGCGTCCAGCACTGGTTCTTCTATTCTGCTCATGAAGCAGATCGCAAGTACTGAAGCTAAGCGCTGACCCATTGCCAAACCTCTAATTTGGCAGTAATACGTACCCGACCACCTAAAGATGTTGCACTGCAAGCACTCCTTGATTAGAGTCATGATGTGCGCTTTATTCAGTCCAAGGGTCTCTATGGTTCCAAAATACCTGTCCAGCATTTCGGACAGTGCCTGTAAAGCTTGATCGTTTTGAACGTTAGTATAAAGCGCAGTGACATCGAATGACTCCATCACGCAACCTGTTTCCAAGCGTAAATTGCGCAACTGTTCAAGAAACTTAGTCGTGTTGGTCAGATGCGATGGAATTTTGGTCAACAGCTGGCTCACGATACAGTTGAGGAACCACGAAATTCGATCGGTTGGCCCGCCTACACAACTTATTATTGGTCGTATCTTGAAAGTGTCCGCTGACATTGATAGCACATCCGCAGGGACAAGTTTGTGGGTTTTTACGAGGCTATAGAAGACAGGACAATCCGGATTATCAAGTCTTAATCTACTGAGGAACTTCTTGTCGAGGCCTGCGGACTTACCTTGAATCATCCAAGCTTTGTTGAGATGTCTACATTGGGTAAGGAATTCTTGCTCGGTCGCGCGACGATAGACCGATGTGTCTGCCAGGTGGAGGCTTGTAATCTCACGATCGAGTTTTTGCGGCATAACCACAAACTCTCCACCTTTGTCACTTACAGAGATACGTATGGTACCGTTCGATCTTAGCTCACGTAGCTCTTTGAAACCTTGCCAGTGTTTGTATGTCAAATTGCTACAGCGAACTCCCCTGTTCTGATTCAGAACAGATAGCACGCCAGCTGACAAACTTCTCAATTTGACATCCACTTCTGGTGTGGGATCAGTTTCTCTGTAGAGGGTACGTGGAAACGGTATAGATGGAAAAGATTTCTGGTTTGTGACAGCAGTATTGTTATCGCGAGCTTACTTCAAACGCAGCAAATCTCGTAGCCTTTGTAAGTTACCCACAAATTTGCGGAACGTTGAAGCATTGATGTTGTGTGCAGGTGAAAACGACGGACCGAGACTGAGAAAGTCAAGTGCATTGGATGAAATATAAGTGTGACCCAGAACAGTAACTCTTGCCAGCTCCGCACTATTGCTAGCGTTAATGTCAGTGGGGCGGTGACTTATGTGTGAGTCGTTCCCAACGTTACGAGGGCTCTCTTGGAGTGTTCCCAAAAGTCGGTCATATTTCGCACAGAGAGCGGATTTAGCCTTAGATCGTATAGAGGAGCAAATCAATCTTGACCCACCCTCAATCCTCCTCCAAGTCACTTCTGGAAGAAGACGCCGGCATGCTTGTTCTTTTGCATTACACTTCAATAACGTCGAATACAATATGTACTGTTTCTTCTTGATAACCACGCTCAGGAGAGAGCGGTGAATCTTCAAAACAGCTGGATGGGTATCACCATATCCACATATTGTACTGATCTTCGTATTCGTTATGAAGCGTGGCAGCACACCGGTCGCTCGACATCGCAGGAGAAATTTCAAGGATTGCCGGGTGGCTACCACCTTTTGACGAAGCGAAAGTGCTTCGCGCACCAAAGAGAAGTAACGTGGCGGTACGTTTCGTAACAAATTCCAACTTCTCTCTTCGTAGAACCTCGGCATCGATATTAGTTTGTACTTCGGCGTACGGGGTTTCTCCGGCGGTTCCTCGATGTTTCGTCAGAACCGCTAGAGGGATGAGGCTTTTGGTGGTGTAGTGAATAGAATCTTAAATCTTGAGCCACGTTTAGGCCTTTGAGAAAGACGATCTGGTCGAAACGTTAGGCCTCAAATAAATATTCCACCTAACAACCTCGTTGGCATAACAGAGAAGTACAAACTAATATCGATGCCGAGGTTCTACGAAGAGAGAAGTTGGAATTTGTTACAATAAAGACCATTTCATCAAGCACTCTATCGTAGATTCTTTTAGGGGCATACCATGCAATAACCAGACTAGTCGCTTACCTTCTTGTGGCAAATACGCCCTCGGACATTAGCTATACCCTGGTTGGGCGCTTTACCCACATGATCTCAGCTTAACGCCCCAACCAATTACAACCTCATTGAACGCGCCGATTTCGAACGCGGTGTTGTGATGGAAGTAGATTAGATAGAAAGACCCAGCAACGAAGACAAGCTTAGCCGGGCGAAACTGGTGATTTCGTTGACTTGTACGCGATACCATCAAGTAAAGGCTTACCTATATACATATACAGTCCCTGTATTACCACGAGTGCGGTGTGCGAGCCTTGCTTTCGGTTTCTCTAGAGCTTACGACCGCTTTTTTCATTCGGTGAAAATCAAGACGCGATAACGCCTTCATTCCATCGCGAGGTGTGCCTTTGAAGATCAGTTTTTCGTATGGTAAATACTGATCTTATTCATAAATTTGTACTTGCTATCAACCCTTATCTTACACAACATGAAACTTTCGGGCGCTTGTCTATGATGTACTGCGTTCTATATTCTACTTCCATGACCGAATACGCTCCTGCTAGCCTCAGGTCTCCCTCCCATTAGAGTAGAGAGAGCCTTACACCAGGTTATCTAACCTTCAAGTTATAGCTGAACATGCCTTCTTACGTGCTCCGTATGCTCGCATTTTTCGAACTCTTCCCCAAAAGTACTAAGAGCCTTGGTGGCTCCTGATCGGTTTGCTCTACGCTGATTGTGAATTTGCAGAGCATTGCGAAGTTGATATTCACTTCCACAACCGGTGAGCCTTATTCACAGCTGAATTAATTCTCACCATTGAAGAAAATGTGAACATTTTGTGTCCCAGAACTTCTATGAGAAGAATTGATCGATAAAATGTTTGAACAATTTAGGACACCAAAGCGTTATCAAATATTTTGTTTGATGGAACTGAGTTGATCATTTCTGACAACTTTCAGAGTTCTTCTCTTTCCCAAGTAAAATCACTTGACTGGAGCAACGTTACTGTGCTGTTTACAGGCCTTCATGGAAATTCAACAGTGTTGAGGATACTTTCTCCTTGATTTCTTCACATAATTTGAGATTCCCTTCGCTCTGTTGGTAATTTTCACCTTGCAGTTCGAATAACTGCAAGTTAACGGTACACTGTATGCGTGTGGAATTTCATTTCAAGTATTTGTGTGCCCCACACATCCCGCCTCGAGTGGCCCGAAACCTTCCTTTTGGTCTACCTCATCCATTTCCGCATCTGTGGATTTTTTTTGTTCATCTCGCTTCAGTTAATTTGTTTCTTTCAAATGCGGAAAGAAAAGGTCAGTACGTGCAAGGAAAATGCTTTGCGTTGATATCCTATGAACTTCAAGTGAAATTGATGATCATAGCGTCGACATTGGCCGGGGAGGGGCTGTACCTGCAGAGCTCAGTGATAAGCACTAGAACCTAAGTTTCAATAAGACGATGAGACGAAAGTATTTCACAATGAATGCGAGTGAAGAAATTTGAAATAAATGTCTTTTTTGCTTCAGGTGGGAATACATATCGATAAAACACACTGCAACTATGCAATTCGGCAACACTTATTGGTACTGTAGAGATTGTAGAGGTCAAAAAGGGGAGGGGTCGTATTTGGTCCCTTTGGAGGGGGAAGGCACGTACTAGAGCGGCTATTTCTCGACTCGTAGGACCTGATTACAGTACCACCCATACTTTTGCAAAATCGGCGAATTGCCGTCGTTGTGCCACACGCGTTGTCCATCTATTACTTTAAAGGTCAGACGAATGGATAGAGCTCCGAATCTGTCCACGTATGTAAAGCTTGTTCTTCTCCACTGGATCATTCTAGTTTTGAAAAAAAAATGAAAATTGACCTTTTGGGGGGGGGGGTCACGATGTTTTGATTAATTCTAATCAGAAAACGAGATTTTTTTCACGCGCCTCGTACAAAGCCTGTTTTTCGTGAAGTAGAAGCCATTTCGGATTGTTCAGTAGTGCTGCTGATCTAGCGCGGAGGAAGTTTGTGAATCGTTCGTAATTATAGCCATTTTAAGTGTTAATGCATGGTTCTTCCCTATGCATTAACTTGCATTTCATGAGAATCGCCACTCTGAGGAGGCAAGAAAATATGGAAAAGGATTCAGTAGAATTTCACTTTCAGGTTGAAGTTGATCAAAACCACTCATGAATGCGATCAAGCGATCACGAAAACATGCCCTTGCCGGAGTTGTTGGTACTTGGCCGTGTTCATACTCAACGTCGGCAGGGCTTGGCTGCGTTCACAGGTTGAGAGGCAGAGTGGCACGGGGAAGGTGCGAAGACGATACAGACGACAACGGCTGGCTGGCATAGGGGGAGAAACAGAGATACGCAGCCACGCGCGGTCACCGACACTGCAGAGTATGAACGCAGCCGGCGAAGAGTTGCGCTGGCGAAGTCATGGCATAGCGACGGATGGCGTTGATTTCTCCGTAGCAATCCTCCGATTTTGCGGAGCTCATTAGAGGTATTGTACCTGATCATTTCCGATAATGCGATGGACAAGACGAAAATTGTATTTGTATTTGCATTTTATTCGCATTTGTGGTTTATTGTTTGTATTTTATTTGTTGTATTTTATTTGTATTTCTTCACCCATTAAACAGCGCCTCAATACTTCTTCAAGCGCTCATTGTTATCACAGTGAAAATAATGGCATAGTGTCAGATAACAACGATCTTGCTACACTAGAGTTCGTGGCTGCTACTGCGAATTTCCGTAGTTGCGAAAATTTACAGTGAAGCGTGGTACAAAATGAGCAACAAGGAAAAATCACCACAGAAGGATCCTGAAGAGACGTGAGTAAATTTTCTTCTCGTAAAAATTGTTGAACTATTCTTTCGTCCTTCGTTCTTTATTGATACACTTGCCACACTGTTATGATACTTATAATGAAATTTCTGCTAGCCTTACAGCCGTGGAGAATAAACACTAATATCTTTTCGATGACCAGGCATCTGTAGAAGACCTTCCACCCTACCGTCATTACGTTCACCAGAGCTGACTGCGAACTGGGAGCACCGAAATTAGTTCGCCTCTGAACGAATCGAGTTCTATTTTGTGAACAGCCTTCTATCGGAGAAGGGTTTTAATTTCCCATGGAACTTCGAAAGGATACCTGTGTAGATGGATCAATAGGATTTCGAAGGCTGATTACAAACATGAAAACCAAGATTGCAAAATGGCGTTCTGAAGCGAGATAGGAGATGTCATTGTTTGCGTGCGATATCTCATCGGTGGAGCAATGTAGGCCTCGTCAGTGAGACTTACCCTGACGCACCAAAACAGCCTGTGTGGCTCAGTGATAGTACCTTCACTCTGTAAGCGAAGGGAAGTCGTCCGTCTGCTTCCCACTGACGCTAATTTTTTTTTGCATTTCGCATTTTAGCATTCAATAAATACATCATTTTCAAACTGTAACGTTTTTGTATTGGCGCCTGACGGTACTGTGAATGTCTTTTTACATGAGAAAAATATTCGCTCATGAATTTTTGTACTATCAACATTCAAAACAAGAAAAAAACCACCCAAACTCTCAGTATCACCACCTCCCACGCACCAGCATCACAAAAACATTTGGAGAGATATTCTTTGTTTCCTGCTCATCAGACTTTCTCCTTTTACCACTATTCGTCGCATTTGGTAATCCAGCACACTTAGGTCCTGGTGTTCGCAGCGTATAAGCCACGTGTCATTTTGCAAAATAAATGTGATAATCTTGTAAGGGACCGAATTACTTCAGCGGATGGTTTGTTGGCCAACTCGATATTTCGGCCCTAACATCGGAAAGGCGGACCGTGGAAGCTTGGATGACAATGCGTTCACGAAGGTGTTGCGAGACCTTGCCAAGAAAACATTGACTGCTTCCTTTTTGGCTTTTTACTTGCAGTTGTCGCGATAGAGATCTTTGCTATGTTTGCTTTTTGGTTTTTTCTTTAATTTCAGGATGTTCGTTTCATTGAATTTTGAAGAGAGGTGACGAGTCCATGACCATCCCACTTTTCCGACGTCAACGTCAAACTATTATGTTGTCCCAAAAGTCCTGTAGGATTTATCCAAAAAAATCGATAACTCATGTTTACTTACTAGGGAAGGTATTTTACTTCCCATGGAACTTTCAAATGAGACCCGGGGGGATCGATAGAGCTTCAGACGCTGATTATAAATGTGAAAACCGAAATTGCTAAATGGCATTCTGAAGCGAGTTATGAGGGGTCAAAGTTTGCCTGTGACTTGCCTGTGACATCTCAATGGCGAGGCGCTTCGTCATCAGCATGACTAGCGGAGGACCAGAAATGGCCTCCGTGGCTCAGTGGTATTGCCCCGGCAGGCACGAGGTCGTCGGTTTGCTTCCCGCCGGTGCGGCTCCTTTTGCATTTTGTATTTCATTGTCAGTAAGTGCTTTTCTTTCACTTCTAAACGTTTCTTGGATGATATTCGTGCGTAGGGGGTCGAATGGGTGAGGGTCTTTAATTCCAATAGTGTACTGCAGGTGTACGGTAGTATAATTACAAGATTACTCAGGTCACTTCGCACCTCACCTCGCACCTACTAGCCTTGCCTATGGGGTGGCCCCACTCAATTGCTCGCACCAACTATTAACTTTTTCAGTAAAACAGTAATGCACATGTAAAATGGAAAAGGAGAAAGCGAATGAATAAAAAAACCATTCGTGGTTCGCAGTGAATCTTCATTGGTGCAAACCAAACTCTCAGGTTTCCTATCAATAACCATAATCGCGCCATGCAGCTGTGCCTTGATTAGTAAGGTTTTAATGAAAATCTAAGCTAGTAAGTAGAGAAAAGCGGTGATGTACTCTTTGATATAATGATAGATTGATTTGGCGTGTCTTTTGGCGTTAATCAGTCCCTTTTGGAGGATGCGCCTTGCATCCCAGTTCCATTCAGAATCGTGGTGGCAAGTGAATGTGATTTGGCTATACAAAGACTTGCGAGAGCCAGCCGATGTACAAGTCAGTGCTTTCACTGTTGTAGGCGAGTATGGTACCAACATAACTACGCCGGAGGGATGGAAGGCTTGGTAGGCCTGGGCGGGCGCTGACGGGGAATTTGATCACGTGCCGTGAGAGTGGGATTTGCGCCGCTAGTCCCTACACCAGCCCGCCCTAATATGATCAGGAATCAGGAAACCTTTGACACTTGAAGTCTTTGCCCTGTCACACCTTTTATGGTGTTGAGAATAGAAACTGGGTCGTTCGTGGTAGTTATCTAAAACTAAATACGATTGATTATGATTGTGATTGCGTAATTCAATTTCAAGCTTTGGAGTTGGCCACTATAGTCTTGATTGCATTTCATGTATGGCTTTCTTTACACCAGATTGAAAAGGGAATCCAGTAATTTGACAATAACTTGCTGATAATAACACTGGAATGCCAAGCCTATTCTCTATTTTATTTTCTGTTCGTTTTTCGTAGGTGAGTTAGTGTGATAGAAGCGTTGTAAAAAGACAATCAGTGGGGAAGATGTCAACGGTCACTGCAAGCAATGGGAAAGGTCACCCTACAGGCAAGGCTAGGAGGTGCGAGCTGAGGTGCGAGGCGACCTGAGTAATCTTGTAATTATACTACCGTACACCTACAGTACACTATTGGAACCAAAGGTGCACACCCGGTCGAATTACTCCTCTGTGCAAATTTCCAGCCGGATCCAGTTTTTGGCCCAACTTCGGAAAATTAGGGGTGGCTAGGGGTTACGTAGGAGTTTTTGAATTTCCTTCCACAAAAAATCCTGCAAGCTGAACAAGATAACCTAAACATACCTATCACACTTGCCCATCGCACTAAACGCACGAAACAAGCGCCAAATAAGAGCATTTGCTGGGCAAGGGTCAACGACTTCTCCTTTAATATTGTGCTGTTCCGGAGTCTCATGGTTATCTGAATGTTTGAAAAACAGTTGCGACTCCAAAATAAATATTTTGGAGTCGCAACTGTTTTTCAAACATTCAGACTTCTCCTTTGTTAAATGGGTTGCCAGCCAATAGCCCATCAATTTTTCCGAGATTTGGTCATATTCTCGAATTGGCTGAAAACTTGTCCCAGAGGGTAATTTGATCCCCTGAACACGAAAATCACACTGGTTTTGCGTGAAAACGTATGGCTCGCGCGCTATGGGCTCCCAAACATACCATGAAATGGTATTACCTTTTTTCAGAAAAACCTTCATAACTTCATTCAGACAGTTGTTTGACAGATTCTGAATACAGATTTGAGATCAGCATTCAAAAGCGCGTACAGTGGTGTGTGTCTCATTGCAAATGGACATTTCGACAAGCCGTCTGATGGCAAAGTGCCTCGCCGATGAGGTGTCACAGGCAAAATTTGACCCCTCGTAACTCGCTTCGATGCCATTTGGCAATTTTGGTTTTCACAGTATAATCAGCTTTCGGAGCTCTATCGATCCCCCCGGGTCCCATTTCAAAGTTCCATGGGAAGTAAAATACCTTCCCTACTTAGAGGCAGGTCGAGGCGGGTCAGGAATATGGTGGAAGGTTATCCAAGCTTTCTAGTGAAATAGTATATATCGACTCACCAGATTCCGTGGAGAAAGCTACAATGCCCGTAGTCGAAACCCACCCAACACGCGGTGTGATCTACTATGAGTGGTCTTGCGGCATCAAAGCGACGGAAGCTTGCCACTCTATCAACGCTGCATTGGGCAAGGGATTTGTGAGCTACGAGACCGTGCGCCGCTTGTTCATCAGCTTCAGCAACGGCGAGATTGACATGAAAGACCAACCACACTCAGGACTGTGTACCTCTAGGACAGGGGAGGAATGCTTTTCCAAGAGCTGCTAGTACAAGGTGAGACAGTCACCGCTGTCGTATACACCCGCCAGCTCCAGCAGCTCGCCGTCGCTGTTCGAGAAAAGCGCTAGAAAAGGTCTGCGGTCACCCTCCTCCATGACGACGCCCGCTCTCCTTTTGCAAAAAGTACCCAGACCAAGCTGCAGGAGCTTGGCTGAGATGTCCTGCCCCACCCGCCGTACTCTTCAGACATTACCCTTCTGACTATAACCTTACCCATCCTCTTGAATCCTTCCTGGCCAAGAATGGATTGATTATACGTGCTTGCAAAGGCGATCGCCGACTTCTTCGACTCTCAGAACCCAAAGTTCTGGGAGAAGGGAATCAACGATCTACCTATGAGGTTTCAGAGTATTGTCGATAAGAATGTGAATACGTTGTTGCTTAATTGTTGTTTGTTGGAAAAAAAATAATAACAAGTGATGATCGAAAAAAATTCACAAGACTTCTGGGACAACCTAATACATCGAATAGACCAAAAGTCATCGTCAGGGGCAAACCATTCCCCTGAACGAGAATATCACATTCACTTAGAGAAAAAGTAGTTGGATCGAGCGTTACGGACACCACGACTCAAAAAAGCTGGATAACCATGCTATGGATTGTGGTAGTCAGAGGGATCTGATAAGCAGGGAACAAAGGACAAATCTCTTCAGATGTTTTTCTGATGTTGATGCATGTGCGGTGTTTATATGTACACACAGTTTGGATTAGGTTTTTCTCTTTTTCAATGTTGAAAGTATACAGATTTATGGGCTAAAATATCAGTCTTGTATAAAAAAGACACTTACAGTACCGTCAGGCGCTAGTCCAAAAAGGTTCACAGATTGATAATGATGTAAATCAGTGAATGCTAACATGCAAAATGCAAAAAGCTCTGCATCAGTGGGAAGCAAAAGTATGACCTCCAGCTTACAGAGCGAAAGCATTACCACTGAGCTATAGCGTCTGCTGCTGCTACAGCGTTAGTCACGCTGACGAGACCTTGCTCCATTGCTACTCCGATGAGATATCGCACGCAAACTTTAACTTTTATCTCGTTTCACAACGCCATTTTGTAATTTTGGTTTTCATATTTGTGATCAGCATTCAAGATTCTATAGATCCATTTAGATACCCTTTCAAAGTCATTGGGAAGTAAAAACCTCCTCTGGGATGAGGCTACTCCCAAGATAGGTCTCGAATCGTTCAGGGGCAAACTACTTTCGATGCTCCCAGTTCATATCCATCGGGTCTCACGTCCACGCCTCATTGCAGTATCCTGTTTTAACGATACACACGCCTTTGAGACGTTTCTTTGAGTTGCGTGCCAAGATGCCTTGTAGGTGCAAATTGGTGATTATTTGTCAGTGAGGGAAAGGCCTAATCATCCTTATGGCTGCTTCTCTAACCATAGGATCTTCAGAGGGACATGTGCCAATTATGCTGGAGTACATAAAGCAGCATGAAACAAGACGAAAATAGAAATAGGGGTTTCGCATGCACGCTCTTGCCTTAACCTACTCTACTGAAAATTATATGAATCTTCAAAGCCTTTTTCATGGTTTTCTTGTTTTTTTCATCCACATTTAGAATACTGCTTGTGAGTTCTATAGGAAAAGAATTGTAGAATGAGAAAAGAACCACCAACGAACGATCTTCAACGATCGGATGCGAGCGCCGTACGTACGATAGATTCAATCCAAAATCCCAAAGGAATCGGCTGGTTTGTCGCCTCACTTTTTCTGGCAGATGACTTGGCAGGTGGTGGACTTGTGACGATCCCAACAGCAATGGTACAAACAGGTGATGATATCTGTTTTACTAGGCAACTGTTATAAAACCTATTTGACTTAGAACTGTCCTTGAGCTTCAATTTTCCAAAAATTCGAATTTACTGAACACGGAAATACGTATCGAATGCATGCAACTTTCTTTTGGCAGTTGGAACGTGGTCATAAACCAACCACCGTTACTACCCTAGCACGCAAACTGAGCACCGTCCAAGTCACGACTTGCAGAAGTGCTAAACCACTTGAAATTTCCGCTCTAGCGGCGCACATCGCTTTTGCACCACTAGACCCGACACCTCGCTGAGATGCCCCCGACTAGGCAGATTCCATCTGAAAAGTCGAGAACTCTAACGAATCCTAGATCATCAAATCCTGAATCACGATTGAACCCTTCAGGCATCAAGTCCTAAGTATCACATCAATGGCGACCTACAGATAGACCCTAAGTGCGGGACAAAGCAAGCAAGGCCCAATTATAATACATAGAAACAGCACTACTCTTCTCATTATATATCGGATACATATACGTGATATTTAAATGTTTCCTTTGTTGAAACGACGCGGTTGGTGCACTTAAGCAGTAGACCCGTAGACCCATCCTGAATGAAACATCACGAGCCATTGAAGATGTCACGAACAGAGAACTCAATTCATACGGCTGTTCCCAATCGAGGAGCAGACGTGGATACCTGCCAGCTCGTGTGCTTCGCACTTTTTGTTGCGGCGACAGAGCGAAGGGCTAACGGCATAAGATCCCACGATGCGATGGCGGCCAAATCAGGATGGGTCGGAGGCGTAATGTCCCGAGAACCATCCTAGTAATCCGCGACCGGCACGCAATAAAGCATTTTTTGTTAAAAGATTCCTTCAGATATGCCTTATATTGTAGATAGTGTATTGTGGTTATTGGGAAATCTCTAAAAAAGATCATTCACGCGAAAACTAAGAGCATAA
The DNA here is from genome assembly GCA_963978905.1 of Trichostrongylus colubriformis. Lineage (NCBI taxonomy): Eukaryota > Metazoa > Nematoda > Chromadorea > Rhabditida > Trichostrongylidae > Trichostrongylus > Trichostrongylus colubriformis. Next base: position 20,998,617 of record OZ022258.1, on the reverse strand, counting down.
TGAGCCTATTTATGGCTTATCTTGTCGACAGTAATAGGAGTATTGGGGATTGAGAGAGATCTCTAACACAGATCATTCACATGAAAATAAGGGGTATAATGAGCCCTCGGAGCGCCTCCGTAAGCAGGCATGTTGTAAGCTCTTCTCGGAACAGGTGACCACCTTTCTCAGTGTTTTTGTTTTCTGATAGTTACCCGTGAAAGCTGCGAAGATTTTCTTCTCTTTCTCTCTCCTTTCTTCACTGTTTCGTGGTTGTCGTCTTCACTCGTTTACGATTAACGAAGGGATTTTTTGAGTTTTGTATTGCTTCTACGCTCTTTTTGCTCATTGCCTACTTACAAGGGAAGGTATTTTACTTCCCATGGAGCTTTGAAATGAGACCCGGGGGATCGATAGAGCTTCGAACGCTGATTATGAATGTGAAAACAAAAATTGCTACCTGGCATTCTGAAGCGAGTTACGATGGGTCAAAGTTTGCCTGTGACTTGCCTGTGACATCTCATTGTCGAGGCACTTTGCCATCAGCAAGGCCGTTGGATAGCCAGAATTGACCACAGTGGCTTACTGGCAGTGTTCCAGATCTGCGGGGTTGGGTTCGTGGGTGATTGGGCTTAGCAATCGTTCTCGTCGATAATCGACGGTGGGAAAGGGGTCCTATTTCTTCGGGTCTTGACCAATTGTTTCCATATTCTCTTCACCGACGTAATACCAGGCATCTTTCATATTCGCTATGTTTTCCCCATTAGCCTGCATTTCCCCCTTCCCCTATCACTGCCTTTAATCTATAATCGAATATGACCTCCGTTTAAGTAACAATGCATAGGAGCCCGCATTTTTGTCGTTCGTCCCAAGTGGCGCAAATAACAACAAATGAAGGCTCTACAAAGACAGCACTATGGGTAATGCGGTAATGGAGAAATCCCTACAAGATGTCACTCACATGGTAGACCTGGGCCTAAGAAGGCTATCTTTGGCGAAATCCCGGTGAAAAAGCGCCCCTCCGAGCTGTAGAAACGCCGCAAAACGCCGCAACCATGCAGCGGTTCCGCCTCTTGGACACTGCGGTCCCGCCTCCCGATGACGTAATTCCCGATTGACTGGGGTGGGAGCGGTCAAGGCGATGCGGCAGGATCGAAGGTTTTGCGGCGCGCTTTCGCAGTTTTAGCTTGAAACTCACTCAAAAAAAGAAATTGTCGTATTTCCAAACATTCCCCTGTGTTTACTTGGCAACATGCCAATAAAGAACTAGATCAGACTACTCCCCTCTTGACGGACAGGTCGTCCGCGTCGAGAATCAACAGTGGGAATGGGGTCCTATTTCTCGGGCTTTTGGTCATTTCCATTCGTTTTTTTTTCCACTGTCCTGTCAGTAGGCATCTCGACTTTCATATGCACTGCTACTTTTACTTTTCGTCCGACTTTCCCCTAATGCTGCCTTTAAAGAGTTAAAACCAGCTCAAAATTTTTGAACAAGATTTTGCCAAGAACGGCAAATTTTGGTACAGTGCCTGCACCAGCTATATCAGTGATTTGTTCTTTATCACCGGAAGATAAAGCGTGTTTTTGCCCAGAGGTCTTGTGTCTTCAAGTCCGGAAAGACAGGTCATCGCCGAGGTTCCTCTGAAGATCCTATTAGTTATGTTCCGAGCCCAACGGAGTAAACCTTCTCATCACATAGCCTCTGGCGATCGCTCAAAACAAAAACAATCGGTTCACTCATCTTCTATCCATGATTGGATTGATATAGGAACGGGGATTAGGTGGTACAGGACCGTATAGCACCATATCTGAAATACAAAGAATATACTAGCACACATTAGAGGGACAAAGAGAATAGATCGCTCGGAGATAACCGACTGGCGGCGAGCTCATGGCGCAAACTATGGTAGACGTGGCCAGAGGCGACGAGTTTACAGTCCAGAGAGTCCATGCCGGGTGGGCGAGCCCACGGGACCCTTTAGTCTTGTCCTCGCAGCCAAGCATGGCAAATATATTAATTTCATATAACGTTCGGAAGCATATTTTTCGAGCTATCGTACAAATTTACGTTTCTCTGCTACCTTTTCTTCTACGATTTTGGGTTACCCGAGAAGAAGTTGTCAAGACGCGAAATCCGACTTCCATGTTTCACGAGTACAAACTCGGCCATAATTCTGCAGAAGCAGCTAGGATATCAACAATGCATGGGGCGAAGGTACATACTACAAATGAGCGCACCACGCGTAGATGGTTCAAAGAATTCTGAAGTGGAGACTTCAACCTGGAGGTTCAAAAAGGACGCATTCAGCCATCGAAGTCACACACAACAAATCGCAGGCACACATAGAAGTCAACCCAAGAGCATCCACGAGGGGAATTGCTGAAGAGCTGAGAGTTGACTTAGGAACTGTATCATATCATTTCAAGAAAACTGCGAAGGTAAAAAAATCTTGAAAAGTGAAGTGGATCACGCATGAGCTGACTGGGCACTAGCAATATCGTCGTCTCGAAGACTGTTCGTCTCATCTTTTGCGGTTTGCGGGATAGAAACGATCCTTTTCTGCAACGCATTGTGTCGTGTGACGAAAAATGGATTCAGTACGACAGTAGGCGGAAGTCAGGACGGTGACTGCATTACCACGAAGCTACTGATCACTTCCAAAACCGGAACTGCAACAAAAAAGGTCATGGTGACTGTTTGGTGATTTAGAGCTGGTTTGATCCATCACAACCTCGTGGCTCTAGGAGAAACCATCACAGCGGAGAAGTACTCAGAGGAAACTAAAAATTGCACCAAAAATTGCATCGGATTCAGCCAGCAATAATCAACAGAAGAGCGCGATCCTACTCCCTGACAACGCCCGGCCGCATGTTTCATTGATGACCACAAAAAAACTGATGGAGTTGGGATACGAAGCTTTCGACCATCCTTCTTTCTCACCAGACCTTTTTCCCACGGTTTATCAATTTTTCAAGCATCTCGAAATTTTCTTACGCGAGAAATGCTTCCGAAACCAAGACGACGTGGTAAAGGCATTCAATGATTTCGTCTCTTCCAAAACTTCGAATCTCACACTGCCAGCATATCTAAACTGCCACTCGTTGGTAGAAATGTGTTTATTATTTTGGTCGCTTTTCGATTGAAAAGCACTCTGAAGCGAGTTATGATATTTTGGAATGATTACTTTCAAACGGTCATTATTTTTGCCATGCCCTAATGCTTGTTTCCGGTACTATCGAAGCAACGGAAGAGCGATTGGCGTTGGCCGGCTTCTTGTGGGACGCACCGTGCATGAGGATTCCGTCGACGATCCATCAGATTAAACAGTACTTTTTCCTTGGTCATCTTCAAATTGTGAATTGTAAACAAAGCATCAAGTATCGACCTCGCCCACAGCATAAGTTGTGCGTGTTTGGTCACAGAAGCTTGACACCTTCAGAGTCCACAATTAAAAGAGGGCCAAGGGAAAGGCGTGCCCTTTGACTCTACTTATCTTTTGCGTTGTCCATGCGCTCCCCCTCTGCAGTATCGTCTTGAACACTTACCTTTTGAAAATTCGCGTCTTACCTTGTTTCCTATTTTCAGACACTTTCTGTCTGCCCTTCGAGGTTTTTAATTGAGATTAGATTAAATATTAGTTTCAGGCTGAGCCCAGATAGCTCTTCACATTTCCCCATTACACCTCAGGTCCTCTGTCTGAGAAATTCCGTTGATAACTGCCTACCTCAATAAACCCCCTCCACTCTCACCGGACCAAATACGACCACCCTGTCGAGGTTTCCTCGACGAGGCTTGACCCTGATCGTAGCCCGTTGGCACGGCAATGTTAAGCCGTGGGTTTGGCGGTAGCGTGCTCGACGGAAGGCAAAAACTTGTATTTTCAGTTCTTCTAGTTTGAGGAAATGTGCTTTTCTTGCAATATCTGTGGTGCCCTGCTACGCAACAGCTGGACTGCTCACCGTGGCGTCGCTTGTGAATGTCATGAAATTGTCAGTGTGTCCATAGTCTTCGAAGAACATCATTTGATTTGTGCCAGCGCTGCATCATAAGTTAGGAGACAGTTCCCTCCACATCCTGGCTTCTGGAAAATCCTAAGGGGTGCTAGCGGAAAGTTAGGGCTCGTTGGAATCCTTTGGGATTTTTACAGCAATGATTGCAAGTTACTTCAGTTTAGAACTTACGGATCAACCTAGTAATTAGCAAAAACCTTGTTTTTTACATCTCCCCTCCGAAACATACATGTTATACATCTCCTAGAATTGAGCTATGCTCATCGGCCACTTTCAGAGTGGTAACCTCTCAGAACTACTGCTCAGTATATGTGGTTTGAAATTCAGATCTCTATCTTGGTCTTGCTCTCTTCCTGCTGCTAATGGCAGTCACGACCTACACTGCGTATGCTCTCGGAGAGTGTTGGAATATATTACGCAGCACATGGCCGATGTATAGGGTTCACTGCCGAAAACCGTATGCCTCTATCGGATACCGGGCAATGGGCACTAAGATGAGGTAAGACGTGATCAGATTAACTTACCACTGACACAGCTACAATGAGATTCGAAACAAATCTGGTGAACAATAAGAAGGCAAGAACATTCTGGTGACAGCCACTTTGTGTTGATACACAGAATCCTTTTCGTTCATTGGCACAGCAACTATACACAGCAGCAGCGTACAATACATGCATATTTCTGTGTCCGCGTAAATACTCGTAATGCTGCCTTACGTAGTTAGCTACAGCCCTTCCCTCGCAACATCTTTTATAGCTGTGAAGGTTATTGAAATAGAGTTTGTTTGAGCTATCTGACCTACGTAAGTCATATAATTAGTCGCACTAACCAATCCTCTCACTCACCTCCCAACACATGAAGCCATTCATTTGGCATTCTCACAAATGGTTAAAGGCACAGTTCACGATAATTTTCGTGCGTCGTCGCGCTCCATGAACACTCTAGGAGTGCTAAAGAACACAAGTGTCGAGAAAAAAAGGAGGAAACATTTCGAGAACCTTAAAAATGAAGTGTTTCTGACCTTCGGATTCGACGAGTCTGCAGCTTATAAGCAAGTAGTGTTTGGACAAGTTTTCACGTGATAATATCCGATAAGGTTGTTTTTACAATGAGAGTATCTCCTATTATTTCTTATCGCGCTCGATATCATGCCTCTCACACACGTAAAAGCCACCGCTCACCAGCTGGTTGAATCAAAGATAGGTGTGGGCCATCTTCAGACGGTGGTCGTCATCTTATTTACATGTTCTTTACGCATTAAACACCCACCCTCGCGCCGTGATGACGGCACATGCTTTGCCCTTGTCGAAGGGGCTACCTACTCGCTGATGGAACCAAGGTACTCATATTATCGTGAACTGTGCCTTTAAGGATTTAGTCCTTAATGTTCGTTTGGCCAGCTCAGGGATATGGTGACACAGGCTTTTTTGGTCACCTAGACTATAAACTAAATAAATAGATATTTATATGGATCACGTCAGAGGTAAATAGTGGAATCTATCAGATTCAAATGAGTTTCAGCAACACTGAACTTCTTTCTTCAAAATTCTGCCAGTCTCGAATGAGGGCCGCACTGTGAATGTCGAAGCCTCTCATGCAAAAAGGGAGCGACTGCTGGATAATAGAAAATTTGTTCAGAGTCTTGGAGCAATGACGCTGATTCACGGCTTGAAAGTCAAGTAGTCAGAAGAACGATATCAGGAGATGCGGTGGCTGAGAGCTTGAGCATTTCATCAAAGCTATTTTGTGGTTAAAGATCGATTCGGGGGACCCCCGAATCGATCTTTATCACATTCGACTTCAATAGGGGAGAAATAAAAGAAACTGAGGTGCTTTACGAAACCTTCATAAACTGATCATCTGAATGTCACTCTAGACAACTATAAACGCGAGAAGTGTGTGGCAAAAAAAACTTTCAAAGACCTCACCGAAGAGCCTCCAGAAAAGGTTTTTTTGAGCTTTCCTTATCCAAAGCTGTTAGAACTTTGCAGAAAATTTGTCTCCATCATCATCGATGTCACGCAATTCGGTGTGTCAACCGTATTTCTGCTTTTGTCGGCAAAAAACATTCATTTTATGGTAAAGGTGCGAGAAATAATTACATGATACAACTTATGCCTAAGAAGTATTTTTGAAGGCGTTCACGAACACGGACTTCAGTTACTGTTACGTCGTCCTGGTAGTGGCCGTCTGTCTTCTACCAGTCACTTACCTCAAATCTCCACAGGATTTCTGGTGGGCTGTTTGTTGGTGCTATACTAGGCCATTCACACTTCTAGAATAGATTTCATGATGAGGTTTCCTTACAATTACTGCCTCGAATGAGTGCTTTGTTAAAATGAACACAAGGATGTCATGCCGTTACACGAACGAAAACCAATAATTCAGGATTGTGGTTATGGTTGCAATGGGGACAGTGGTGGCCGCAGTTATGCTCATCGTTGCTGGGATTGGTATCGACTATGAATTATGCTCGAGATATAGGTGAGCGAACTTTGAAATGATGCTGAAGAAACTAATGACACTGCTGCCATTCATTCCAGAAAAGTGCCAGTACTGATTCCTAAGAACTTCTTCCTCTCTTTGGGTACGCTGATGTTTGCCTGTGGTGGTCATGCTGCTTTTCCCACGGTTCAGCATGATATGAAAGACTCAAGAGAATACCCTAAATCAGTCATTGCTGCTTACACAAGTGAGCTTATTCCTTCTACAGTTTGACACTGTTCAGGAGAGACTGATGGATGAAGTGCAATTTCTTATGTATGTTACACCGAGGAAATGGAATCAAAACCAGAATAATCCAGCTACTTCGTTTGTTGTTTGAATCCATGTTAATGTAAGACAACGTGTCCAGTAGATCGCTGTCCGCTTTTTAGCGGTGCGCTGTTCTGAAACCTCAATATGATCGGCATGCACAACAACAACATAGGACTGCATAAGTTATTCAAAACATCGAATAATCAAGTCTCATCGAAACCTGTGAAGTATTTAATTCACAGTGTTTCAAGCTTTCGCAAACAGTAGCAGCATACTGCAAGGATGCTGAGTTATGGGCAAAAGCTTCGGTGCCGGACGGGGCTCGAACCCGCACTCCATCCTCGGAAAAGATGAAGTGCGGGTTCGAGTCCCGTTCGACACCGAGGCTTTTGCCCATAACTCAGCATTCTTGTGGTAACTTTCGCATCGCGAGCTGCGGCGATAAACAGCAGTTATCAAAAATCAAAAGTAGCAGCATAATTTAACAGTGCACCATGATCACTACATATCTGAGTAAACTACATTGCTCAGGGTCCGAAGAAATGCTAAGCAGAAGTAGAGCGAAATATTTCAGAAACAGTTTACGAAACTTTTGCAGATTTCCTTTTTGATTGAACCTTAGAAACTTATACGGTTTTGCTGGTTCGCATTATGATCGACCTCATTGAACCGCTGCTTGGACTTGTTCAAGTTGAAATCTAAGGTATGGCGCGTTCCAAAGCAAGAATTAGTGATCGCGATCTGTTATGTGACAGTAGTTATTCGCGACACTCTCGAATGTGAAAGGTTGTCAACAGAGGAGGATACCCCTGAAGTGCACTCAATAAAATCGCCACTCAAGGGGTGTAACACTATAAAAAGGGTCCTTTCCGAATCTGAACCTCAGCACTTTTACGAAATGCAATAATAAATTATCCAATGTTATTTCGAAACTTTTCAGTGCTTTTGTCAATGTATGGTCCCATTGCCATTTTAGGCTACCTAACCTACCACGATTCCATAAGAGACTCTATTCTTCCATCTATCCAGGTTTGTTGAGGCAGTCTTGTTCATGAGAAGCTGAAGAAGCAACTCTTCATTCCCGTACGGGATGATCAGTGGAAGTGCACAGACACATTAATCAAAATTCAGACTACTCAAACTGTCCATTTTAGACCATGTGGATCCAACAAGCATGCAATGCTTTGATTACTGTACACTGTATACTGACGTTGACAATCATTCTGAATCCACTGAATCAGGATCTCGAAGATCTCTTCCACATTCCACATCGTCCGTTCATTCGAGACTTCAAGAATTTTTGAATTTTTTTTTGTTTCTAGGTTTTGGCTGCCAGCGAATATTGCTTCGAACAGCAACAATGTTGGCAGTGGTGTTTGTCGGCGAAAGTGTTCCGAACTTCGGTCCTATTCTGGACCTTATCGGTATGTTCCTGTAAAACAAGGGGAAAAGACAATTTGTCCCTTTCATTTCTTCTTTTCCAATGTCTCTCACATGAGCAAAGCGCAAGAGTTGCTCGAGCAAAGCGCGAAGCAACAGATGCAAATGAAAGTGACCAATGATATACTAGTGTCAAATAGCACCGAGCTAACTGTAAGCTCATCGGCATGATCTCTTCTTCCTGCTAATTTTATACTTGTCTTATTCCAAGACGGTGAAGAACTGATTTTATTTCTTATCGCCATAGTCCGCGAACTTCTTTCGTCGCGTAAACGTCACGCGTAGTGATGGTTCCTCCAATGTTAGAAGTGATTTGGTTGTGTGGGGGCGGCTCGAAAGCATTTATCGAAGAATCTACTAACCCCCAGACAATAAGCACTGATCTGATTATCGCGTGGTGTGCCTTTCACAAAGCTTGGAGCTTTTTCGACCATAGGCCTTGGAAGGACTCCGTAAAAAACACCATCCGCATGCCCAAAATCATGATTGTATAAATTTGAATTTTGATAGCTGCCGATTTTCGCTGCAGCCCCCGATGCGGAAGTCGTTACGAGTAAGCTGAGTTGTGGGCAAAAGCTTCGGTCGGTCGGGAATCGAACCCGCCCTCCATGGTTTCCTAGCATAAGTGCTAGCCCATTATATCAATTTGGATCACCCATAATCAATGTCCCCGTCCCTCCCTGATAAACACCTGATAAACACCTATGAGTGTCAAGACTTTTGAATCAACGCGAAAGGCGAAACGAATTTGGCGACATTTGCTTTCTTATGCTCCTTTACGAATCTTATCAACCGTTATCAATCCGGATCACCCACCATTAATGTTCCCGGCCCACCCTGCTGTTAGCGCTCTTGGATCAAGGCGAAAGGCGAAACGACTTTGACATTTGTCTTCCAAGGCTCCTTATCAGCCCTTGTCAATTGCTATCACTTTCGGTCCACGCTATGGTCCCTTTACCACCCCCTACATCACCTGTGAAATTCAGAGTCCCAGCTTCGCTGCGACGCGAGATATGAATTCCGTGATAGAGAAATGGACACCACACAAACTTACACAGATATACTAAGCGAATTATACAGTAGCGCTCAAAAGTATTCGGCCAAGACTTTTTTGTCATAACTTTTTTTCTACTTGACCAAATTGGACAAAATTTTGATATGTGGTGTCTGAACCTATTGTGAACCTTTGGTCTACTTGAGCGCCGCTTGACACTCTTCATGGTTTTTTACAAGAATTTGCTACAAGACCACCCCAAAAAAAGAAAAAGGGTTGATCAAGAAAAACGGCTTTCTTTACAAAAACAAAACGAGCAAGCCTCAGAGAACATCAATATTCTGTAGAAAAACCACGACTTTTGATGACAGCGGCACAGCGGGACGGCATAGCGATGGCACTCCAAAAACAAAAAATTTCATATAACCACGTAATTTACATCCTTGAGCGCCAAAATAGTATATTTAGTATGTAGTGTCTCCCAGTACAATATACTAAAATTTCTCTTAGATCGGTCCAGTCGAAAAAAAAGTTACAAGAAACCCAAGTGAAAAACCATTTGGCCGAATACTTTTGAGCGCTACTGTATGTAGTAGAAAGACTACACTCCAACCGACGTTTCGCAGTCTTCATCTACAGGATCCCTCTGAACTCATCAGTACCGCATTTACTCTGGTCCTGGCATTCTGACCCACATTATTACTCGGGTGGTTGATCGCGCTGACTCAGCTGCTAATGTTTGGCCACGTTTGGCTCTGTGCTCTGCATCGTTTGCATACTTCGTTCAGAGATTAATCTCCAGCCATATTTTCAGAAATTTCTACGTTTTCTTTGTTTCCTAGTTCCAGCAAGGTAGCGTTATTTCAGGTGGATCTACGATGACTCTGGCGTCTGTCATCCTTCCAAGCCTATTCTATGTTCACTTGCTAGCTAGACAAAAAAAGGTGGAAGAAAGTGGTAAAAGCGACGCACCACCGAGCCTCAGAGAGTATGTCACTAATGTAACTATGTAGAAGTGTTCTCAGATACAATCTTCATTCATCATCTGTAGATCTTCAAGTATGACAGAGCTTTTCAGTGTTCTCATATATACTCCAAGAAGAACTCTTGTCATATGCATTTGTATAATAGGTGAGTCATTGTTGCAATTCATATCCATTTTTGCGAACGTGGGCTGCTCACTTATTATTAAAGTGACCCGGAACCCACCTCTTACGAAGAAAATTTTTCTTGTGAATCCTCATTGATTCTGGTATAGATGCATAACAGGTACGCCCAGTCTTTGATCTCGCAACACCTTTCGCTTGAGATTTGAAGGTCTTATCAGGCGGTGCTATCGTCCATCCACTGTCAACTCTTTTCATGATATAGCCGATCATCGTGTGATATCCGTTAGGTACTCATAAAACCTCACGGATAATGTACGAGTGCGTGAGGTGTAGCTTTAAGAGTGTGCCGGTGAAAAGCTCAAAGAACTGTTGGACAGCTTTTCGCTTTATCCATGTTGAAGGCTAGTAAAGGCGCATAGCACGCAAGTGTCGGCTGTAGAGAAAAACAGAAACAGATCGACCGTGGAATCGGACAAATCAGTGCGAAGTTCGAGCCATCTGTGCTATCACTTTTTGAATTCAAAATCTGCCCACGTTGTCCTATTCTTTGCCATCTTGAGTTCTTCACCACGCTGTTCACTGTTGATGCCGTTCTTTCATTGACATATGGCATTGAGATAGAGATTCCGTCTGATGAGGAATGCGGACTTCATGTTAGCGATTGCGTGGTGGTACAACCGTCCCCGCTTATAATATCCTCCTTCACCGAACATCCCATCCGATGGACATGAAAGTTCAGCTGCTATGGTCAGTCGAAGCTACACCTCTTCTGTATCGGTCAGTAGCAGTTGCTACGGCGGTTGGAAGTTCTCGAAAGAGGCATCAATATAATTTTGTCGGGTCTTGTTGGGATAGAAGATTACTCGTTCTACACCTGCTTCCTAGGGTGGGGAGTAGTATATCATCGTTGGCTGTAGAGTTTACTTAATCCTGAAGTACCTGCATCGCATCCCATCTTATTTGAAAAAGACCGCCGGTCATGCCTGAATAGGATAACTTGATAATAGTGTCGGAAAGCTCACAAAACTAAGGCCCCCGCTAAGCCGCACTAGAGATTTCGATGCATGGTGGGCTGTCCAATATGGCAGGTAGCAAAACTAATATGTGGCATAAAAACAAGTCATTTGTCGTTCGATAGGTGGATATAGCCGTAAGGAGTGAGGTTCGACGACACAATTTATGTGCGAATAACGTATTTAGGCACTACTCTCAACAAAATATACGGAAGACTCAGAAAAGCCCACCATCACCTCGAATCCTCACAGAGCTTTTAACAATTAAGAATTTCAGTAATAGGTCTCATTGGAGGAGCAGCCGCAACTTTTTCGGCGGTAGTGGAATTATCAACAACAAGCTTTTCGTTACCTTGCTACGTCATTCTATTTCTTCACGAGGTAATTCCAATGTTGAGTTTTATCGTCTCACGATTGCTGAGCAAGATGCTTTTGCAAATATAGCGATTTTCCGAACATATTTAAAAATTTCAGTTCGATAAGAATTGGATTATGCTTTGGGTTTGTCCTGTTAGCACGCAGATATCACCGAGTTCCACCCTTTAACTAGGAGGCATCGCGCACAAGAATTTGCTTGCTTATTTCCTCATTCATGCTGCTTGCACATAGGAACATCTAGGACTGGCATACAGCTTGCAAACTCCTGACAGACTCTTTAGTGAAGCAGAAGCAGGACCCGAATTGAGTACCTATGAGAAATGCATCCACGAGTGAATGTAAAGCGACGTGTTGTAGTAAGAAGACCCACATGACGCAATTACTATGTTATGAAATTCGTTTCATATTAGTGTAGTTATGCATCCACTACCCTAAAAGTAACCGTCGGATTATTGAGGAAGAGGAAATATGGTAGATATGAAAAAGAGAGTCGAAGCGACTTGTGTGACGTTTCTTCCAATGCATCTGTCAGACCCGCATTTGATGTAGATGAGAGCATGCTTCGAATCGTTGCAGTGTTGGAGCATCCATTCCTTCAGATTCTTTTTTGATAATTGAAAAGAATCTTAGTTCACAAGGGCGTACTTTTAGAAAAATCTTCAGTACTATGCAATAACAGCAGAAAACAAAAAGAAAAACCTACAAATTTTGATAAGCATTGCATAATGACAAAGTCAAAAGTTTTCCTTAATTCGACGCGTGAAATAAATTACGTTTTGCGTTTCAAGTTGCTGGTCTTGGACTAGTGTTTCTTACTTATGTGAACTGCCTCAAATTCACATGAAATACGTATAAAATGGAAATTTGAGACAATCTGACGAACTCTGTTAGCAGAGTGGTTCGAAAATGATAAAGTTTCCAAACATTCGAGCGCTACAGCATGTACCCATGGAACATAGAGTAACAGGATTCTCCGAGAAGTATAGAGTAAGGAGAAGTAGTGTAATGAGAATAATGCCTGCAATCTTTTCCCACTTTAGGACCTAAATAAGTTCTGAAAAACTGAGCACATCAAATGAGGAATGACAGTGGGTGATTGCAATAAGTTTATCAGTAGACATACAGTGAGATAAGGCCTCTGTTTTAATCAGTGTCACTTTATCTCAAAAACGTCAATGCTTCCAACAGAATAAGCAGTAGATGGCTACAGCGACCCGCAAATAAGAAGCGCTAGATATTTTTGCTGGAATTTACCCCTATCGAAGTTAGCCGAAGCTCCGCGCACAAACATTTTTTGAGCCACTTGCAGTTAAGAAAACCTAGACGCTTCTCTTCTAAAAAACGGAGAACGGTGCTCGCAAAAGCGTCGCGGATAAGGTTATGAAAAGGGGATTTTTCTAGCAGCAAGTGCAGGAGGAAGAGAACGAACCTCTTACAATCTGCTAACCCCTATTTGCATTGGAGTATTGGTCCAGCCATTGCCGAGCTGCTTCAGACAAGTATAAATCCTCATCGCTCTGACTCACGAACGTTTCTTCGCAAAACTGCCGTCAAGCGGCTCAGGGACCAAGCCGCAGATTATCCTCGAAAATGTAGTCCCTAATCACTCCCTATGTAAGTTAGCCGGCTGTTTTAGTTTCCCAGTCTAGGTGGAATATTATTTATGGCAAAGGAGAACGATGCGTGGTTGAGTGTAGTACGTGATTCAGTGAAAATGTGAAGCGTTGGAAGTGCGCTAACAGAGAAGTATAAGAACAACATAAAATGAAGGAAATCACATATCTCTTTGGCTTCAGAAACATCCGGAAGACAACGGAGCGAGTGTGTACTGCTGCGGTCCATACCAGAATGTCACACACGACGGTAATGCTGGATCGTGGTGCGTCCCTATGCCGGAAATTCCTTTCTATAGCTAAAGTTATGTATGTGAAAGTTGCGGTTGGCTTGTTAGCTACTGAGCTGTGCTAGTTAGCACATAGGGTGCTTAAGGTGCATCCGAGAATATCGTATCAGTTTGAAAGCTAGCTGGCTTTCAAATCATGTATTAGGTTGATTCATAATAAATCGGACAAATGGTAGTGATGATTTCTAGAGATCATAACTCAGTAACGAATTAACGAAAATGGACGCGCGAGGTACCGTTGGAATGAGTATGAAAAGCTCTTCAAAGTACCGCAAAATAATCACTCCAAAGTAAATTCATTCCGCCACAATGCCGCACGATTTCAAGCGGTCCAGAGACCACATCCGCAACGTCATACTATTTATATCGCTATCTGGCCAGAAACCGGCGGATATCGGCAGACGTCTGATAGAAGTTCACAAGGAGCATGCCCCCGGCAGAAGTACACTGTAGTTGTAGCATTCGAAGTTTGCGTCAGGCGACTATTCCATCGAAGACGAAAACCGCGGTTGGTGGAGCGTACATGGCGTAGAGTACTGGGAGCTGCTCGATGAAGGTACCACAGTATCCGCCGACGTCTACGTTCGTCAATTACGAGAATTGAAGGCCAATGTTCAAAGTTCGCTACGGCGGCGGTCACATGCCTACTTCCAGCACGACAACGTGTCTACTTCCACAGACCGCACTTCGCAAGATCGACCAAGGCCGAGCTGCTGTCGTACAGTTGGACCGTACTTCTATACCCACCGTACTCCCCAGACCTGGCCCCTTCAGATTTCCACCTTTTCTCCCACAGCCAACGCCACCTGGACGGCCAAGACTTCAAAACTCGCGACGAGGTCAAGGCGGCACTCGGCAACTTCTTCGAGCTCCAGCTTAAGGCCTTCTGGAGCAAGGGCATCCATGATCTGCCTATACCGTGGCAGAAGGTCATCGATAAAGATGGAGTATATTTCAAGTGAATCCCTGTTGTCGTAAAAAAGTTGTACGACAATGATTAAAATTGGTCAATTTGTCCGATTTATTATGAATCAACCTAATAATACCTCATTGCAATGGTTGTAGGTTGCACATTTCACTACGTACACGTTTACAGTATCAATCTATTGTGCAATCGATTACTGTTCCAGTCCACAATGGAAAATACTAGTGTTTCTGTAATATCTGAAGTAGTGAACATTGTGGTGATTTAACGAAAAAGTCCCATAAAAAATAAAAGGTGTACGGTACGGAGATTTGACACTTCGTACATCTCTCACAAAGATCTTTACAATGTGCATGGCACGACCGGTGCGGCTAGCGGAGTGAATCGTTGTATCGGGTGGTTCAAGCGTCACCGGACCACGGCAGAATGTGGGTATCAGAAGGGCTCACACCCTATCAGGGTACCCATCGCATAAGAAATGCATATTAATGCCTGCGCGGGCCCTCTAAGGCCTGTATCCTCACCGCTGAATGAGGAGAACTATTCATTAATAAGGATGGTCTGACCAATGTGTAACTACTGTTACATTTCAAAACACTAAAGGTTCTATCAGTTTACTACATGATGTAGAAGTATAGGTCCACCACCGCTATGATCCCTTTACCACTCCTTGCATCACTTGTAAAATTCAGCGCCCAGCTTTGCTGCGACGCAAGATATGAATTTCGAGACAGACAGACGGACACATGGACAAACACACACAGACATAGTAAGCGAGTTATATATAGTAGGATAGTAAGATATAATTGGCTTAGTATGTTTCTGTGTGTGTTGTCCGTCTGTCTGTCACGAAATTTATATTTCGCGTCGCAGTAAAGCTGGGACCATGAATTTAACAAATGATGTAGGGGGTGGCAAGGAGACACTAATGGTGATGGACCGAAAGTTAGCAACTGGTAAGGGCTGATAAGGAGCCTTGAAAACAAATGTCGCCAAATCAGTTTCGCCTTTCACATTGATTCTAGATGCTCAAAGGTGTTTTGCGAAGTGGGACGGGACATTAATGGTGGGTGATCCAGCTTGATAACGATTGATAAGATTCGATAAGGAGCGTGAGAAGGGAAATGTCATCAAGGCCAGTTCCCTATTGCGGCTAGCAGTGGAATGTTCACATTCGCAGGTATTGCAGGGTACGGGGACTTCAATGTATGGTTGGGCACAGGGGCCTCAGTGAAACTGATAACGGCTCAAGTGGCTAAGTGGCTGAAGAACCATTAGGAATTGGATGAGAAGAAATAATTCCCATCGCTTGCAACTACCAGGTGTGTGCAGAATAAATGGCCAAAACGGGCCACTTTTTTCAAAACGCCATAAATTCGCCAGACACAACTTTATTTGCCGAAATAAAACCATACAAATCAATTTATTGATTTTTGCAATCCAGAATTTTATCATAATGGCATATTTTCTTTGCCAACGATCTGCCAAAGAAAATATGCCATCATGATAAAATTCCGGATTGCGAAAATTAACAAAGTCAACGATGGCATTTTCAACCTGCATCGTATCGGCGAACTCCTATTGAGGCAGATTTGCATCGAGAACCCGGAAAAAGTGGTTATCCCTCAGGGATAGGTCTGGGGAATAAGGGGGTGAGGGAGAGTCTCGGTGCCTAACTGCATCAGTATCTGCCGGGTGACTTGCGAATATGGGGTTTTGCGTGTTTTACGCACCCAGCACAAACTGGCGCAGTTGGGCATCGAGACTCTCCCTCACCTCTCCCCCCCTCCCCACCTTACTCCTCAGACCTATCTCCAGAGATTACCACTTTTTCCGGGTTCCCGATGCAAACCTGCGTCAGAAAAAATTCGCCGATAATATGCAGGAAAAAATGCCTTTCCTGACTTTATTAATTCGCAATCCGGAATTTGATGATGGAAATTTTCTTCACCAGATCGTTGGCAAAGTTGTGTAGATTCGGATTGTTTTTATTTCGACAAATAAAGTTGTGTCTCAGCGAAGTTATGGCGAGTTAGGCCGCTTTCATACTTTGCGCACCGACGCCGTCAATTTTACGCCGTCATCACCGGTGACGGCGTCAAACTCACGCAACCATTTGCCCGCCGCCGACAACGGCTTCCATAAGTAATGGGCACGTTTGCAAAATTCTCGACCCAATCACACTACAGTATGGTGATTATGGCTTCAAATCTTGGCGCTGTGACAATACACCAAGCGGCCACGATCACCATATTGGCACAGCGCCAAGATTCGAAGCGGCCACAATCACCATACTGTAGTGTGATTGGGTCGAGAATTCTGCAAACGCTGCGCATTATCTATGGACGCCGTCGTCGGCGGCGGGCAAATGGTTGCGTGAGTTTCACGCCGTCACCTGCGATGACGGCGTCAAGTCGACGCAGGTGACGGCGTCAAATCAACGCAGGTGAGGGCGTCAAATTGACGCCGTTGCCGCCGGACGGCGTCGGTGCGCAAAGTATGAAAGCGGCCTTATATTTTGGTCATTTATACTGCACACACCTAATACTATGCACCGCTTCAGCAAAAGCGTCTGATGCTCAGTGGCAGGGATAGGTCTGGGGAATAAGGGGGTGAGGGAGAGTCTCGGTGCCTAACTGCATCAGTATCTGCCGGGTGACTTGCGAATATGGGGTTTTGCGTGTTTTGCGCACCCAGCACAAACTGGCGCAGTTGGGCATCGAGACTCTCCCTCACCTCTCCCCCCCCCCTCCCCACCTTACTCCTCAGACCTATCTCCAAGGGATTACCACTTTTTCCGGGTTCCCGATGCAAACCTGCGTCAGAAAAAATTCGCCGATAATATGCAGGAAAAAATGCCTTTCCTGACTTTATTAATTCGCAATCCGGAATTTGATGATGGAAATTTTCTTCACCAGATCGTTGGCAAAGTTGTGTAGATTCGGATTGTTTTTATTTCGACAAATAAAGTTGTGTCTCAGCGAAGTTATGGCGAGTTAGGCCGCTTTCATACTTTGCGCACCGACGCCGTCAATTTTACGCCGTCATCACCGGTGACGGCGTCAAACTCACGCAACCATTTGCCCGCCGCCGACAACGGCTTCCATAAGTAATGGGCACGTTTGCAAAATTCTCGACCCAATCACACTACAGTATGGTGATTGTGGCTTCAAATCTTGGCGCTGTGACAATACACCAAGCGGCCACGATCACCATATTGGCACAGCGCCAAGATTCGAAGCGGCCACAATCACCATACTGTAGTGTGATTGGGTCGAGAATTCTGCAAACGCTGCGCATTATCTATGGACGCCGTCGTCGGCGGCGGGCAAATGGTTGCGTGAGTTTCACGCCGTCACCGGCGATGACGGCGTCAAGTCGACGCAGGTGACGGCGTCAAGTCGACGCAGGTGACGGCGTCAAGTCGACGCAGGTGAGGGCGTCAAATTGACGCCGTTGCCGCCGGACGGCGTCGGTGCGCAAAGTATGAAAGCGGCCTTATATTTTGGTCATTTATTCTGCACACACCTAACACTATGCACCGCTTCAGCAAAAGCGTCTGATGCTTAGTGGCATTGGCTGAATATATTTTAGTATGTTCTGATATCACTGACCGATATTCGACCGCTGGATTGACTGGCGTTTCAAAAAATGATGCGTTCTTCTTGATACTGCGATCTGCATTGATAATCATGATACAACCTATATTTGTCATAGCAAAGCAAGCGGTTCACTCGGAATCATTTTCTGATGCGGTAGTGGCAGCAACACTGGGTACCGACCGCTAGACTATTCAAAATTCCAAATAAGTGTTGTTAACGATAAACATCGATAATCGGGATATGGATCTGCCATCAATGTGTAGGAATAAGATGCTCAGCAAATGAACGAATTGTTACCAATCGATGCAATCGAATACAAAACTATCGATCACTAAACTATCCAAACTCCCAATGACGGCCTAAACCAGTTGGCTGGCGCACACTACTGCGCGCGATTCATGTCGATGACGTGCAAAATGAGTTCGATGCAAAGCGACTGAAGTATATCAATATCGAAATGCTTTTTTACCACGCCGACTCCTCTGCTTTTTTTCCAATTCAATAGTTCAGCTGAAAGCAGAAAAAAGGAAATTTCCAGTTAATCCCATACACAACTGTGGTCGTGCCGATCAATCCCATTTTGCACAACATCGCCATGAATCGTGCGCAGCAGTGTGCGCCCGCCAACTGGTAACTACTATTATATCAATATTAGTATCACATTGCTGGATAACATATCCAGTAATGTCCACTTTGAGCGCGTCCAAGTAGTCAACTGCTTGTTTCCTGACAACATTATTCGAGTTGTGTCCCACTTTTATGTCATGACATTCTACAGTGTTATACCTAAGGTAATCACAAGTGGTCGGATTTAGATTTGGATTTGGACGAGATTGTGTTTTTTGATAGTGTTGTGGTTGTATATTTGGAGTCACTAACAAACGTGACCCTTACCTTGAAAGGTCATTTTGAAAACTAACAGAATATGCCATCACTACTTCCTTAAGCAATTGTAGCAACGTGTTTCCTTTGAACCGCAGAGCTATGGACACACTCCAAACTCGAAAAAAATTTCTTGAACACAATTTCAGTTTAACGTTGCTGCATCCTACTATGAGAGATACAAATGATCATGGGTCCATGTTCTTCTCGAATACAAAGATATTTGTGGCTATGCCTTTTTTTCGAAAGTCGCAGTCGAAGGGAGGGGTGTAGGGCCGCGGTCGTACTTTATGTGTCTGCGTCAACTGGCGTCGGTGCGCAAAGTATGGAAGCGGCCTAACGCAGCCACCTGCGTGAACTGACGCCGCGCTAACACTGAAAAAGGATGTCTTATTTGTGATCAACATCCTCAGTAACTCCTTTAGGCAAAGTTTCATCGAACATGGACTTGTTTACTAACTCCCAATGTTTGGCGCAGTGTTAGCCGAATACTTTTTCACTATGAATTATCCTCTTCTGGTCAGACTATTCTCTAGTTACTTGACTTCGTCCACACCCACAAAAAGCATTCAATCGACACTTAGAACAGTTGTTTCAACTTAATATACTTTAACTGAAACATTGCCGTAAAAACAAAAAGAGACCACAATGCACTGGGAAACAGGTAGATTTCCGAGGTGAACGACTAATGAAGGAGATGATTAAATATGAGAAGCTTATCGGAAACAATGAAGGTTATACACTATTTCAAAAGAAAAAGTAAATTAAGTATTTGTAGACGTACAATTCAAGAATGAAATAGGAAAATTGCTATTGAAATTGGAAGCATTCGAAATAGTTGGAATCCTGGAAAGAGACTGTAGTAGAAATGTGTACCTTCAATGATTTTTGACAAAAATGACATGTTGCCTCAGAATATTCATCGGGAACAAAATTTTGGCTCATAATAGTTGATGTACAACAACGTTTATCAAGAAAAACCCATAACCAATTCATTTGAAATTGATACCTGTAAAATTAGAGATTTCGGCATATGATATCTATAAGGTCATTAGCAATGAGAGTTAAATCCAGCATTATCACAGATCAGAATATTAATTTAGAAGAAAAGATGACGAGAGAAAGCAGAGCGATCACAATAGCTGAAATTGTTCACTGGCATTCGATGTTCGTAGAGGGGGATAGTCTGCGGAAACACTTGCACCTTCAACGAAGTCGTTTCAAAATTAAATGGTGGAACGATAAATCAAAAAAGCTGCCCATGTCAAAAGGAAGCTTACTTCAGCATGAACCCAGAGCTACGGTAACCCTGCAGGGATGTTCATTTCGTAGCGTACCCACATACTCACATCGTAAAATTAGCAGTGCCCCTTGTATAAGGATTTATGTAAATGTTAACTGGAACATTTTCCACAACCAATTAATTTCATATAAAGGGTGACCATTTATTGCACTGAGGCGACTCCGTTCGATGATTTTAGTTATATCGAAGTAGGCTCATGACGCTTGGCCTGTCTTTAGGTTTCCTGGTAAAAATGCGAGATACCTGTTCCGGCTCTGGCAGTTTCTCGCAAGGGAGACAGCACGGCCACCCCTTTTCATGGTGGTCGGAGGACAGCGAGGGGATTGAGGGTATGTGGCCTTTGGCCGTCCAGTATGGCATGCGACAATTTGCGTGGCACAGCAGCGACCTTAGCGTCTTCAGCTAAGGTGCGGCCTCGTAGGAGGCGCATTCGACTATGGGTGCTTTGGGAATTTCGTCGAGACACGTATGTTGCTTGCTTCTTTCATTTATGACTAGAGTATGTTCGCGCGCAACTTCTGAACTTTGTAAAGCAATTTTGTTTTACTGCTTGCGCAATTTGAACCAGTCATCTTCATGACCTTCGTAGTTCTAGAGAGCTTTGGTGGCACTTTTAGTTTTTTGTCATTGACTTGATCTTTCGCGTAGACTAGAATATACAATATCGGCACGCAGCCTTACTGGCGTCTGCGAACCCCCTATATTAATTACTGAAAGCTTTGCTTCTGCCGCATTTCGTTGGTTCATACACCTTGCAACGAGAAACTGAAGTTACAAAGAACACAAATATGTGTAAACACTAAATAGTTGCCTGCGAATTTTGCATCAGTTGAGCAGCGTGAAAAAGCAAAGTAAACAATTTTGCGTCATACTGAGATCGCGAAACTTCGAAAAAAGGACAAGAATGAACGGGTCCGCGCATAAAATAGTGAAAGATATAACACTGGTGCAGACAAACGATGAAAGATACGCAAAATCATGCCCCGGGTAATTACCGAAAAGTTGGAGAAAATCAAATCGATTCGCACCTTATCCATCCCAATACGATCATGCTTCCCAGGCGGCAGAGTAAAATATTTAAGTTGGACAGTGGTAAAGAAAATCTACTGGACGAAGAATACGAAATATGCGCAATGATTTTCTTTAGGTAGCGGTCATACTTTGCGAGCCGGCGTAAAATTGACGCAATCAGGTGCCTGCCGCAGAAACGCTCTACCCAACAACACTACAGAATGGTAATCGTGGCGAGAGCTCAGAAATTCAAATTCGAATATAGCTCAGTATGGCACTATGCCAAGATTCGAAATCGAAATCGTGGGCCCTCGCCACGATAACCATACTGTAATGTGGTTGGGTCGAGAATTTTGCAAATGGTGCGCGTGATCAGATTGACGCCGTCGTCTGCGGCAGACAGATGATGGCGTCGCTCTGACGACGGTGCCGGCCTCAACTGACGCAGACACGTAAGGTATGACCGCGGTCTAAGGGGCTCAACCGCAAGAGAAAATTATCCAAAACCCGTGCTTTGGGCAAAATTCCTTGAGCACAATTAGTCAAAAGCACTCAATGCGTGTCTGCGTCTTAACTGAGGTGGCCGTGTCTCCACACAGCTTGCAAATTGTCGCGCGCCATCCTGGACGAGCCCGTCTCCCGACTGCTGATAGAGAGGAAGGCGATCAAAGGATACCTTGGGAAGCAGTGATCATTAAGCATGCGGAGAAAGCGACTCAATTACCGAGGGTTGCCCAAGAAGTCGCAATTCAGTTGAGCATATTCATAGTCAACCAAAAACGTGGGGTAGGTTGCGCCGCAACGCAGTGACATAGATAGCAGTTATTCAATACAGAAATTATATAGGACATGTAAAGAAAGCAATCTCTCACAACTCACATAAAAAGCAAATGTCATGGAGGTGGACGGAGAGATGGGGGGGGGGGATATGCACTCGAATCCGCGCTGCCATCTTTTACCTAATACCATCTTGCAATCATCAGTCGGTGCTGAGTAGTTGGGAGAGCCCATTGTCGCGCGTCGTCCCTTACTCGATACCTTTCACACTCTTGAATTCTATACCTGAGCCTTAATCCAGGAGCGCGTAAGAGCTTCTACCTGAACTAAGGCTTAGGCTAAAAGGGTGGGCGGGGGGGGCCTTCACCCCTCCCTTTTCTCCTTCCCAATTACATAAGCACATTGAAATTAACGCTTCTGAGGATTACTGTAGCTATTCTTTCTATCGAATCTAGGCCGCGTTCATATATGCGGGGCCAGTGCCGGCGGCAATGGCAGCTTAACCATATGGCCGCCGCTTACCACGGCATTACTCTTGAGACGCCTCCCTTTATGGCTCAACCTGACCATACTAGAGTATGATGATCGTGACGAGAGCCCACGAATTGACTTCGAATCTTGGCATAGTGTCAAAGTGAACTAAATGGAGCCGCCGCGACGGGCACATGATTTTGCCGCCATCGCCGCTTGTGCCGGCGTCAAATTGCCGCCGTCGGAGCCACAAAGTATGAACGCGGCCTTAGCTCATTGTTTCAGGTTACATGAAAATAAAGTATCAAATCATGCGCATACACCGGAACATGCAACAAGACCTAAATGCCGAAAACAGCACCGAAATATTTTTCTACTTCAAATTGAAAAAATTTAACTGACTTCACGAACAAGGAATTGAAAAAGAAGAAATCGCCTTAAAGGTACACGTACCACGCTTTCCTCACTTTTTTCAACTTTTGATGTCGTAAAGCACTCCACCCGAGTAGGAGACTGGCAGTGAGCATGCTGCGCTTTTTCAACATCGTTCTGGAACAGTACACGAAGGATGAGGCAAAACCACATAAGTGTGAAGTCATAGGAGCATAAGGTGATCACAAGCAACTTTGTATGCAGCAAAAAGGATGCAGCACTTACAGTTCCTTTAGCGTTCATTGGATACTCGTTACAGTTGATATCCATATCCATATCACAATCAGGACGAACTTGCAGATCACTAAAGTGCATTAAATCATTAATGTGAAAGGGACGGGGAACCAGCGCGTATTTACGCAAGGCGATGACTATACAGTTTCCACAGGCTCGCGGACTAAAAGTTTCCGCGAAGTCTCCACGATCGAGGATGAGAGCCACCAGAACGAATCTTACCATATTTCACAAATTTCACCTTGAAAGTTCGTGCATTCGTACATAGCAATAAAAACGGATCTTTATCACGACTTCCATTCGAAGTCGCAGCTTTACGCCGTTTTCATACCTTGCGCATCCATGCTGGTACCGGTGCGCAAAGCATGAACACGGCCTTACAGAACCTTGAGAATCGCGTGCGAGTGGGCGACACCACAAAGTTACAGTATCGCAAAATCAGGAAACTGAAGAATCGCCATTTTAGTAAACTCTTTTGCCCAGTTTCGATCCGTCAATGCTAGATCCGACATGAGGTATGATGGCCTCCACCCTTGATCCTGATTAGTTTGGGGCACGAGGACAGCACTATGAATTCTGCTCCCGCTCTTTGCAGAACTATTGACTTGAATTTACATAGCGTCATTTTATGAGGTTGGAAATGATCAAGGATTTTCCTCCAATTTGTTTGTTATTCTGATTACTTCAGCTCTACGTAGCCAATATTCAATGTAGCAATCATCCTCAACCAGTCTTTAAAACGCAGTTAAGAAATCCCGTCACTTTGGATGAAGAAACGCCGTACCTATCTTTCGTAATGATTGGATTGCCCTCGCAACGAATACGCTTGATTAGTGGAGCATCATCTTGTTCCGAGTCCCAAGTGTGATCAGCATATCGGCGGCGACTCACCAAAGCTTCGATGTCTACTAAAATCCAAGAAAAATACTTCAGTGCCAACATAATTAATTGAGGCATCCACTGAGCAATAAACAAAATTCAAATTTGCAATAAGACTTCAGTGTAGTAGAAGTTATCGACATACTTCTCAAAGCCATAGTCTCTTCCGACAGCTGAGCCGATCTGAACATAACGTGAATAACATATAGAGAATTGAAACTGGAATAATGAACATACAAGTAAAAAAGAATCAAAACCAGCGATCCCCTCAAAGCAGTGGAACATTCTAAAATGCACAGGGTCGACACATCTTTTTGCTGCAGCAATTCGCCGTCAAATGTCTGGTGCCGTGTGTAAACCACAGACTGGTCGATAGACAGTACGCTTCGTTTATCTTTGCTGATCTCCTATACACATAAGTAGGATTGAAGATGGATTGAAGATATAACATTGGCACATATTGCTGTAGCCTTGGTAGAATGATTGTGCTAAGTGATCAGAGTAAAGATTTGTGAGCATTCGCGGAAGTAATTCTCAATCGCGTTAATAATGCCGCCGCATTTAAGGTCGTCTTCCCGCTGGTTCGAGAGGAGAGAGACGCTGCGCAGCCACCGACTACCACCTCGCCGAGCCCGTTCCTGTCCGCCAGACGTTGCCTCATGGACACATCGTCTTCCTCTCACCAGACACGACCCCAAGGATCCTTGAAGAACTACGATCTGTTATTGCGCCATCTCTAATACTCGATCTGTAATAAATATACATTAATCTGGGTCGTTGGACTGTTAGTTACATCATAAGGGATCCTGGGGCTAAACCACGAATATGAGTGATTTCATGTGACGCTTACAGAATGTGAAACTCACTGAAGCAACAGGAAAATTCGCTTGAAAATCCGCTTTGCCTCTCCATGCCCGTATATAGATCGTTGGCGGTGGAGGTTCGTCTTGCGCACAAGTCGTCAGTAAGTGGTAGATTGCTAAACAATCGGAGAGAGGAGCCTGGGCGTGACTCTAATTCTCAAATGAGGTCACATTCCAGGTGCAGGAGAGACGACTGAGTGCATATAATCAAAGGTGACTTATAGATATGTACGTGAGAGAGTGTGCGGTTGGTTTTGGTGAAATACCAGAACAGCCTACTTGCCCACTGGGTGTTTTAGATTCTAGCTCATTTGATGGCTAACCCTAGTGCCATGACAACAACGTAACCTTGCTCGCCACAAGACGATCCATCTTTTCACAAAGCGGTGTTAAATATTCTATTGACGGCCAGATCTGCCCTTGAAGCGCCCTAGTGATCAATGACTGCCTTCGATGCACTGAGGTAGGAGAAGCGCAAATTAAAACGAGTTACATGCTATGGAGCCGTGGGAACACTGTTCAGTGTTGAGCAGTACATGTTACTCCTAGGCTCGAGGGAGATTTTCGGAGAATACGACCCTCTTTCACCACCATCTCTTCCACGACCTCCCGCCCGTATTGGTGGTCGCATCTGATCGTGACGTGTGCGGGATATGCTCGAGCCGTCTTCCTCAAAAATGGTCTTCAGTCGATCATCATATACCTAATACCGTAATACTCAGTGTGATCATTGTTTGACCACTTTTTCAGAAATCAGCCCAAAATTTTGTCAGGTGTAGGTGTAAAGTTATGGTCGACTTGAATTTTGAAATAAGATGCCCTTTACTCAAACCCAAAATACAACTCTACCCCCCACCCCCTCCCTCCCCTCCGTCGAGGAACCTGGAGGTTGAACCTGCATGCCACTTTAGGAAGATTCATTAATGGTGCAATGCTATTATTACCACGTAACTTTTCTCAAAAGTGCGGAGGTAGTGTAGTTGGCGGATTGTACACATCCTTCAGCATCGCGAAAACGGCGGAAGGGCGCTCGCAAACTTCCTGGGTCCCAGCCCCGGTGTGCGCCTAGAGGCCCCACCAGAGACACCTTTCCGTGACCGGCGATGCGGACCCACCTTGGGGACCTAAGGGTCTTACCGAACTGAGCCATACCTTAACTATTGTATACCGTGGCCCAGCCGTCCGTAACCTATGCCACTTTGCATATGCAGTTCATCCCGGAGCGCTTGATAAGCGTGGCCTACGGACTTGGGTGAGAGTATATCAAACTCCCTTGCCACTCAGGCGACGCCCTATCTAACGCCGTGAAATGGACTGTATACAGTGGACCAACCTATCCTCTAGAGCCCTCGTGCCTCGAAGTCACGTCACAGATAACGTGCAGTACAACTATCATAACAGCGGTGGACACCGGCCATCTCATGTGCAGTGCGACACTACCCGAGCACTAGGAGTTGATGGTACCCCCGGTGTCGGATAGCATCATGGCGGTACCCGGGGGAAACAGCTGGCAGTTGGCAGCCGGCCTTATATGTACACCAGCCTCGCCTACAGAGGGCGGAACCACAGTACCTCGCGTGACGCAGCAAGCGGGAGCTGCCTAGCGCGGGTGGGAGCACGATGCACACGAGGCCATCGTCGCGATCCATCCTTCGCAATACTCTTAAGGCGAGCAAGAAGTCGTCACAGAGACGGCCGGCCGACGATGCGCGCAGCAGAAAATAAAGCACCGGCATCCGCATTAATGCCATCATAGGCAAGCATCCCAAGGTAACTGACGATCAACCTCCTTCACATTTTCCTAACTGCAGACGACCTACTGACCCGCTCACTCAAAGTATGGCATATGACGGCGCCTTAAGGTTGATCGACAAAAAACACGCACTAGACGGCACCAACATGACCTACCTCACAAAGAGTATGCGAAACACAGTGGGTCTTATGGAAACCCAGAAGAAATAAGGGACACCTCAAGGATGTCCGAGAGAGACAATACATGCGGTATACATGACTATGCACTAGGTAGCCAACTACGCACTAAAACCTCACAGCGAAAAATGAACGAGAGCAATGACGCCTAGAGGGCCTGTTAAAAACAGAGCAATAGGAGCGCCTCTAAGGCACATCATGTGATAATCAGATCAGTAGCTTACCTTCTTGGGGCAAGTAAGTGCTTAGATGACAGCTCAGGCTGCACCCTCGTTGCGGCTTCGTAGTGCATCCTCGTGGTGATAAGCGCGCTCTACCCTAAGCGAGCAACGTCCACAGAACCGAATCACACCTTCCCTTAGACGAACAAGTTTCCAATGTGGCTCTTGCGTGGAGAAGGAAACTTGCCATAAGACAAGATAAGGAAACGATTTCAGTAGTGGAGGCAGCTTCAACAGGAAGGAACAGACGATGTCGTAGAATTTCGTGCGATATCATCGAGCAAAAACCCATGTCTGATTTCCAATACTGTACGAGGACTCAGGGCAGGGACCTTTATTTTTCGTGGTTGTGAGGGGTTTTGATTCATTTTTCTTCACCGGTAAGTGAACCAGGGCCTCTATTTTCTGTAATACGCGCGATAACTCTCACGATTTATCGCGGGGCTTCCCTTTAAGAGTAACTCCAAGAAAGAAGTGCGACACGTGGCGCCATAAGGGTCACCTCGGAAAACCAGGTCACAAAGTCGTCATAATGCGCAATTAGCACTGTCACCATCCATCTTGTAACTTCACTTCATCAACACTGCCATACTGTCGAGCCTCAAATTATGAGGAATCATAGAATAGCATCATCGATCACCGAATCAATCATACTCGTCAGCGTTCAGCAGCTTGCTCGGTCACTAGACTCCATCAACACCACTGACCACTGACATCGACCTCATCTGATTCTCACCTGCTGGTTGTTGTGTGAACTGTATGATGGTACCTGAAATGACAGCGGGGGTGCATACCCCAAGGTATGCTAACCAGCTACGACCTAAAGGCGCAGACATAAGAACCGAAATAAGTAGAAAAAAGTTGTTAGCCTGCTTGTGGTTACTTACCCGTGCGCACGTATTATCGAATAGTCGCACGTGTAAGTGGGGATTAGACTACTACTCGCAACGTATTGAAGGAGCGGGAAGGGATCCGAAGAAAGAAGAATATGCAAAGAAACGATCACTTTGTAATGAACACTTAAAGGCACTTTCCGCGATGATCAAACTTGCAACTCACTTTCTTGAGGCACTTAGATTCTCGGGGGACTGTCTAAGCTGCACACTTTTTGCGGCTTCGCGAAGTGTCCCTTCGGCACTAAGCCAGCTCGCCCCCTGCGATACCATCCAGCCATTCTGACCACACCTGGAACTGGACGGAGCCTTTTCCAACGTTGCGTTTTCGTGGGCCTATGATCCATGCGATAAGATAGGATAAAGAAGAATTTTCAGTAGTTAAAGGCAGCATCAGGGGAAATTTGGACGAAAAGTAAAAGAAGTAGTGAATTCGAAAGTCGAGATGCCTAGTGGCCGAAACCCGAGAAATAAGATCCCCTTTCCTTGTTGATCCTCAACACGGACGACCTTTCCGTCAAGAGGCGGATACTCCAAACAAATTTCCATTGGCATGCTGCCAAATAAACATAATGAAATGTTTGGAATTACGACAGCATCTATTTTCTGGGGTGAGCTTCATGCTGAAACTGAGAAAACGGCCCGGAATACCTTCAACCTCTCCGCATATCCTTGGGCGCTCTCATCGTAGTCAACCAGGAATCACGTCGCTTGGAGGCGGGCTCGATCATCCAAAGGCGGCAGCTCCTATGCGTTGCGCGTTTTCTACAGCTCGCAGGCTCACTTTTTAACCGGGATTCTGCCACAGATACCCTTTTTAGGCTCGTAGTTTCTATGTAAGTAACTTCTTCCAGGGATCTCTCAATAGTCACATTACGCCTAATGCTGTCTTTAAGGAAACGTTTACAAAAAGTCTCATTTTGCCATTTTCGAGGGCATCTTTCGGAGTTTTCTTTGTTGGCGTATTTCTTAGCACCTCTAACTTAGCACAGTTCAGCCCTTTAAGCCATTCAAGGTAATCGCGGAATATGTCTTTAAGGTTAGCTTCGATTATCGGTGGAAAAACCCCGATTCCAAAGCGCGACGTTGTGGTATGTAGTATGTATTCGCATCACATTCGCATCAACACACTGACTTCCCGAGTTGTCCGCTGTAGAGATGTCATATGTTGTCTCGTACGGTGTATTTCATTCATTCGTGATGATGTGAAGTAAGTGAAACAACACGCAGCAACAAAGAAGTAAAACAACTGAATGAAGAATAAGCGAGTCGTTAGAAAAAGTGTGATTACAATTAAAACCTAGTGAATTCACTCTCGACGTCTTGGCAAGGTGTCGTGTGTGCATCAAGCAACCGTGATCCACAGTTGCCCTCCTCCCGTTGTCTTTAAAGTCAGTGCAGCTCAAAGACAGTGATGGGAGTAACGAGGGTGATAAGGAATCCCTAAAAGATGTCATTCACTAGAAAACTAGGGGTCCAGGAAGCCTATCTGTGGCAAATCCGCCACGAAAAAAGCACCCCTGAGCTGTGGCAGAGCCCGCCTTTTTAGCTCCAGCCGCCTTTCTTGGCTAGGTCCACCTCCTACGGTCGACTTTGCCGACTAGTGACTGAGGTGTTGAGTAATGAGCATGTTTGACGCGTCAGCTTTCGTGGTGACAACGTCCACCGGTTAGTATCAAAGATAGAAAGTAAGATCCAACCCAATTACCCCTACCACTGCTTTTAAAACATATCCCACGATCTTGAGGGTCGGCTCCCGCACACAACGCAGTACCCGGGCCTCTCCGTGTTTCCTTTCCAGTTGGTCTTCATCGTTCGCGTCGTTCATAATGTGGCCGGCGTTGATGTTGACCTGGAGGAATCAGCATGAACGAGGCTTCTGCGGCATTTTTGTGAGAGTGCGGTGCCGTAGACGGAATATCATTGATGGCGAATGCGTTCTGAGTGCAGATCGCTCGGAGATGAGTTGATCCACCGCAGATCCTCCACCCCTCAGCACGAACACATTCTCCATAATGAAGTCGAAGGCAGAGTGAATAAATCTTATTTTAACTGAAAGGCCTACCTGCGTACTAACAAGGGAAGGATGGTAAATCGAAGAGGCCGTTTCAAATGGGGTTTATACCAGTGGTAGGGCTCGTGATGCCATTCACCAATCTGCATTCCATACCTGCTGTGCTCTCTGGGAGCAGAGTTACAAGCGTTGAAAGAGAAGCAACTCAGCACATATGCGATAGGCAAGTGCAACAGATGTGTGCTTCGATAGCCGAGTGGTTATGTGCTAGAACTCAAGTTCGAGGGGTCACGAGTCTGATCCTTGTTGAACGAGCCTTTTTGCATTTTTTCCAAATTACTTCCCGAATGTTACAAACAAGGAATTCATACTCCGAGAGCTTGTTCTCACTACGAAAGAGTATTTCTGAGGAAATGAATTCATTTTCACTGTTTTATCATGTACATTTCCACCATGTCCATTTCTAGATCAATTCATACACTGACTGTGAAAAACATGTTTGTGAAGCTAATCGAAGAAGTGGAAATGTACATGATAAGACAGCGAAAATGGATTCATTTCCTCGGGAATGCTCTTTCGTAGTGAGATCAAGTTCTCGGAGCATGATTCCTTGCTTGTAATGTTCGGGAAGAAGTAATTTGGGAAAACTGGAAAAAGGCACGTTCAGCAAAGATCCGAACTCATAACCCCTCGAACTTGAATCCTAGCACATAACCACTTGGCTAGGCCTATCGCATATGTGCTGAGTTACTTCTTTTTCAACGCTTGTAACTCTGCTCCCAGAGACGCACAGCAGATATGGAGTGCAAATCGTGAATATCCCGAGCCCTATCATTGGTATAAACCCCATTTCAAACTGCCACTTCGACTTCCATTCTTCCCTTGTGATATGTCGTCGCACATGGCATTTCGCCGACCAGTGACCTTTCGATTAACAGGAAGTACAAAGTGGCTGTCGCGGCAGTGGAATAGTTTGAGGAAGTACCAGAGGCAGACCTCGTCTCCTAATCGGTAGAATGGCTGACGACTCTAACGTGCCATCGGGACACTGCGCTGTCAGCAAGTCCTCAAAACGATTTCTCTGAACATTTCCGTAAAGTATGAACGGCAGCGAGTGTTCATCATTGACAACACTTTCGACGTTGGAGATGCGTAAGGTCTGCGATTGATCAGGGGTTAGCTGGAGGACTCACAGGCGCAGTGACTATAAAGAAGGGAAAATTGGCAATGGAAAGTAATTATGTTAAGTTGAAGATCTATTACAATTATGGTTGTAAATACGCTTTGAAGAGTTTTCCAGATACAGTCGCGATTTGCACAAGTACCACAGCCTCACCATTGCCATCTCCCTCCGCCTCCAGGAACAGTCAGTTTTTGGCCACACACCACAATGCGGAGGATCGCTACCGTGTGTCAGAAGAGTGAGCTACCCTAAAGCTCGTGTTTCCTCGTGGCATGACTCCATTTCTTGACATCAGCACATCCCGTGAGTTTGTTCTTTTTCTTCCTTTCTGGATTTTTGTAGTCCATAGTGGGTTTAGGGTAGTCTTACCAGGGTCAAGCGTCCAGTTGAGGAAAATTTTCAAAAAATACGACCCCCCCCCAAAAAAAGGGGTCTCAATACGACCCCCCCCCCCTTCTTCAGGTTCCGCTTCTTCTGTGGTTTCTACCAAACCAGCGCAATCTACTAGGAAAATTAAGAGCCCATGGTAAAAAAAAAGAACCTGACAAAACTCAGTACTCATATTCCTAAATAATAAAATCGTCTGAGATAAGAACCCAACCATTCCAATATTTGTATTCTGAAACGAAAGCGTTGCCCACCACTAGTATGTGCTCGTCTTGTGATGACAAAGGAGAAGACTTAATAGTCATGCAAGTCATGGGGCAGAGATGAAGGACGAAAAAAATAAGAATGGAAAAGTTAGAGGGTAAAAGAAAAGCTAAATAGGAGCCATGTAATACGCTCCACAGCGCCCCATCTGATCGCGGTCGCTGCTGCGGCTGCGACGCGGCGATTACGGTGGAGCGCCTTATCTTCCCCATACTAAATTCCGACATTTTTGAAATACTTTAAACTTTGCCTAGATCCCACCTTTCAAACAGCTGTGAACTGTTTTCCAAATAACTCCCTCAGACCTATCTATTGACCGCTTGCTTTCCCTAATGGTTGCTTACTTTTCGAAATGGATTTCCAGATGAGAATTAGATGAGGTAAATTTCGAAGTGTTCATTTAAATGACCATAACTACCTTAAAACACAGCCATATGAGTGCGTTTTGGTGACAGGGTCTGCTAGGTTGTCGCTTTCGAATGATTACCTGAGCTAGCCATATCTTCAAAATGAAGGAAGTTATTTTGAGGGAAGCCAGATGAGGATTAGATGAGGAAAATTTCAAAGTGTTTAATTCAAATGGCCATAACTTCCTTCAATCTTAACCATATGCGTGCGTTTCTGGTGAGGCGGGGTCTGCTAGGTTGTCACTTTCGAACAATTACCTGAGCTATGCCACATCTTCAAAAGGAAGCAAGAAAAATTCAGGAAAGCCAGTTGAGGAAATTTTTTTCCGTCACATTTGCGAGATCTTTCCAAGATTCCTCCAAAAATTGATTCATTGTCACTCAAATTTCTCTAGTATGCATTCTTCGCTCTCAAAGACCTAGTGGGAGGGCGAGAAGCGTCGGTCAGCTTCTGTGGGATGCGCCATGCATGAGGATTTCATCCACATTCTCAATGAATACAAACATTTTTCGGTTCGCATGGTGGCCGCTAACACCACATTACGTACTTGCGATTGTAATAAGATATGAAATAAGTGCATATCAGCTAATTTTTCTTTTTATCCCATTGTTTTTTTGAGTGTCCAACCACGGTGGTACCCATCGATAGATATCGCTTTCCACGGTTAATCGGTGAATTTCGGAGGTGTCTTGTACGTGGTTTCGGAGTCAGCGGACCAACAAAAGGGTTATTGGCGTTGACCGTTTGTTGCGGATCGCGCCATGCATGAGGTTCCCATGGTGATTAAGTTAAATTAGTTTCGGGTTCGAACCCAATTAGTCAGTTTTATCATTTCTCCCGCACACTTCAGACCCTCAGCCTGAGAATTTCCGTTGATCATTGCTTACCTCAACGTTTACGACCCCCCCCCCCCTCCCTTCCTAGCGGACCAAATATGACCCTCCCCATTGAGGATTTCTCAACGGGGGCTTGACCCTGAGTCTTATTTCCAATGTCATTACGTATTCACTATTTCACATCTTGATGTCCCGTGGATAAACAATGATAACACAGCAACTAAAGGCTGAAGTATGGATAAAAAGCACATTTCGCTGGGTCGCTGGCTCCTACCTGTCACCTCACACATTCCTTCACATTGTAGCCTATTTCCCACTCTCATCTTGAAAAAAAAAACAATCACCGCACTATCTACTGAATGTCCCTACCCTTACGACCTTGGGACGACTCCTTTTCACTGACTTGTACTAGTCAAACAAAAAAGTCGGATGCCAGCTATCTTCAAATTAGAATTTTATAAACTATCAACAACAGCAAAGCGACATAACAATTACATAATACCTAAATACAACACATAACAAATGTAGACGTAAACAAATAAATCAAGTAGTGGTGAAACATGCTTGGAGTCTATCAGAATCACACACTACCGCTTCTGTCGGATCTCGAACGAGTTTTGAATGAAGTAGGAGTATTCGCAGGTGTAACTGGGGAAGAAGGACTCTCTCGTGCTCCTGTGGGATGGGTGTTTCTAACAGACGGAGCGTTGTAGCTACGTCGTGGATACTTGACTCTCAACACTTGTTGGTTTGCGGCACCTTAATTCTCACAAACATAATATTAAAGTAGGTATCAACAAATGTGTTTATTGTATGGCCTTAATGATATAAGAACGTACTCGCGTATTCAGTAGCGATTCCAAGGCTATCATGTGAATCGTCTTGAGCTCTCCTTTTCTTTGCTGACTTTATTTCACCTCTGCAACCACAGAGAAGATCATCACTAGCAAAAATTAACAAGGCTACTGAGAATCGGACAAAACGAGCGCAGAAAGAAATGTGAAGGAATGAGAAATGTGGGGGACGGCTGAAAGTAGTAGGGCCCTTAGCAAGGCATACTGCAGCTTGATGTAACGTGAACTTATTCGCGTTGGCAAGCGATATCTACTAATCGCATCATAATACCTAATTTCGAAATCCAGGGGAACTGACTTCTACGAGTAAGCTCAACAGACAATACCTTAATTTAGAATACTGAGGCGACTAAGTTTTACTAGTAAGTTTAGCAGACTGATAGAATTCTTCTGCCAACTCATCTGTCACTGAAATGAGTGGGATACTATTTGTTCTAAATGACGCAATGCGACAGCGTTAACTCGTTAACGACCGTGTGACACGATGTCGTGTCACAGCTACCTTACAGCTTCTTTCCAGTGGTTTAAATCTAAGTCTTTATATTATGTATACATCGTATGTATACATTGTTGTTGAGATTTTCCCATGGAAATTGCTTTTAGTGGATGAGTTATATTCAAATACATGGGTAAGCAAGTGGTACTGAGCGCACTTTACAGGCTCATATTGAAAGAATCGTGCAAAAATGATGCTGACATAGTGCCATTATCGAACCAGAGGAACATTTTGGAGAATGGAATCATTTAGTTCGATATTAATACACTATACTGCTATAATTCCAAATACCTCCAGTTACAAAAGAACAACCTTGAACAACCTCATGTTGTCATATGTCAGCTCAAGCATAGTCTGTTTATCTGAACTATGGAGCACTCCACAATTTCAATGAGGAAAATAATAAATAAAAGGTGACCCATAAGATGGTGTCACTTTGAAGTCACGTGGCATCATTTCATAAGCGTTGAAAAAAAGCGCGCAGTCGTTAATACTCGCCTCAGGTAGGTTACTTCCATACTTTTGCCATCTCATAAAAGCGCGCAGGTTGAATGCACAAGATTTCACGGTCTTACTATGTAGAGTCACGTTCGTAGCCAATGTTTTGAGATATTCGGCAGATCCTCTATTTGGTATACTCGGTAGTCGGTGATACACACACCTTCAATTTTAGTGGACATCTATCTCGTGCTTTACATCAAATATCCTAAATCGAGCATCAGCGGCTCCCAGATACGCCGTACCCATATCGCGGATGTCCATGTTCCTCATTGATAAATATCTTTTGTTTGAAGCTAAATATCCGAAAATCCACAAAGATTGGCTATTAACGTAGACTAACAATAAGGCTATATGCAGTAGAGCGCAGGGAAGCGAGAAGTAGGAAGTTGAAAAGGTGAATACTGAACTCAAAAACGACACGCACACGGTAGGTTTCCCAAATATTCCAACAATATTGGGTCGATCCAAGATAACAACAGTGTCCTCTATGCGTACAGCACCTCCATGAGAAGATATTCCACCATACTCATCTGAACGTAACATTCTTAAAGGTATTTACTTTAAAATGACCGTCACTAATCAATGTTTATAAAAGATGGTCAGAGCACTAGGGATATGCAATAACACTAGTAGATGCAAGACCTTATAAACGCACTGTGGCAAGGGCAGTGCGTGGAACGTAAATTGCAGCGTATTTTAACCGCTCGGAAATAAATCACGTGGACCCTCATCCGAAGATACAGCTTGGGTTCATTTTGTTTGAGAGAGATGAGAGAACTTCTCGTTCGCTTGGATACACTATGCACATGTGATTGCACACCAAAATCTGAAGTCGGCAGCGATAGGGAAGGTCGGAAGTTTGCAGCTGGTTTTTGCTTCTCAAGTTTGGAAATGGAGGAAATTTCGCTTGTGAATCTCTCCACATTTGGAAATGTAATTCAGTACCTGTTATCGTTCCATCATTTGTATGACCGTCAGTAGTTGTAGGGGCCTTGGAGAGATTATCAGATTCTTTTTCATGTGTCCCATTCCTCTCAGTAGCCATATCCTGTTCCACCACCGGCTGAAAATCGGTCTGCTTGATTTCAAATAATTATGGAGAAATAAGAAGAATGTGAATGGGAAGGAATTTTCAAAGCTTAATTTTCTGTATGACAAATGATCTGCAAGCTCTCTTTAGATAACATAAATTCGTTTAGGTTTTCTTTTGCCTACTCAGCGTCGAGTTGTTGTCTTTGTTGTCAGATCAAACATGTATTAATTCGAGTTGAACTGAGTTCCTATGCTATATCACTTACTTCGACTATCATGCCTTCTGCAAACCATAATTCATTTTCTGAAGGAGTGGGTCCATCCACACCAATTACCTGCTGTGTAGGGGCCACCTGGAAAACAACCATCGTACACCCATGCCCATGCTCCCATTGGCTAATTAGCCACGGTGCCGCGCCTAACATACACCCTACTGTAGGTTGTCACTCATTGATCTTGGGAAGTCTTGTAATGAGCAAAATACCTTATCTTTCTCAAACTGGAGGTCTTCGTTGAAGCTAGGTCCATTCCGTGAGGTATCCGCAGTTGAATTGTTCGGATGAGTTCCACTAAATGTTCGAGAGAGGAACATTGAGCTATCTTGTCACAAGGCCAAGTGAATAAGCAAAATGGCAAAATCGATTTGAAAAAATAATTGGCGTAATGAATAAGTGGTTATACAGGGAAGCTCACTAAGAACCTAAGCACAACTTGCAAAAAATGGGTCGTTTCTTTTTGATTTGAGGCGCAGTTCTTTGGCCGGTAGTACGAGGCCCCGTATACTAGTTTCTTACGCTGTATATTCAAACAAAAAATGCTTTCAAAGTAGTCAAAGCCGAACAGAACCGTTTTACTCATTGAAAGTTATAGATAGCATTCATACCTATGCATCACCGGTTTTGGAAGGCTGAATTTCGTTCTGGCGAATGCGATTACTTCCGCGTTGTCGGTTTCTTCAGTATCTCTTTGATTCTTCTGAATTTTTTAACCGAATTAGAAACATACAGGAAACAACCGAAGTTTTCAGTCTCTTCAAGCCAAGGCTACAAATTCTGGGACCTTGGAGAACGAAGGCTATGGGCATTTCGTCACCAATACCAGACAACCGATGCTTGAAGCACAAATGATAGATCCAGTTGTGGCTGGAGTGAATGGGAAAAGTAGTGATGCTTCACTGGTTAGAGACGTCTACCAACCTCTGACATATACTGATATCTATTTTTTTATTGATTAAAGTCTACACTTACAACGCCATTAGCCTCCAGAGTATTTTCGTCAAGAGGTTCTTCTGTATCAAGTGACGCATCTCCACACATCTGGTTCAGATCGTCGTCGTGCTGACAGTTCGCACACATCAATTAAATAGTTAGTATTGATGCATGAAATGCATCTTATTCTTACCTCATAGCTTTTCTGCATATCACAGGTTTCGTCGAGCACATTTTCTACATTACTTTCAGAGAAAGAGAGCGGAAATGGAGCCTCGTCATCTGTTTGTTCCTTGAAGTATTTCAGAAAATTAGTGAAGATGTATTCACTAACAAGGAATGTAAACATTCATCTTCACTTGCACCAAAGATTGCGTACCATGTCATCTTCTTGGAGTTCGTATTCATGTGAGGGAGAATGTCGCGTCTTCGTGTTACGATGTAGCCATGAAAATGGATTCAGAAATTTGGCAATTCCGGAAAGTAGAGACATGGTTCGGGAACTAAAGAAATAGTTGAAAGTGCGCTCATATGAAAAGAACATAATGAGTTGGATCGCAAAATTCGTTGCGATAAAAAAGAGGAAGAGTTGATAGTGAGCGTGACACTGCAACTAGCCACGATTAAATCGATATCTTCTTGCGCCGCTTTCGAAAAAATCGTTGATGGAAACTATGACCCTATCAGACATTGACAAAAGTGATAATTAAAAACAAGGAGCGAGCACGTGAAAAAAATTAAAAACGAACTGAGTTGGCGAAGAGGCCAACATCCAAACAGACAACAAGTCGATGCGTATCCCCTTTTCCGATTAGCACATTTGCGTGGTCACTTAATCGATGAGTTGTCCCTAATACGCTCGTACCGTGAATACGTTTTCGTATAACAGCCTACTCGTTTATACTATCGCCAATATCGAACATCACAACTGAGCTTGTAGCTGCCGTATGGTTCTACAAATGAGGTATGATGCTACGAAGAGAATTGCTTACATTGCGTATGCTATATACAAATATATGTATATGCATGGATGTACACCATCATTTTCCCCTAGTCTACCGAGGCTATCACTTTTCTAGATCGCTGAATGCTCGCTTGCAGTATGCGTCTATAGCCTTTATAGTGAAAGTCATGTGCAATTAAGACCGCTCTCATACTTTGCGGCACTAGCGACGGCAGAGTCGTCGACGGCGGCAATCGAGTACCGCCAATGCCGGCGTCGATTCCGCCGCTGACGCCGGTGCAGGTGCCGCAAATTATGAAGGCGGCCCAAGGTCGCGCTTATACCGTGCGCGGCGACGCCGGCAATGGCAGCTACGGCGCCAACCACGGCGGCACTCTGGTGACGCACTCCATTTGCAAAATGCTCCAACCAATCGTATTAGGAGATACTTGGCCCGTCCCAGCAACACGCTTTCTTGCAGTTGGGGGCGTGTCTCTCACCGTCTGGGGTCTCCCAGACTTGCCTAAGGCCGCTTCCATACTTTGCGCACCGACGCCGTCACGCGCGTGACGCAGGCACGCGCGTGACGCAGGCACGCGCGTGACGGCGTCGGTGCGCAAAGTATGGAAGCGGCCTAAGCCTTTTTAGTGAAGGAATTTCGGCAGCGTCGCGTACCCTGACCAGTCTGATGTCTGACCCCGCGGCGGGAAGCATGTTGCCAAAAAAAGCTAGCTGTCTCCGGATCCAACCAATCTCACTAGAGTATGATCATACTAATAAAATGAGCTGCAGTGAAAAAAAAACACTTTCGAGTCGTGCGGGTGTATATCGTTAGGACAGAAACGTCGCGTGGCCGTGTTCGGCACGCGACGTTTCTGTCCTAGCGATATACACCCGAGTCGTGCACACCGTGACTATAGAATACATTTTTAAAGACAGGATAATAGCGGTAATGTGGGTGATAAGGAATGTCTAAAAGATGCGATTCGCTTGGAAACTAGGGGTGTAGGGAACCTGACTGCGGCGAAATTCCCCGCGAAAAAAGCGCCTCGGAGCTATGGCGGAGGCGGCCTTTTCAGCTCCAGTCGCCTTTCTTACCGTGGCCGAGAATTTTATAGTAATAGCCGAAGAAGTGGAGTGTAGAGTAATGAGCACAATAGCCTTCCACTCTATACTCTTTACCGATATTTTGATCAATAAGGTTTTAATATGATACTTATCGTATCATATGAAGCCGTATTGATCGAAATGGCGTGGTGCTTCACGTGACAGGGTGCACCGGTCGGTGTCAAAGATTGGTGATGAAATAATGATGCAACCGAATCACTTCTACTACTGCCTTCAAACAAAAAACGAGATATATTGATAGAGAATGTTGAAAACGCTCAGCTATAGAAATACTTTCTGGTAGTTCGCGTCTCTCAATGTTTCCAAGTTGATAACAAGGTTATACGTGTCAAATGTATTTTTCCTGGAACCGTCGATTCTCGAATTGCGTTGGGGTCACTTCGGACGTTGTGAGTTACGATTGTTTTTCTTTGATATGCCAACACGAGGTTAGATGTGGATGGATGTGCAACCTCTTATTGGCCTGACGTTTCGACTTCTCGCTTCTCTAGGGGCCTGAAGGTGGCTCGCGACTTTCCTCTTATAAACGTTTCCACTCCATGATCAAAGGCTTTTGTCTCCTTGGCCAAGTCATCAAATCTCTAGCAAGTGGTTGAGGATCCAACGCCAACGCATGAACGGCATGACGTCCGTCCTCCGCCGGGGAAGGGCGGGAAAACGATCACGACCGACTGATTCAACCTCTGGCCCGTCTGCAGTCCACCCCAACTAGTGACGCAGAGGGACGCGAGGGAGAAAGGGGATTTTCGGGTTCGGGGCGTGCACTGGAATGTTCCGTTTTCTAAGCGAAAATTGTTAATTGGGTCGAATGAGCTCAAAATCTGATTCAGGTCGGGAATGAGTTTTGAAAGTTTTGAAAGGAATGGGATCATGAATGAGGCCTGGGCCAGTGGGTGAAGCATTTGGGGTGGTGGGCGGAGCTTGGACATTACATCAAAAAACAGCCTGTGGAGAAGTGGCAAGTGTAGGATGGGTAGGGCATGGGACAAGAAGTAAGGACCACACATGAATCAGGTTAAGCTCCGCCCACGGTGGGCGGGA
Organism: Trichostrongylus colubriformis; assembly: GCA_963978905.1. Lineage (NCBI taxonomy): Eukaryota > Metazoa > Nematoda > Chromadorea > Rhabditida > Trichostrongylidae > Trichostrongylus > Trichostrongylus colubriformis. The sequence continues at coordinate 20,958,316 of OZ022258.1, read as the reverse complement.
CGTGCACTGATGTTCCGTTTTCGCACCGAAAGTTGTTATTTGGGTTCGAATGTGCCGCAAACGTGAGGAGAAGACGAGTTCAATCAGGATTGAGTTCTTGAAAGTCATGAAAGAGGCGTGGGCACAGTGGAAGGAGCGCACTAAGAAAGGGCGGTCCGTACAACAAAAACTCATAACTACGATAACACAGCCTTGAGACCAGGAAAAAATTGGTAGAAATGACTGCGTCCAAGCTAACTTCAGCACACTCGAAATGAGTGAAGAACCGCCCAGAATGGGCGGAGCGTGTAACTGATCGTGTGGTGCTCACCGTGAAAATTGCAATTTATTTTGAGAGTGATTTAGAGACACGGAGAAAGGAGATGGTTGGTAGTAGGTGGAGCTACGCAAGGAATGGGACTTGCCAACTGTGGGTGGACCTTTTGCGGCGGTGGACGGAGCTTGGACATTACATGAAAAACAACCTGTGCAGATGGGGACAAGTTTTTGATGGATAGGGCATGGAACAAGAATGAAAGAGCGCACAAAGACAAGGTTGAGCCCCGCCCACGACGGGCGGAGAGTTCACTGGAATGTTCCGTTTTCAGACCAAAAATTGTTACTTGGTTGGATTGTGCCCCAAAGTGGGGAGAAGATGGATTGAGGTCGGGAATGAGTTTTTGTAAGTCATGAAAGAGGCCTGGGCACAGTGGGTGGAGCATTTTGGGTGGTAGGCGGAGATAGGACATTACAAGAAACAGCCTGTGGAGATGAGGCAAGTGTAGGATGGGTAGGGCATGGGATAAGAAGTAAAGACCACACATGGATTAACTGAAGCTCCGCCCATGGTGGGCGGGGCGTGCACTGGAATGTTCCGTTTTCAGACCTAAAATTGTTAGTTGGGTTCGAATGTGCGGTAAACGTGAGGAGAAGACGAGTTTAGTCAGGATTGAGTTCTTGAAAGTCATGAAAGAGGCGTGGGCGCAGTGGAAGGAGCAACAACGAAAGAGCGGTCCGTACAACAAAGATCCATAACTACGTCATAACACAGCCTTGAGACCAGGAAAAAATTGGTAGAAATGACCAACGTCCAAGCTAACTTTAGCTCACTCGAAATGAGCGGAGAACCGCCCAGTGGGCGAAGAGTGTTATTATCTGTAAAAATTATAGAAAAAACCAATTCCGATCGACCTACCAACGCCCATGGTGTTACGCGCACAGTAGTGTGCGCCAGCTATTTGGTAAGTAGTTACTTGCTTTCAAAGCGGTCTGATGTGAGAATGACACGTTATCCGAAGAAAGTTTATCTTATGATGAACGAGATTAAGCGACTACACTCCACCATTTGCACAATATTCAAGGTATCATGCATACTGCCGGAGGCGCGCGCCATCCTTCGCCACCAATTATCTTACCACTAATGACCTCCTCCTCTGTTTCTATTTCCTTCATGTTGTATACGCATCCTCCCCTGTTTCTTCCCTTTCCATGTTGCATAGAGTGAACAAATTCATACTTTCATATTGTATCTGATATACCTCTACCAGTTGGCTGGCGCACACTACTGCGCGCGATTCATGTCGATGACATGCAAAATGGGTTTGATATTAGGTTGGACGGGAAGTTCTGGGACACCTTGTGAGAAAAATTCAATTTATTTTAATTTTACTCACATGTAACTTCAGTCACCAAAGTATGCACCATCGTGATCTACAATGTACTGCCAACGCTCAGGAAGATAATAGATACTTTGCCCATGGAAGTCTGGGGATTTCTGGTCGAAGAAAGTCTGGAGGTCGATTTTGAGATCATCGTCATCTTTGAGCTGCCGTCCGTCTAGGAAGTGGGTTAGAGATCGGAGTAGGTGGTAGTCAGTTGGGGCCATGTCCGAAGATTACGATGGACGGGGGAGCTTCGTCCAACTAAGGTCCTGGATCTTTTGGCACGTCAACTTTGCCACATGTGGGCGAGCGTGGTCGTGGAGGAAGAAGTCTAGAGCCATTTTTTCGGTAATTTTTGCGGCTACGTTGTCCAATTGCCTGCAGTAGAGATCGCCAGGGACTGCCGTGCTGAATGGTAACAGTTTCCCTTTTTTTTGAAAATTTAGAAAAAATCACATTTTTTTCTCAGTGCAAATTTTTGGAATTTTTCCTGTTCCAATTTGAGCCGATCGAGCCATCGGGCTGCCGCCATATGAGAGACAGTACCTGGGTCCATCGACTGGTTAATTTTGTTAGTGGCCTCGCATGCTGAGGAACCGAGGCGGTGTTCGTGAATTTCGCACCTTTCGCGAAATTGCCGTAAATTCACTGCTAGTTGAAGCCGTAGAGAATATGAATGTGCTATTCAGAAGCCCTTTTCAGACGCTTCATATACCCCCCACTACCAAATGCTCCCGAAGCTTTACAGGTTTCTACAGGAAAAAACAAAAAGTGTCCCAGAACTTCCCGTCCAACCTAATACAAAGCGAATGAAGTATATCAATACCGTAATGCTTTTTTATCGCGCCATCTTCTTTGCTTTTTTTCAATTCAATGGCTCAACTGAAAGCAGAAGAAAAGAACTTTCCGCTCAATTTCATGCACAGCTGTGGTCGCACCGATCAAACCTTTTGCACGTCGACATGAATCGCGCGCAGTAGTGTGCGCCAGCCAACTGGTTAAGGTATCATTGTGGGTTTGGATAGTTTAGAGATAGATAGTTTTGTATTCGATTGCATCAATTGGTAATAAATTGTTCACTTGCTGAGCATCTAATTCCTACACATTAATGGTAGATCCATATCCCGCTTATCGATGTTTACCATTTCCGTAAACATGGTTCACTACTTGGAATTTTACATAGTCTAGCAGTCGATTCCCAGTGTTGCTGCCAGTACAGCATTAAAAAATGATTCCGAGTGAATCGCTTGCTTTGCTATCAGAAATATAGGTGTATCACGACTATCAATGTAGATCGCAGTATCAAGAGAAATGCACCATTTTTCGGAACGCTAGACAATTCAGTGGTCGATACATCGGCCAGTGATATCAGAACATAAACAAAATACTATGTTCACCCAGTGGCACTGAGCATCAGACGCTTCTGCTGAAGTGGTCGTATAGCAGTAGTAAGCGTTGTAGAGGATTTCATCCCATCCAATTCCCAATGGTTCTTATCAGTTACTGTAAGCCGATCCCAGTTTCACTGAGGTCCCTGTACCCAAAAATACTATGAGGTCCTTGTACCCTACACTACCTGGGAATGTGAACATTCCACTGTAACTGGCCTTGGTGACATTTCCCTTCTTACGCTCCTTAGCTAATCTTATCTACCACTATCAATTTGGATCACCCACCATTAATGTCCCCGTTCCACCCTGCGAAATACTTATGAGTGTCAGCGCTCCTGGATCAACGAAAAAGGGGAAACGAATTTGACATTTGCCTTCTCATGCTCATTATCAAATCTTATTAACCGTTGTCAATGCGGGCCACCCACCATTAATGTTCCCGCCCCATGCCGCAAAACCCCTATGTTGTCAACGCTCTAGGATCAACCCGAAAGGCGAAACGACTCTGGTGACATTCGCCTTTCGAAGCTCTTTATCAGGGCGTATCAGCTGCTATCACTTTCGATCCACCACCGCCTAGGTCCTCTTACCACCCCATATATTTTCGTGAAATTCAGCACCACAGGTTTGCTGCGACGCGAAATATGAATTTCGTGACAGACAGACGGACACACGCACACGCTCAGACATACGAGGCGAATTATATAGAGTAGTATCTGACTACCGTTTCCTGTTACTGAGTAGCTTACATTCCGGCACTGGCACTTTGTGACAAGTCTCAAACTAATTAATTAATTTTCATGCACGCACAGAACTGCCACCCTTACCACATGAAGGCGAACGTCATTCGCTACTTGACTACATTCGCTACGAGTTGATCGCTGTGGATTTGACACATAGAGGCACAAGTCAGCGAAACATTGCAGCGAAACGATTACATGCAACACCAAGGTCGCAGCTGCAAGTGGTGATCGCTCTGTGCTTTACTCTCGTGTTCAATCACCAACTCCCTTGCGTGTGATGTCAACTGCGTCGTGAAATAATCAGGAAAATAGTAACACACTTCCCTCTCATGAAACCCAAATTTCGCATCTACTTCCTTTAATTTGAAGTTTTAGTGTGAAAACTGGGCTGAAGTGGTGTAGTGACAGCTGGCGCACAGCCCACTCTCATGGTGCGGGGTTCATATCCCGCACCCACGCCGCCCAGGCCAACCAAGCCTTCCATCCCTCCGGGGTCGGCAAATTGGTACCAGACTCGTCTGGGAGCACTGTTTAAAAGCACTGTTTTGTACATCGACAGGCCACCGCAAGTCATTGTATAGGCCACATCGCATTCACCAGCCATCACGATTCTGAATGGAACTAGAATGTGCGGCGCATCCCACAGAAGGGGTTGATTAACGCCAAAAACTTCATCCTTGTCCTCTTAGTGTGAAAACTCAGTGTATGAGATCGAGAATATCAAAAAGATGGATTCTCATGCCTCATCATGAGCAATTGCTTCAGGTTTATTCAACTGTACTTCTCATCAGAATAAGTTCGTTTCTTCAACTTCGGTCTTCCACAGTTGCGGTAGCTGTCACCCTGAATTTACATTATAAAGGCAGCGATAAGGGAATTTCGAACGAACAGTGAAAACTATAGTGATGTAAAAGTCGAGGTGCCTAGTGAGGAAATGGGACCCCTTCCCACCGTTAATTGTCGACGCGGACAATCTTTCCGTCAAGAGGCGGGTAATACGGACTAGTTTTCCATTGGCATTTTGCCAAGTAAACACAAGGGAACATTGGGAAATGCGACAGCATCTCATCTATTTTTTGGAGTGAGCTTCCAGCTAAAACTTCGAAAACGCACCGCAATACTGCGATCCTGCCACATAACCATGACCGCTCTCAACGTAGCCAACCAGCAATGACGTCGCCAGGAGCCGGGGTCCGTCATGCAAAGGTTGTCAGCTGTTAACCGTTTCGCCGTCGCTGAAGCTCGGGGCGCACTTTCCCAGAGATTTTGCCATAGCTAAGCATCTTAGGCCCATAGTTTCCATGTGATGACTTCTTTTGGGGACCACGTTATCCCTAATGTTGTCTTTAAGATGTGCGTACAACGATGCGATACTGATTAACAAACCAGAGTCAAAGCTCTTTTCAATGGGAAGGGGTACGCTTGGTCTGTTGGTAAAGTGGTGAAGGGGAGTGGGACTATCGTTCCCAATTTTCGTTGGTTTCGATTTGGCAATAGCAATATTTAGTACTATTTATATTAGGTGTGTGCAGAATAAATAAAAACAGCCACTTTTTTCAAAACGCCATAACTTCGCTCAGACACAACTTTATTTGTCGAAATGAAAACCATTTAAATCTACACAACTTTGCCAACGATCTGATAAAGAAAATATGCTATCATGATGAAATTCTAGATTGCGAGAATTAATAAGGTCAGCAATGGCATTTTCAACCAGCAAAGTATCGGCGAACTCCTTGTTTGCATCGAGAACCCGGAAAAAGGGGTAATCCGTTGGGGATAGGTCTGGGGAATAGAGGGGGGGGGGGTGAAGGAGAGTCTCGATGCCTGACTGCATGAGTGCTGGGTGCGCGAAACAACGCAAAACCCCACACTTTGCAAGTTACCCGGCAAAACTGGTGCAGTTAGGCATCGAGACTCTCCTCCACCCCCCCCCCCCCTCCCTATTCCCCGGACCTATCCCCAACGGATTATCACTTTTTCCGGGTTCTCGATGCAAACAAGGAGTTCGCTGATACTTTGCAGGTTTGAAATGCCAGTGTTGACTTTATTAATTCTCGCAATCCAGAATTTCATTATGATGGCATATTTTCTTTACCAGATCGTTGGCATAGTAGTGTAGATTCAAATGGTTTTTATTCGACAAATAAAGTTGTCTGAGCGAAGTTATGGCCAGTTATGTTTTGGCCATTTATTCTGCATACACCTAAAACAATACCGCTGAGCTGCATGGTAATCTCAAAGATGACGTGAGATGGGAAACATGCTCTCTGAAACCAAATTTTCAATTCAGAAGAGGTGACGTGTGGCGAAGTTCGCATTGGGAAAGCGTGGCTTAGGGGTTTTTCATGATCTGGAAGCACTACGATTCATGCTGCCGTTCATCCGCCAGGGAACCTGTCGGCGAGGGTGGCACAACGTTCGCGGCAGGCTGATTTGGCCCCTGGCCCGCCTGCGATCTACCCTACTGACTAGTGACACAGAGGGGTTCGAAACGGGAGGAGTAGGAGGGGGGGGGGGGAGGAAGCGCTCTCAGCTTGCTATTTTTCGTGTATTTCGCCGTTTTATTTCGTTCTTTCTCTACTGTTGCACTGCTGAGCTTCCCTATTTCAGTATTCCACGATCTGCCGAATTTTCTCCTGCCGGTGTTTTACTTTCCAACTCACTGAGAAGTAACTTCTTGCTCGCACATTACTGATGGGCTCATATCACCTGCTATAACGGCCAAGAGCCGCCTGACTTAGCATCTTGTGAAGAAGTGAAAGAATGTAGTTACAACCATAATATCATCATAGACTGGTTCTTTAGAGTCGATTAGCTCCCAGTTCTGTGAGAGCCAGCTTGAATATCATGCCCTTACCGTCGTCGCGGATTTTCGGAGTGGCATACAGGCGCACAGACAAATAAAGGGGGTTATCGAATCAGTGATTAGCCTGATAAAGACTCACCGGGCAAAACTCATTTTTGCTAGCTTTTTTGGATGGCGAAGGTGTGGGAGATGCTCTCTCCGTCAAAATTTGTGTGCTGTAGCGAAGGTAACAAAAAAGGAGGGGCTTGTGAAACTAGAGCTCTTGCACATATTCGAGATGATGTGAGTTGAAGGAATCGTCCACGGAAAAATGAGTTTTTCTCTTACCCATATGTTTATGTTGTATGTGCATGAGGGCCTCATGCGAAATTTCACGAGAAATTCAACCACCAAGTGCGTCCGGATGGGCGGAGCTTCCGAGTAGAAGCTTCGTCCCGTCGTTCGCCGTGATCGGTAGCGCATTGTAGGAACAGAAAGTTACGTGAACGCCCACTCTCCGTTCCTAACGGCGGCGGACGACGGGTCGAGGCTTTACTCGGAGGCTCCGCCCACCCAAACGTATTTTGTGATGCTGTGTCCTAGCCGGATTCACATTTTTTTTTTTGCGTGAAATTTTGCTTGAGGCTCACATTAGGCAAATACAACATAAACATATGGGTAACACGAAAACCCATTTTTCCGTGGACGATTCCTTTAAGTCTCGAAAATAGAATGTATGCATCAGTTCGATAGCATGAGTCATCGCCATGATCTGGGATGTCAACTTCTGACATATTACATTCTAGGACAGCATAGTAGTCTACGCCTGATGAGTTCACAGGAGAGGGAGGGGGTAGAATCGTTCTTCAAACCTTGTTGCGCCGCTTCTGGAGGGTTCTTGCAAAACGTAATGAGTCTCTTTTTATCTGGTCTAAGCCAACACCACCACTTGCGAGCATTTTATGATGCGCATTACCTGTAACCACGGCAGGGTTTCAAATTTCCATGAAACTTTGTATCGAGACCCAGATGGATAAATACACTGAATACTGATTTTAATTGTGAGAACCAAGATGGCGAATTCCCATTCTGAAGCGAGTTAGGAGGGGTCAAGGTTTGCTTGTAATGCCTCATTGGCGAGGCGTTTCGTATCAGCACGACTAGCGCTGAGTGATCAACGGGCACCGTGGCTGACTGGTGATGCTACGGATCTGTAGGCGCGCGGCCGTGGGTTTGCTTCCCATCGTGAAGAACTTTTTGCATTTCGTGCATCGTCAGTAATGCTTTTCTTTCACTTCTGAACGTTTCCTTGTACTGGCACATAATTGCACTTGTCATTTATACTGCCATTGTATTTATAACTACTAACATTAATCACAAGGGAAGGATATCATGTTGAAGAGGCCAATGAGACACGCATCAACGCGCTCTTGAACGCTGATTCCAAATCTGTATTCAAAACCTGCCAACAGATTTTTTGAAAGGGGCTGTGAAGGTTCTTCTGAATGCATTTGTGATTTGCGCGGAGTGGGATAATGGAAGGGATTCCCATGAAGACCTTTTTGCTTTCCATAAGGCTCTCTTACATGTCTGAAAAACGCTTTTAATAAGGCTCTCTTACATGTCTGAGGAACATCCTCGAAAGTGTTCCCATGCACAATAACTGTTATATTCGTCCGCGTACCTCGCCATTCGTATCTTCAAAATACCAGAAAATCTCGTGATCCAGCTTGTTTATATGAGCAGACTCCCATACTACACGAATTATGCGTTGTTGAGTAGAAGGCTTATGTTATTCGCGCACAAAGGGGCGATTTACCACTCCGTACAAATCTTCAGCCAAATCCAGTTTTTGGCCCGACTTCGGAGAAATAGTAATGGCCAGGGGATAAAGTAGTAGTGTTTCAATTTTCTTCTACAAAAGATCCTGCAATTTGAACAGAATGACCTATACATACTTATTGCATTTGCCCATCACATTAACGTACGTAACAAGCGTCAAATAAGATCATTCCCCGGCAATGGTCAACGATCCTCGATTTGCTCACTCCTGCAGATCCGGAACATTACCATCCCGCCACGGTGCCGTTGCTGATTCGGCGCTAGTTGGGGCCTCACCATTGAGGCATGACACCAACTTTGACTCCTGCTAACTCGCTTCAGGATGGCGTTTTGCAATTTTGGTCCTCACAGTTATAATCAGTATCCAAAGCTTCGATTCATCTGGTTCTCAATTCAAAGTACTAGATATGTTGAAACCCTTCCCTTGTAAGATGCTACTGGGAGTAGCTATCAACTCAATGCAATCGGAAATTATGTGAAATGGATATTGGTCTTCTCCATACCTTATCCATTTTATACCGTTGTCGTTTGAGCTTTAATTGTTCTCCTACTTGAATTCGCACAATGTCGATTGTACCGTTTTCATTAACCACCACAGAAGCGCCTAAGAAATTGCCATGCAAGATGTGGTGTAAAAAACAGCTAAGCTAGATTGAACTTACCCATACTGCCAACATTGTCTTGAACTCTGTAGCCTGGACTTGAAAAAATAGTAATGAGATATTGTCCAACTCTTTCGTAACCACTCATTGGGGGCTGATGGCCACGAACAATTAACGAGAGCTGAAAGGAAACTGTCGTGACTCACCGTCCGACCTCGAGTAAAGCTGCTCAAACCAAGCTGGCAGGAAGCCGCGCTGCACACGCTCGCGCTTCGCACGCATACGCCCGCTTCCCACGCGTTCATGGGAGAGCCCGCTCAGTATAGAAGAATCGGGAGCTATTGTCTTCCTTCGTCTCGCTCTCTCGTAACGTTTGTTGCCAAAGGCGCATCACAGTTCGTCACTTGTCGTCTTAGAGAGCAGTCGCCAACGCCATCGCCTTCACTTCTCGACTATACGCGTAGCCTCATGCGATTGAGCACCGTAGCAGCACCTGGACCAGCCGAATATACTCGCTTCATTCAATATCGTTATATTTGTGCAATAATATGCCAGACACGCCGAGTTACCCATCCAGGTAATACTTTTAGTTCACCTACTAGTAGCATATAAACAGGGAAGTCCATTACATATCTAACATTCTTTTAGTAGTCAATCGTAGTTAGTAGTTTCCATCGTACCGCAGGTAATTTACTGGTTCTTTGTGCACATTATTTTGTAGTTATATTTCATTGCAACCTACATGTTGTCTTGATAATATATGTGTATATAAACTTGCATGCTATTACTTGGTTGTTGGTATCATAGTCGTTCTGGGTAGATGTGTCACTCCCGTAGTTATACCTCACGTCACGCACTACACGTCGCACATCGATCCTCGGTCCTTCTACTCGAGTCGCGCAGGACGGATCTATACTAGGTATCGCAGGAATAACTAATCAATACATCACGCACGCGTCGCAACCGCTTGCAGACATAGCAGGGAAGAGAGGGCTAAGACGCCAGCAAGCGTCGTCGTTGGTCAGAGCATTCTCGCGGGGGGCACTGTATTTCCTTCCCTCCGTGTGTGGGCACCAGGAATCCCACGTTTCTATCGTGATCCGTCGGGACCACTGATGTACTCACCCCGCGGAAGGGTCACGACAGAAACGCTGAGTTGATCAAGCAGTTCGAAAGGGGTAAAGTGCAGCTTGAGGTGATTGTCAATCATAGATTATTCACGTATCCACGTATTCAACTTGCATTCGGAACCGTGGCACTGCAGCACACATGTGGCCGACTTAGCAACTCACGGAACACTTCTTGAATCATGTCATGTCTCATGTCAGACCTCAGCTTATAGACAGTCGGTTCGTGTGAATACTCTATTGCTTGACTGCCTGTTGGGATTAAGGCCGGCCCTCATGTATCTGTACTGACGAAGCATTTTACGATAATATAAATATATTGGTTCTATCCGCGAGCAGATAGCCTTTTCACAGTGGCAAAGTATGTGCCATCACCGCGCCGCAAAGGTGAAGGGCTAACGTGGAGAACCCATTGATGAGGTAGTGGCCACCATCTACCGATCGCTTACACCCATCTACGATTTAGCCAGCGAGACAGCGGTAGCACGTACGTGGATAAGAGTCATGATAGCGACTGCGACTAGGGGAATTTTCATAGTACCAGCAACCTTATCGGATGATATGATTACATGAAAACTAATCATGCTTGCTTCTAGTCCGTAAGCTCGTCAAATCAAATCGAAAACATCTCACTCCCAGGGTTTCAAGAGATATTCACTGGTTTTTTCCTCACTTGTGATTTCCTCAGCCCCCATTCCACCCTTCCCGAGTTTCACGCAACACTTTTGCAGAAGCCGTATGAACGCCGTTCCTCATCGCGACGTTGCACCAGATATCTTATCCATCATGGTTGCTGATGACCACGTAAGCGTTCATAGTGAAATGCTATGGAGCGCAACGACGCACAAAAATTATCATAAACTGTTCCTTTAAATGCTCAACGTATCCGCACCATCCCGATCCGTGTAGGTATTCCATGCATGTTTGCCCAATGTGCCCTGCGTACTGCAATTGGTACCCTTAACGTAGGCTCAGCGAAAACTTTGCATTCGACGGAGCAGTATCAGTATCGACAGATCATCTCACTCTCACTCATGTGATTCCTAAATTGACTTTGCACTGAGATCGCCTAGCCTTTCCCCTTTTGCGAGAGTTTTGCTGTCACAATCAGGGACAGAATCACCAACGATCGCGCAAGCAAGCAAGCAGCTTCAACATCGTTGAGGACGTCATTCTGTTGAGACTTCTGAACTTTGAAACCCGTGCAAAGTCGCATGAGCTGTACATATCAGCTTGCGTATCATTTGCAGAGCTGTGCAAGCCTCAATTCGTCGAGTGAAGGAACTACGTGCAGTCTGAAGGCTTGAGCAGACGTCATGTGCGCTGAAAATTCACAATACAGTAATGGAATGTGTTGAAACAGTGCCGTGGAAAAGTTGCACACGGCTTCCATTCATCTTGCATAAGTGCAAGAAGAGGGCAAGCCAAATGGTTGCTATGTTTGGTGAACAGCTCACCAAACTTGGCGGGAGCTGTATACTACATACTTCAAGGACGCCGACTGATGCTAAGAGGGAAAGCAGCATGTGCACTGGTAATACTGAAAAGGTAAGCACTATGTGTGTTGCTATCGAGATTTTCGTATAAAGAGTAAATCACAGTGAAGCGAGGCCAAATGAAATCGGATTGTCGGCAACAGTTGCACGGCGTCGCACAGTTCTCCATGCAGTCCGTTGAGTTCTCCATGTTACCCTGGGAACGGCTGCCAGCAATCGCGAAAGTGGTGCGATGTTTGGAAGCTCACTCAAGACAATGGCAGCCTTTCTGGGTGAATCTTGTGAATGGTTGCTTTGAGCGACAATGAGGTGGAATGGGCGACGAAAGGTAACACCTTGATGATAGGCGTGCAGCATCGATAGGCGGCTTTCATGCGAAATGTATTTGAATGGGTGAATTATGGGAATAGTGCGAGCACTTCAGAGGTCCCTTCACACGTAGCATATACCGCTTGTGTCCAATGCCCGCAAGAATGGGAGTCGACAGGGCGGTCGGAGGATTGAATGATTAAATGCCAGCGAAAAGTTCCATCGCAGAGGAGCCTGATCGCTGTTTAAATCACTGATTTATACTTTAAAGACAGTGATGAAGGTAATGTGAGTGATAATAAGTGATACTTTATAGACAGTGATAGACGTAATGTGAGTGATAAGTAATCGCTAAAAGGAGTCATTCATTTAAAAACTGGAGGCCTATCTGCGGCGAAATCCCCCGCGAGTGGCGCGCCTTTGAGTTGTGGCAGAGGTAGCCTTTTTAGCTTCACCCGCCTTTCTTGGCTCGGTCCGCCTCCTAGCGACTGATAAGGCTGGGGTGGGAAGGGAAGATATTGCAGCCCGTTTTCTCGGTTTAGCTTGAAGCTTACTCCAGAAAAAGGATTCTTTCTCATTCCCGAACATCTATTCGTGTTTACCACATGGCAACACGCCAATAGAGACCCATTCATCTCGACTGTCACATTCACTGATTTTTTTACTCTTTGTCCGAATTTCCCCTATCACTGCCTTCAAAAGGGATATTACCTCAAGGTTCAAGTCTCTGTTTTTTCATCCACCCTCCACTCTTGCCTTTCTCTCACTTCATTTCTGACGCTATTTAAGACAAGCGATCGTTGAAGCATTGAAGCTCTAATGATTTCCAATGCACGATAATTTCTATCTACCGCGAAGAGTGAGAAAATTCAGCTAGCTTCTCACTTCACTTTTCGATTATGATGGAGGAAGAAAAACATGTTGCAAAAACTCAACGTCATTTTTCCGGACAAATCTCTTGATCTGAATAGGCCCGAATAAATAACCGAGACCAACGCCGGAAGGATCTCGTAGTACGTTGGGCTGAAATGGCTTTTATAAACCCGACGTCAAAAAATATTTCGAGCGATTAAGTTCCTTGGGTTCCTTTCGTAGCATTCTACGAATGTGCCTACTTTCACTTTCTTCATCACAAACAAGTCAGTAATGTACAAATTTCACCTCATAAGTCCACTTGCTTGGGTGGGGATCAGACCACAGAATATCAATATGCGTTCCGGGCTTACTGTCCTTCACTAGCGGCCTTTGCAGCGCTGCGATCTCAGCAACCGTCTGTAGTCGAGGTGATAATCCGCCATGCATGCAAATGATTTGGCTGCTGATTAGGCACGCTATTGGCATTACGCTAAAATGGAACAAAAAGTACTCACATCACACTGTGCAAATTGAAACTGCCTAAGTTTCAAGAGTACTGGTTGGCAAAGTGCTATTGAAATGATTATCTCAAGATTAAGTGGAGGTGTTGTGTACATGTCACATTGCAGACCACGTGGCCTTCCCATTCGTAGCGGAATTAAAACGTGAGGACGAGAACGCACACGAGTTGTCTGTGTAGTGTGAATGGTTTCCACAAGTGGAAATGTAAGTATAAGTAGGATTAGAATGGATTTCCGTAATCATATCCGAGTAAAAGAACCCAGGTATCACAAGAGGATGGCTAAGACTAATGAAGCGAGAAAGGGAAGGCAGGCAACTGCACAAATGAAACCAGGAGTGCATAGGACTTTGTAAGTAAAGGTGAGAGCAAGAAGCGATAGCAAAATAGTATGGAAATGTCTCCCATTGCACGGATGGCGCAGACGACATTCAAGAACATCGTCAAAGTGTGTGACTGGGTTGCAGCTTGATGACACTGCACAGAGCTCTATGATATCATTCGCTTACTCCTATCGTATTACCTGACTATTGTAGTTAGTGCCTTATTTCGTAATTGTGGTCGGCAGCAAGCTTTCATTGCCGATAACAAGCAGAAGGCAGTGGTGCAGCAGACATCAGAGTGCAACAGATGTTTTACTCTCGCTGGTATTCATCCCATTGCCAAACCGGCGCATGGTTATCGTGGGGTTGAGGCAACATTTGTGGCTATTGTCCTATCTCTACTCCTTGTCTGCAGAAGTGGTCGGCTAATAACTTGGAGAGTGCGAAAACGCCTCATCTATCGTGGGAAGGAGATTCTATTTCTCTGATTTTCACCGTTCATTTTCTCTGCTTTTTCTCTACCGAGCATATTGTCTCTCATATTTCAGGACAATCCAACAATCGGCCGTGTACCCCAAGTTGTATCTTCAAGATTATCGTGACCCTTAGCCTTATCTTCATACAAGTCTTTGATGAGATACCGACCTGAACACATCCACGATTTTGCTGTACAGTTTTTTGAAAGTTTTTGGATATCGCGCTTTCAGTTCGCTGTAGAAGTTGTAAGTCTGAAAAGGAGTTGGAGACTCAAAAGAGAAAGAAGGTGTAGTGTCAATTGTGGAGTAAAAGGATGAAGGATGAGTCCACGTTCATGCTTTGTTCACCGACGCTGGCACCGGCAGCGACGGCTGCAAAAACATGTGTCCGCCGCCGACCACGGCGGCACTTTGGTGACGCGCTCCGTTTGTAAAACGCCCGACTCAACCACACTACAGTGTGATGATCGTGGCGAAATCCCACGGATGCTAGTTGCAATCCCGCCATAGTTTGACACCATGCCATGATTCGAGTGCGAATTCGTGGCTCTCGCCACGAATCATACTTTGGTGTGACTGGGTTGAGGGTTTTACAGATTAAGCGCGTCACCGAAGTGCCGTAGTGATCTGTGGCGAGAGAATGATTTTGAGGCGGTGCCGGTGCCGGTGTCGGTGCGCAAAGTGCCGAAAGTTTCGAATCCCAATCAGTCTCTTGAAGTGCGCACTGCATCCTAGTTCCATGCAGAATCGTGGTGACAGGTGAATGCGATTTGGTTTATACAATGAATTGCGGGGACCAGCCAATGTACACGTCAGTGCTTTTATTCTCCCATTTAATCTGGTATCAAATCACCGATCCCGGAGGCATGAAAGGACTATTGGATTCGGCGACAATCGATGCCGAATCCGTTTCGCACCATGAGGGTGGGAGTGCACCCCACCCGTCACTACAGCACCTCCGCTCATAAGGGTGACGGTTGGGACACACGGTCAGTGGGGCTACCAGGTCACGCGATGACCATGCACAGGGTGTGTTGCAAGTGTTCCGATTTCTAGAGGTCGGCACCGAACTGGGTCACCGCCCTTCGCGAATTGTCCGAATAGTGGCGTGTCCTGCCGTCTGGGCTCTCCCAGATTTGCCTCAGCCTTTTTAGGGGAGAAGCTTTGGCAGCGTTATTTACCTGTCTTTACCTGATTGCGATCTGCCGCGCAACCTGACCTGACCTCACAAATCGGAACACTTGCACTCCACCCCCATGCACAACCCTTAAATCATTACAGACATCTTTTATATCATCATCATTCATCAATACAACGGAACAGACGTACAAGGAGGATAGGATTTACATGAACAAATTGTCTGAGTAATTTATGTCACAGGGCAAAAGCCACAGGGTCACAGGCTGAGGCCTAGACTCGTGTGTCCCAACCTAAACCCCCGCTCATAAGTGTGGAAAACGCTAACCTTATTTACGATTGGGTCTTCGTGATTGCCCCGACATACAAAAACACTGTTCGCCATTACCACCTTCAGTAAAAGTACAAACATCAACACCTGAAGCACCAGTAATAGATCCGTAGTGGTCCAAATAGGTTTATGGTAGCAGAGAGATTTCCATGTGCGAATGTCACGAGGGCACCGCACGAGATCATGAGTTGCGGTGCGTCCGGACTTTTATTTCTTGCGATACATAACCGCATGCGAATTAGTTTGTTAAGACACGGGAAAATGACAATTTCGATCTACGGTAAATTTACCGTAATGCTTGCAGTTCGTTAGGTCACAAACATTGCATACACTACACCTTGCTACAACGTCGAGTGAGATTCAGTGGATTTTTACTACAGACTTTTTTTCTTAGCCTCTCGCTTATTCTCCCATTCATTGTCTCATTTGATTGCTGCTATTTAGGCTGTTCTTCACTTTATTTATTTCCCACCATTATGAATGGATGTAATAATACACCCCACGAGACAACAAAGGGCATCTTCTACAGATAGCAACTCGAAAAGGTGATGTCGTATTTTGACGAGATGCGCGGGAGATGCGAATACAGACCCCACTGTCGCGCTTTTAAATCCAGGTTTTTCCACCAATCATCGTTTTCAAACTCGGATATTCGTTCGAAACAATCATTTACCCGTATTCCTCTTTCTCTGGAACCTGGCCTTTTTCAAAATAAAAAGTCATGTTATGGGAAATGGCTGCTCACTAGCAGTGATGCCGTGTATATGTGCACAGGGAATCCCTGCTCACTACCGATGGAAATGGCTGCCAATAGATTGACTGGAGGTACGCACTCGTAATAAAAGGGTGCATAAGAACAAAGTAAGTATAACCTCTGTGCTGTGGCGCCCTCTGTCGACATAATCTCCCAAGAAGAGAGTTCGGGTTTCTGGAGGCCATCCATTCACATGAAACCACCTCCATATATCGCTATACTGACCGTGAATATCTCCATATATAGCAATTGGCACAGACAACTTGAAACTATCCTTATTATACTCTAATTAAATAA
Organism: Trichostrongylus colubriformis; assembly: GCA_963978905.1. Classification (NCBI taxonomy): domain Eukaryota; kingdom Metazoa; phylum Nematoda; class Chromadorea; order Rhabditida; family Trichostrongylidae; genus Trichostrongylus; species Trichostrongylus colubriformis. Next base: position 20,941,685 of record OZ022258.1, on the reverse strand, counting down.
AGAGACGAAACTATATCGAAGAACTTGCTTCCAGGAGTGTAGGTTCAGATGAAAATATGTCGTAAACCTTAGTGAGAATGGCTACCATTATGTCGTAATCCCACTCAATTTCACATGGGCCGAGCCGAAGCACCTTAACGACAGCGAGTACTAGGTATAACAACATTAGAGCATGTGTTTATGAACAACTTGTTTATGAACAAGTGGTGCTTACATGACTTACCCTAGTTTGGTGGGTGTATGTTGGGACACACGAATCTAGGCCGTGACCCGGGTGTATGTTGGGACACACGAATCTAGGCCGTGACCCTGTAACAGCCAGTGGCCTTTGACCTAAGCCTTAAATAATTCAGACAATTTGTTCATGTAAATCGTGTCCTCCTTGCAAGTCTGTTTCGTTGTATAGTCAAATTGTCTGAATTATTCATGTCACAGGGCAAAGGGCACAGGCTGTCACAGGATCGCGGCCTAGATTCGTGTGTCCCAACCGTCACCCCTAGTTTGGTAGGTAAGTTCGCCCTCACGCGGTGTCGCGCACGGCAAACGCAGGCTCAGTCTTCTGAGGACCAAAGATGGAGGAAAGCGAGCTGTGATTTGTGGATTATATAAAAGCGAGTGGCAAGTGAGTTGAGGTCGTAACCAGAGATGAACACAGAAACTGCACAGTTGGCATAGGAAAGCGAGCGAGCGAGCGAGAGGGGAGTCGTTGTGTTGTTCATTGGGGGTGCATGCTACGATGGTTTTGGCCGCCAAAATAGGCTGAATAGAAACCCTTTTCTCTTTTCTGTTTTGATGGTGTACAAAGCTTCGCGGATTCTCTTTTCTGTTATGGCGGTGTACAAAGCTTCGCGGACATGCGCCTTCCACTTTATTTTTCCCCTGCTTGCCGCGTGAACTTTTTGCTTTGCATTTTCTTTTGACATTCAGAAGGAGAATTAGCACAAAGCAACCTTTGCCAGATGATCATGGGGAGAAATGCATGGCCGTCAGGAAATTTGAATGAGAATCGAGATAAATCAGAGTTTTATGCTATGAATTTTTGTAAGTGTGAAGTGGCTACTGCGAATTTCTTTTCATGATGGTCATTGTTACACGGGTTAAACGGAGATTCTGATACGTGGTGTCTTCAGGTATGAGAAATAAAGTTGAATAAACATTTTCTACAATTCTGTCGTTTTGCGGAGTGAAGAGCATCGCGATCCTGAGTTCTTCGAAGACTGCGCCTGCGTCCTCCGCGCGCTACTCCGCGTGAGGGAGAACTTATCTACCAGATTTTAGGGTAATTATTTTTGTTCACAAATGAGTATATCAGAACACGTCCCGTATTTTGGTTGCTGGTGTGTCAAATGCATGCGCGTACCTAGGGCTCTTTCATTGCTGATGTGTGACGATACAGTAGCGCTCGAAAGTCTTCGGCCAAAACTTTTTTGTCATAACTTTTTTCTACTTGACCAAATTTGACAAAACTTTAATATGTGGTGCCTTAACCTATTGTCAACAATTCCTCCTACTTAAGTGCCGCTTGACACTTTTCGTGGTTTTTACAAGAATTTACTACAAGACCACCGAAAAAAAGTAAAAGGCTTGATCAAGTAACGGCTCTCTTTACAAAAACAAAACGAGCAGGCCTCAGAAAACATTAATATTTTGTAGAAAGACCACAACCTTTGATGACAGGGGCACGGCGGGACGGCATAGCGATGGCACTCCAAAAACAAAAAATTTCATATGACCACGTAACCTACACCGTTGAGCGCCAAAATAGTATATTTAGTATGCAGTGTCTCCAAGTACAACATACCAAAATTTCTCTTAGATCGGTGCAGTTGCAAAAAAGTTACAAGTGAAAAATCCAAGTGAAAAACCATTTCGCTGAAGACCGTTGAGCGCTACTGTATAGGTAAGGATAAATATTCATTAGAGCGGAGAGCGCACATTCATCATAAAGCTCTTTTCCAGTGATAGCACCATTCGAACCTTATGGAAATTGTATAATTGTTACACAGAATTGTACAGATGGTAATAAAGGATGGTCCAGCTTGCTGCGTCAATGGTCAGCTTTTGAATTGTTTCTATACGCGTTCGTTGAGTCCGCTCAACTCAGAAAAATCGTTGATTCACCGAAAGTAAGCGGGAACGCAAACATTTCGCATAAGGATCCACATCTACATCTATTCGGGATACAAATGAAGCAAGAACTCAAGCCTGCAGAGAAGTGCTCTTCGTCAAATGAATTTTTAGACTCAGGACACGTCGCTTGTCAAATTTCTATTACCACAGGTGAAAGTGCTCCATCTAGAGTCCAAAAAAAGCAGAGTACCTGTTTAGGGCTTTCAATGGGTCAGCAGGAATCCACCCATCGGTCGGCTCATGGACTCAAGAAATATCGAGCTCTTCTTTGAAAATGGGTAAGGTAATGCGCAATGACGTCATTACTTATTACACACATGTTCATTATCTCTGTGTGGGCTAATGAAGCGATTTCACGTGCTAGCACCACTCTAGTAACGCAGCCGCACCATAGAGAGAGTTGTTGAAGCAATGTTATCTCTCCACGACTTCGTGCAATTCACCTTGGTAAACTTTTTACCACGCGGTGGATCCTTTTTTGGAATCGTGACGAACTATCCAGGACTCATGCTTCTAAATAGAGCGGGTCTAGAACTACTGTGACGCCCTCTGCTTCTTTTGAGGAACGAGTTGATACGCATTTCACATAGACAGTCATTACAAATGAGTCACTACACGTTGTAGAGCAATGAAGATTAAGTCAAATATAAGGGATTGTTTCTTTTGATGAATAATGTTAAAGCGAACCGCCGCGAGTATATCCTCCATTTTTGAGCAGTCATCCACTCCGATTAACATCGCTTGCTCCTTAGATTCTCGGTACGTGATGCGATCATTGGTGGAATAGGTGAGCACCTATAGAACTGATGTGAGCAGACGAATCACATTTTTCTGACAAATAATTGTGAGGAAGAAAAATCGCAAGGGAAGGTTAGGCGTAAAGGTGCCAGATTTCAGTCATGCAAATTGAAACCCAACGGCACAGAACTCCTTGGTTTTTGTGGTAATTTGCGATGTTATGAGGTGAGACGTGAGCGCAAAAGTAAGTGGCACCCACTTCTACACTAGCACCGAAATTTCTTCCGTTTTTCATTTAGTTCGCCGATGCTTGACAGTTCCGCCTTCTAGATCCTTAGTCATTTGTAGTACGTAAAATGGGTGTGTGCACTTATGACGGAAAATGGCTTCGCGGCGTCACCAGTACGACTTGCCAAACTGATTACCCTTGGAAGCCCGGCAGGCTACGTCACCTCTGCCCTGCCACCCATGCCCACACTGCCTCTTGTACCCATGCCACCCTGCCTCCTCCACCCATGCCACACTGCCTCGCTTGAAGGCTGCCATGCCCTGCCACTCGCCCCGCCCAGCCGCTCGTCGCGCGCGGCCGCGCGAAGATTAGCCATAAGTGCACACACCCGCCGTATGGTAGCGTAGCCATATCTTCTGAAAACACGTGGAAGCGATGTAGGTGACCTTAGCTTTGGTGCGGCTCACTGTCTCGTGCGATTAAAAGTGTAGCCCGGACGTTTGAGCAAGGATCTATGTATGTATCATGAGGAGATGAGTGAGCCAATCTAATTACTGCGATTGAAGCTACACTTGATTCAGATTCGAGACTGTTTGGGACAGGTGTGTGCAGATATGACGGAAAATCGCGTGGCCGCCCGTGGCGTGCGGCGCGGCGGGTGCGAGTGCCAGTGGCAGCCTTCAAGCGAGGCAGTGTGGCATGGGTGGAAGCGCAGAGATGACGCAGCCACGCTCTGAGGGGCTCCCGAAAGCAATCGATTCGCAAGTCGTACTAGTGACGCCGCGAAGCGATTTTGCGTCATATCTGCACACACCCTTTTGGGACAGCATCTGAACGACTACTTTCTCAACAGGCAATGGAAGGGTGTATCGAATGCGGAAGGATGGGACTTGGCACGGTCTATAAAGTAACGCCACCTGTATGCATGCTGAAGTCACCAATAATCCCGATTAGGTCAAGTGTTGGACGTGATAAGAGAGGTACCGAGATCTGCCGCAGAGAAGAACGACTGCTATGAAGTGACCGAAAACGCAAGTAATAGTAGCCTCTCCCCCAGTCGTCACCCATGGTGAAAGTGTTCTCCCGCACACTACATGTTGTATCAGCCCCTATAAGCTGCAACAGGCGCTTCACTCTCCATCGTTACTCACCCGTCTTGGCCGATGCCCAGTGCACTATTATAGGGCCATTTCACGTCCCCTAGACCTCTTGGTGTTGTGAAAAATATGACTACCTCTTGTGTAAGCCCAAATTGCCAGAGGTGAAATGGAAGCCTATGCAATGTCGCATACGAAGTGACCTACCGAGCGCACGCTTATTGACGATAGTGAAACGGATAAGTTGGAAGTGCTTCCTTTTGTGATTGTGTCAATCACGTAGTTCACCTCCGAAACTGACATCCTTGGTTGAACCACAAGTTGCGTAAGATCTAGCTAAACTGCTCTTACATTTAGGCATACTTCATGGCATACATAATTATCAATACTGAATTGCGGTATCACAACGTACATGAATCTTTTTGCTGTATCTCGAAGTGTCATTAAAACATTTTAAGCGATGCCCACAGTAAATAATTAATAGTGTTAACTGAAATTGTGGTACTGAAAGGTAATGTTTGGTTCCACACATAATAATCGAGGCTTACCAGTTTAGCGATGACGATTAAAAGTATTATGCAATGTCCTACATACATTGCTAGGTAGAACGAGGTGCCAGATAATTTATAGAACGAAACAGTATTACATGCATGCGTAGCACAACAACTAAATCAGGTGAAGGTGATTTCGATTGTGGGAGAACGTCGATTCTTAGAAAGTTCACTTTGATCGCCCTACGATGTAAAAGATTGTGCAAAACGACAACAAAATGCATATATTTCATATATCTATCCTGTATCTACTATATATCTCATATATCTATCCTACTTTGGGTGACGGTTGGGACACACAATCAGTAGGGCCACTGGCTCAGGCGGTGACCATGCTCATCTAAACTCGTCTCTATAACTGTTTCCTCTAGAGGTAACAATGGAACAAACTTTGTAGAAGCATAGGATTCACATGGTCGAATTGTCCGAGTAACTTATTTCACAGGGCAAAGGCCACAGGCTCTCACTAGGTCGCAGGCCTAGGTCAAACCTTGTGTACCTACACCCCTTTCGAGGCTCCTTATCAGCCCTATCAGCTGCTATCACTTTCGGTCCACCACTGCTGGGGTCCCCTTACCGCCCCCTATATCATTCGTGAAATTCAGGATCCCACCTTTACTGCGGCGCGAAATATGAATTTCCAGTCTAACAGACACACACACACACACCAACAGACACACTTAACCGATTATATGGAGTAGGATGGGTGTGTGTATATATCTGTTAGATCGGAAACTCATACTTCGCGCCGCAGTACGGGTGGGATTCTGAGTTCCACAAATGATATAGGGGCGGTAAGGGGACCCCAGCAGTGGTGGATCAAAAGTGATAGCAGCTGATAGGTGCTGATAATGAGCCTCGAAAGGCTAATGCCGCCAATCTGTTTCGCCTTTCGGGTTGATCCTGGAGCGCCGACACTCATGGGTGTTTTGAGGGGTTAAACAGGCACATCAATGGTGGGTGATCCAAATTGATAACGGTTGATAAGGGCTGATAAGGAGACTTAAAGGCAAATGTCGCGAAACTCGTTTCCCCTATCGGGTCGATCCTAAACTGGCGACGCTCACGGATGTTTTGAAGGGTGGAACGTGCACTTCAGTGGTGGGTGATCCAAATTGATAACACCTGATAAGATTCGATAGGGAACGTCGAAAGGCTTCTTCTTCTCCCTGGCGTTAATCCCTCGCCGTCACGGGGTCCGCAACCTTTGTCATACGTCGCCATTTGTTTCTGTCTAAGGCATCCACTGTTTTGGCCTCTATATCGGTGAGGTCCTTCTTAATGACATCTTTCCATCTCCTCCTTGGGGCTTCCCGTGGTCGCCGGCCGGAGGCTCCCAACTCTAGAGCCTTTCTTATTGGGTGATTTTCTGGCCTTCTAAGCACGTGCCCGTACCATCGTAGGCGCTGCTCCTTCACCTTCAGCTGGACAGGAGCCGTCTGCATGACCGCTCTCACATCCTCATTTCTGACCTTGTCCAGCCTTGCCCAGCCGCATGCCCGTCTAAGCATCTTCATTTCTGCGGTGTGCAGCTGCCTTTCGTGGCTCATTGATGTGGACCAACACTCGCTCCCGCACAGCATTGCTGGCCTCACCACCGATCGGTACACCTTACCCTTGAGGGTTCTAGAGCACCGTCTATCGCAGAGGATTCCAGAAGTCTCTCGTCATTTCAGCCATGCCTCATTTATTCGAGACTTCACTGCCTGGTCCACAGTACCTTCAACAGCTAGATCGCTCCCCAGGTACCGGAATTCCTTGACCCTTTCTATGTCTTCACCGTGAAGGTCCACGATCACCTCTGTACCTTCTTCTGAGCTCAGGAATTTGGTCTTCTTTACGTTCAGTCGAAGACCATTCTCCGCAAGCACTTCCTGCCACTTCTGAACTTTGGTCTGGAGTTCTCTGCTATCCGCGATCAGGGCAATGTCGTCAGCGTAGAGGATGGTCTTTAGCGTCCGTCCATGAGATCTTTAACCATGGCATTTAGAGTGAGCAGGAAGAGGAACGGACTCAGGGCTGACCCTTGGTGCACTCCTACCGTCAAAAGGCTATTGTCGTCAGATGCTTTTCGCTCTTCTGGCTAACAGTGGGATGTTTACACTCACAGGTATTACATGGTACGGAAACCTTAATGATGACTTTTCGAAACTGATAATGGCTCACAGGGGCTGCTAAGAGCCACTGAGAAAGGAGGAAGGGATAAAATTCGGTACACCGCTAACTACTGCTATACGACTGCTACAGTTTGCACGTCTAATGCTCAGTACCATTGGTTGAACACATTTTGTTTATGTTCTTATAAATGCTGCCGATGTATAGACCACTAAATTGCCTTGCGGGCGCTCATGTCCTATGGGTGTGGCACTCAAAAACAATTTTTAGGAAGTGCAATTCTTTTCCTCACCCTGAGAGGTTAAGAAGAAGCTCCTAGGAGTGTGCTCAACCGAAAGAAGGATGAAAAAATATCTGCCACAGCAACAATATTCATCCATTCCGAAGCTCCTTCCCCCTCAAGGCTTAGGCAAAAACCACATTTCCCGGTTCGCACTGATATCTTGGTACCTTCCAACACATTCAAAAACATAGTTCTAGAAAAGACACGCACTAAAAACCCAAAAAACATAAAAGAGACATGAAATAAATCCGGCAGCTTGATCTACAGGTGACGCCGTGTTAATAGAAGGTGCACGCTCGACACACCCCGCGCCACGATCCTGGCAGAACAGCTTCCACCCCCATGTCACACATTCATTTTCTTTTATCTTTTCCTTTGATAATGTTGCATGCTGATTCTTGGCGGTACGAAGAAATGCGTGCGAACTAGGACGTGGGATTTAGCGTAAGCCTTAGAGGGGGGAGGGAGAGGAGACACTTCACACACGTGAAATCATCAATGGCAGGTAGGATTTTGTTCGCTTATTTACTTTCGACATTCCAAAATAAAAACATCCTAGTTATAATCGAACGCGTTAATGTCACATGTTTTGGTTATTCGCAATGGAATTAATTCGCTATTGTAATTTCAAATAAGTTTTTTGAGTGCCACCCCAATAGGTAATGAGCGCCGCCATGCGTTCCAAATAATGCTGCTTGCCTGTTGCTACTGCGAACTACATGGATGACCAAGACACGATCTAGATTTTTGATAGCAAAGCGAGCGATTCATTCTCTCATGCGATGCAGCAACAATACTGGTGTCGACCGCTAGACTATGTAAAATTCCAAATAGTGATACATGTTTAGAAAAATGATAAGCATCGATCACTGGCATATGGATCCACCACAAATATGTAGGAAATAGATGCTCAGCAAATGGAAGAGTTGATACTAATTGATGCACTTGAATCCAAGACTGTATATCCCTAAACTATCTGAACTCTAATAGTGACCACTTCAGCCGAAGGGTTGAGTGATTAGTGGATTCACCCATATCGTTCCTGAATATTGATCGTCGATATCATTGTAACAAAAGGCATCGGCCGCTAAATAATCTGACCCTCTGGAAATGGTGACCGCCCGTAGCGGTGATATCTTCGATACCGCTCAACAACTATCACCTATTTGTAGAAAGTAGATGCCCAGCAAAAATTCAACATTGACCATTTCCCCATTACATGATTCTGTTGTGTTATTCGCGCAGTACTGTGCGATAGCCCTACTGGTATTATATATTATATATCTAACTGATTGTGTTTATATCCACACCTGCTTTAGCAAAACCCTGATGTGCAACCACATAAACAATTCGTCCTGAAAGACACAGTTCACAAAAATTTTCGTGCCTCGTAGCGCTCCATGAAACCTCTGGGTGTGTTGGAGAAGACATAAGTGAAGATAGAACCAAAAGAAACTTTCAAAAATCTTGAAAATGAGGTGTTCTTGACGTTTGACTTCGACGAGTTAGCAGTCAAGAAGCAAGCGTTTCGGCAAGTTTTTACGTGATAATATCATTTGATAAGTTTGCTTTTACTATGTGAATGCCCCTATTCCTATCTTATCGTAAACGATATCTTGCCTCTCAACCACGTAGATGCCACCGCTGCCTCGCTGCCCAAATAATAGATGGGTGTAGGCTATCTTGAGACGGTGGCCGCCATCTCACTCACGGGTTCCTTACGCATTTAGCACTCACCCTCGCGCCAAGGTGATGGCACATGCTGTGCCAATGTGGAAGGGCCTATCTACTCGTGAACAAAATTAAGATACCCATATTATCGTGAACTGTGCCTTCAAGGTAATATCGTTTTGATATCGTTATCCCCTTCTCAGTTTGGCTGTCGTACAGTACTTACAAGGGAAGGACCCCAGGTCGAAGTGGCCATTCGGAATGAGATGCATATGGTCCGATCTCTTTTCGGACGCAGATCTCGAATCTGCATTCCAAATTTGCAAAACGATCCTCTGAGCGGAGTTATGGAGGTTTTTTTGAATGAACGGTTCATCAGCATGGCCGTTGCTGAGCAGTCAACGGCCTCAGCGGCTCAGTGGTAGTGCTACGGATCTGCAGGAGAGGGGTCGAGGGTTTGCTCCCCGCCAGTGCGAGTTTTTATGCATTTTGTGTTTCATTGTCAGTAAGTGCTTTTCTTCCACTTCTGGACGTTTCCTTGGACTGGTACCTATCGCACCCATCATTTACTCTCCCACTTTATTCATAACTGCTAACATTACTCACAAGGGAAGGATACCAAGTCGAACAGAATCCCGTACCACAGGAATTATGCGTTTTTGCGTGAAAAGATTATGATATTCGTGCACAGGGGGTCGAATTACCCCTCTGTGCAAATTTTCAGCCAAATCCAGTTTTTGGTCCAACTTCGGAAAATTGGGGGTGGCCAGGTTATAAAGTGGTAGATTTTGAATTTTCTTCTACAGAAAACCCTGCAACCTGAACGAGATAGCCTACACATACCTTTTACACTTGCCCATCGCACTGAATGTACGAAACAAGCGTCAATCAGGAGCATTTCCTAGGCAAGGGTCAACGACTTCTCCTTTGTTCAATGGGCTGCCACCCTTATAGCCCGTGAATTTTTCCGAAATTTGGTCAAATTCTCGAATTGGCTAAAAACTTGTCTTCCAGGGTAATTTGACTCCCTGAACACGAAAATCTCCCTGGTTTTGCGCAAGAAGGTCTGGCTCGCGTGCTATGGGCTTCCAAACCTACCATAATAGTACTGTTTTTTCAAAAAAAACCTCCATAACTCCGCTCAGAGAATCGTTTTGCAAATTTCGAATACAGATTCGAGATCAGCGTCCGGAAATACGTAGGATCATGTGTATCCCATTCCGAATGGCCACTTCGACCTGGGGTCCTTCCCTTGTTAGCAAATCACACCGTAGAAACACTCACTGTGCATACTAACCGATATCGATTTGGACCATATCGCCTAATTCTAAAACGTGGCACGCGCAGTACTGGTATCTCTACAAACATCTACCACTATTTGAGAACTCAAGCAGTTTAGCGGTCGAAAACTTTGTTGCTACTGATATCGTGGACTGATGTCATATTTCTGGATAGATAGATGCGGTTGATACGCTTCCCTGCTACTGATACTGATAGTCCAAGAAAAAAGGGATTTATTCACGCATTGATCACCTATACTTGGAGTCGTGTGTAGAAGTGAGCGGCACATCACAATGAGTCACACCCATTTTAGTCTATGCTCTTATCACACTTTATCAGCTGTCACTTCCCTCCATCCGCTACCAACATACCATTCCACGTCACATAGCACTGATTTAGTGCCAGCGCCACAGTATCAACGCAGAAAACCTCCACGGTCCCCGTATCACCCTCATTTCACTTGTCAAATCCAAGCTTTCAGGTCTCAGCTTTGCTGCGATGCGAGATGAATTTGGTGACAGCCAGACAGACAGACAACCAAAGAAACAAACAAACAGATAAACAAACAAACAGAGGGACAGACAGAGTGACTGACTGACAGACAGACAGGCCGACACACGAAACACAGACACAGGGACAGACTGGAACACAACCAGACAGGCAGACAGACAGAGACAGGCAGACAGACAGACAAACGGACGGACGGACGGACAGACAGACAGACAGACAGACAGACAGACGGACAGACAGACAGACAGACAGACAGACAGACAGACAGACAGACAGACAGACAGACAGACAGACAGACAGACAGACAGACAGACAGACAGACAGACAGACTGGCTGACTGACTGACTGACAGACAGACAGACAAACAGACAGACAGACAGACAGACAGACAGACAGACAGACATACAGACAGACAGACAAACGGACAGACGTACGGACACGCACAGGGTAAGCAAATTCTCTAGAGTGGGATAGGACAGGCCCACATACAAAAACTAAATTTGTTAGGTCAATGTGGGGAAGGGGCGAGGATGATGCGACTTCACCTTTTATGTCACGAGCTCGCATATACTCACGGGAGAGGAGGCTTCGGAATGTGTGAAACAATTTGCATGTGCAAAAAGGGCCTTTTCATAGTTCACTAGGTTAGCAAACCGATGCACCACATGCATCACCGCCCTTGTGCAGAAATCCGCTACTCTTTTCAAAGGCAGTTACTGAGAATTCTTCAACTCCACTGTTTTTCATCACTTTTTTCGACATTTTATTATCTCGATCAATTAAATGGCCAAAGTGGGGGTCAATGTAGGATGTAGCCAAGAATTTTTGCTGAGAATGCCCACGACTTTTGCAACTACTTCATTTTGTACCGTTAAAGAGGTGCGCCAACAGGGCACGAAACGAAGACAAGAAAGTCTGCGCGACAACAACCGCTTCTGCCGTCAAAACAACTGCGATTGTGGAATCCGATTGCGATAGTGTTGAAATAGAGGATGAGCGCTCTAATCCTCTATTTCAACACTCCCCCTAGCTTTCCTTGATTTTTGCCACAAACCAATACGCCCAACTTTGGCTCTCCTATCAATCACGCGTAGTACACTGCGCGAGCGGTTCGCTGCATGCTATCTCTTAGCAGAGCAGGGGTCGCGAGCACACACAAGAAATGCGAAACGCGAGCACAACTACCGTTGTGCATGGCTGTCTAGTTTGCTTTCCTCGTGGTTCACCTCATGGGAGCTCCTTTCCCCTCTCAAGGCTTAGGTTGAAATCCACGTCCTTCTGGCCATGTTAGTAATATTTAAGCAGCCCATTTCGGAGCGAATGGTAGGACTGGGCCTGCGGACTTCGATGAGAATATCAAACTCTTTCACCCCGCCATACACTCTCACTCTCGCCACTCATCCACGTCCGTGGGCCACGCCCTCTCAGGCGCTTCGAAGTGGACGGTATCATGGAACGTGGAGACTTGCCTTTCCACCGCACTGACTTTTTGCGAGCCGATTCTTTTGTGATTGGAACCACTCCTTAACTGCAACGCATGCTAAGCTGAGCCAGTATCTGTATCAATGAGAGTACGCATGCGCTACTGAGTGGACTGAAGCATGAAGGCTGTACACACATTATTGATTTAAGGTTTTATGGAAGCGAAGATTAGCAACAGGTACAACGTTAAGACAAGCATTTTTGCAATTTAAGGAGTGGCCGCATGAATGAAAGTCTTTGAATTTTAGGTCTACCAGAATGTTATGGAGCTGCTAGCATTGACGTGACATCCTGACGAAAAGCAAATGCGTTGTTCGAAGATGGTGTCATCCCCGTGAAAACTAGGTTTTACAGCACACATCTTGTTCGGTTGCAAGTCCTGAATATAAGGCATAGCTAACATTCCTAGCATTCTCGAATCCTATTTATTAACACTATCCGGTAACGCTAAGAGCTCACGTGAAGCGTGACATTATTTGTTGATAGCCGTCCATCGAAGCACTTGATGTTATCTGGTGAGTACCTCATGTATTTGACCGTTCTGATGAAAGAAGTGCGCAGAGTGTACTCACGGTCTGTTCTAGACAGATGCGCCACTGCAAGCATGATACTCCAAAGCACGGCAACCATTCTACGGAGAGGAACTATGAAAATTAGACCATACTGGGAATGTGATAGAGTGTGATAGGTAGAGAGCATGCCTTCCATGGATATCATAATTAGCGGCGTATCTACTGCTCGGATGTCTTCCTTGCTATAGCAACGATCTGCACTATGACGCTATCCTACCTTATACTCTTGAAGAATTAGCGATGTAATGCGTCCTAAAAGACCGTACTGACTTCGGACGTAGCTTTTACATCCGTAACCACTGCCTCGCTCTGGACTGCTCTCCCTAGACTTTTGATTGCAGGACTTAAAACGGTCAACTCCCTGTGGGTAGGAATGTTCAGTGGGATTTCCGATTATTTTGTGCTCGTCGAATTTCGCAGATGACCGTGTCCATTAAGGGTTCCTGTATTATTCATTTATTTATTTATTTATTTGAATGCATGACACGGCGCTAGAACCCACATGTGTAAGTGACGTAGAACAGGCTTAAGTTAGCAACACAAAAGCATATACAAAGAGCTAGCTAGGTAAAACTTGTAAGTAAAACCAGATACCAATTAGAGCGAGGTTCTCCTCCCGTATTTCTTGTGCAGGTAGCCCACAATGTATAGACCCTTGACAATAGTTGGTTGTTAATGCTGACAAAGCAAGCTGAACGTAAAGAAATGTAGCAGCACGAAGTGATCATTTGCGGGTTGAAGGAAGTAAATCTCGCAAGATAAGGTCAATCAGGGGCAGCCTAGTTGAAAGCCAAGAAGATAACCAAGCCCGAGGCCGCAGCATGGAGGGCGGATGCAGGTGGCATCTCATTGACCTAAACACGGACCCTACCCGCTGGCTCGGTGGTGCTTGCAAGGCAATTAACCGAGCGCAATGATTGAGTACCCGCTGGAAAAAGTTGCTGGAAAATGTAGCAGTCAACAGCAACGTAAAGTGTATAATTGTAGCATAGCTTGCATGCAATAGTAAACCAAGTAGAGCAAGCAACTATGTGTGTTGAGGCCAGAATCCGAATCAGCAGAAGGAAGATGCCTCTCTCAATTGGACACTGGCAACTCAGCACCGACATGCGCCATCGACAGTAAGCGTCAATGTATAACATAAAGCTGAAGGCAGAAGAGAGAGAAATTAAGAATCAGTGAATAGCAACATATTTAGCAATAAAACCACAGAAATTACTTAGAAAGGAAAGACGAATTATTACAGCAACAAGAACTGGAAAGAGAAAATATCAAAAATCAGATATCCCAAGCACGTGCATAAGATCTGTCTACAAAAGAGCTCTTTTAAAGCTTGTAATGCTAGTCGTCCGAATGACGTCCAGAGGTAACTTGTTGAGCCATGCAGAGGTCCTGTAGAAAAAGGCGGAGCTGCAAAAATTGTGAGAGGACCGAACACGGTGCATAGATCTAGAAACAAATATATTGAAACAAGGCCTTCTTAGAGAAAAAGGCCTACAGCGCCAAAATTGAGAGGAAACAAGGCGAGTCTTACCATTGATTATTCTGAACGCCAGCACCAGGTCAGCAAAGTTTCGTCTGTAGAGCAGGCTCTTAAGGGCCAGCTCTCTGAGACGTATGCCTGGATCTGGGAAGGCTCTGAAGTAAACTAGCCTAGTGAAGGTCATCTGGACTATTTCAATTTTGTAAATAAGTTTCTTGGAATATGGGCTCCAAATTTGACTACAGTATTCCAGGATAGGAAGTACTATGCCTTTTATAGCTTGATCAGATCGGTCAGATCCGATGTTTTAACGATCCTGAACAGGCTATAAAGACAACGAAACGCCCTCGAAACATTGGCATCTATGTGGCTTTCCCCTTCATCGAGCTAGAAATGATTACACCAAGGTCATGAACTTCACTGACGACACTGGACTGAGGCAGTCTTTCCAAACTTAGACAGGGCGCTTTAATGCCCAACGTTCGAACACAAGTTTTTGAAAGATGGAGCCTCAGGCCCCACTTATTTGTCCATGATGACATACGGTTTGAAACTTCATCCATAAGGGATTTTTTTAGCATCAGATCGTGAGCGATCAAAAGTAGTGAAGGCTTTTATGTCGTCTGCAAAGGCGTAAATTTTGATGTCATTCTCAATAAGAGCCGAAGAAAAATCCATTGTATATATGAGAAATAAAAATGGCGAGAGAACTCGACTTTGTGGGACATCTGAGGGGCATTGTTCCAAGTTGGATAGGTTCCATGGAAATTGACAACGAACTCCTATCCAAAAGATATGATCTAAGCCAGTTGAGCAAAGCTCCTCGTATGCCAATACTATTGAGATTGCCCAGTGCCTTTCATGATTGGCTGTGTCAAATGCCTTACTCAAGTCAAAAAATATGATGCCAACATTTTTCGATGAGCTGAGGGCCTCCATCCACGTGTGCACACATTCCAGAAGTTGAAGAAATGTTGAGGAATTTTCGACAAATCCAAACTGCTCACGCGGGACAAGATTGAGTTCTTCAAGCCATTTAAGAAAGCAAGCTTTCAAAATCTTTTCCTTCACTTTACAGGGTGTTGGCGTAATACTAATAGGTCTGAAATCATCTGGCGTTGACGCTGACGATTTCTTAGGAATCGCCGTGACAATGGATTGTTTCCAAATGGACGGCACTTGCCCCATCATAAGTGATATATTGAAAATATGACTGAGAGGGATGGCGAGTTTTTTGGCAAACATTTTATAGAAGATGGCAGGGATGTCGTCCGACGGCAATAAAAGCGAGCTTTTAATCTTACGTAGGTATTGATAAACGACGGTGAGGTCAATAATTGGCAAAGGACAGTCCGAAACGATCACAATAGGAACACTACCTGATACGTCATCAGCGGAATCAAAAACACTCGCAAAATGTTCGGCCAAAGCGTTGGATTTATCTGGAAGAGTAGTAAGAATTCGGCCATTAAAACCATGAAGAAGAAAAGCTTCCTTCTTGCTACCTATGCGCCTACCCACATACGAGAAAGGATTTTTCATATTCCGGCACGTGGACAGTTTTCTTTCTTCGAACGCGAGATAGCGTTTCAGATGAGAAATAAATGTTCTGTTAACCTTTTTGTATTCATCAGATGATAGGGGATTCTCTGTTAATTTGAACAACCTTTCCCTATGCTCGAACAGGTTCCTGATGTGCCGTGGGTAACTCTCAACAACGGAACATAGTTTCTTTATCGGAACAAAACGATCAATCAGTAAACGAATTACATCTAAAAATTGATGGTACACATCATCAATAGTGTCATAATTATTGAAAACAGAAAACCAGTTGACGCTGCTCAACTCTCGATTGATCGCCTCAACATTAGCCCTAGGGAAGCACCTGAATTCTTTTCCCGCCATGACTTGTGCTGGGACATTGACTGAGAAGATCACGATATTATGATCAGATGTACCGAGTGGGAGACCGAGCACAAAATTAGACACAAAATTGGGGGAAGAAGAAACTAGGTCTAGAATGGAATCACCACAAGTGGGCTCCCTTATGAATTGTTCGAGGTTAAGATGGGAAAAGAGAGAAGCAAATTCACGAAAACGGTGTTGCCTCGGTAGTGGGTCACCAGCTGTAGACCAATCAATATCCAAGTTGAAATTGCCCAGGAGTACCACATTTAGAGGAACAGAACGCAAGTCGGATAAAAGGCCACAGAGCTCATCATCTTCAAACATGAGTGGTTGGGAGGGCGATACACAAGTACGAACCGAGTATAGCAAAGGATATCACGTATTATATCGAAACAGAGCAAATCCGCTGAGAAATTGGAAGAATCAAACTGCACTAGTTTAAAAGAAAGATGAATAAGGAGAAGAGCACAAATTCCACCACCTCTCCTATTTTTCCAATCTTTCCTGACGATCTGATACGGCAAATCCGAAATTACCTCACCATCATCGATTTTCGAACTAAACCATGTCTCAGTAACTAAAGCAGTTGTGGGCTTATAAACAGAAATGAGATGGTGGAATTCAGAGATTTTGTTTACCAGCCTTCGGGCATTAAGAAAGAGAAAGGAAAGACTAGAGGTGACGCGGGCTCTAATCAGTTTTTTTTAAATTTTTGCTGAGACTAGCAGATATTTCAGTTCTCTTTACCACCTGCTGTCGGAAAACCACATAAAGCCTCTCGCCATTGGGTAGTCCTTCGTTCAATTCCCTAGCCCTGGCACGGAGCTTCCTTTCCTTTTCCAGTTCCTCCTACGTAAGAGACCTTCGAATAAAAAAATTCTTAAACTCAGAAACATTTCCTAACTCCTTTGCATTTTTAAGCGTTTCCCTATAAAACCGGCGAGCGGAAAACACACATTTAATGAGGCGGGTTTTACCCGGCTCCCTCTTCCCTAGCCTGTAAACTTCAACTGGCCTAGCTTCAATGTCAAGGACGTCTAAAATATGACTTACTGCTTCCTCAGTGGCAGCTTCGCTGAGACGGCGATGAATCTTCCCACCTTTCAGGCACTCCAGCAATAATGACAGAACGCCATCTTTTTTCGGCCTCGACTATCTCAGTTGGGTCGGGAATAAGAGAACTAACCAGTTTCTCCAGAAGTGATAGCGCATCAGGCGCTTTCTGTTGGAGGACGGAGTGCAGTTCAGATAATAAAGCAGAGCAGTCCTCGGACAGTGTTTGGGAAATATGAGCCATAAGGAGAGGAGGGTTTCCTTTTTTTGGAATTCAGGGGGGTGAGCGTGCTCATGGCGGGAGCGATCAATGAACCGACCGCTCAGCGCGGGAGCAGACTGTCGAAAAAAGTATTACTCCATCCTCTCACACGGCCGTGCTCCCTTAATCAATGAGCTCTATTCTGAATAATCATTCTCTAGACTTGGTTGTTTATTGTAACAGGCTTGTGCTTAGAGGCAGCATTAGGGGAAAGTCGGACGAAAAGTAAAAGAAATAGTGCGTATGAAAGTCGAGATGCCTAGTAACAGGAGAGTGGAGAAAAAACGGATGGAAATGGCCAAAAACCCGAGAAATAGGACCCCCTTCCCACCGTTGATTCTCGACCAGGACGACCTTCCCGTCAAGAGGCGGGCAGTCTGATCTAGTTTCCCATTGGCATGTTGCCAAGTAAACACAAGGGAATGTTTGGAAATACGACGGGATCTACTTTCTGGAGAGAGCTTCAAGCTGAAACTGCGAAAGCGCGCCGCAAAACCTTCGAACCTTCGATCTTCTTGGCCGCTCCCACCCCAATCAATCGGGAGTTACGTCATCGGGAGGCGGGACCGCTGTGTCCAAGAGGCGGACCCGCTGCATGGTTGCGGCGTTTTGCAGGGTTTCTACAGCTTGGAGAGGCGCTTTTTCACCGGGATTTTGCCACAGATAGCCTTCTTAGGCCCAGGACTACCATGTGAGTGACATCTTGTAGGGATTTACCCATTACCGCATTACCCCTCATGCTGTCTTTAAAGGCACACCACGCGATAATCACATTAGTGGCTTACTTTCTTCACCCATTGCCCGCCGTCAAATAAAATGTCTGTGGTGCAGTGCCGTTGCTCTAGCCGTCTGGGGCTCTCCTAAATTTGCCTAAAAGCCTTTCAGGGAGGAGCCTTGTCAACAAGATCAATTATTCGGGACGGTCACCCGTTTCCCTGACGTCAAAGAGAATGTAGTTTGGGAGAGTCCCAGACGACTAGAGGACATGCTCCTCCCCTGAAAGGCTCAGGCAAATCTGGGAGAGCTCCAGACGGCTAGAGCAACGGCACTGCACCACAGACATTTTATTTGACGGCGGTAAATGGGTGATCGTCCTAAATAATCGTTCTTGTCCTTAGATAGGCGCTCAGGCTGCACCCTTGTTGCGGCTTTAGTGCATCCTTGCGGCTATAGGCGCGCTCCACCCGAACCGAGCCGCGCCCTCGGGGCCGAATCCACCTGGCTTTAGACGAACAAATTTCCAACGTGGCTGTTACATGGGAAACTTGCGATAAGGCAGCGATTCCAATAGTGAAGGCAGCTTCAACAGCTAAAGGCACATTCCACGCTCGCTGATGGGCGGAGTTACAGTCGACTCTTCATTGTTGTCGGCGGCTAGGAGGCGATCTGATGACGCCCTATTGCCTGTAGTGGGGCGTGGTCGATCCGCCCCGGCACCCGACAACCAATGGAGAGGAGTCAACTGTTACTCCACCCATCAGCGAGGCGGAAAGTGTCTTTAACCCATTCGACACCATGCAGACCATATGTGGGCTGCAGTTTGTCGGCCGCGTGGGACTAAGCAGCCCACATGTGGGCTGCATTGATCAAGTGGTTTTTTTCTTTTCAGTCGCGTTTATTGAACAGGTTTTGTTCATTACATGTTGAGCTGGGCTAAATGAATAAGCCTTCGTTGTGGGTCACAAAAATATATTGTTCTCGCAACATTTTCAAAGGAATACAGCTAACATTGAAAATACTTCTCGAAGTTAGTGATGATTATCTAGTTTTACGAGTAGGTTTACAAAAAGTTGTCTCAGGAAAATCTAGCAGGTGAGAAACTTCACATAACCCCGTATAACCATTACGTGTCCAACGTGCAAAGGTCCGTCTAAAGCTGGTATGTGGCTCCAGTAATCATGAAGACGCGGCAAATTCACTAGTCCCATCTAGAGACAAATCCCCAAAAACTCTTTCATCTCGACTTCTGTCAACTCTTGGAAAGTTGCTCATCTATTTTCGGCCTTCTGTTTCCCATATCTATTTGCTTCCTTGACAATGAGATCCATCATATCTGTATTGAGAGAAAGATTGTAAAAATCCACAGGTTCACTACAACAGAACACATGATGAGTAGCAGGTCCACTCCAGTAAAACTCCATCGGTCGTGAATGGTAGCAGTATTGAACCAGGTGCTTCCCACTCCTCCATCATATTCAGAGCCGGCTTTGTAATCAGGGAGAAGCGATTCATCAGCGGACTCATCCTGTGTTATTTCGGTCCCTTCGTCCAATCCGATAAGAAGGTGGTAGAAATCGCCCTCCAGGTGTTCTTCAGAAGATTCCATTGTGCTGGGTCACTGGAGAAGGCCAAATGTGTACTCTGATCAATCAGGAATCCAGGTTCTTCATCTCTACCCATCCCACCAAACTACAAATGGATGAGGGAGATCGGACAGAGTGCATACAGAAGCAGAAAGTGCGCGAGATCGCAACATAGTTTGAGATTTCGAAATCCATAGATTTTTGCCTCCCGTCCGCGTTTCCTGCAAAAATACGAGCACTTCCCAAAAACTGGCCACGACAGCCCACGTAGCCCATATATGAGCTGCAGTCGCGACGCTCCATCGGGCGTGGCGGTCCCACCCGGCTGCTAGTCACAGAACATGCGCGGGTTCCAATGGGTTAAGACAGATGGTTGTAGCATTTTGGGCGATACCTGGCGCAAAAATTCGTTTCTGATCTCCAATTCTCGTGCAAAGACTGAAGTGAGAAAGCCTTATTTTTGATGGTTGCGAGGGGTTTTGAACCATTTTTCCTCATTGGTCAGTAAAGCAGGGCCTCTATTTCCTGTAATACATGCGATAACTCTGAAATTTATGGCTTCAAGTAGTAGAGTTGAAAGTGAAGGAGAGTCGCTGAAGGGCGCTCTGAGTCAAAAGTGCAAATTTCGCTGCAGTAAGGAATTGCTGAAAGCTTAATAAGGACCGGTCATGGAGATATAAGGTTGAAGTTGAGATTGCGGTCAGCTTTCTTGTTTGACGGTGTTCACGCGCCCAATTGTTTCTTCGAAGTAGTAACCGTCGTATTCTATACTTTTTTCGGCTCTTGCCGTTTTCTAAGAGTCACGTGCATTTTCGCGTTCGTCTCAAGAGGTCGAATATTCCTCCCTGCCGCGGTACCTTGCCCCCAGTGTTTCTCGAGCAAAATCGCTTACCACCGATCTGATGACTCAACAGAGCTTGGTTTACAAGTCCTCGGGATCGCATATTAGTGCCGCCGTATTTGAGGTCGTCGTCCCGCTGGTTCGAGAGGAGAGAGACGCTACGCAGTCACCGACTACCACCTCCGAACCCGTTCCTGTCCGCCAGACGTTGCCTCATGGACCCATCACCTTCCTGTCACCAAACACGACCCCAAGGATCTCCGAAGAACTACGATCTGTTATTGCGCCATCTCTAATACTCGATCTGTAATAAATATATACTAATCTAGGTCGTTGGTCTGTTACATCATAGGGGATCCTGTGGCTGTGCCAAGAATATGACTGATTTCATGTGACGCTTGCAGAAAGTGAAAAAACTCACTGAAGCATTAGGGAAATCCGCTTGGAACACTCAGATTTGGATCGTCCTTGATCATTTATTGCACCAGTACATGGAGGTGGTCGGTGTCGATCGAAAAAAAGAGCCGAAGGTGGAATAGACGATGAGGGGAAGGTAGACCACCACTTGGTAGTCATTGCCTCTCCATACCCGTGTATAGATCGTTGGAGATGGAGGTTTGTCGTGCGTACAATACAATCGACAGCAAGTGGTAGATTACCCAATCGGAGAGAGAAGCCTGGGCGCGACTCTAAGTCTCAAATGAGGTCACACCTCAGGTGCAAGAGAGACGATTAAGTGCACATAATCAAAGGTAACTTATAGATATGTACGTGAGAGAGTGTGCGGTTGGTTTTTGTGAAATACCAGAACAGCCCACTTGCCCACTGAGTGTTTTAGATTCTCTAGCTCAGTTGATGGCTAACCCTAGTGCCAAGACAGCGTAACCTTGCTCGCCACAAGACGATCCATCTTTCCACAAAGCGGTGTTCACTATTCTATTAACGGCCAGATCTGCCCTTGAAGCGCCCTAGTGACCAATGACTGCCTTCGATGCACTGAGTTAGGAGAAGCGCAAATTAAAACGAATTACATGCTATGGAGCCGTGGGAACACTGTTCACTGTTGAGCAGTACATGTTACTCCTAGACTCGAGGGAGGTTTTCGGAGAATACGACCCCCTTTCCCCACCATCTCTCCCACGACCTCCCGCCCGGCCCGGTGGTCGCATCTGATTGTGAGGTGTGCGGTGGATATGCTCGAGCCGTCTTCTCAAAAATGGTCTTCAATCGGTTATCATAAAACTGTTACCTAATACCGTAATACTCAGCGTGATTATTGATTGACCATTTTTTCAGAAATCAGCTCAAATTTTGCCAGCTGTGGGCGTAAAGTGATGGTCGACTTGAATTTTGAAATAAAATGCCCTTTATTCAAACCCAAAATGCAACTCTCAACGCTATTTTCACCACGTAACTTTTCTTAAAAAGTGCGGAGGTAGTGTAGTTGGCGGACTGTACAGATCCTTTAGCATCGACAAAACGGCGGGAGGGCCTTTGAAAACTTACTTGGTCCCAGCTCCGGTGTGCGCCTAGACGCCCCACCAGTGACACTTCTTCGTGACGCGGCAAGCGGGAGCTGCCTAGCACGTGTGGGAGCACAATGCCCCTCAGGCCATCGTCGTGATCCGCAATACTCCTTAGGCAAGCAAGAAGTCGCCACAGGGACGGCCGGCCGACGATGCGCTTAGCAGAAAATAAAGCATCGGCATCCTGCATTAATGCCATCATAGGCAAGCATCCCAAGGTAACTGACGGTCAACTCCCTTCACATTTTCCAAGCTGCAGACGACCTACTGACCCGCTCACTCAAAGTATGGCATATGACGGCGCCTAAGGTTGATCGACAAAAAACACGTACTGGACGACACCAACATGACCTAGCTCACAAAGAGTATGCGAGACACAGTGGTCTTATGGGAACCCAGAAGAAATAAGGGACACCTCAAGGATGTCCGAGAGAGACAATACATGCGTATACATGACTATGCGCTAGGTAGCCAACTACGCACTAAAACCCCACAGCGAAAAATGAACGAGAGAATGACGCCTAAAGGGCCAGTTAGAAACGAAGCAGTGGGAGCGCCTCAAAAGTACATCATGTGATGATGAGATCAGTAGCTTACCTTCTTGGGGAAAGTAGGTGCTTAGATAACAGCTCAGGCTGCACCCTCGTTGCGGCTTCGTTGTGCATCCTCGCGGTGATAGGCGCGCTCTACCCCAAGCGAGCCACGCCCACAGAACCGAATCACACCTGGCTTTAGACGAACAAATTTCCATCTTGGGTCGTACGTGGAGAGGGGAACCTGCGATAAGACAAGATAAGGTAGCTCTTTCAATAGCGAAGACGGCTTTAACGGGGAAGAACAGGTGATATCGTAGCAATCAAGACGATATCTTCTAGCAAATACTCATCTCTTATCTCCAATACTCGTACGAGGACTGAGTGCAGGGAGCTTTATTTTAGGTGATTTTGAGGAGATTTGATTCACATCTCTTCACTGGGTGAAGCAGGGCCTTTCGTCCTTTTATATGCGCGATAACTCTCGCAATTTATTGCGGGGTGTGCCTTCAAACGAAGTTGTCGGTGTCGAGTTTGTGGCATCAGCCATTGGATGTTTGACTCACACTGCGTCTGTACAGGGAGTAGCTGTTCTGAAACGCTTTTGAAGCAGCATGACGTATGGTGGGTTCCTTGCACACCCGTTTTTTGATAGGTGTGTAGCAGGCTTGGGAGGCGCGCGAATCATGCACAGGTTATCTCGCGTAAGTAAAGAGGCCGTTCCTGTGAAGTCTTATTGGTAGCGCTGCCAAAGATTTCTGATTTTCTTAGCACTTCATACACTCATTGAGAGTCGTATCCTTTTCTATATGTATGCTACGAGTGTCTTCGTGCCACCTTTCACTCGAGACCATTTCCAAGCCAGTGGTGTTTGGTAACGCGTATTTTATCTCCAAGACTTTACTGTGGATGTCGAAAGGAAATTTTGAGAGCACTCGCTTGCGGACCCATTGGCTGTATTTCACGCTCTCGCATTTTTGTTTCAGCTGAGAAACTGCAACTTGTGGTTCACCAAGAAAATTGATTGACCTTCCAAAAACAAAAACAGAACAAAGGAGATCGCAAGTGCATTTTAGCCATCCTGTTCATAAGGTTTCCAAGAAATTCACCTCCTGGAATACCTATCGGATGATACTTGACACTTCTTGAAGGTACCTGGTACCTCATCCTTAAGAGCGTGAGATAAGTAGTCAAACCTGTAAAGTTCGGGCAATGTATGAAATATATACAATTAATATACTGGCGTTGTTGATTTGTCTGCAGAAATCCTGATCTGCCTGAAATTAACTACACGAAAGTTGTGATACCGACTCCGATCGAAACTATTTGCCACGCGATTCAAAATGTCAAATTAATAGAAGAAATTTGAAACTTGAAATTCAGAAAGGAAGCAAACCTTCTAAAACTCATTGGACCACCCTGAATTCATGGTTCGACCTTGTCGTCAATCGTCATTGAAGTGCAGACAAGATGTGAATCTGGTCCCGCAGGCCTTTTTGAAATTCTTCTTCTGTAAAGTTGATCAATTCTAATCTATCCTAGCTCTCACTTCCTCAACCCCTTAAACTAGCCAGCAGGAGGCTTTTTTTGCAAGAACACAAGATGAGTTCGGCTGATACTATAAGGACAGAATATCCCTCACATGGGAATTGAGGGAGCTTCGGAGTAAGTAAAATGATTTCTTAGTGCAAAAGGGTCCTCGAGTGAGAAGTTGTCAACCTACCACGAAAGTCCTATGCGGGGTAGCCCACGCGGCTACTCCTCCATCTCACGGATCTCTCCACCAAGCCTTCTGCGCTCTCGAATTGAATAGTGATATAGGACCCAACTCTCGTAGCTCCACCGCTTGCCACTTTTTCAATTGGTGATTTCAGATGAATTTTCACGAAAAGTTTCTCAGAGCTCATTTGAGATCTCATAATTCTTATTAGTAGCAAGAATGCTGAGTTTCTGCCACGTTACGCGAAAAACATGGGCACGGGATCAAGTGTTCCCTCATGCTGAAATTTCGTCCATTTTCAGTCTTGATATGATAGTATAATACAGGCTACTGGATGTCAGATCGGATATCGGATGCATAAATATAGGATGCATTCATTTCCAAGCCACCCCCTTCCTCCGTGCAGGTCTCTTTTCATACCGGAAACCCTCAAAAAAGTCAGACATCGATGGCCTGCTTATAGCTGCGTAATTAATCCCAGCGCCTCCGTAATGCGTTCCATACTCGTCAATACTCGAGCCTCTCATATTATCGAGCGTGTTTTTCATGTTATCCTGTCGGCATCTGCATAATTGCCGGGGATTCATATATCTCACACATCGCAGAAACGTAGTGTGTAGGTGTGTCATGCAAACGCTTGTGTTAAAGTTACAATTTACGATAATTTTCGTTAGTCATCGCGTTCAGTAAGAATTTTTGGGGCCGTTGAGTATATGCAATTGAGGAAAAACTAAAGAAACCCTTGAAAGTCTGCGAAATCAAGGCTCCCTGAACTTCGGCTTCGGCGAGCTTACAGCACAGATGTAAGCCTTTAGACAAGTGCACATGTGTTGTTATCACCAGGTAAAGTTGCTTCACTATCGAAATTTTCTCTTTCTTATCTTATCGCAATCGATAGCGATCCCCTTTGCCACGGCTGCTGCTTGAATCGAAGCCTAGTGTCGGCCACTTGGGATTGAGGGCTCCATCTGATTTAGAGGTTCTGTACTCATTTGTTATTCAGCCACGCACCTCTGTAATAGCACGTACTCTACAGCTGCGGAAGAGGTTATTTGCTTCGTCATACTAAATCATCGCGAACTCTGCTCTAAGTGCAGCAGAGTAAATTTGGTACCCCGAGAGGTTAAAATTCGTGGTGAAACGTGCGCATTGAGCTTCTCAACAAAGCTCTACAATGTCCGCACACCCCCCGTTCCATACTTTGCTCTCCACAGCGAACGCGTCATATGATTGCGTATGCTCACGTATCAGAAATCGGCACAACCCCGATCGATACTTTGTGATGCGGCGTCCCACAAAACTCGTCCACGATGAACAGCCAGGTAGAATACGGTCTATCCTACGTTTGGCTACTTTATTTCGTTTTTCTTTGTTTACTACCTACCAGTTCTACACATACTTTTAATTTTTTTCCAAACTTCATGTTTCATGTTATGCGACTGAATTATTGCCAGTTTGCCTCTTGGGTGTATCGCCATTCTTACTGCAATCTATGATATATGATGTGGGAGTTCCTACGACGGTGCCATATGCTTAATATTATATTGTAGGGATATTTTGAAGGTGTGAGGTAGCCGATGAAGGTTGGCAGCTGTGGACAGCGGAACACGGCTACTCGAGAGTCAAATTTTGAGTGAATATCTTGCTGTATCGTTGCGGAGTGTGTACCATCGAGACAATTCTTCGAAACTTGGTACGCGGTGTGCGAGGCGTTGCGACATTTTATTTTTGATAAAAACCCTCATGTAATAGCATTTTATGAATTATTAGTAGTTCAGGATGGGATCCACACAATAGCCTCCCATTAATACTCATAAAAGAATCTGAAAAGTATTGTGTGCTATTCATGTTTGGCCCAAGATCAACGCAAACCAACTTCGGCGTCGTACTTGGAAATGCACTGTTTAAATTCCTTGCCATCACAGCATTGTGGTATGACTTTATCAAAGCATAAATTTCTGGATTAAGTGCGAAAGGAGGTACGAAGGAAGAGCCGCTCATATTGCCTATCTTGCACACATTGTGCGTGTGTTGAAACCAAGCATCGCATGGCGGAGAAGTGCGACATTGTTGGACTTGCTCGCGAGACCAGCATTCATGCTGCAACAGCTAGCCGATTTGTATAAAAAGAGTTAAGGTTTATGAGATGATGCAGATGATCAGTATAAGTGTAATGTTTAAAACAGCTTTTGCTTCGCTGTCGACGTCACCCACGCTTGCTGGAAGAGACACCCGGTCTCTTTTTCAGTAGGCCCCAGAGCCATAAAACTCATCAATGATGAAGTACCGCCCGAGTTGGCTCATGAAGAGGACATAGATCGCTCTCGGTGCTCGGAAGGCGACAATTTCTTACAGGGGTGACTTTTAGACAGCCTTGCTCGACGACAACGACTGTTGAGGTGTAAGGTTGTTGAAGTGTATTTCCAGCATTTATCACAACACACAACTACAAGAGGGGCATCATCGCTCATGACATTACCAGGCCTACGTAACACACATTATTCGGCTGCGATCACGCAACTTGTGGCCGTGTCGCCAACACAACTTTCAGTCGCGTGGAGGCATGGCTCAGTAACAAGGTCTAGCTGATTGCCAGAGTGATGATGGTTCGCATCTACTGCACCTTTCCTTGTTTAAGGAAATGCTGTGCTCTGTTGCGTGACCTTTCTCGATGAGAGGTTGGTTGGGTCCTTCATATTCTGTGACCTCGATAATACTTCGACAGCATGATCTCCACGCGGATACCACTGGATTACCAGTCTGGCCGTTCATTAGTCTGCAGTCTGCAGTTCAAATATGCAGTAGAGAGCCACTACTCCTCTGCAGCAGCCACATCTTTTCTGTCCCTCTCGTGGCCATTCATTATCTGCTTACATTTTGCTGACTTTCAATTTGTCAGTCTTTGTGATAGGATTGAGGAGCCAGACACTCTTCCAAGTGTTACAGCGGTAGATTCCATATTCTAAGAAGCCGCTGCCATCACTTGTTTTCGACTCCTACATACATTCATAACTTTAATAATGATGCAATCTTTCTCGTTCCTTTTATTCTTTTTCTGTCCTTTTTCTCAACCTTTTTATGTGTCAAGCAGCACTTTCGAAAATCTTCAAGCTTCTTCGGAATTTTTTTCTTGTTATCATCCTTGTGATTTGAAATATTCAATGAAATTAACTGAAAGGCTAATAAATCACAGGTTACAAACCAGACAACCGGCAGTGTATGGATGCGACCCGAGCTTTTTAGCATAAGACTTGTTCCCAGCATAAATGAAGAAACGGTGACGGGCGTTGTCACCAGCGAAACAATTTCTTACTCCCGTCACCCTTGCGCGTTCTTGTGTTTATCCCGTCATTGACCTCTGTCACGGAGGGGCTCGTGTCTCTCTGTAATCATCGTTTATGCCCTTTACACCTTTCTACCTTCAGAGCTGTAAAAATGCCGTCATAAACTGCATATTGTTGTCGCCGCTGGCCCTTTTTTGCAGACATATCGACCTCCCGCCATCATCCTTCTCATCCGCTGTGTACGTAGTCAGATGCTCTCGATATTGCCCACCTTGTTTTCCACCGTATTGCTCCAAGCTGTTTCACACGGATCCATCTTCATCTTTTCTGCACACTGATTCTGCGGCTATAATTCTCGAGTACCACTCTCATAGTTTATTTTCGTCTTTTGATTTGACAATGCTGGTAGTTTGCACACTTTCCATTATTTCTCAACTCACGGTACTTATTCCAGTAATCAACGAATAATCCACCATTGGAGTAACCCATGTTATAACCACTATGAAAGCAGGGAGACATATGGCAGGTCGGTAGTATAGAAAGGTAGAGATAAAGGGACGGGTAAGGCGAATCAAAAGAAAATACACTCGGGTTGAATGATTTTGCATGGAGGGATAAAGAAAAAAAGAGATGGAAAAAGTAGACTGGTATAATGATTTGTCGGCAATAGGCGAGCCATTTTTTGGAGTCACAGGATATATGGATTTCCAAAGTCAAGGGATATGAGAAATTCAGCCCCCTTGCCGTCGAGATAAGTCCACGCATAAGAGTTCCATGGAGCATCTCCCCCTCAGTAGTCCAGGATAATCGTGCAGATGATTTTCGAGCAATCAGATGTTGGCGGAGGGAGGTGATTAATTCCGGGGGTGGATTCGTTGGCTGGGGCACCATATTCGTATCAGCGCCTAGGTACATCCTCTGCCATGTGGCAGAAGAAGGTGGGTTTAGATGGCGTCGTGAAGGTAAGGAATTTTGACGCTTTTCTCATCATTTCCTGAATAGTCACTGTGAACTCCCGAAGCTGCTATGTTTAGACTGTTTTCATCTAGCACAAGCCAACACATTTTTTTGCGGATCCCACCAGCAGTAAAACGACTCATAACCAGGATTAAGCGTGGCGGCGGGTTAAATTTCAAAATGAAGTCATAGAAAAGAGAAGAGGAAGAAAAATTCGTGGCAAAATTAGCAGAAAGAAATCTTTACAAAAGCACCGCTCACAAAACTGAATATTCGTCCCTATAGAAGCATTGCTGATCATTCATGTGCTCGTCTTTTTATGACAGGGGAGAAGGGTCAAATATAAAGGGTGAGGAGAGAAGAATAAAACTATATCAATAAAGGAACTATTTCATATATTCATGCAAAAAGGGAATAAGTTCGAAGACATTCAAATTAGAAAATTATGGAGTGACTGAAATGTTTTCATTACACATCCTTTGCTCTTAGAAGACCAACGGGAGGGCGAATGGCTATAGCCGGCCCCGTTGTGTGATGTGCCATGAGATCCATTCCCATTCCCAGCGGATGCAAACAGCTCTCCGTCTTCATAGTGGCTTGCTAGCACCAGTTTACATGCTTCCGGTACTAGCAACATATGAAAGTAACACACCTCTGATGCTTTATATTTTCATCCCATAGTTTCCTGTGTGTCTATCCATGCTGTGACCTGTGAATAGACAACGCGCCCTATAGCCAATCAGCGAATATCGAAGGTCCTGCTGTGCGTAGTTTAGTTTCGGTAACCAACGAGAGAGCGGTTGGCCTCGTTGTGGGACGCACCATGCACGAAGTTTCCATTGACCATCCATCAGGTTGGAGAGTACTCTACTCCCTTGGTCGCCTTGGAACTGTGAACTGTGAACAATTTATCTTGACCTCTCAGCGCAACAGGAGTTATGCTCGTTTCGTTACAGAAGCTTGTCACCTTGTCCACAGTCCTTCATTCCAAGAAGACCAAAGGAACAGTGTGCCCTTTGACTTTGTTTATCTTTGCGTTGTCTGCACCCTCTCCTCTCTGCAATACTGTCGAGCACTTATCTTACCTTTCGTGTCCTCTTTCTGTACATACTCCAAATTTTTGAGTGCAGATTAATTTGAGTATTAGTTTCAGATTTGAACCAAGCCACTCAGTTTCATAACGTCTTCTCTTTACACCTTGGACCCTATGTTGAAAGAATTCATTGATCACTGCTGACCACCAGGATTGCGAACCCTTTCAACAAACCAATCACGACCCTCGTCAAGGATTCCCCGACAGAGGCCTGCTCACACGTTATCCATCATATCAGTCTACTTCTTTTCCCTTTGTTCCTCTATTCGCCTATCTCTATGCTGATCCATTTAACCTCGACATGCCTCTTTCGGATTCAATAATATTTCAGTTTTTGACAATCACATTACACAGCGCCTTAATACTCGTTTGCGCTTGAATGCTCGTTTTTTGCTATCGCTATCATCTCAGTCTTTCCTAGTTTCTTTGTCTGTAACCATAGCAACATGTGTTAGCAAAGTAGCCTATAAATAATTCTTTTATCGACGAAAATTGGCGTGGGATCATGTTAACGTGGGACAGCAATGCCACAAACATCCGGCTAGCTGTCTACTTCTTCTTTCTCACGCAACCTATCCTTTTACGGCCTGTTAAAGGGAGGGAGCTGTTCTTCCAAAATAGGGGTGTCGGATATAGTTGGTACCCGAAGCGATTACCGTATATTACGTCTATGGTGAGGTGAACTTGGGGTTCCAACTGGATATGGCGCTGCCAGTAGCATGTGTCGCGGAATTCTGACGTAAGACTACGCACTCTCCATCACCTCTTATGCACTTTCTTGCCACTTCAACTGGGCGTATCATGGAGGGTAAACTAGGGCGATTGCATTCGACAGAGAGAAATTCGTTTGTCTTGACAACCATAAATCATGAAAAGGCGACAGTCTATCCAATTTTGAGACGCGTCATGCATTCCGATCCCATTCGGACTTGTAAAAATCAGTGTTCAAATCTTTCCAGGCAAATCTGGGACTAACCGGTCCAGGAGGGAAATTAGTACGGTTCGCCTCGTTTGACGAGGGATTGGATCCTACAACGTGACGAGGGATTGGATCCTACAACGTATGATGCGAACGGTGCTGGCTGCCACCATTCGCCGTAATGCATCCCTTCACCCCGATGAACGCTCATTGCTGATGGTCCATGACAAGTGATGCTGATGTCTCCTTGCATTGCCCATGGACCGATCTTGACCCCAGTGAAATAAGCATGCCATCGCTACAAGGTCGATCATTCGATATTAGACTTTTCAGCGAAGATTAGCTTTGACTGACCGATTGGACGTTGGCTAGTTTCGTTATTCCTCTGTCATACGAGTATTTTTTGCCGCGATTCTGTTGGCATTCAGTTATGGTATAATCAAAGAAATTATACAGTGTCACATTTTCAACGCTCCAAAAGTCGTCTTTTCAAGTAAGTCTATATGATGCTTCATAGCATTCGCTAGAATGGCCATTTCAAAGATTCAATTTAATAAGATAATTCAATAAGGTAACCATCCCCCAGTTCCAATCCAGCACCATAAATTCAGCATGTACTGGGATGTTGTACCGTAGTCAAGACTGTCGCAGTAAAAGCGCTAAACCCGAATATCAGGTTGTAAGGATAGTTCTAGCCGGCTTTGCGAGTTCGTAAGATAATCTCAAATCTGAAAGCGCGTCAACGTGAAACAACTTACGTATTGTGCTCCTTGAATAGACAAAAGGTTGCTTTTCCGAAGTGTATGCTTTCCTTGGAATGCCACAAGATTTTCATACCATTAGGGAAACTTCAATTTTTTTTGGGAAAATAGTATTTTTTGGATGACTTCACTTCATGAGTTCTTGCTTGGTCGAGTCCCGGCAAAGGCGACCACAAATGTGAACACTGCAACAGGAGGGGGTGAAGCGCTGGATGGAACACTTTGTCCCCAGCCAGAAGTGCAGAAATGAGAGAGAGCTATTTGAACATTCAACTGGTCGAATCATTTTAACTAAACCGACAGAAAGCGATGAACTTCTATACTTGCAGGAGATATACCTACCTTTTACATACAAACCTTAATGATTACCACAAATTACTTTGTTCCAAAAAAAGCCAGAAAACGAGTGCTGCGCGACACCGCGGAGCAGCCACGCGCTAATGCTTTTTCAACAAATCGTCATCCAGTAATTGAAGCAGTTGCAGCCTGAAGCCCTAACTCGTCCACCGTAATCAAATATCTCACGCTAACTAATTGTAAGCCCCACCTTCGTAAACATCTGAACAGCTCCTTCAATAACAGTGTGTTCACAATGAAGGTAATTTGGAGTCGACTTTTTTGATTTCGCGCAAGGTAAACCGTCAGCCCTTCATGAAAATGAGATATGCAAGTATGCATGATATTGCCAGAAAACCATCGAATCGAGTGGTGCTTAGGAAAAGATGTACTCTGAACCGAGTTATGATCTCCCGGAAATGAAATTGCAAAAACTGGCCAAAACACTGCTTTCAACATATTGAAGCGAAACGGTGCTAACCACTACTGAACGTGCGTTTAACGCGGAACACTGTGCAGAAAACGATGACATTATTCGAAACCACCGCGATGGGAGGGAGAGAGTGAGTAGTGGGCATACATGATTGCTTAAAAGAACCTTTCCACTTTGGAGGAGCTGATGAGCAGCGAAACTCGCAAGAAAAAGCACGACTTTGGGTCTCATCACTTATCTCGCAGCAGGTGTCGTTCTGCAGTTCACCAGCCGAGCGAGTTGCCTGCGAGGGATGGACAATATTCGCGACCGGCGGATTTAGCCTCTCCGCCCGTCTGCAGTCTACCCCCGGCCAGTGACGCAGAGAAACGCAAGGGAAGAGGTTTTTCCGTTCTTACTTCTCTGCTTTTAAGCCGTCTTATTTCGTTAATTCTCTACTGTTGCACTGCTGAGCAGCCCCACTTTCGTATTCCACAGTCTGCCGAATTTTCCCTCTTTAGTGTTTTTGAAAGGAGTAATGAATTCACTGGTCAATCCGAAATATCTGGCATCTCGTTTGGCGCAGTGTTAGATTTACAAAAGCCATATTTCATATGCCACCTATATGTAATACGTGCTGGACACGTGATTTGGTGGTACCACGCGTTCGCGTCATTGCACAGTAAGTACATATAGCTGAAAATCTCTTCTCGAAGGCTCTGGATAACATGCATCACCTTCTCCGCAATCCAAATGTTAGCTCGCAGTCCTATTACGTTCTGAAGACACTAGATTTCGCCGATTGTAGAATATGAAAGTCGGGGCGCTGACCAGTGCAGCAGTAGTGGCAGAAGTGGATGGCCAAAAAGCGAGGGATACCACAAGACTCCTTTCTCACTTCTTTCCTATAGCCTCCTTTCCATCACCAGCCACTGAAGCGTAGATGCATACAACGAGGGATGCCAGCGAGTCGGTAGCTTCGCCCCTTCCTCGCAGCAAACTTGCCAGTAAGCCGCGATGAGATCGCGATGAAAGCCCCGAGGCGCCCTTTCAAATGCGGGTTTCGCTACAGATCTCTCATTTGAGCTCGAATGTCCGTTTAGGCCGCGGTCATACTTTGCGCAGCTGCGTTAGTTGACGCCGACACCGGCGTCACACTCACGCAACCATTTGCCAGCCGCAGACGACGGCGTCAATAGATAATCCGCAGAGTTTGCGAAATTCTTGACCCAATCACACTACAGTATGGTGACTGTGGCCGATTCGAATCTTGGCAGTGTGCCAATATGGTGATCGTGGCCGCTTCGTGTATTGGCACAGCGCCAAGAGTCGAATCGGCCACAATTATCATACTGTAGTGTGATTGGGTCAAGAATTTTGCAAACGCTGCGCATTATCTACTGACGCCGTCGTCTGCGGCTGGCAAACGGTTGCGTGAGTTTGACGCCGGTACCAGCGTCAACTCACGCAAGTGTCTGCGTGAGTTGACGCCGGCACCGGCGTCAACTAACGCAGCTGCGCAAAGTATGACCGCGGCCTTAGAGAGATCGCCGTTTCTAGCTCCGTTTCCCTTCATTGCCCTTTTTCCAGTGCCTCTGAGGCTCTCGAGCTTGTAGTATATTGAAGCTTGGGATTCTCCTCTGTGAGACATTCTCCCAACCCGAGGAATTTCCTTAACTCCAGTATCGAAAGGGTTTAACCTATCAGTGAGAAAAGAAATGACTCACTGGCCACGCAGTGTTTCTTAGCCTATTGATTGGTATTGACACTATTGAATATTGAAGTGTCCGCGATGCAGATATTGCTACTGGAAGGGATACTAAAAATGTATCTTTTTTGAATACCAGTACAGAATAATCTACATCAAATAATACGAGTAAAAATCTAACGCTTTGTGAAGATAGCGTATCCAATATTGTGCAGCAAATGTGCAGAATATGGTTACTGATAGGTCGACTATCGACTAGCTGTAGAAATATCTCGTTGTCGACTATCGACTAGCTGTAGAAATATCTCGTTGCGGTTGACGGGATCGAGGATAGTAGAGCTAGAAGAAACCAAGCCAGAGCTTGCGGCTTGGTTGTATGCAAGAGCGTATAAGTCATTTGAAAACTATGCGCACTATCTGAACATTCCTCAAGATCAGCCTGAAGGTGAAGAAATGAAGAAAGAAATGCAATCAATACTCAATGCTGCTGACATATTTGATAAGAAGATGGCTTTTTAACCGAAGATGGCTTTTTAACCGTATATTTGCAAGGTAGCAATTCGCCAAAAAGCTCCTCTCTACTCCTTCCGTGAAGTTCTCCGAAAACGTTCATTAGTGCGTTAAATTACCCTTTTGAACGAATCCATTCAAAAAGCTCAATTTACTGGAATTAGGCACTGATGAAACACGGAATTTCCGCGCGAATGCTTATATCACAGCAACGTCCCGCTCCGCCCCACATTCTGCACACGCGACTATGACTTAGCGAGGTTCCGTTTTGTGGGTCATAGTGCACTGTGATATTCGCTGTTGTGGTAATTATTTCCCTTCTTATAACTCTCTGGCGCTTCGGCGCCTTACTTTTTTCCATTTTTTTGGAAATGCGTCATCGTGTTCGCACTCGTACAGGCGAGTTCTTTTCATTCATTTCGTAGTCGGACGGATTCCCGATATCATTTCGTTTGACAATCGTTTTCCTCTGTATTTCATTGCGATGTCTGAGAATTCCTTTTATGTGTGTAGGATAAAGCCTCCTCGAAAAACGTGTATCTATTCGTGTTTTTCGTATGTAAAGACCATCTTCACCTCTGTCTGCAAAAGCTCCTACTTTTTTGTTGTTTTCCTCATTGTCAATCCAATAAACTATTGGTCTGGTAAAGAGGAAAGGAGCTAACAACTCATAATTCCCTTGTCATAATTTTCATGCGGTTGTGTTCCAGTCTGATCAACTCAACAGAATATAGGGCCTTTCTCTACAATCAGTCAGCCTCAGCATGAACGAAGGGTTACAATAATCGGGCGAATTTCGATTAGCTCGCAGCCCGCTCACACATTCACCCAGGCTTTGTGCTCAGTAACCCAAGTTAATGCCGTATGTGATGGGAATCTGATTTTTGTTTCCTGGACGGTGCTAGTTAGAACTTTCGTATCGGTGCCCATATGTTCCATTTGTGACTCCCTTTTATTCTTGGCATAGATGGTCACATGGATACTATTATTGAAGCCGTTCCAAGTTTCACCATGTTATTGTATACGAGGCTAAGGATTCGGCGTTTTTGCCTTATTCAGGGCCGAAAAGTCGGGAAACCCTGAAACTTAATCCACTCCAATACTTCTACAATCCCAAGAACATTTTCATGGAGTACTAAACCAGCTCTCGGTATCGATCAATCGGAGTGTGCCATGGTCTTATCTTGGTATTGCGACCCGGCTCATCATGGACCACCAGTAGGACAAACCTCTAGTAGACTACGGAGCACCATCTTTATCTCCACGACCCGACCTCGAGGTAGGTCAAAACTTTTGAGGAAGACTTCAGAATTGGGGGATACCCCCAGGAAATCTCAGAAGACAGCTGGGTCGAAACCGCTTCTACGACAGCTTGTGTCTACGAGAGGTGTGTGTTGCTCCTCGACACCCTATTGTGTCGCCTGCCCCTTTAATGAGAAGGGTGACTGACTGGAGGTAGGAGCAATCTATATCAACGTTGTCAGGCCTGCGGCAGTGTGCATGTGGGCTAAACAGGGCGCTTTTCCGCACGCGAGTTAGCGAATACTAGGAGGGTTTCAAAAGGGCAAGAATCCGGACTCCCTTAGGCATGCATCATGTTCAGTGCCATAGAGATACCGAATTCGCAGCTCCAGTCATTATCCTGGCACTCGAACCGAAACTGCCACTAGGAAAACATTAGAGGCGTTTTCAATTACAGCAAAAGATCCCACAATTAATAGAAAAGAAGGATGTGTGGCCATAACCCGTGACCTCGTGCACTTTCTCGGCCTCTGTGAGTTTGACCTTCCTTGAGATTGAGGTCGTAGAGGTGAAGGTGGTTCTCCCCAGTCTATCAGGAGATTGTTCTACTGGAGGTCCATCTTGCGCCACAGTCGCAAAACACCAAGGTGAGCCCATGGCACACTCCGAATTATCGATACCGAGAGCTGTTTCAGCACCTCAAGATTTCCTGACTTTTCAGGCGCTGAAAAAGGCGAAGGTGCTCAAACGTCAGCCTCGTATACAATAACATCGTGAATCTTGGAACGGCTTCAATAAAAATATCAATTGGGTGCTTGGCATTTTTTTGCTTGAACATCAGAGGGGAGGGGAGCTTTTTCAAATCTTCAGGAAGACCCAGGCGGAAGTATACACTTGAGTGTGCAGATGATGATTGCAGAATAGCATAGGTAGGAGACGACAGCGCGGATACGAGTGCCCTCTCACTACATGAGCATCTCTGCGTGAGTATGTGAGGTATAGCTTTCTTATCAAGTCCTACTTGATTTCCAAATGAGTAATGGAAATTTGCAATACTTTGTTGCATTTGCTACACCAAACCCACGTATTCGGTTCGCTTATGAATGTGGTTAACCGTATTCTGACGAACTGACTTCTTAAAGTATCCCGACGAGATGATTGGGTCGCATTCTTCTTATGCGAAAAGCTACTGCTTTCGAGGATACCCTTGATCACTCGTTGCTCAATGGATCCTCTCACCGTCCTTCTTCGGTTATTATGTGAGGAGAAAAAGTGTCTGTGTTGCATCCTTTGGTGAAATTACCGCAGTTGGAGCAAGTCAAGTATCTCACATCTCTCCTATAAGCAAGCTGTAGACGGGCCAGGTGTCATAACTCTACATCGACATAACAAAAATTGCTTCAATAGTCCCCTCCTCGGTGTAGTAACTGTAATTGAGCACTCCAATCGTGAGATGAATTGTCGCCAAAAATGTAATACTTGACACACGCAGTAGATTGCGATTTTTAATACAGGGAGCATTTACTTCGTCAAATCCGGTGTATGTGAGTACGCTACAAAATTTACGCCGCTCAATATTACAGTAGCCCTGCTTTCATGCTAAAATTGGCCCACTGTACTCTCTCGAGACCTGATCATATAGACCACAATGGTAGCTTTCGTGCTGCAGCTATTTCTTGAGACAATTTTGTTCAATACTAGGTTGTTTTTGTGTTTCCTCAGTTTGTGTGAATGGAATAGGTTCCTTCCGCCTCTCCACAACTCGTTTCGAGCTGGTCAAGGCCGCTAGCATAGGTAAGCGATAATGGGCTACAGGCCTATATCTTTGGGTTGTCAGGGCGGTTGACCGTGATGAAAGTTTCTGCATACAGCGAGCGTATATCTTCAGTAACTGAAGGAGCAGGATGAAGTGAAAATGAAGATTTTAAATGAGGAAAAGTGGTGGTGTTCTCTTTGGCGTTTACAACAGTTGAGCGTTTTGCCTGGCGCTTAACATTGGTCGCGAAACTGTCGATTTTGAATCTCTACCTAGATATCTTCATTTCATGGACAGCATTTCCCGTCCGTGGCAAATGGATAAAATACGAATATATGATAGAGAACGGGAGTAGCAGTAATATCGGCGAGGGTAGATTCTAAATCGGAAGATTTCAAGAGGAAAGGTGGAATGAACAAGAAGTATCATTTTTCCCGTGGCCTAGGAACCAAGGAGAGAAGAAAGCAGGAATTCATAAAGCACCTGAAATGAACGTGCATATGCAAAGAACGCCACGCACGAACCGTTTCGCTGTCGCACTCCTCTTTTTTTGAACTGTTCATTTGAATCTCCGAGTAGCCATTGACATCACTCCGAAGTCCGGGTAGAGCAGGGTCAGGTCGCCGTCGAGGGATCCTCGACAGGGGGTCGATGGTCCGGTGTTAGGTGGGACCTACTTGTTCAGGTAAGTAGTGATCAAAACAGTTTCTCAGGCTGAGGGTCAGTGTGTAAAGAAGATGTGATAAAACTGACTAACTGGGTTAGAGCCCGAAACTAATATTTGATTGAATGTTCACTGAAAATTCTGGAGGACATACAGAAAACGGTCCCCACGATTAGAAAACAAGGAAGATACATGTTGAAATAAGTTCTTAAGACGATATTGAAGAGAGAAGAGCGCATGGAGAACGCAAAAGATGAGCAGAGCTAAAGACACGCTGTGCTCTTGGTCCTCCCGGCGTTATGGGCTGCAAGCAAGTGTCAAGATACTAGATACCCTGTTCGCAGCTCACAATTCCAAGACCACCACGGCAATAGTGTGCCGCTTAACTTGATCCCATGCATGGCGCGACACACAACGATGCTAATCAACGCCGGTAGTCCTTTAGTTAGTCCGCTGGCTCCGAAAACACGTATAAAGAGACTTCCGAAATCATCGTAGTTGTGGGGAGCGCTCTATCCTTGGGTTATACCATAGATAAATACCAAGGAAACTATAGGATGAAATGAAAAATTAGCTGATATGGGCGTCTTTCATACCTTACTACGATCACAAGAACGTGAACTGGTACTAGCGAGCCACTGAACGTACCGGATAAAAGGTTGTATTACCAATAATAAGGATGAAATCCTTATGCATAGCGCATCACGCTGCGAGGTCGGTGAACGCTTGTCGCTATCCCGTTGGACATTTGAGATTAAAGGATGTGTACTGGAGGCATTTCGGACACAATGGATCGCTTTTTTCAAAGATTCGAAGATCTTGCCACTTTCTCGCTGCCACGAAAATTCTCTCGAATGGCTTCCTTCAAAATAATTTCTCTTTCTCTCCCGAAGATATGGTATAGTTCAAGTATCCATTGTAAGTGGCAACATCGCAAACCCCTTACCAGCAAATTCGCACTCATAAGCACAAGTTTGAAAGAAGTTACGACCATTTGAAGTTAAGCACATCGAAATCTTTCAAGATTTTTCTCGACTGCATTTATAGAGAATTAAGTAATCATCAGGGAAACCAAGCGGCCAATAGATTGGTCTGAGAAAGTTTGTGGGGAAACAAAGCACTTCCAAAAAAGGAGTTTTAGTAAACTTACAAAAATACAGAAAATGCTCCAATTCACTACTCGTAGGGGGTCGTGACACCGCGCTCCAGTGCACTCGCGGCGTCGCTGTTGCATTGCGACGCGGCAATCGCCGTGGAGCGCGTTGTAGGGCATCGTTTCGGTTTCCGACTTTTTAGTCTTTCTTTTCTTCATCCTTTATTTTCTGCATAACTTGCATGACTTTAGACCCTGTTCCTCGGTCATCAGAGGACGAGAACATAACCTATGGTCCACGGCGCGTTCGTTTAAATATAAATATATTGAATTTTGCCAGGTTCTTATTTTTGTTGCTCTTTCACGACCTCAGTTTTTTAAACCCATAACGGACGGCGGTGTCTCTGCGCGGGATGGCCGGTGGGCCGATCGCTTTCTTTTTTATCAAATCTTTTATCAATTTTCATCGATTGAGTCATTTTTGTGATCTCTTTTGTGCATGTTGCTACTAATAGAAAAGTCATCACTGTGTAGTGGTATCGCTTCATGCTGTTATTCGCGATAATTCCCTCTGACTGTTACTGCAGGAAAGTCATGCATTTTGAGTAGTAAGATGAGCGCGAGATAATTTTTAGATGGAAAAGAAACGTACCCCGGAAACAAAATGAAGCCTATGGCTTCTGATGAATTACTGGTTGTAATTAGAAAAATTAGTTGTCATTTGTTTATAAAACCAAAAAGGATTCGCATTTGAAGCTACTTGCATATGTTAGTTGTATCTCTAGTAAAGTTTATGCTGCACTGGTCCTGGAAACATATGTTATTATTCAGTACTAGTAGTGTATGCGGGTATAAGTGGTTATTTGGGGAAGAAATTGCCGGAAGCGCCGAAATCATGGGGCGCAAGAGACAGCGATGGCGGTATCAATGGCGATAACGATAGATAGAGCAAATTGGCTATCCCGACGGATTATACTAACAGTTCTTCCTTGCAACTAGTTTACAGTAATTTGGAAGTCTGAGTGTGATTTAAAAGCACCGAAAATGGTAGGAAGTAAGAACTGGGAATACATGTTCTCTGAAAAAAAAACCTTTCACTCCAGAGGAGGTGATGTGGAGTGAAACTCGAACTGAAAAAGCGCGGCTTCGGGTCTTATCACGACCCCGCGCACGGCGTGTCCTTCTACAGTTCGTCAGCTGGGCGGGTTGCCGGCGATGGCGGGACAACATTCACGGCCGGCTGATTATGCTTCTCTGTCCATCTGCAGACTACCCCAGCTAGTGACGCAGAAGAACTTGAGGGAGAAGGTGGTTTTCCCGTTCCTAGTTCTCCGGTTTTAGCCGTTTTGTTTTGTTCTTTCTCTACTTTTACACTTCCGAGTACCCCTACGTTCATAGTCCTGAATCTGCTAAATCTGCCGTTGACCTCATAGTGATTGAATGCGTCTCAGAAAGTTATTCCCGGGCACCATTCTCGTTAATCGTCACCTTTCGTAAACTTACTCATAAATGCTATGAGCGCGCACC
This sequence comes from Trichostrongylus colubriformis, assembly GCA_963978905.1. Lineage (NCBI taxonomy): Eukaryota > Metazoa > Nematoda > Chromadorea > Rhabditida > Trichostrongylidae > Trichostrongylus > Trichostrongylus colubriformis. The sequence goes on along the minus strand of OZ022258.1, from coordinate 20,901,135 downwards.
CCTTCCGCAAATTCCTTTAACCACTTCCTTCCTCTTGATGCATAGCAAATCGCTGTGTCGGCTGAATCATCTGCTAGTTATCGCACCTGTTTAAAGGTACACCAAGCGATAATCAAATCAGTCGTTCACTTTTTGCGGCAATCAAACCCTTGGATAGTTGCTCGGTTTAAATCCTTGTTGCGGCGTCACAGCGCATCCTCACAGAGATATGCCTGCTCGAACTCCACCAACCCGTGCCCACCCAACCGAATAACCCTGACACTGGACGAACCAATTCCCAACGAGGGATTTACGTGGCGAAGAAATCTTGCGAACCATCGCGATAAGATACAGTAAGTCAGAAATTTCTGTGGTGAAGACAACGCTACACGGTGATACAAACGATATCGTTGGGCTAGGCGTGATAGCACCAAAGAAAGACTGGCTTCTGGGATGCAGTACTCGTACAACGGCTGTAAATAAGAGGCCTCATTTTTAAGGTTTTTCCAGGGAAAAAATTGCAAAATGGTCATTGCAAAATGGAGACTCTCCAGAGATTCGAACAATCGTCGTCAGCCTATGGAGCGAGACACTTACCTCTCCGTCAGTCAGCTGCTGACAGTTCAGTGGACTCTGCTGATATACTTGAGCCGACCAACGGAAAACGGTCTTGTAACTCTCAGAGAATCGTTCTTTTTGGAATGCAGATTCGAGATCAGCGTCCGAAAATACATTGGACCATATCTACCCCATTCGAACCACCACTTCGACCTCTGGTCCTTCTCTTGTTAGATTTGACTGATCTGCATCATCCTATTCGCCTGACGACTGATCCTAGTCGTGACTCACAACTCGACGAATATCTTTTTGGATTGTCCTTTCTCTGACAGAGATTTGTGGAGATGATGCTCAATGACCCTCGGGGAGGATCGAATCTCTGCTCTCGAGGAATGTACGACACTCGACAGATGTTAGCTAATCGAAACGTCAATGATCATGGCGGTGCATTGTGACAAGTGTCATGATCATAAGTTCCTTTCGTTTTCGTTCGCACTTCTCATCCTCTCCCTTGAGCAAAAAGCACTGAATCTTCCCATCGTATTCAAATGCAGATGAAGTAGAGCTTTTTTCATTTTATTTCTTTTTCATAGGTGCTGGTCTTCACTTCGATTCAACCTGCTGTCTCCTACCGGTCATCATTAATTCGTGATTGCGAGATTAAGCATCGGCATGGGTTCTCTAGTCCATTTTGACACTTGACTGCACATTTTCGTACTTGCGTGGGGTCACGAATGAAGTTTCCATTGGAAAAGCTCGAATGGCAATTGCAAAGAGCATAATCGGCTTTAATATCGTTACCGCTCTACCGCGTCTGGTCCCTCGTTTGGGTGCGTGCTCTCTCACCTCGCAATACTTCCCGCCGCACTCGGAGAATCCTCTACGGCTTGTCGAATTCATGATAGGAGATCAGTATTTCAGATTTCTGACGTCCCACTCTTTCCTCTACTGGACTGAGCACCCGTACTTGCATTTCCGAGCGCAGGACCATGGCTGTGTAAGCAGAGTGCAGTTTTTAGCTATAATAAAACCAGCTGGCTGGCGCACACTACCGTGCGCATAACACCATGGACGTTAAGAGGTTGATCGGAATTGCTTTTTCCCTTTGAACTGAAGGTAGCCATAATCACATTACATCGGAAAAAAACATCCCTGTTTAATCATATCTTAGCCATTTTTTCCTGAGGCATTTTTGATTTTTCTGACCTCTGAAAGATCTGCATTCATAGTAACTGATCTATGGTCATACAAAATATCGAAGCTGCATCAGGAACGCTCTATTGTAGAAATATTTCTTCTGTTCTGTGCACTGCCTAGTCACCGCAGAACGAAGTACTGGTTAAGGCACCTCTGCAGCATACCTCACTCTATACACGAATCTAATTCTTTTTATGAATAGGAATGACATAAGTTTCCAATACTTCAAAAGACCTCTCAGCTATTGTAACGACTTACCTCTTTCTTCTATTTCGAACCGAGTCCCTACTGTCACTAAAAACCGTCCACCTTTCAATGTCTGTTCTTACATCTAGTATTGCAAAATCCACAACTTCGTAACCCTCGTGCACGACTAACAGATGATGGTCCAGTACCACCCACAAAGGAACCGATAAGTTTGATCAACACGGATTGATGTTGGCATCCATGAGAATTATCACTGTGCATGTTTGTTCGCCTACTGGTATGGTTGACCGGTCTGAATACGGAACATTTAGGGCGTCCCCCGCGCACCCAGGGCGGAGCTCAACTTGGTCCATGTCTGGTCTTTATTCCTTGTCTCATGCCCTACCCTATCATACTTGTCCCCATCTCCACAGGTCGTTTTTCATGCAACGTCCTAGCTCCGCCCGCCACCACAAATACTCCACCCACTGTACCCGGGCCTCTTTCATGACTCCACTTACTTATCCCTAACCACAATCCATCTTTCCCCCCACGTTTAGGGCACATTCAAACCCAATTAACAATTTTCGGTCTGAAAACGGAACATGCTAGATCACGCCCCGCCCGTGGGCGGAGCTTAGCTTAGTCCATGTGTGGTCTTTACTTCCTGTCCCATGCCCTACCCATATCACACTAGTCCCCATCTCCACAGGTCGTTTTTCATGTAACGTCCTAGCTCCGCCCACAACCACAGATGTCCACCCACTGTACTCGGGCCTCTTTCATGACTTTTACTCACATCCCTAACCTCAATCCATCTTTCCCCCGACGTTTGGGGCACATTCAAACCCATTTAAAGGAACCGGAAGGGGGTCCGAAACAAGAGAAACATACAAAGAAATGAGCATTTCGTAACGAACGCAGAAGGTTAGAAGCGATAATCGGTGAAAAAACCCGAACTCAAAAGTGCATCGCTGCGGTGTGTATTCGCGCCTCATTCGCATCATCGCACTGGCGTTCCGAGTTGTCCGCTGTAGGAGACGGCCGCGGGCCAACTTTAGTTGTAGCACCTGACTCCCAGCGCAGTGGAGTGGCCATTCCCAACTACATTAACATTCATGTAAGTACATCTAGAAACAATATAAGAAAGAACAAAGGAGAAGGTAAAAGGAATGAACAACTTTATAATGGAAACATCTTCTCTTGGCACCATGCCAAGGCGTCAAATCGGCGAGTTTGTGCAATGGCGGTCACTTGAACTCGTCCACACTACGTCTGTTCTACCGTAAGCCAAAATTACTCCCTTACGGTGTCTTTAACAATTTTCGGTCCGAAAACGAAACATTCTGGACCACGCCCCGCCCCCGTGGGCGGAGCTTAACTTGGTCCATGTGTGGTCTTTACTTCCTGTCCCATGCCCTACCCATACCACACTTGGCCCCATCTCCACAGGTCGTTTTTCATGTAACGTCCTAGCTCCGCCCACAACCACAAATGCTCCACCCACTGTACTCGGGCCTCTTTCATGACTTTTACTAACTCATCCCTGACCTCAATCCATCTTTCCCCCGACGTTTGGGGCACATTCAAACCCATTTAACAATTTTCCGTCTGAAAACGAAACATTCTGGATCACGGCCCGCCCCCGTGGGCGGAGCTCAACTTGGTCCATGTGTGGTCTTTACTTACTGTCCCATGCCCTACCCATACCACACTTGGCCCATCTCCACAGGTCGTTTTTCATATAATACCTAATTTCGTGACAGACTTACAAAGGGACGGACAAAGTGATGGACAAAGGGACGGACAGACAGACGAAGCGTTTTATATATAGTAGGGATAGTCTGCTACAGGGTGACCAGGTGATCAGTGGCGCGACGGGAACACCCGCCGAGCTCCCGACTGTGCACCTCCCGCCGACTACTGTTGGAAAGCTATTCGGCGGGAGCTCGGACGGTTTCTAGCCTTTTCAAGATTTCAAGTTTTTAGCCATAATAAAAAATCTCATCCATTTTGTGTTTCTCTTGGAAAACCCCGTCCATTACACTGATTTTGAGGGAAGTTGAATTGCGAAATTCCGTGACGATTTCATAATTAGGATACAAGCACTCCGCCAAACGTACATCGTTTTCAGGCCACGTAGGCCTCTGCGTTGATTCCGCAATAGCCATACTGCGCGAATATCCTGTCTACAAACGGAATTGCGTTGAGAAAAAGCAATGAATTGTTTCTTTGAGGTTTCATGCAAATTCCAGTGCATTTGCTGTACTTCAGGGAGAAGAAAATTCTAGACGCTTACCCGTTCCCTTTCGGTTTCGGTTTTGCCGACAACTAGCTAGTGTGAGTATGGTGCGATTTCATCCTGCGATGTATCACTAAGTCAAATCTGCAGTGCACGGGGGAAGTGCAGAGACGATGCATTCAGAGGCTTGAAAGCGCATGAAAATGGCGAAAATGAGGCCTCTCGCCACGTGGCCTTGTACGATTATTGCGTGAATGAGCCACTGAATTAGCTCCCGTGGGATGGTATCATGATGGAATCCTGTGATACCACTTGTTTCTCTTTATCAACGTTTCTTTCACTATTGGAATTTCTTCTTTATCTTATCGTATCGCATAAATCACATGCCTCATTTGCCTTGCCGTTGCCACCATTGCAATCAATCTCTTCACATTTCTTCTTGTGCTGCTCGTCGATATGAGTAGGGCTGGTGTGGGGAGACGGCTCGATGGCTCAGCTTGTGAGTGCGACTTGCTGTGATATTGGATGGCTCAAAGCAGCTGATTATGACCGAGACCATCACTACCGCAGTCACCATACAGTAATCCCATGCGACGATTTCGAGCAAAGATAAAGCTTAGATGCTTGAATGGACCTGGAAACCGGGTCCGCTAGCGTTATGGCGGAACCTATAGCTGCCTGCAAATTCCCAGTGATATCTAGTGATCCTTATCAATGGTTTTATATCTGGTATGCAAATATATGAGAACCACTGCTGTGTAAGCGCCAAATTGTGCGCGTTGTGGGCAAATGCACAACCCATCGGTGAAATGTGATAATTAAGAGCGCCTGCAACAAGAATGAGTTCCCTACAGTACCACTGAGACGGTACACCGTTCGCTGATTAGAGATTTGTGGGAAACAACAGAATCCAGTTATGTTAATCAGGTTGTTTGGAAATTCCTCAGCGTTTCGAATGGATCGTTTTAAACGATCATGTTTTTCTTGATACACAACGGAATTCATCGAAATAAGTGCCGATCGAATCAGCATGCTTTTGCAAGTGTGACATCGATAAAACCCATCAAAGAAAGAACTGGGTGGTCACGAATTCACGAAATCCACGAAGCTTTTGTGCCTGGTCCCTGATTGATGAAGTACTTCCCAGCAAGGAGGTTCCGAAAACGTTTGGAAAGGTGATAGTCAGTTGGTTAATGGTCTGGAGAATATGGCAGGTGAGATAGAACTTCAACCCCCAATCCTTTCAATTTATGAAAACCGATTTATGAAATGCGTGGGCGGGCGTTGTCATGCAAAAGAATCGGACCCTTTCTGTTGACAAGTGCAGTTGACGCAATTTTCGGTACATTCTTTCAATTTCTTCACAGTCGGACTCTGTTGTCGATTTGGTCTGGTCACAAAAAATTATAGCTGATCACACCAGCCAATGACCACCATACTGTGACCATAATCTTGTTTTCGTGTGGATTCGGCCTTGGAAACTGCCTCGGTGGTTCGTCGGCATCCGACCACTGTCCGGAACGTCACCTGTTATAATACATGATACACCTTTCATCACAGGTGACAAATTCGGACCAAAAACCGGTCCTTTCTGTTGTGCAAAAGCAATGAAGAATTAACCTCTAGACGTGAAATTCAAATTCAAATTCAATAAGGAGATACCGGGTTCCATCGTGATCGCTGCGTCGCAGCCGCAGTAGCTACCCGCGATCGGATGGGACGCTGTGAAGCGTATTACATGGCTCCTATTTAGTTTTTCTTATAACTTCCAACTTTTCTATTCTTATTTTTCATCCTTTATCTCTGCTCCATGACTTGCATGACTATTTAGCCTTCTCCTTTGTCATCAGAGCACCATTACCAGTGGTCGGCAACGTTTTCGTTCCCGAATATATAATTTGGAATTGTTGGGTTCTTATCTTAGACGATTTTGTTTTGGAATATGAGTACTGTGCTTTGTTAGGTTCTTATTGCTCCCTATTGTCAGGAGATTGGTTAAACCTTAGTGTTTTTTTTACCATAGGCTCTTAATTTCCCTGGTGGATCGCCGTGGCTTGGTAGAAACCACAGAAGAAACGGAACCTGAAAAGGTAAGGGGGTCGTATTGAGACTCCCTCTTTGGGGAGAGGGGCGTATTTTCTGTAAATATTCCCCAACTGGACGCTTGAGCCAGGATGTGAGCTCGAGCGTGGTCACCTCATATCAGAGGGCTACATTGAGGATGCCATTTTTTGCAATTCTTTCTACAAAGTTTTCTGCATAGTTTGACCGCTAGGCAGAAAAAGATGAGCAAAATGAGAGCCGTCAGGTGAATAAGGATAGCGTTTTTCCTATAGTCCTCCCGGCCAACAGTGGGGACTACCCAGTAGCGCTTTCGACATAGTCGATGGTTATCACAAAACTTAGCCCTGTCACAGAGGACGAGCTATTCAACTTCCGCATGGAATCGTTGTGGTCGTATTGCTGCTCAAGTAGTGATGAGGGTATGTTATAACTGAGTGTGTTGTTGTGTTTCGTTATGTTTCGACATTCTTCGTTGAAGCATAGCATATTGCGAGGCGAGCATATGGCGAGCTTCTTAAAAGGTGAACTGTTGAGTTCCCTTGGGCACAACTTATATTTGTTGCATGTTCGTTGCTGTAGCTGGCGATATTAAGGCTAAAATTGCAAGCATGACTGATGGCGTATGTCGAATACCGATGATTGAGAACTGTTTAAATCGTTCTCAAAGTCTCTTATTATTTCCATAGCATCCGTCTTTGATCTGCGCTGCAAGATCGGCCGCGTGTTGGATTGTTGCGGATTCAAATCAGCCCGTGTATCTCATGTTGCTGAAAATTTGGTCGCACTCTGGATTCCCAGCGGAAACAGTCTGTTTCACGGTCGATGGATAGTTTTATGACATGGCATAGGAATTTCAGCGGATTTTCTATACCATCTGTCGAGGTTATCATCTCTGTATCTTTTCCGTACAATCAATGTACTCTTGGTATGAGGTCTTGTTCGACAATTACAATTTCGCCGATTTCAGGGCAGGCTCTCATTAGATGCCTTGGTTGTTTAGAATGAATTTTTTGATTTCCTCTCGAAGAGGCGGAGTATTCTGTTTCATAACATTCATTTCTTCTGAGAAGCGAAACGCTTCTATCGCGCTCGTCTGACTGAATGTATTCTGGATTGTAATCGAGGTCCCTCGAGTCAACCTTTTCTCCCTGTGGAGTGAAAATCAAATCCAATATTAGTCTCCGATTTGACCCCAGCTAGTTAGTTTTTCCACATCTCACTTTCACACTCTAGACCCTCAGCCTGAGAAGTTCTATTGATCGATGCCTACCTCTATGGTCCCCTCTCAGCGAACCGAATAGGAGCAACCCCACTTCCGAATATTCCTCATTGGAGACTCGACCCTGCCCAAAAAGATCCGGGATACCGCTCAAGTGCGAGTGCTCGTGAAGCCACATAATTCTACGATCGTGCGATTATCGATGTGCGATTCTGCGGATCGCACATTTGCAGACCAGTACGCACTCAATCCTAAGTCGAACTGCGAGTGGACTGCAAGCCTAGTGCAGGTATAACGAAGGTATAAAAATTGATACATAGAGGGCATAACAGTTGAGACATCGAGGATCAAACAGAATCACAGCACCGCACATTTGTCATGAGTCGTGTGTGGCGTCCTTCCTCTACGACTTCCACCTTCTCATCGCTTCGGCCTTCGTTTTTTTGTTTTTTGTCCAGTTTTGATATTCTGTTTCACAGTCGTCCTGTTTTCTCTACACCGGGCCTTACATAGCATCTGTAGGTGGAAGCAAGTCGAGGAGCCTACTCGCATCATCAATCCATGGGACACTCTAGGTATTGTTCAGAGTTGACGATCGTGCCTGTAATGCTCGTAAAGACGAAAAGGATAAGGCGCGTATCGAATGTCTCCACCCTACCTCAATAGAAATCCGATTATTGTGACTGATGGGTGGCACCAATGGTTGATTCACCCGCATAAGTGTAAATTCACAAAACTATACGTCCTACCTTCGCTGAACCGCATGGCTGAGCTACTCCTGCTTGGATTATCTTATGCGGAGTTCGCGCGTTACAAATTATCAGGCCTTCATTAAAATGGGTTAAGCAGATATGCATTATTTGGCAAAAGTGTGACAAATCGAATGGTGCTTATTCTGTAAGAAAACATGCAGTCGGTCATCATCTTCCGTCTCAAAGGTCAAATTGCAAAAACCGGCCAAAACTTTCCTTACGATCTAAATAACGCAAACAAGCATGAGCTCGAAAGTCATGCATGTGTTGAACACCGTAGATCAATATAAGCTTAAAATTCAGAACTGTGGTTTTCAGAAGCTACAAAGTAGCATTCGAAATTGTAAAGTATGAAGCCTCAACCAGCTAGGATCATTCTGGGAGGGGATTGGAATTATTTCGTAAGAGGATGTCCAGAAAAGTACTAATAAGGCTTCGTTAACTTCTCCGGGAAGTTTTTGAAAATCTCTTTTGTTAGTACATTTGCATGTCTTTCTTCGTAGATTCCGGATAATGAATATATCAGTGAGCATTGTATGAATATTCAATTGCGCCTCTTATTACTTTACCCTATTTACGGCTAATGCAGACTTCAGGCGACGGGTGTATGTCGTTTGGCGCGGCCCTTGCAGCTAATTTGCCAATGGGGCGCATGGGCCGTCTGGACTCTCTCAGATTTACCTAAGCCTTTTTAGGGGAGGAGCTTCGGCAGCGCCCCATTGGCAAATTAGCTCCAAGGGGCCGCGCCAAACGACCGTCTCCCCAGGCGACACATGACCTCCTGATTCTCGCAGCTCCTTATCGCTTCTTCGCACCATATGTAGGTGTGAGGACACGTAGTAAATGAACTCAATGAGATCCTCCTGCGTAACTTCAGCGCTGAGGATTTCTTCCACTTCCAAGTGTAGTTTTCGGCTTGTAGATCAATTTGCTGCATAATCTCACTTGATTCCTTCTCATCTCATTCATCTTCGCATCTTTAGTATCCTTATTTAATGTTTCACACTTCGTTTACTTTTCCACGAGACCCAAACGTGAGAAACTTTTGAATAACTACATTATAGTTCACTAGACTCTTCCATTATCGGCGTACTCTTTGTTTATGGCAGGACTGTACCACTTTTCCGGTACATAAGCCTTAAACAGCGCCTGATAGGGACGCAACTCACACTCCACGCCTATCAAAGAGCGATATGTGGTACCGATGTTAGAAGTTGCCGAATATCTCAACTCCCCTTATTAAGATATCAATTTGCTGATTTGCTGCATAACACAACTTAATTCATCTCATCTCTTTTGTCATTCCGGCTGGCGGCTATAGTTCAATTTGTTGAATTACCCTCACACCTGCCGAGTGTCACATGCGACTTTTTCCGTCGATACGTCGGTTACTCAGCCCAATCCATCATACGTGGTTGCTTGGAACTGAGAAGACGTTATGAGAGTAGTACCTTCAATAATCACCACTCGCAATAGCATTTTGTGGCATATACCAGAGATTGAATGGATGGCTTCGATCGTCGTTTTTAGAACATCACCCTTAGATACGAATGGGTCTGTGGCCAGTTTACTGATGGCTCTCGGTGAGCCGACAGTGTAACACATTGTTCCAGGCCTTTTCACGTCGATATTTCATATTCGCGCCTCTACTGCGAAATTCGCAGCATTTTGGAGTGTTCTTTCTCAATGCTTCTCATTTCGGTAACTTTTCCACTGGACTCAAACGTGGGAAACGTTCGTAATGGCTATATGGTTCACTAAATCCTGCTATTGTCGGTGTACTCTTTTTTTTATAACAGGACAGTACCGTTTTTTCTGAGATGTCTTGAATAGCGCCCAACAGATACGCAAAATCAAGCTCACAGTCCACGCCTATCACAAAACCCTCCCCAGAAGTGACCATAGACGATTAGTGATGAAAAATTCAACTTCAGAGCTGAGTAGAATTATGGGAACGTCATGTGCTCGTTCAAAGGCATCGTCAAGAGAATAGTAAAAAACGCGAAGAACTTCCGTTCCCGTGTACATCACTTTGATTTGCGATCCTTCGCCTTGATGTTCATCTCAGAAACTCAAAATGCAGCCAATGCCATTCAGGTTCTATCAGAAGGGATCCATGGGGAGTACTAAACGCGTAAATCGTATAAGGAATCAAAAGCACGAAATTCTGCCAACGATCGAAGATTAGGAAAGGAGCCATAATCCTCCGGTATCGAAGAATAGATGAGATCCGAGATACCATGCGATTCGTTGATCACCGACGCCAAATCGATTACCGACTGATTCCTTGCATTTCACCAAAATTCATCAACGCTAGTCAATGTATTATTGTCAGGACCCTGGAATTAGGTCAGATAACACGAGATGGTTGCGGGATGAGTAAGGCAGTCGTCGTGCGCCGTTACCGTTCGTGTGAGTGGCGGCCACTTTGGTGTCCTGGTGTACACCGCCGTGTGATCGTCTATTCGATGGCCATTTGCATTGCGCGGACGATGCACACATACCCCTTCTCTGAATGAAGCTCCAGGCAGTGCTATCGCAGTGAGGGGCACCCACTATGCACAGCATCTTTACTCAAGCCTAGAAGAGGAAAGAAATCCCTTCTTTCCTCCACTAAGACTTAGGAAAAAATATAAGCCTGAATAACCCCTCAAAGATCCTTCCAAGATACTTAACTGAGCCACTTTTTAAAGATGTCTTCCCCCCCCCCCCCCCATTGTGATAGCACCTTCCGGGCTAGTTCAGCACCTTGCACGTATAGGTAGAGACATACAGGGTGGGGCAAAATTACGGAAACTAAATTTGTGCCACCCAAAAACTGTATTTCAGCTTGAACAAAAAAGTAACCATTATCGATTTATTCCCCAGAAAAAACTGAACAAAACCCACTTCTTTTCATTCAAAGCAAGCCCATTTACTTCGACACAGGCTCGAAGACGCTCCGGAAACGCTTCGGCCGTGGCGTGGAAGTGGTCTTCGTCCAACTCATCCCATGCTTTCTCCAATGCTGCCTCCAGAGAATTGAGGTCGCGATGGGGTTTGAGCATGCTTTAGGCTCGAGGACGCTCCATACAGAGAAATCGAGTGGGTTGAGGTCCGGTGAACTGGGATGCCGTTCATCAAAAGCGATGGAATCTGGAAAATTTTATTTGACCGCTCCTGAACAATCTTGGCCTCGTGAGCAGGGGCATTGTCTTTTTGATAGCACCATTTCTTATATCCAAAGTGCCTCTGGGCTCACAGTAGGACTTCGTCTGAATCGAATCGAATCGCGCTGAATCGAATAAAAATTAGCAAGAGTTTTTCAAAGGCGAAAAGCGCCCCCGGGGTCAAAGTTCCCGCGGCCGTGCCTAGTTTCCGTAATTTTGCCCCACCCTGTAGTTAGCACTTTCCCAAGGGGCAGACGTAACGATAGTGTTACCAACTATGATGTAAAGAGTTTGTGCTCTTTCTTCTACACCAGGTGAGCTTCGCGATCTACATCGCGTTATGGGGTACCGGTGCGAAACGGGCTGCCGGCAAAATGATGCAAAAGAAATTTCACAGCAATGTGGTTTGGCGGCAATCAATAGATTTTACATTTATGCTGAGGAGTAGTCCATTAACAGCCTTCACTACAAAGGCTTATCATAGCAATACAGTAGGTATCGATATGCATGCAATAAGCTCTATAGAATGTAAGCCTCTCTGAATTGTGTACAACCACTGGTGGTGTCTATCACACTGCGGATGTATGTCGTTTGGCGCGGCCCTTGCAGCTAATTTGCCAATGGGGCGCATGGGCCGTCTGGACTCTCACAGTTTTACCTAAGCCTTTTTAGGGGAGGAGCTTTTAGAGTGCCCCATTGGCAAATTAGCTCCAAGGGGCCGCGCCAAACGACCGTCTCCCCCACACTGCCCCGCCCTTCGAACGAAAACGGACAATTACGACCGATGGCACATGATGCTGCAGTTTTTCAACTCCTGCGACTGTGATCATTCATTGGGATCCCACTACCTATTTTCAGCTCTTTGCTTAGAGATCTATGATTTCGATCGATGTCGACCAATAGGACTTCATTGAAGTTCTGCAACAGCGGCACCTATTTGCTTGGCTCGCTGGTCATATTCCACAATTTCATCTTCTATAAGGGTACTCACTCAGTGGTATGGCGCATAAGCCGTTCCCAGCCTTTCGCATAAAAACCGATATTTCAACCAATATGCTGATGACGCCCCGTCTACGTGATCAGTTGCCATTATCTTTGTCACCTTGGCAGCTTCGAATTACTTCAGCTTTTTCGGCACTCTAGACCGCTCTGGAGCGGTGTGATATTTCTTATGAGTGGGCACGATATTGTTGATTGCACTTTCCGCGCATTGTAGGCGGGCCTCCACCTACCTCAATAACGTGCAACACCACCTAGACATCACTGATCTCTATCGATCTTTTCGCAGTCTCTTAGCTGCTTCTGACGCAACTTATAAACGCTCGTAGTAAACACCATCTACGTGGAGCGTGCTCCGCCAACTGAAGGCGGGTATTCTTCATCTGCTACTACACCTTTAAATCATTTTGGCCTACCTTGTCCCGACTCCTGGGCATTTTTGGAAGGAATTATAGAATTTTGCATCTAAGCACTGAACATTTCAACACATGCCACGCCCACAGTGTGGGAGTCTGACATGATCCATATGCTACCTGTTCATCTCTTAGCAAGACCCACCCAGGCATAACCTGACCTGACTTCTCCGCTTGCTCTTCAGGTAGTTCTGGTTTCGGGTGCACAGGCAGACAACATGACAGACACACCAAACTCGTGGTGTATATATAGGTTATGATTCTTCATATGCTACATACACCCTTAACTCATTTTGGCCCACCTTATCCCGACTTCTGCACTCTCCTGGAACGAGTTATAGAATTTCGCATCTAAACACCGAACATTTTAATGCATACTCCGTCCACAGTGTCCACAGTGGGCGGAGTCTGACATGGTCCAGCAAAGTAGTGTGCAGTAAAGACACCTCCTGCCAATATCGATCGGTGATGCATGATGTTGCAGTAGTTCAACTTTTATGAGGGCGCTTAAATACTATGGTCCATAAGCCTTCCCAGCCTTCGGCACAAACACTGATACTTTCAATCGACACCGTAGCGAAGGCTTCGCCTAACGTGATCATTTGGCATTATTTATGCTACTTGAGCTGTTACATATTGCTTCGGTTTTTAGCCGGTTCCTAGATCGCTCTAGGGAGGAATTATGTTTCATGAGTGAATACGATTTCGATTGCTTCCTCCGCCCACTGTGGGCGGGTTGCCACTCACTTCAGATATGCTGAACACACCTCAGATCTCGCTGACCTCCACCGGTTTTAACTCAGTCTCTACACTGCTCTGAAGCCGGGTTATGAACATTTGTCGTTAGCACCGCCCACTTGGAGCACGCTCCGCCCATTGAAGGTGGGTTTCCCTCAACTGCTACATATAGCCGGATCTCATCTTGGTCCACCTTCTCCCGATGTCCGGGCAATTTTGAGACGAAATACAGATTTTTTAGTACTGATCCGAGCACAGTGCATCGCACGCCCCGTCTACTGTGTGCGGAGTCCGTGTGCGCTCTGCACATCTTGGACCATTTTGAGAGGAAGGCTAAAAACGGCTCGTCAACCGTACCATCGAGTGAGTGCCCCACCCAACTCAAACTTGACCTGACGTCCCCCACTTGTTTTTCTGGTAGAGCCAAAAAGCGAGTGGACAGACACACAACAGTACAAACACACCAAACTCCTGCTTTATATATAGGGTATGATAAGTTGAGGCTACAGGATTTCAACTTCTTGGGCACTCACTCAGTGGTATGGTTGATAAGCCGTTATCAGCCTTCCGCTCGAAAACCAATATTTTCAACCAATCTCCCAGCTTGCGCTCCGTCTACCCTTTCAGTTTGGTATCTTTTTGTCACCATTAAACATTGCTCGGCTTTTACCCAGTCCCCAGATTGCTATGTAGAGGAAATATAATTTCTCATGAGTGAACACGACTTCATCTATTGCATGCTCCGCTCCTGGAGGCGGATCTCTCTTACCTGCGACAAACACCTTGAACTCGCCTTCACCCCTTTCCCTTTTTGGCGACGTCCGGGCTCTTTTGGAACGACTTATAGAATTCTCCACATAAATATCGATCATTTTAGCGCATGTCCCCCTGAGTGGACGGAGGATCTTCACATGGTCCATGTGCGCTCTTTACATCCCCTAATACCATGACCCATACAACCCAAAGTTGTCCCAACCTCTCCCGCTTGTTTCTCGACTTATGTCGAGTTTTGGAGGGCAGACAAATAAAATAACAGACAAACTGATTTCCTGGTCTATATATAGGTCATGATGAAAGGTTATGAAAGGTTTGCATTCCTAGGCTGCTCTATAGCCGATTTATGAAGTTAATCGTGGTGAGCACTGCCTATTTGGAGCACGCTCCCCCTACTGAAGGCAAGCCTTTCTTAACTACATAAAAACAAACTTCATCCCTCGCCCTTACCCAAGTTTTCTCTAGGTTCGGATTCTTTTGGAACGATATATAGAACTTTCGGCGCTGTCGCAGAGAAAGGGGGGTGCATCCCACCATGAACGAAGCCTAGAGGAAGAAAGGAATCCTGTCTTTCTACTCAGCCATAGGCAAAAAATGCGCCCCAATGTGCAGAGTTACCCCTCAAGGATCCCTCCGAGATGCCTAGATATGCAACAATTTGTGAAACGTCCCTCATTGGGAAGACACCAATTTTGCACCCAAACACCGAATATTTTGACCGCAAACCCTACCCACAGTAGGCGTAGTCTCACATAGTTATGCACTCTGCAAACTTCTACCATGCCCTACCTAACCCACACTTGACCCGTGTTCCCCGTTTGTTTTACAGGCGGTACTGAGTTTCAGACAGGCAGACATACAAAATGGAACACATACCAAACTCCTACTCATGGTTTATAAATAGGGTATAACAGGTTCTGATGACAATGTACTGAATATAGCCTAGACTTCGCTCCTCGCCTTCTGGAAGTGGGCCCCGCAGACCCGAGTTAACCCACTTTTCCTGACGTTCCAGCAATTTTGAGACGAATTGTAGAATTTCACACCCAAACACCGACCATTTTGACGCAAGTCCCGCCCACAGTAGGGGAGTCCTACAATGCATATGTGCGCTCTGTAAATCTTGGACCGTGCCCCAACCAACCTAAACTTGACCTGATCTTCCCATGTGCCTTTCTGGCAAAACCGAGAATCAAGCGGGTAGACAAAGACCCGTACAAACAAACACACCAAACCCTGATTTATATATAGGGTATGATCTATCTTGGTCCACCATCTCCCGATATTTGGGCTATTTTGAGACAAATTATAGAATTTTGGCAATAACATAAGAACGCTGCGACGCATACCCCGCCCACTGTGGGCGGAGTCCCACATTGTGCATGTGCGCTCTGACATCTTGGACCATGCCCCACCCAAGCCCGACTTAAGCTGACCTCCCCCACTGGTAAACCGGGAATCGAGCGGGCAGACAAACAAACATTCGCACAAACAAACACACCAAACCCCTGGCTTACATATGGGGTATGACTGATCGGTGATGCATGGTGTTGTGGAATTTCAATATCTATGAGGTCACTTAACCAATAGTATAGTCGATAAACCATTTCCGGCCTCCTGCACAAAAACCGATATTCTCAATCAATATCGATCGATTCAAACAATATCGACAAATTCGATTTGCTTTCTGTACATCACTTACCATGCCCCACCCAACCCACACTTGAGCCGAATTTCCCGCCAATTTCTGAGGTTATGTCGAGTTGCGCGTGGACAGACAGACAAACAACATTACAAACACACCAAACCCCTGGTTTATATATAGGTTATATATCGAGTTGCGGGTGGACAGACAGAAAAACAGCATTACAAACACACCAAACCCCTGGTTATAGGTTATGATAGATAGATATCCCGACACCTGGGCTCTTTTCGAACCAACTATATAATTTTGCATCTAAACACCGAACATTTTAGGGCAGGCCCCGTCAACAATGTCTACAGGGGGCGGAGTCTGACATGGTCCAGTAAAGTAGTGTGCAGTAAAGACACCTTCTGCACAAAAAACCTTCTGCAACCAAACCCATATTTCCAATCAGTATCTGTCGGTGATGCATGATGTTGTAAGATTCTAACTTCTATGAGGGCACTCACTCAGTGGTATGGGCCTTGAGCCGTTTACAGCCCTCTGCACAAAAACCGATATTATCAATCAATATCGATCGGTGATGCATGATGTTGTAGGATTTTAACTTTTATGAGGGCACTCACTCAGTGGTATGGTCCATGAGCCGTTTACGGCCTTCTGCACAAAAACCGATGTTTTCAATCAATATCGATCTATTCAATCAATATCGACACAGTCCATGTCCGCTCTGTCCATCTCCTACCATTCCCCACCCAAACCACGCTTGAGCCGACCTTTTCCGCTGATTTGTGAGGGTATGTCGGGTGTCGAGTACCTCAAACTTGGGTAATTGAACCAACAGGGTGGACAGACAACAGTACAAACAGACCAAACTCCTGGTGTATATATAGAGTATGATTGGCGCATTCGCGTGATTGATAAGATACATATCGACTGAAAAATGAGAGTATTGGCGCATCCGCGATTTTGGATGTTTGAGATAACAGTATAAGATCAAGAAATGGAAAGAGGAGAAAAAGAAATCAACCGCACGTTGGCACGCGCCTCGTTCAAAAGGGTGACGTGGCACGCCAATTCTCTCAAATCGCGCACTCGATTTGGTATGAACGCAACCTTATGCCATACCCAACTAAATGAGTGTTTTGGCGCATTGGCGCAAAGTTAAATATACGTATCGATCGAGAAAATGAGAACATTTGCGCATCCGTGATTTGGGAATTTTGGCGTGCCACGTCACTCTTGTAACCGCGATCAGTTGGAGCGGTGCGTGCCAATGTGCGGCTTTCGATAACGACTTTCGATAAGATATGGAAAATTGCGAAAAGGAAATAGGAGAAAAAGAAATCAACCGCACGTTGGCACGCGCCGCGTTCAACTGACCGCGGTTGCTAGAGTGACGTGGCATGCCAAAAATTCCAAATCGCGGATGCGCCGATGCGCTAAAGCTCTCATTCAATTTGTTATGCCAGCTGGAGCACACTACTGCGCGTCACACATGGAAGCATGCAAAGTCAGCGCGTGTATCGAACTCTCTCATCCCGTCACACACTCTCACTCTCACTCAAGCCCGTAGGCCACGCCCTCTACACCTCAAACTTGGGTAGTTGAACCAAAGGGTGGACACACAGATATACAGACTCACCAAACTCCTGTTTTATATATGAGGTATGATATCCCGACACCTGGGCTCTTTCCGAACGAACTATAGACTTTTCATGTAAACACCGAACATTTTAATGCAGGCCCGTCAACAGTGTCCACAGTGGGCGAAGTGTGACATGATCCAGTAAAGTGGTGTACAGTAAGGACACCTTCTGCACAGAAACCGATATTTTCAATCAATATCGATCGGTGATGCATGATGTTATAGAATTTCAACTTTTATGAGGGCACTCACTCAGTGGTATGGTCCATGAGCCGTTTACGGCCTTCTGCACAAAAACCGATATTTTCAATCAATATCGATCGGTGATGCGTGATGTTGTAGAATTTTAACTTCTATGAGGGCACTCACTCAGTAGAATGGTCCATAAGTCGTTTCCAACCTTCTGCACAAAACCGATATTTTCAATCAATATCGATCGGTGATGCATGATGTTATAGAATTTCAACTTTTATGAGGGCACTTAATCAATAGTATGGTCCATAAGCCGTTTCCAACCTTTTGCACAAAAACCGATATTTTCAATCAATATCGATCGGTGATGCGTGATGTTGTAGAATTTTAACTTCTGTGAGGGCACTCAGTAGTATGGTCCATAAGTCGTTTCCAACCTTCTGCACAAAAACCGATATTTTCAATCAATATCGATCGGTGATGTGTGATGTTGTAGAATTTTAACTTCTATGAGGGCACTCACTCAGTAGAATGGTCCATAAGTCGTTTCCAACCTTCTGCACAAAACCGATATTTTCAATCAATATCGATCGGTGATGCATGATGTTATAGAATTTCAACTTTTATGAGGGCACTTAATCAATAGTATGGTCCATAAGCCGTTTCCAACCTTTTGCACAAAAACCGATATTTTCAATCAATATCGATCGGTGATGCGTGATGTTGTAGAATTTTAACTTCTGTGGGGGCACTCAGTAGTATGGTCCATAAGTCGTTTCCAACCTTCTGCACAAAAACCGATATTTTCAATCAATATCGATCGGTGATGTGTGATGTTGTAGAATTTTAACTTCTATGAGGGCACTCACTCAGTAGTATGGTCCATAAGTCGTTTCCAACCTTCTGCACAAAAACCGATATTTTCAATCAATATCGATCGGTGATGCATGATGTTATAGAATTTCAACTTTTATGAGGGCACTTAATCAATAGTATGGTCCATAAGCCGTTTCCAACCTTTTGCACAAAAACCGATATTTTCAATCAATATTGATCGGTGATGCGTGATGTTGTAGAATTTCAACTTCTGTGAGGGCACTCAGTAGTATGGTCCATAAGTCGTTTCCAACCTTCTGCACAAAAACTGATATTTTCAATCAATATCGATCGGTGATGTATAATGTTATAGAATTTCAACTTTTATGAGGGCACTTAATCAATAGTATGGCCCATGAGCCGTTTCCAGCCTTTTGCACAAAAACCGATATTTTCAATCAATATCGATCGGTGATGTGTGATGTTGTAGAATTTTAACTTCTATGAGGGCACTCACTCAGTAGTATGGTCCATAAGTCGTTTCCAACCTTCTGCACAAAAACCGATATTTTCAATCAATATCGATCGGTGATGCATGATGTTATAGAATTTCAACTTTTATGAGGGCACTTAATCAATAGTATGGTCCATGAGCCGTTTCCAGCCTTTTGCACAAAAACCGATATTTTCAATCAGTATCGATCGGTGATGTGTGATGTTGTAGAATTTTAACTTCTATGAGGGCACTCACTCAGTAGTATGGTCCATAAGTCGTTTCCAACCTTCTGCACAAAAACCGATATTTTCAATCGATATCGATCGGTGATGCATGATGTTATAGAATTTCAACTTTTATGAGGGCACTTAATCAATAGTATGGTCCATGAGCCGTTTCCAGCCTTTTGCACAAAAACCGATATTTTCAATCAGTATCGATCGGTGATGTGTGATGTTGTAGAATTTCAACTTCTATGAGGGCACTCACTCAGTAGTATGGTCCATAAGTCGTTTCCAACCTTCTGCACAAAAACCGATATTTTCGATCAATATCGATCGGTGATGCATGATGTTATAGAATTTCAACTTTTATGAGGGCACTTAATCAATAGTATGGTCCATGAGCCGTTTCCAGCCTTTTGCACAAAAACCGATATTTTCAATCAATATCGATCGGTGATGTGTGATGTTGTAGAATTTTAACTTCTATGAGGGCACTCACTCTGTATTATGGTCCATAAGCCGTTTCCAGCCTTCTGCACAAAAACCGATATTTTCAATCAATATCGATCGGTGATGCGTGTGTTGCAGAATTTCAACTTTGATGAGTGCATCTCCTTCCATTCCCCACCCAACCCACACTTGACCCGACCTTTCCCGCTGATGAGCCGACCTTCCTTTGGATCGGGTACATGAGCCGTTTCCAGCCTTCTGCACAAAGCCGATATTCTCGATCAATATCGATCGATTCAATCGATATCGACAAAGTCGATGTGCGTTCTGTACATCCCCCATTACGCCTCACCCAGCCAGCACTTGGCTCGACCTTTCCTGCTAACTTCTGAGGGTCTGTATAGTGTCACGTACCTCAAACTTGGGTAATTGAACCGACACACACACACACACACACACACACACACACGCAAACGGACAAACCAAACTCCTGGTTTATATATAGGGTATGATCGTCGGTACCTCGCAGGTTGAGGATACCAGTGTAGGGGGTGGGTCAAAGGCGATTTACGGTTATGTGCCTGCCGGAGAAGTGAGATGTGTAATGTGCCTGGCAGGAAAGCGAAATGTGTTTATTTCAAATGAAAGCTTCCGGGTGCAAGTAGACGATATCAAGCAATATGTGACGCGTTTACGACGAAATGGTGCTTGAAGAAACCAGAAGAGTTAAGACAAAAAAGTAACAGCTGGGAATATTCAAGATAAAAAAGTAACAGCTGGGAATATATGTTCGAAATCACACCTCTCACTTCAGAAGAGATGGTAGTAGCGATACTCGCATTGAAAAAGCGCGTCATGCGGTCTTATCACGATCCCACAGCATAGTGTGTCATCCTGCAGTTCATCAGCCAGGCAATTACCGGCGGCGGGACAACGTTGGCGGCCGGCTGATTTAGCCTCTCTGCCCGTCTGCAGTCTACTCCGGCTAGTGACGCAGGAGAACGTGAGGAATGGGGGATCTTGGGTTCCTGTTTCTCGATTTTTAGTCGTTTCATCTCGCTCCTTCCCTACTGTTACACTTCTGAGCACCTCTAATTTCGTATTTCACAGTCTTCCAAATTTATCCCTTCCGGTAGCTTTTATACGACTGGGCTGCCACTTTTTTGGCAGGACTAAGTCTCCGAATGAACGCGTCATTTATCGCCTATGGCGACATGTAACACACTTGTGCGTCTCTGATACGGCGCGTTGTGAACCCGTCTTCCGCCAAAATCAAGAGAGAGGATGGGGGTGATTTTCTCAGCTTAAGGTCTTTCTTGGTTTTTTTTTTTCGCTGCCGCGCCACCTAGCACACTTACACTCATTTTCAACGATCGAGCAAATTACTGGGGCACTTCCCGTGAAAACGCACCGGCAGTCGCATCCACATCATTTCACCGTTCTCGGTTTCTTCATCGACTTGCTGTTCCGGAATTTGCTTCTTTGCTGTCTTCTCAGTTCAAATGATTTCCACTAAGGTTATGATGAGTTTATAACCAGATGATAGTAATAAACCACTCAGGTGATTCTCATTTTAAAGAAATCGTCCACGAAAAAATTAGTTTCTTCGTTACCCATGTATTTATATTGTATTTGCCTAATAAGGGCCGCATGCAAAGTTCCACGCGAAAAAGTGAGGATTCGGCCAAGACACAGCTCCCCAAATTTTTGGCCGCGTGGGCGTGGTCTCCTGAAGGCCCCGTCCCGTCTTCCGCCGCGGTTGGGAACAGGGTGAGACTGATTATGTAACTTTCTGTTCTTACAATGCATCTCGGACCGGTGCGGGCGACGGGAAAGAGACTTGCTCGGAGGCTCCGCCCACCCGGCCGGGAATTCGGCGAGCTGTATCTGAGCCAAGTTCGCGCTGTTTCGCGTGGAACTTTGCATGCGGCCCACATTAGGCGAATACAACAAACTATATGAGTAACACAAAAACTCATTTTTCCGTGGACGATTCCTATAAAAGCTTCTGCTAACGGAGATTCAAGACGGAAACAAATCTACACGTGAATCAAAATTTTACTGAAGCCTCACCGAAGCTCCGAAACTCATGCTATCATTATGAAGGGCGCATATGTATACATAGAAAACATCAGTTGTGAGTGAGTGGGTGGGTCTCAGCTCATGTGCGCTCTGTAAATCCTGGGCCATGCCTCACGCAACCCTAGTTTGACCCAGCCTCCTCCGCTCACATATTTTCGGGTAATGCCGACTTTCTTTCTGGAGGGCAGACAAACGAACTATACATCAAACTGCTGGTTTACATATAGAATATGATTAGCATATTATTAAAGACGCCGGGAGGAGCAATTTCGGCTTACTGCATGGGCTTACGGTGGCGTGCACTTCGCTAGTTCACATACGACGCATTATCAAGACGTCGCGTGTGAATTCAATGGCTTTCTTAATTTAGACACCCCTTTTTCTCATCCTTTCGTTTATTCTCCCTTTCAGTTACTTGTTGTCTTATGCTATTTCTCTCGTTTAACATCATCATGAAAGAAACGAATTCGCCCACGACATCGAACGACAGTGGCGACGGCCCGCCTAAAGCGTGCTGTTCGAGGTGAGGCGCGCTAGAAATCGCAATAGCGCCCCATGGGCGTATTTTCAGCGCCCATGGGGCGCTATTGCGCTGTCTTTGCCGATGATGCTCGTTTGCAGAGAACAGTGTTCTAAAGTTAGGGAACTGTTCTTCCTCGTCCCCCTTCCCGATGCCGCAGTATCCTTTCCTTCACCTTTCATATTTTTTTCCTTGTTCCCCTTCCCGTTGCCGCAGTATCCCGTTCCTTCACCTTTTATATGACCTACGTTGATCTCGAAATTTTCCTCGGTCATTGCATGAATGAGACTTTTTGACAAGGAAGGGGCAGTGATATTAGAAGAGCAAAGGCGAAAAGTCAAGTTCCATTCGGAGACCGAAGACTAAACTGACTTCACAGCTCTCGTAGAAGCGAAGCTGCTGAGGTCAGCGATCGCGTTGATAAATGTGAAACACCTTGGCAGCTGATGAGATACGCTGGGTACGGCAGTGATACAAACAAAAGAGAAATGTTTCCAGATCAAACTGACGTTCTTTCCATCTGCAGCGAACGCCTTTAGGAGTTTATCTCTTAAGTACTCAAAACTTATATCGCTACGATTTTAAATGAAGATTTCGTCTATTCTATCATTCCTCACATAAAAAGCGCTCAGATCTGCTATAAATAAGATTTACGTTTTTTTTTTGCAATGTAGACAAGCTGTTACACTTGTAGGTGCTCTGGGATCTTCCCACGGAAAGTACTCCAACACGCTCCCTCTTGTTTTTTGATGCTTTCTATTGGCTCCCAGAATACGCTGATTTATTCGCTCGTGCATGATGTCACGATGCGAAAAGGCTTGAATTCTCAACATCAGTGACGGTGACGCAATAGCCAGATCTGCCTCCTACTCGAAGGGCCGATTAGATAGATTCGTGCTGCCTGGCCCAGAGGAGGACTCCATTATATTAGCATCGACAAACTCGTACCAGATGTCTCCAACCAGATTCGAACATGAGCTGGCCTCTAGCTTCATTGCATACATCAAATACGCATCTATTAAGTCTCCAACTAGTAAATTTGTTATTATTTGATAAATGCCCGTGTTTTTTCAGAAATATTCTTGATTTCTGACACAGTAATTTTGTTGGAGATATAATAACCATGGCTGCAATCCTATTAGAAAAACAATGAGTACGCGGCAGATTTAGGGACTTCCCGGTGTCGCGGAAAATTTTTGGGAAATACGACCCTTCGACTAGTCGACCTTTCCCAACGCTACCTATTGTTACATTCAATCTGTCTTCTTGAGAAAATGTCGTCAACCGAGAGTCATGCACTGCTGCCTAGCACAAAGTGTAATTATAACTGACAGCCCATTTTCAGGATTGCCTCATCCTTCCGAAATCTGCTCAAAAAGGGATGGTTTAAGGAATCCCCGTGGATATTGCGAATATAATACCCCCTGAGGACTCCTCGATCCATGCCTTACTCCGGCACGTAGTGCTTTATTTGAATGCGTAAACCTTCGCTACATCAAAGGCCGTGTAGAAAGACAGAAACATCCCAAGCGTTAAGAATGGGCGTGCTATGCAACCGTTGAGAAAAACTGATTTGACAATGGCGAAAAATGTGTGACGACTGGGGAAATGCTTCGTCTGTCAAATGTGAGACAATGTTGCGAATATTTACATCCCATTCATGTAGTATCTATGCGACAAGGAACATTTCCCATTCCATTTTGAATTATGTCGCGAAAGCCAGAAAGTGTCTACTTTTGGGGCGGGGAAAAAACCTTTACTCAATAAAGATCAATGTTTTGTGACACGTTGATCGATCCATCATGCTGTGAAGGGTTCCGTGTTTTTTCCTACAATCACACGTTTACGAACCAAATGGAGCACGATTTGCACAAAGTCATTCACGAAGGATTGTAGTGATACCTTCGACAAGGTGGTTATCGGATGGCCATCGAAGTTCTACGTGTCGCGTCGGCTGAGCGGTTGCTATTCTACCCCGCGGGGGTGCGACCACATTGGGGCTCCCTGCCCCGCCACTCGCCTTCCTTGCAGTTGAGCTACACCGTAATACTGGTCTCCCTCGAGGACCATTGTTCCAATCATTGTGTGGACGACGCCCTTAGAGATAGGGGATCTAATCATGAAATACCAGGCTGGGAGGCATCAGCAGATTGGAGGCATGGAGGCATCAGCGCGCATTCTTATTGTAACTCCTGCAGCAGCTTTACCTTGCTCACTGACTTAGCCTAGGCCGTGCTTTTCTTCTGGCACTGATCACTTCTGCGCTTCTGTGCTGACACTCGTGCGGAGTCAGCACACTGCGGATTGACTATGTGTTTACTGGGAAAGCGTTTGAATAAGTGGTTTTACTATCACATCAGATTGATACTGCTAACCACTTAATTGCTCATTTCCGTGAATGTTTTATCTATCGACCACCCTACCACAATGATTCATTTGCTGACGGATAGACAGGCAAACATACCTACATTCTCACATACCAACATACCGGCAAACAGACGCAAAATGTTACTGGTTTATATCATAAAAGGGTCATCACGTTAGTCGATCTGCTCTCATTCTCGCCGGAGCTCCGGTCCGGCCGTGCTACATCTCTCAAAAGGCGATCAAAAGGCATCTGCAGTAGGAAGGTAATACCTCTACCTCGCAGCACACTTTTCATCGGCGAGCTTTCCAACCTCCAACGCTCAACCAAGCCCACCGCGCTGCGCATGTACGAGCTGCAGGGCATGTGAAGCGGGCCCTCAACCTCCACACTCCGCACGGTCTAGCATCGTCGTGGCGATGCCCGTCCCTCTCCGTCCGAACGGAAAGGTATAGTACCGACTGCCGTGGGCGATCCTTTACATACCGAGCCACATCGGAAGACACTCGTTTGGCGCGACCCCTTGCAGCTAAGTTGACAATGGGGCACATTGGCCGTAGTTTCCATCCCTACACCGACCATTCGACGCATCTTGTGTGTTGGGCAACCCGTCCACAGCACCGAACCCTTGGATTTACATGAGAGAATTTACCACATAAATAACCTTATCAAAGAAACACTGCAAATCACTGAGATGAAGCTCGTATCACAACTAAATGATTGAATACAACTAACCCGGAGTGAACAAGCCGTGTTTCCCATTGTTGAAAATGTAGTGGAGACGAAAAAAAAAAAGCCGAAAGCGGTAAAGAGTTGCCAAAATCCCCCTTAGTTTGCCAGTGCAATAAAATAAGGTCATAAAAGTTAGTGATCTGCAGTTTTTGCTTCTTAAAGAAGTCTATGGCAATTATCAACAACGACATCTGGGGGCTCGGTGATGTGGACGAGTTATGCGTCGCAGAAGATGCGTCGAATGGTCGGCATTAGGGTGGCACATGGGCCCCATTGGCAAATTGGCTGCAAGGAGCCGCGCCAAACCACATACACCCTTTGCCCTGGGGCATAAATTACTCAGACAATTCATATAAACTCTATCCTCCTTGGTTGTTCCGTAGTTGTCTCTAGAGAAAACAGTTATAGAGACGAGTTTAAGGGATGTGCATGGTCACCGCGTGACCCAGTGGCCCTACTAACCGTGTGTTCCAACCGTCACCCTTAGCGGAAGGGGTAATTCGGGTATGCAGCAGTATAGAAGACATTTTCATTGTAAATGGATGCGCAGAGCTGAGCACTGAAAAGTATGTCAAGCTCCTTTTAAATGCCCTGCAGTGCTGCGCGTAGTCGAGTGGCCGTGGGCGGAGCTTCAGGACACAAAATTCGCGTTGCAGCGTATGTTTTGTTTGTGCTTTGTTCGACCTGAAGGCGCGGTAGTAATTGGATTGTAGAGCAGTTGCGACTGGAAATAAGCGTAAGACACCATCGCCACGCTAGGACCCACCTACAGGTTGTTTTGCATCCATCACGTCAGCCCACACCCTGACGCCATGTTCCTGTTCTAAAGGCAAACACCCGGCAGTGGGAAGGGAGGGGGGTAACGACCCCTGGCCCATGGCCCCTCCCTCTGCCCTGATGCAGGAGGCGCGTAAGAAGACGTTCTTCATAGAACCAGTGGTAGGAAGGAAGTTTTGTTTCACATTTCGGGGGTCGTTTCGTCCTGTTCCCTGTTTACCGTAACCTACAAATTCAGATACCGACCAAAGTATTCCTAAGGAGCCGTAATGAGGTTTTTCAAAATGGATTTCCTGGGCATTATTGTCCCCAGTGACTAGGTCTACGCTGTCGAGAAATCGAAGTCACGGGAGGGGAGCGACCATGTCACGAATGTTGCGTCTAGGCGGCCCCCAGCAGCACGCGCTACGTTCATGAGTAATCGCCTTCCAATGCCGCTGATCACCACACAATCGTTCAGCAACCAATTAGTCAATAATAATCCGGCTATGCTAAGGAAGAGCGCATTAACCACGCTAAGGTGAAACGATGTTCTGAGGCGTGAAGGAATCAATATCAGCACTCGGCACGGGCAGTGGCAATTAGTCGGTGTTTTTCTCACTTCTGGTACACTCTTTAGTGCTATCGCCTTCTTTGTAGTCCAAATGCGCCTCCGCGCCAGGATCAAAAAAGGGGATTTCAAATGTGTGGGTTCGTATTACAGTACGTCTAACTGTGAATCGCATCCTCGGATTTCTACATGATGTGATTTGTTTCCAATTTTCTCAGCTTATTTTCTTATATGTCTCGCCTCAAAATCTTGGATACTACATTGAACGGATTTTTGACAATCTCAGCCACGTTCTTTTGAACAAACCGAGGATCCCTTTTTTCTCGAAGATTCTTGGAGACCTTGTCATATTTTGTGCCATTGCATTTTTTCAGCGTTTTGTGACTAAGGTCACTAGGAGAACAGTCAGAACAGTAGTCACACTAGCACTAGTGGGGTGTGGCCGCGAATTCGCTCGTACCGTACATGACCGCTGGTATAGGTTGCCTATTATAAACCGCCGTCAGACTTCGCGATTTTGCGGCGTCGCACTTTCATACGTAATGCTACGGCTTTGAGATTGTGCCTAGAGAACTTTGCGTGCGGAGCCGCGACACCGCAAAATCGCGAAGTCTGACGGCGGCCATACGCTGCGCCCACTCACGGTGTTGTGTGTTGTTCGCCCGCGATGAGCTTGATGTGGACGAACTATTACGGACAGTTTTTCCTTTTGGTAGAGATTCGGAACGTCACCCTCTAAATCTTCTTAGGCTCATTCACACTGGCGGAATTTGTGTTTTGCGAAATAGAGGAATCTGTGGAAAAGAATTTGATAAATATCGATTAGTAGAATTGCGAACCTTGCTTTTCGTGGAGATGCCGAACTATGCATTTTTCACTTCTCTAATCTCTCAACTAGGCAGCCTGGGAATCGATATTATGGTGGGTGGATGAGTCGTTGCTTAATGTCTTGTTCTGTAGTGCTTGTGTCTTGGGGCCTAAAGCCTTGCTTTCGCTTGTCCGTCCGAGTTTTCGCGGGTCTCGCCCGTAACCCGCTCAAAGTTTCCATGCAGGGATGAGGAACATTGCTACTTAGAAATTACGAGCTTTTTTTACATTGAATATTCCTTTTTCCATTGTTCGCCCTTATTCGTGGTGTGCGTGATGTGCGAGATTATCTCAGTATGGTACATGTATATCACAGCCATATTTGACGAGTGAATAGTTGAATAAGCCGGCTAATTGCATTCACTCAATGTCTTCAGTGGCGCTTGAACATATTTCATCACAACGTGTTTTTCCTCATCTCAGTCATGCGTAAAAGTGATGTTTGTATTTCATGAACACACAGCCATAATCCTAGATAAAACTTCAGTGTCGTAATAACCCGTTTGTCGTTTTATAAATAAATATATAAAAACCACTGAACCACTATTGCAAAGGAAATAACATAAATTTCCTGTGGCTGGATACAATAAATCCGCCACATTCAGTCTCTTCTCTCTCACAGTGATTTCCAAAGAAGGAGTGTTACTAGTAAACTCAATCTTAGCGTAATTGTGCGCAAGAAGATGACTAACAGTGCGTAGAGGGTACTTTGAATTAGAAGTTGCCCTAGGTTGTTATTGTATAAACAAGGAGCAAATTAATTTGCACCACCACATAAAACCGCTGAGCCCATGGTAATAAATAAGCTAGGGTCAATTCAGGTCGGGGGAGACGCAATTTTGCGTCAAGGTCGAAGCTCCTTTTCCTCCCTAGGCTTAGGCAAAACTGATATCCTCTCCTTCCACATGAAAAAGCATCTGTTAAAGCATAGGTTTCATCTGTTTTAGCCTAGGCCTAGGGAGGGAAAGAAGCTCGACATCGATGAAAATTTCACGCAAAGTTGCGTCTCCCCCCGACTTGAATTGACCCATAAGCTAATTTTCCAACAAATCCGGCACGAATGGAATTTTCACGCTCTGATCTCCATCAGCATGAATTATTCATTCATTCGATTCTTTGATATGTGACAACGGAATGCTCGTAGCCTGCAAAATTATATCAGCAAAGATGGATACGGCCATGCTTTCTTTGGGGATGGTAGTTTAAGCCACAAAATCCGAATCTACACATCATCACAATCAGTACAAGCTAGTAAGGCTGCGTTCATAGGCAATATTTCGGGACTCTTAGATTTTTGGCGTCAAAAAAAAAGATATGTATCGACCGAAAAAATAAGCGCAACCGTGTAGTAACTATTGCCGATTGCATAATATTACAATGTACTTTATCACTTTCATTTTTGTGTTGATCACTCAAACTCAATCATGTTTTCTTACATAACGGGGTCAACTGACGGCACGTTCCCCTAATCATCTAGCCTGGGATCACTGCTGATCTCCGCAATTGCGACTCCCCCATCCCGTTCGTCAGGCTGTGTTCACTGTTTTGGAATTTGCGGAATTGCAGAACTGCAGAATTGCGGTAAACGGTAAAGATACGCATCGATTGGGGGGATTGCGGAATTTACGGAATCGTGAAGTTTGCGGTAATGGAGAATTGTGTAGAGCGTGGTATCTTTCCTTTCTCCAATCCTCTTGTCTCTTGGTAGCATGGAAATCGATACGTATCTAATGGTTTTTCCGCAAATTCCGCATTTCTGCGTTTCCACAATTACGCAAATTCCGCATTTCTCCCAGTCGATGCGTATCTTTATCGTTTTCCACAATTCTGCAATCCCGCAAATTGCAAAACTGTGAACACAGCCTCACATGGGCCCCTAGCGTGCTCCCGGTGTACCCTGTTTACCACACTGCTGATACACTGACGTGGTGGTATGTGGCATTACCGAAAACCCCAAATCGTTGATACGCCAATCCGCCGAAAATCCCAACATTGGGTATGAACGCTGCCCAGGCTGGGGACACGATACGCAGAATGATTGTGGGCCAGGGATGTTGATTTTGTTCAAACTTAGGAGTTGAAGAAGCATCGATGTAGATGAGGCAGTATTCTTCTCCGTTAAGCGTGAGATGAATGGTTACGCGGAAAAAGAGCAGCGTTTGGGTAGGAGTAACGGGAGTATGAATAGCAAATAAAATAATGGCTCCAATCATTTAGAAATAATAATGACATGAATGAGTGGTATGTCAGTCTGGAACCAAGTAGAATTTGGTCGCTCATCATTTGGATACCTTGAAATTACATATTCTTTCCAATTCACAATATTGCGTTACTTTATCGTATTGGAGAATCCATCTTAACAATGTTGTCCTCAATAAAAATTGCTCTGTCCGATCGGGTGGCCGCCAACTTTGTACTATTGATTGATTCGCTGTTTTTCTCTTGCGCTAAGGCTCCCTGTCGTGCGATCGCTACTACAGCATTTTTGCACTTCATTTCATTTTACATTTCAGATATTAAGATATCTCCTCAAAATTGCCAACCTGTTTGCGGGTGCCACTTCAACCCTTAGGAACAAGGTACTGCGTTTTTTTTTTTGCTGTTGTTTTCGTGATTTTACTTCGATTTTCATGTTTCGTTGGTTCTTTGTCGCATTTTCTTTTAATTTTGCCTAGTAGACAATAACATTACGGCGATGGGGCTCGCATCCTTTCTGTCATATGTTCAACTACATTTGTTTCGTTCCACCATTTAAACTGGCGATGAGATGGCGGCTGGACTGCTACTTGGTTTCATATTATTTTGTTGTATAATTTTACAGGTTTGTTTAAATGACTTAATTGTGCGTATCACCATGAGAGTCTATTAATTCGTTACTGGAAAGTAATTTAATTCCTCTTAGATCCTGTCATCCTCAATCTTTATTCAAGTATGTTAGCGTCCGACTTGAATGAACGCACATGGCACACGACCAAAATTTCTTATATTATTTGTTTCGCTATTACAGAATTCGTTGTTTTAAAATTTACATGTTCGAGTACCAATAACACAAATGTAAAATCTAGTTCGTTCTCCACTGTTTCAATCGGTAATCCTCTTTTTTCTGCAAATTCCTTAATTTGACATTAGCGGTGTCTTTCAACGTTCTAGCGCAACAGCATCTTCCCATGGAGAATTTTTATCAATACGTGGGGGCGCCGTTTAATGCTTCGTCGCGAACATCTATGCGAATTTTTATAGGGCTGTTAAGATGAGAGCAGTCTCCTAGGATAGAAAAACTTCGATTTGGTTCGTTGATGCACTAAGGTTTCTGGCACGTCGGTATTTTCATCGAACGCTTGAACCTTTTCAAGTGCCATGCTGTCTACATGACCATTATGAAGTTGCACATCCTCATTCCCGGCATATTTTTTTGAAGCTAAATGTTGAAGTACTGCTCCAAAAACGATGACTCGTATAGGACATATCCTGACTTTTTCACAGCACTTATGGGGTCTTGGGAAGATTTGCCGTGGAAGAGCGTTGTTAGTTGCCGATCTCACTTGCCTAAGTGACCCTAAATCACTGGTACGATGGTGAAGTAAAGATTCAAATATTATTTCTTCTAGTTTAAAAGGGTTGAGTTTCTGTTCATAAAAGCAGAAAAGAACAAAAATCTGCTTAAAATATAGCTGATGTGCTACGTAGTGTGTGTGTGGAATATGGGTCCGGTGATGTGCTACGTAGTGTGTGTGAAATATGAGTCCCATAATCCACGCCGCATTATCGCAATAAGTTTCTGTTTGCCCTGCCTCGAGTGAACAAAGTACATCACAACTGATGAGCTGAGTGTCTTGAGTCGTTATCACTTGCTCAAGCAACTTATTGTGTAAAAGTTGCTTATGAACCAGTAGCGATAAAACGCGTTCTGACAGCCAGCGCTTTTGGGCGCTTCGCCCGGAGAATAGGGTTGACTAGGGGACCACTATGAATTGTTGTAGACATTAAACGACCTTCAGTGTTGTTAAAGATGAGACCGGAATGTTATTTCATCAAGAGAATAACGATATATTCTCCTCTTCAGAGTTGTAGTTTGAGATCTGTCGACGTGCTCGAAATATCGGCGGTAAGAAACGCCTGAGAAACTTTCGAAGACTCTCTTGTCCTTCTGGAATTGGATATTCCTTTATTCCGTTTCTATACTTTTTTTATCACTCGAAGATTCGTGAAGATTTGATTTTCGGCTTTTCCATCATTCCATTTCCATCTTCGAGACCTTGCTGCTTTTAGATGATAGGTTCACTGTCAATATCATGAAAAAAACGTCGCCACATAAGCGAACTGGTTGCATGTTGCAGAAACCTGCTTCACTACCACATAATCCACAGCTTGGCAGCTAATTGCTGGTTTTCATGATCGTCAGCTGTCCCGTCTATTTTCTGTTCCCCCTATGCCTTGAGCAGCGTACAAAATAGTCGCAACCTCGCGTCTTCGCTAGCAAAATGCATTTGACGTAACATCTGGGTTCACGGGAAGCATTCTGTACTCTACAATTCTATTTTCTGGTGTTGCCCTTCATGGCGCCCCTTTGCTCTACCTACCATAACTTGATAGTAAGCATCTCGCGTACATCCTGCATGACGGCGTTTGCGATTGGCCATTCGCCGTCTGCTCGATCTACAGGCGGATGCAAATTGTTGGAAAGGTAAACCTGATCCAAAGGCCGGTGTCAGATTTGGCGATTCTGCGGTGTGGCTTTCCTCTTGCGAAGTGTCAGCACGGCAGAATCTCAGAGTCGCAGAATCGCGTGCAAAGTCGCGACACTGCGGAATGGAAAAATCGCGAAATCTGACATCGGCTCAGATGCTTTCTAGTCAGTACTTACATGAGTTGGTAAAATCCTTGAAGATGTAGATGACCGAATGTGGCACTCAACAATTTCAGAGCACTCAGAAATTGAGTGGCTTAAAAAAACCCTTGCTTCCCCTCGATTCTCGCAAGGCCTTTTGCTTCTCTCTTCATCATGCAATAATCCCTTTAAACGAAGTAAGTAGGCGTACTTCTGGGTGAAATTGTATGCGCAAATCAATTTGCTTCTCGATCGTCTTGCATTCTCACGTCGCTTACATCGCATGGGGTCTTTCGATCTTTTCTGCTCATTCTTATGTGATATCGTGGTGGAGTGTTTCACAAAATCTAGAATTACTTCGAGCACAATTTTTCAATTTCGAAGTAAGAATCCGCAGCCATCATTCATTTTAACGGAAATATTAGATATAATCATTATTTTTCCGTAGTCTTTTAAAGAAAAGTAAGTAATTCGTGAAAGATCGGTCCACATCGCTCTCACTCATCTTCCTTTCTGATTTTCATTAGTGATGATACAGGTGAAACGATTCATAGGGTGAGCAGGTGAGCCTGGCCATTCTCAATGAAGTGTACATCGCTGTGGTGGTGTTTTTAATATATTCCGCATGAAAAAGCTACCAACTTTTAACAGAGGTAACCCAAACACAAGTAACTGCACATGAAAACAACATTGGTTCTCCGCGAAAATGTCTGACTCGTGCACTCCCCTGCACCTACGATGTGGTTGTATTGTTCATGCAGAAAAGCCTTCATAACTTCGTCGCACCGTCGTTCCGCAAATTTTGGTAGCAGATTTCAGTTTAGAGTCTCGAGCGCATACAACGATATGCACCTCATTGGGAATGGCTAGGCTGACTGATCGACCTTCCCTTGTGAGAGTAACGGGCAGCAGTGGAAACGCCTTTGCATCGCTATCGCTGAATGCGGGTGAAGGTCGACAGGTCGGATTTTCGCGCGACCGCCCGCGGCGAGCAGCGCGGCAAGTACTAGTCGTTTGGAATTCTGCTCAAGGCGCAATGAGCTGGTACCGTGAGGGACCTTTAAGGGAAGACGGACTTCCGAAACTTTCAACTTGCAATCTTTAAAGGTCCCTCACGGTACCAGCCCATTGCGTCTTGAGCGGAACTCCCAACGGCTCGTACTGACGGCGCCGCGAGTGCGACGCCGCAAGCGGAAATTCGACCTATCGACCCCCACTCACTGAATGCAGTTCGTTTGGACGCTGTGGTACATATTATATGTATTTCATAAAGTGGTTCTGCATCAGAAATTCGTATATTTATAAACCTATTGTTAACTGCTGATAATAGCTTTCGAGAAAACGTTCGCTCATGATCAGCTCACCACCGCTGTTGGAAGCGTAACGGCTTCCTTATGTGGCTTCCTTAGAGTAAAAGTGGAAGCATTGTCTGATCGTATCAGCGCAGCTTATCAATTGGAAGTACCTTATTAGATGTGCCATTATTTTTTTACATTTTAACAATCACGCTAGTAGTCTGTGGGGTGATTAGCTGGGGTGCTGTTTCATGTTTGCGGAATGCCTGCATATGTGGGCGAGTACGAATCCCTTAAGCTTGATTAGGGTATGTAGGATGCTTGTTACCGTTGTTATGTTGTCGTGCCACTTTTTCTCACATACTAAGAGTCCTTGAATTCTCACGGATTTTGTGATTAGCTTTCTCCGTTCACAAAATGTGCGGGAGAAATTTCGCTAGGAATGTCTTGAGATTTGTCATTCCTTGGTGGTGAATTTCAAGCCACTTTATGTCTTTGTGACTGGCGCTGTTGTTGCCACATAGGGAATGAGGATGTTATTTGTCAGTTCCTTTCAACCACACTTCACTTTAGACATATTGTGGTCACAGCATTGTGTATCGCTCGCTCAAAAATTGCAGAGAAGTAAAGCTTTTTCTTGTAAGTCTCCCAGCTCCGTTTATTCGACCTCGAAAAGTACACGATTGTGGGCACATATACAGTATAAGTGATTCGGTATTGTAATCTCAGTAAAGCGTCGAGTGAACGAAATATCTCACAGTTTCGGTTATTGGTAGTTGATATATCAACTGTCTTCTTACATTTCGGCAGTCTTCAACATTTTGTTTTTGGGTTCTGTGATCGATTTCGCTCTATCTTATCGTAAATATTCAATTTTGTGGTCGTAGATATTTGACTAGTTGATGTGCTATTCAGCGAGATCAAACTCTGCGAGAATTTCTCCTCTATGTTAATCTTTTTGCTGCTATCGTGTGAGCTTTGTCTGGAAGTATTGCTGCTCTTAGGTGGATTAACAGATGAGAATCGGCCCGTGTCCCAGGACTCAAACGCAGAATAGGGTTGCTTTTGTTATTTTCTCAAATTCTTGCCATAATTCAATGTTTACGATGCATCTGTCAACATCATCTTGAAACATCTAAGTAACTGCTGGTATACCCGGATGTTAACATGCATGACGCTTGCTTGGATATGCCTAAGTGTCCGATGACTGCTGCTGCTTCTTATGGTGGTGAATTCCCTTTGCAGTTAGTTGCAGAGAGAGATGTCGTCTTGGTCGGCGTGCTAGCGGAGGCGGCGGCGCCGCGAAATGTGGAGTGTGAGAACACGATGCGAAATTTTTTCGTAGTCGCGGCCGCTTTCCTTCCAGCGATTGATTGAGGGAAGATTTTCCCTTCGAACGCGATTATAGGGGCCCCTTGTTTTTTTGCGAATATTTAACTTCTTATATCAGCGTTGATCTATACTTCCGTTTCTTTATTAGAATTCGACAGATGTTCTAGGGCATATGCTCGATCTGCTGTGTATTTATTGTGCTTACTCTGCAATCCTTATGATTCCTTGCAGAGTATCCTCGGAACTGTGATGGGAGATGTCCTGTTTTGTGCGTTTCGGACTATTCGCTTGTAAACCATAGTTTGTTGCCGTTATCGCGGCTAGGCCATTCGTCAACTCACTATATGTCCCCCTTTCTACTCCATCTATCAACATCGGATTCTTCTAGAATTATAGTTTCTGGGAGATTTAAGAATGCTTAGCTCCTCGGATTAAAGGTGCTTAGCTCTGCGGGTGATGTTCAAGTGTGACACTGGTTGTAGCTTTGGCTTTTGGGCTTCATAATAGCATAACAGGTTAGCTTCAGATGTGAAATACGGATTATGCATTTTTCTTCAATCAAAGCTTCTGTCAGGTGTTTGCATGCCCGGGTGCGATTCAAATTCGTCTTTGAAATTAATGGAGCAAAGCCACTTGAAAGGAAGAAATCATGATACTTCTCCAGTCGGTTTCTAGGCGGTTGTCGATGACAACTAACGTTTGAGGAGTGCCTTTGAGGACAAACAGAAAGCAGTCCTAGTGATATGATACCCTAAAGAATGACAGTAACGCTTGCTTTCTATCACTGCGTTTTGACCTTGCTTGCGTCTAGCGTTCGTCGGCATCACTATTTTTTAATGAGGAAATTGACATCAGTAGTTCACGATTAGGTACCAGAGAACGATGCCGAGATTTTGAGAAATTCTTTTCTTCCTTATTTCGACGAGAGAAAATTTCTTAGGCCGCGGTCATACTTTGCGTAAGTGCATTAGTTGACGCCGGTACCGGCGTCAACTCACGCAAGTGTCTGCGTGAGTTGACGCCGGTACCGGCGTCAACTCACGCAAGTGTCTGCGTGAGTTGACGCCGGTACCGGCGTCAACTAATGCACTTACGCAAAGTATGACCGCGGCCTTAGAAAGGCTAGGCCGTAAAAGTCAGCGCCTTGTCTCTATTGCAATTCTGTTTTCCAGGCGTGATTTTTTGACTCGGTATGTTGAAATGGCGTTAGAAAGCGTGCCATACACTCCTATGTCATTTCCATACACTTGCTTATACTCTATAAAAATTTATCTGCATATATGATCCTTATCCGCGTGACCTTCCCACAATGAAAGATTCAACTGATGCCGCGTGACCATTTCATGCGAGGAATCCCTGTGTTGTACCCTCCGATATAAATGGAGACACACGATGTCCTACGTAGTTAATCCTTGGATTTGTATGGGTTATGATTTACTCTGGTTTTTGCATTTTAAAGAAGGCAATTCGGAAAGTAGCCCAATCTGTGTGGGAGGTGCTTCGGGCTTCGTTACTTGGGAGGATAGCATTGGCGGTTCGCAGACTTTTCAAAGGAAACCTTGGCGTTTCAGTGGTGCTATTTGCTATTTATGCGTGGCAAGCACCCCTTTTTTGCTGTACTTTCGATTTGTACATGAATCATTTACTTCTTCGCTGCAATTTTTCCTTTACTTCTTCAGTCTCCTCAAATGCACTTTACTTACTTCTCTTTCTCGGCATGGACCGAAAAGTTTAAAATCTGTGATGTTGGCTCCCGGTAAGGGTCGCAGTAGGAAGATCATTTACGCAGCCCTTCCGTACGTGATAAAGTGATGGCTGGCGGACGCGTAGATTTCAGTAATTGCCGGTTATTTTCAGCTTCCTTGAATCGGTAGCTGAGATGAATTACTTGCTGGTTACACATCTGAAATACTAATAAGGGCACACGACTTCCGCCTTTGCAATGGAGCGTTGTTTTGATCAATTAAGCAACTCGTGAACTCGAATCGGGCATGCACTCTTATCCTCCACCCCTGGAAGCATGGTTGTTTTGGGTTATCAGTTATCAGTAGCAACGGAGGAGAACGTCAATAATTATCCATTCCTATTTTACAACATATGAAACCACGTACCAATCACTGTTTGGTCTCTTTCCGCTCCACCGACATCTTCATTTGTGTTGAATGCGTTCCGCTGCTGGGGCTCTCACCCTTGCTGGTCAAACTTGTGCGCCATGAAGCATTGCATATATTTTCATTCTTTACTACTACCAAGTTCGTGGGCAGCATCAGTTACTGACGGTTCTGCTCTCCCTCTGCTTCAATTATCCCTCTTTATTGAGGTTCTTTGTTTGCTGAAAGTAGCTGTTTCCGCATTGATTGTTTCTAAAATGCGATTCTTGGCATGCTTTCCTGATTCCATTAGCATTTTAATGCCGCATCCCATACGTTGTTGTGTTGAGAAAACGTTTCTCAGCTTGACCATAGATAGATAGTTGTAGATGTGTGATTCATTAATGTTGCTCCGTTCCTTATATCATTCTCTCTGATGTTCCCTTCATTTTCATTCATTTTGGTTGATACCTCTACAGCAGAGGCGCAGGCTCAGCCCAAGATTTCGTGCTGGACCGTGGGAGTGCTTGACTTATTTTATATATCCTCCTTTTTATTTTATATGACTCCTTACTTATTTTATCTGGGTTTTCAGACCGGTGATATAGATAGTTGTAGATGTGTGATTCATTAATGTTGCTCCGTTCCTTATATCATTCTCTCTGTTTATATCTGCTTCTCTTATTGTAGAACAAAATCTCTCTTAGGTAGGAGAGTTCAGGCATTTCGATTTTTCGTGGTTTATCGTTGAGGCTTCCGTGGGAAATTTGCGCTGAAAGGGGGTTGGGAGATGTAAATCGATCGCATGCAGACGTAGTTTTGCTGAGTAAGGGGAGCCAGCATTCTTCTCTTGGCTTATGCTTTATCTGCTTCTCTTATTGTAGAACAAAATCTCTCTTCGTTCGTCTGCATGATGCTGTTTTGCACTCATGAATATGGAGTTAAAAATTAATTTATAATGTGCACCTTTGCACATGTATTATTATATTGTTTCTTTAAGCACGATGAAATATTTTTACTGCTTCTGCTTTTTCATAATTGGTTTCCAACAATCATGCTACCAAGCGCCGGGTTTGATTAAGACACTGTGCACTGAAGGACTTATTTGATTTACACATTAGCGCTGTGCGTTACATTGTTCCCCGCTAATATATTCTTTGACAGCTGAATGATGGCCTGGTGAAATGTTAGCCGATTCCCTATTATGCATTTCGGTAGGCACAATTTCCATTTTCCTTTACCCAGGTTGTTTCTCCGTTAAACAAGATGTGCTGGGGTTTGCTATCCTTATTTCCGCTGTTGAATAGTTGTCGTATCTCTCACATGTACATAGTTTGTGTCAGGCATTATACCTAGCCAACTGGCTTTGCTGCATAGTGAAGAGTTAAAGTTTTGGGATGATTTGGTGGGATATTTCTTCATAATCAAAACTTCATTCCTCTGTTTTGTGAAGATGGACACATCTGTCTCCCACAGTGAATGGATCCTGTAAGAACGTTCGGTGGTGAATGTGGGATTTTTTTGTCTCATGCTTTTTCGTTTCTGTAAAGGAATTGTGCAGTCAGTCCTTTACATTGTCGTGTGCGAGCTAGTATTTTCAAGTAGTACAATGGGAAGTAATTACCTCTCCGAGCAGTGACGATTCACGAAATCGCTGCGCAATGAAGCCTTCTTCGTTGCAGGTGTCACTGCGCTGCTGTGACAGTGAAAGACCTTTTCAAGAGTTCTGCTTCCGTGGTAAGAGACTTCGTCAAAGTTCACCAGAAATAATTTGACGGTGAAGTGTGAGCGCGTTTACGTGATGAGATGAAAGTTTGATCGAGAAATGCAAGGGACTTGTGGTCGGCTTATAATGGCTTCTTGACGTGCTGGTCAGAATGAGGATTCTTCCGCTGAGATTGATTTTCTGTTGAAAGGTGGCAGGATAAGGGGACGACAGGATGTTGTGCCAATAATTCCTCAATGATAGCTGTTTGCGCATGAGCAGTGGATGCAGCTGTGGCAGTTGTGCGAAAAGAAGTGCTCAAATTGGTCTATCGCAATGAGGGGCATCCTACCATGGACGTTATTTTTACCCGAGCCTAGAAGGAGAAAGGCATCCATTCCTCCTTCCACTAGAGCTTGGGCAAAAATAGACATTTGTATGTGCAGATTGACCCCTCAGAGCTGATTAGGCGCCCAACTTTTTGTGAGATGCCCCTCCCTTCATTGCTTCAGCACCGTCGAATGGCGCTCCTTTCTTGAATGGGTTCTTCAATGGCTCTTGAAGAGAAGAGCCTTCAGATGACAGTCGGAATTGGTTCATAAGTTTGTGCAGCGCACGAGTATTATTAGCACATGTGCTTAATAAAACAACTTCTTGATAGGTGCGTATACTGAAGCACCCACAATAGTAGGCCAGGAAACTCTTCTAACTGAAACGCGGGCGTATGACGGTATAACATGAATCAAGGCTACTTTCTTTCACCCACTTGCCACCATCTATTCGAAATTAAGCAGGAATGTTATGCTTTTCTAGATTTGGAAGGAGTGTCGCGCGGGTCTTACTTAGACGATGTGGAGTACTTTCATATGTCGTGCCCGTAGCTATTGTGATTAAGCTCCGGCACACCCTCGCTGCTCGTCACTTTTTCTGTAGGAACTAATGTTCTCGAGTTTTATTTCTGAGCTTTTTCCACCTCTTCCCAAGCGACGTCTCAAGGATATGGCGGAAGCGATTTACCCTTGTGACTTACTATTCATTTTTCTCGTCACTGCACTGTTATCGTGCCACAGACAAATACTGAAGGTCTGTCTGGAGCTGGTATGACCTTGCATTTTCAAAAGGCGTTGCACATGTGCGTACGCCCAAAAGGGCTCATCCAAAGATCAGTGTTTTGATTCTGTTGAACGTAAATGAACGCACAACGCCAATACCCGGAAAGGAATTTGACCTCTTCATGAGCGATTTGGAATTTTAATTTATGAAATCATTCATTTCTACCTTCTGAAAAGTTTGCTATTGGTTTCAGGTGCATCGGGTTGAGATGATTTTGACCGTAATTTCAAGAGAAATGTTTTATCCACTATTGAACAAACAACTACAAGTCTTCCAAATAAACTAATCATAAATTGTTAGTTACTTATGTAATCAAAAATTACTCTAACTAGTTTGACTCGAAACATTTTCAAACGAAAGTCGAAGTCCTGTCAGGTATGGTCACGTGTGCCTACTTAGCTGCTGGCTCCAAGGCTAGACGAATCCCGGCAGCGCCAATTATTAACTTTGTTCCAAAAACCTCGCTAGTGTTTAGTATCGTATCCAAGCTGTTTACGAGTCTGCAAGCAAAATTTTGCTCCAAGCATTTGTTTCACTTCATTTTTTAGTTGTTAATGTGCTTATGCGGCAAATAGGTCAGATCATCATCATCATATAAAGTCATTACCCACGTATATTCCAGGTCGTCGCTTCGTCGACAATGCTCAAGGGCAAAAAGAAGGACAAGGAAGGGAAAGATAAGGTGAGGCCTTTCGATGTTTTTGTAACAAGTTAGTATTATCATTATGTATGTTTTGATTAAGGCAGATAAAGATAAGGACAAAGACAAGGAGAGTAAGGAGA
This sequence comes from Trichostrongylus colubriformis, assembly GCA_963978905.1. Classification (NCBI taxonomy): domain Eukaryota; kingdom Metazoa; phylum Nematoda; class Chromadorea; order Rhabditida; family Trichostrongylidae; genus Trichostrongylus; species Trichostrongylus colubriformis. Next base: position 20,860,355 of record OZ022258.1, on the reverse strand, counting down.
GTAAAAAGGATAAAAAGAAGGAAGAGAAGGAGCAGCCCAAGGAGATACCAATTATACAAACCGAAGATGTTAGCAGTAGGTTTTTTGTTGTTGTGCTAGTCGCACCTTATCGGCGTTCGCAAATCCTATAGTTTTTTCTAAGGTAATGATAATGGTGCACCACCCGATGCTCCACCTCCAACTTCTTTGAAGAAGAGCAGCTATGGAGGAGGTATGTTTTCCTAGTTCGTGATTGTTTTAAAGTTCACATCTTTGTAATTGAAGAATTTCGCTCGTCTGATGACTCCGTTGTGCAAGACCCATAGGTATTTCGGCATTTCAATAGTAGCAGCTTCCAGCTGTTCATGCGCCAGATAAAGTTTTTAAATACTTGCGTAATTTTTTGTACTGGGTGCAGGTTACTATGAACATGGTAATACCACATTCACCTACACTTGCTTCGAATATCATTGATCAACGAAGTGTTGCGAAAAACGTGGCTCCATTATGGCATCGCGAAAACGGTGAAAGAATTAGGTTTGAGATGGACTACGTTAGAGACACCGGGAGGTAGCAACTTCGGCCTACGATGAGACCTGCCGTAACGCTTGTAGTTCGTTCGGTTGCAGACATGTCCTAGTCGGACCACCCGTCGATCCGCACGAGTCGCAAGTACAGCCTCAGCGTAAGACGTCAAGTGTGGTTTCCATGGATTTTTTGCCACGAGCACCTTTTTTACTCTTCCGCTCATTCTCCCATTCATCATAAATGGATCAAATACATCTTACGAGACAACACATGACATCTCCTTTAGCGGTGTAACTCGGAAAGGTGATGTTACTGTTCGAAGAAATGCGTGGGAGGTGCGATTACAGACCACAATATCGCGTTTTTATATCCGGTTATCGCGTTAACCTCGAGTGTTCGTTTCAAGACGATCATTTCTTCCCATCTTCCTCTTTTTCCCAACGCCTCCCGGTTCCTTTAATCCAGTCCAGCTCTTCAGTAGTAGAACAGCTCTCCATATCAAATATAGAATGACAGCTTTGTGCGTTGTTGCATCTTCCTTCTATTTGTATTTTACATTTGGTAAAAGCTGAAATCCAGCTTTTTTACATGTCACTTTTTTGTTGACAAGAAAGAAGGACAGGAAAGGTAGGTATGAGGTTGGTGTTCAAAGGCAATGGTGATATTAGAAACACTCCTCCCAGGTGCTGTTGCAATCCGCAGGACTTCATGATTTGTGTGTTAATTTTTAAGGACCTGTAATTCCTCGTCGGGATCGACGACAGTCAAGCAGTCTTTTCAATGTATCATCGAATAGGGAGCTTGTGAAACTGCCTAATATCAAAGGTAACATACTAAAATCATTTGTATTGGAGTTCGCATAATTTTTTATTTTTCATCACAAATACGTAAATAGCACTGTTGGTTAATCAGCAAACACATTTTCTTCTCCATGTGGCATACGCTGACCCCATTTACTGGTCGAGTCAATCAAAGAGGGGTGGGGGGTGACGCAACTCTTCACCGACGTCTAAGCTCCTTCCCTCGCTAGCCTCAGGCCAAATTTCATATCCCTCCTCCTACATGAAAAAGCATCTGTCTAACCTGGTTTAGCTTAAGCCGAAGGGGAAAAAGGAGCTTACGTCGGTGAAAATTCTGCGTCTCCCCCTCTTTTTAATTGGCCCCAAGTTCTTTTCTAGGGTGATAGCCATCCCAGCTTTCAAACTGTTCCAGCCATGTCGTATGAGGAAGTATGGACGTTTAAGGCCACTCTGTTGCATTCTCGTAGTGTGCATAGCAAACTTGTTTTGTCCTGAGACGATTATTTCTGCCATGTTTTGTCACTGTACAAAGTCTGTAATTATACAACAATATTGTTCCGTCCTGGGCAAGAAGTAGATGGAAAGTTCCCATTCTAGAAATCCATCAGTTATGTCTTCAGGTGGACAATGAGCAGTATGATGATATTTTCTCATGATCGTTATATTACAAAAGTATGTTGGTTCCTGGTCGTACATCTCTAAATTATATTATGTATTTAGTGCCCGATGTTAGTTTTGTGGAAACTTCCAAGTGCTGTTGGAATTTTTACACTTCCTTGCCATTACGTTATGGCGTGACTAGGGAATCGTAGTGAGCCAGAAACCATCACGCTTTGTCGTTTGGCATTATCTGCGAATGCACTTTATGACCGCTTTGGCAGATGTGCTTCGTAGTGCGCTTGATATTGAATCGCCACATATGAGCAAATATTACATTAATATTAGGTTGATTCATAATAAATCGGACAAATGGTAGTGATGATTTTTAGAGATCATAACTCAGTAACGAATTAACGAAAATGGACGCGCGAGGTACCATTGGAATGAGTATGAAAAGCTCTTCAAAGTACCGCAAAATAATCCTCCAAAGTAAATTCATTCCGCCACAATGCCGCACGATTTCAAGCGGTCCAGAGACCACATCCGCAACGTCATACTATTTATTTCGCTATCTGGCCAGGAACCCGCGGATATCGGCAGACGTCTGATAGAAGTTCACAAGGAGCATGCCCCCGGCAGAAGTACACTGTAGTTGTAGCTCGAAGTTAGCGTCAGGCGACTATTCCATCGAAGACGAAAACCGCGGTTGGTGGAGCGTACACGGCGTAGAGTACTGGGAGCTGGTCGATGAAGGTACCACAGTATCCGCCGACGTCTACGTTCGTCAATCACGAGAATTGAAGGCCAATGTCCAAAGTTCGCTACGGCGGCGGTCACATGTCTACTTCCAGCACGACAACGTGTCTACTTCCACAGACCGCACTTCGCAAGATCGACCAAGGCCGAGCTGCTGTCGTACAGTTGGACCGTACTTCTATACCCACCGTACTCCCCAGACCTGGCCCCTTCAGATTTCCACCTTTTCTCCCACAGCCAACGCCACCTGGACGGCCAAGATTTCAAAACTCGCGACGAGGTCAAGGCGGCACTCGGCAACTTCTTCGAGCTCCAGCTTCCGGCCTTCTGGAGCAAGGGCATCCATGATCTGCCTATACCGTTGCAGAAGGTCATCGATAAAGATGGAGTATATTTCAAGTGAATCCCTGTTGTCGTAAAAAAGTTGTACGACAATGATTAAAATTGGTCAATTTGTCCGATTTATTATGAATCAACCTAATATTAACAAATATAGTAATGAGAATACTATCAAAACGTCGTTCTAAAATATCTTATCGAGAAGGCATTTTTAGGGTCTGAGAGGAAAGTCGAAAACTCCTGCTATATAAGACATGTTTTCATAATTAAATTCTAATGAAACAATGAGCATTTTGCAACTTCTCGAACGAGGAGTATAGGTTTGCTCAGGAAATAAAAAGAATGAAGCATCCTTTGTGCAGTGATTCCACCAGAGATATCGAAACGAATGCATCAGGCGAATCTAGGTACATCTGCTAGGGTTTCAGAGCCTCCCTTCACCTTATTTTTCTGTTTTTTTTCTTGAATTTCTCATCCAATTTTTGCTCGGCATGGTAACAGTAGAGGGGCTCTAGATCGCATGACCATATGTGATGAGATGCATATTGCCGAACGTGTTTTTGGGCGCTGTTCTCAAATCTGAGTCCGCTTGCAGTTCGGCTGGAGAATATATGCATATCGAACTGCGGTTTGTCACTGGGCTGGATTGCACAATCCGCGAATAGCTCGATCGCATAATCGCAAAATCCGCAAAATTTGCGAAGTCTGCAGGACGCGTAATCGCAGAAATGCACAATATGCAGTATCGCATAATCGCATCCGCAGGATCACATAATCGCATATTCTTTTACCACTCTGAGGCCGTTAACGGTGAGAGGCCACCGTTGTGGAGGGAAATCATGCCCTCAAGTGGGAATGCCAAGCCTACTTAAGACAGGCACTTATGCTTCCACGATTATGCGATCCTGTGGATTGTGCGATTCTGCGATCCTGTGGAAAAATAGCAAGACATAACCTGAGTCTTACATCAGAATTTCGCCTCGCGACAACGTCGGCGCTTTTCTTTCGCAATTAAATCGAGTGCGGCACCCCGCGCCGCTCGCCGCGAAGCGAAATCCTGAAGTGGGATGAGGCCGCGCTCATATTGCACCAGCAGGGGGTAGCTGCATTCACAGGCAGCGAGGTCGAGTAACATGGGGAGGTCAGAGATACGCAGTCTCGTGCTGCCGCCGCCACCGCAAAGTATGCGCGGCCTTACAAACTCTATTGTCAGGAGTTGCCTGATGCGGAGTTAAGGCCTCCGTCAGACGTCGCACCTTCGCACGCGATTCAACGACCTTGAGATTGTGCAATGCTGCAAGTTCGCGTGCGGAGCCGCGACACCGCAAAATCGCTAAATCTGACGGCACCTAAGTGTTGCGTTCCATTCAGATAGCACCGTTAGAGAATTCTATTGCATATTCGTTAAGCAGATTCGAGGTCGGCGTCTGAAGCGAGTCAGACTATATGCATCTCATTATATGTAGCCACGTCGACTTGTGGTCCTTCCCTTGTAAGAGGTCGTAACTAAGACGACTTTTTTGTAGACGCTGATCCGTCGGAACGCGAAGACTTGTTCATCCAGAAGCTGCGACAATGCTGTGTGGTGTTCGAGTTTGCTCAGGATCCGTTGAGCGACATGAAATACAAAGAGGTTCTTAACGAGTTTCCGAATTTTGATTGGTGTTTTTATTCTTTATTTTTTTATTTTTGCTGTGGAATCGTAGCTATGAATAGCTTATGTAGGCAGTGCATGCCTTTCAGAGATTCCATTGAGAACGGTATAGAATAATTTAAAAGGATCAGTAATAGTTTTTGTTGTGATCCCTTATATTGTATTTCACTAGGTGAAAAGAGCAGCATTGAACGAACTTATCGACTACGTATCGACCTGTCGCGATGCTATCACGGAAAATATTTATCCGGAAGCGATTAACATGGTAAGTTCACCTGTTTATAATTTAGCAAAAATGGGCAGAGATGCATAATCGACTCACTGGTCTCATCAAAGGGGCTTCCAAAATGTGATAAGGTTATCGTAACACTTTTTCAAGTCGGTGGACTCTAATATGTATGATAGTGGATGATATCGTTTGGGCAGCGATTAAAGGAACCGGAAGGGGTTCGAAGAAAGAGGAGGATGCAAAGAAATGATCATTTTGTAATGAACATTCAAAGTTAGACGCGATAATCGGCGGAAAAACCTGGGTTCGAAAGCGCGGTTCTGTGGTGTGTATTCGCGTCACATTCGCATCATCACACTGACTTTCCGAGTTGTCCGCTGTAGAGATGTCCTTTGTAGAGATGGAAAGTCAGTGTCTGGTAGAGTGTATTTCACTCATTGGTATGATGTGAAATAAGTGAAACAACACACAGCAACAAACAAGTAAAACAATTAAGTGAAGAATAAGCGAAAGCGTAAGAAAAAAGTGTGATTGCAACTAGAACCTAATTAATTCGCGTTCGACGCATTGGCAAGGTGCCGTATGTACACTGCGGCCACCATCCTCCCATACCGCAAACCAAAATTGCCTTCCTCCCGTTGTTTTAAGAGAAGGAGGTGACTGATCATTTGAAGTTGATGGTATCTATCGCGTAATAGATGATTGTTCAGTACTGCTCGTAATTATAAGAGGCTGTCTTCCTACAAATCCCATACGCTCGTCGCGTCTAGTCGTGATTTCCCACTTTCAGTTCCTTCGAGTCAATAGGTGTCTAAGCCGACCGGATATTTTATAAAGGCGCTTAGTGAATGGTGTCGATCAATGACCGTAAGGAAAGTAAAGTTATCTTTCCTCTGGTTTTCCAATATTTCCAAATAACCAATTATACCCGCATACACTACTACTATTGAAGAATAACATATGTTTCTAGGACCGGTGCAGCATAAATTTTACTAGGGATACAACCAACATTATGCGAGTAACTTCCAATGCGGATCCTTTCTAGTGTACAAACAAATGATAACAACCATTTTTAGTTACAATCAGTAATCCATCAAAATCCACAGCTCCGATTTCGTTCCCGGGGTACGATATCTGAAATGACCTCGCGCTCAACTTACTACTCAAAATGCATGACTTTCCTGCAGTAACAGTCAGAGAGAAGTACCGCGTATAAGGCGATACCACTACCCAGTAATGACCATTTTATCAGTAGCAACATGCACAAAAGGTCACAAAAATGACTCAATTGATAAAAATTGATGAAAGATTTGATTTTAAAAAATGCGCTCGTCCCACAGGCTATCCCGCGCAAAAGCGCCACCGTCCGTTATGGGTTAATGTACTCATTCGCCTGATCCCCAGAAATTAGGCCTGCCATCGATATCGATGCACCGGTTTCTAATTGTATGCTTTACGGTTGTGAAAGAATTTCTGTTTAGTTTGCCTTAAACTTGTTCCGGCCGCTGTCACCTCCCACAAATCCTGTAGGGGCCGAGTTCGATCCTGATGAAGACGAGCCGACGCTGGAAGCAGCATGGCCCCATTTACAGGTGCGTGGCTCCATTTCTTATTGTCATAGGAGTTGTCATCGAATTTGTATTAGGTTGTGACTTTGCCGTGAGGCTCTTTTTCGCTGACCATAGAAGTAGCAAGCTGCTTCCATTTGCAGCTCGTCTACGAATTCTTCTTACGTTTCCTTGAATCTCCTGATTTTCAATCCAGCGTAGCAAAGAAATATATCGACCACAAATTCATGTTACGGGTAAGGTTTTCTTTATTCTGTGAATGGGTCTTCTTTTTAGACATTTTATTGATGTGGCTGTTGTAACGGAAACACTGTTGTACTATAAAGCGGTGCAGTAGTCAGAACACGAGTGCTCTTTTAGATAATTGATTGAAGACTGTGATTTGCAGCATAACTCTTACTGTTGAAATCATTTTGTTGAATTTATTTCTTTTAGTTACTGATGATTATGGATTCGGAAGATCCACGTGAAAGAGATTTCCTCAAAACAACATTACATCGGATATATGGGAAATTTTTAGGCATGAGAGCATATATTCGGTATGTTAAAATCTTTACTGCTTCATTTACGCATTTCCTTAGCGGAATGTGTTCTTTGGTGATGTCTTTTTTACGTTGCAGGAAACAAATTAACAACATCTTTTATTGCTTTATTTACGAAACAGAACGTCACAATGGTATCGCAGAATTGCTAGAAATATTGGGTAATGGTTCTGTTTTTCTCATGTTCTTGTCACTGCATATAATCTTATTTACTTCCGTTACAGGAAGCATTATAAATGGTTTTGCCCTTCCCCTGAAAGAAGAGCATAGGACGTTTCTGTTGCGCGTATTGTTGCCGTTGCACAAGGTTGGTACTTCCTTCATTTTTCTGCTGTTTGCTTTGCTTTCTCCTTTTTGAATGTTTTTCACTTATCTGTTTGTTTCTATTCAAGCTTTCACCGAAGCTTGTAGCTAAAGCACTCAATCATTATCATTTGAGTGCTGAAATTCTTGTGGGCAACAACAGAAACCTTTGTAGGTGAAGTCTTTGTCGACATATCATCCACAGTTAGCTTATTGTGTTGTACAATTTCTCGAAAAAGATCCATCATTGACTGAGCCCGTTATCATGGGTTTGTTGAAATTTTGGCCGAAGATTCACAGTCCGAAGGAGGTAATTTTCTGCGTGTTTGCTGCTGTTTTGATGTAAAGTTTTTTCCTCAAGTAGATATAGCCCCGACTTATAGGTCATGTTTCTGAACGAGCTTGAAGAGGTTTTGGATGTGATCGAGCCGGTGGAGTTCCAGAAAGTCATGGTTCCACTTTTCACGCAGTTAGCACGCTGTGTCAGCAGTCCTCATTTCCAAGTAATTTTCCATTCCATTTATATCGTGATATTGCATCACTTTCAATTGTGAGTTGTGATCTTTCTTCGTCACCCATTGGGTGTGCGTATATTGAACGAACATTTGATTAAGTTGGTTTATTTTATTTGAGCGATAATCTATTAAGCTCTGTTTCGTTACTCTGAGTTGTATAATAATGGCTTTCCTTCATGACGTTATTATGAACTATTTTAGGTAGCGGAGCGCGCGCTTTACTACTGGAACAATGAGTACGTGATGTCATTGATAGGGGAAAATGCTACGGTTATACTGCCAATAATGTTCCCGGCATTGTACAAGAACAGCAAATCTCATTGGAATAAGTAAGCTTTTTTCGGAGACAGTTACTCGTGCATTCAACTATTTTCAATGCAGCTTTCTTATTCAGAACAATTCACGGTTTGATTTACAACGCGTTGAAGCTTTTGATGGAGATAAATCAGAAGTTATTTGATGAATGCTCGCAGAATTACGCAAAGGTACTTCCAGTTTCTCATTCTTCTATTTGTTATATTTTATTTCATTGACAATTTCTGAGAATTCTCCGAGAATATCTACTTTTGATAGTGTAAGGAACTACATAACGTTCGCTAGTTTTGCTCGTGAGAGAATATTCAAATGATTTCTGGAGATAATGAAAGGGATCAAACAGGAGGAATCAGCACTTCGTATGATATATGTATACCAGTTGGCGGGCGCACACTACTGCGCGCGATTCATGGCGATGTTGTGCAAAATAGGTTTGGTCGGCACGAACACGGTTGTGTATGGAATTGAGCGGAAATTTCCTTGACTCTGCTTTCAGCTGAGCTATTGAATTGGAGAAAAGCAGAGAAGATGGCGTGATAAAAATAAGGCATTCTGGTGCTATGATACGGTTCCCATTACGGGGTAATCTACTTTGGCATTCTTTCTCATTCGATAGAGCGGACTCTGTGGATAGGAGAAGGCTCATCGCACTACAGGTACCGTAAGGCCGCGGTCATACTTTGCGCACCTACGCCTGCACCGTCGGCAACAAAATCATGTGCCTGCCGCCGATCACGGCGGCACTCTGGTGGAGCGCACCGTTTGCAAAATTCTTGACCTAATCACACTACAGCATGATGACCGCAGCGAGAGCCTGCTTCGAAATTTGCATGTAGCCTATTCAGTTTGCTTTAAGTATTTTTTTTTGATTATCCGGAACCTACAATGGTTCACTGTGCGTTTAGGACGCGAGTATGGCTTGCAGTTTTGTGAAACATGTTTCCACAACTCAGAAAAAAAGAGAAAAGAAAACGTTTTTTAAAGGATTCTTTTTTGAAACCGCTTGGCACTGTGTTGTGTGGTTAAAAAAAAAGCGTGCGGTCTTACGCACCGGACTGTTCATTTGTGGACACTGTAAAAATTACAGTTCCTTGGTACAATGGTTTAATGACAAGGGAAAAGTGGAAGTAATCCAAGCTGGCGCTATTAAAGGAAGTATATAATCCAACTAAACATGTATTAGAGTAGGCGGAGCTTTTGCAGTGGTGGGAAGAGCTCAAGCTGAAAATTTGCAATATGGTTCTGAGAGAGTAGAGAAGGAAAGAGATGGAAAAAGGAACGTAAGTCCAGTTCGCGAGGAATGGGCCCTTGCCAAGGTGGGGCGGGGGGGGGGTCGAAAGCGTAAAGTGCGCAGCACCAGCGAAAGGGACCCTTCCCACCTGGGCTTGGGCGAAAAATACGATTGAGTGTGCAGGTGTGCCTCTTTTTAGAGATGTCCCCACCCCCGCTCATTACGATAGCACCTTTACGAATGGAAAAATCTTACCATATATAGGAGGGAAAAAACTATATCGAAGGAAACTATACCGGACTTTACTGATCGGTGGACACAACTGCATAGGGAGTTTCCAAATACGAGCAGCGATTGCTATCGACCGAAATCATCGGTTTTGTGTTAGAGGGCCGGGGAGCGATGGATCACTTTAACGGGTAAATAGCACTACGAAGGTTTAAATTCCGTAGAAGCAGGTGCTAGAGATAATGAGCACTTATTTTGTAACACAGCGGTAATGGGTTGAGGTAAAGTTCAAAGAAAAGAGCAATTTAGATCAATCGGAGGGAAATCTTCTCTAGGTTATACTAATTTTTTTTGTATTGAATCGGTTCTTTGTTATGATGAAATCGATTTATTAGTATTAGGTGGAAGTTTTTTTTCTATTCTAGGAAAGGTCGTTAGAGAAGGTGCGACAAGAAGAAAAAGAGCGAAAGTGGGAAATGATTGAGCAGTGTGCGCGAAAAAATCCTAAGGTGAGTGGATTTTTTTGCCCATTGGTAGTGTTTTGGGAGAAACCTATTCCTTGGACCACATGGATAGCACTTCCAAAAATGAAAGTGTCAAATTGCAGTACTGTGAAGTGAAAGCTGTGTTCGGGGACGTGAATGGTATCTCTTGTGGTATGGAGGCGCTATCGCTCAGCTCAAGCACCTCTAATGACGACGACACCACTGTGCAGCTGAGTAAGGAGGAGATCATGCGCAATACGCTAAATAGGGTGAGTGCAGTGCTAGTTTTTATATGATTGCTAATGGGACTCACCTTCTCTGTTTACCGGCTACTAGAAATGTTTCTAATCTCTATCACAGTCAAGGCACACCCAGGAGTCGAGGAAAGTGGCCGCTTTAGTGCGACCCCCCCTTTTTTCAGGGTACTTAAGTACGACCTCCCCTCCCATCTTTCGACATCTACGTCACCTCTACAGTATCAGTAATTATTGCCGATTGCATAGTATAACTAAGTATTTTATTGCTGTAATTTTTATATTAAGCACTCAATTTCAATCATATCCTCTTACATAATCTGGTCAGCGCGTTCCGCTTATCATCTAATCTGGATTCTTGCTGACCTGTGCAATTACGACCCCCACCCATCCTGCCCGTCAAATGTGACTCTCTGTCGAGGAATACGCGACTTCCGGTGCATATTGGTTACAGCATTCGCACACAGATCTACTCACACACACGGGCCTACTACCGGTCCAGTGTGTTTGAATGTCTCATGGCGAGCTCTTGTCAAATTTAGTAGTAGTGATCTTCTAGCGAATAAGTTTTAAATGCATTAGGCATACGAAATATGAATAATAGGGAGAGAAAATCTGGAAGTGTGGTTGTTCATTTGTACGAACGCTCCTCCACCTGCTCGATAGCGTACCATACCGAGTCAATTCAACCTACTACGCGACCTTGGCAGTAACTACTATGAGTTCGAAAATCAGGCAGCACGAGGGTTCAGAAACGCAAGAAAAGAATAGCCAAGGGTGTACCGCAATGTGCTTCACCCTGCCCCGCGTTGTCCTGGCTGCCAAAAATCATGTCCACCGCAGAAGTCATCGGATATAGAAGTGGCTTCCATCACTGTTTTTGACCATTTCATTTCATTTTTATCCCATATCGCACTACTTAACACCTATACTTCCATTTAAACCATGCTTTTTCTTCTTCCGACCAATTATTTCTCCTTTTCCATAGGAGTGGAGGGGGGGGTCCCTATTTCATAAGTGATTGTAGTAGATCCAATCCTAAGATCCAAAACTTATGGTCGAGGGAAGGAAATCTGTTGTAGCTCTGCGGACATACAGTAGCGCTCAAAAGTCCTCGGCCAAAACTTTTTTGTCATAACTTTTTTTCTACTTGACCAAATTTCACAAAATTTTAATATGTGGTGCCTGAAACTATTGACAACATTTCATTCTACTTGAGCGCCGCTTGCCACTTTTCATGATTTTTTACAAGAATTTACTACAAGACCACCCAAAAAAAGTAAGAGGCTTGTTCAAGAAAAACGGCTTTCTATACAAAAACAAAAAGAGCAAGCCTCAGAGAACATTTGTATTTTGTAGAAAGACCACGACTTTTGATGACAGCGGCACAGCGGGACGCCATAGCGATGGCATGCCAAAATTAAAAAATTTCATATAACCACGTAACCTACACCGTTGCGCGCCAAAATAGTATATTAAGTATGCAGTGTCTCCAAGTACAACATACTAAAATTTCTCTTAAATCGGTGCAGTTGCAAAAAATTTACAAGTGAAAAAAACCAAGTGAAAGACCATTTCGCCGAAGACTTTTGAGCGCTACTGTACATATGTGTGTCATTTGAATATGATCCCTTCACATGCAGTATCTTCCTGGGTAGAAACCGAATCGGTCTTTATTCTGGAACACTATATTATGCAGTAGTAATTTTTCAAGTTTTAGCAAAACGTGGAAAAGGCGAATCAAAGAGAGGTCGGATTCACGCAAAAACGCAGCGAACTTCCACCGGACATGCAAACGGAGAAAGCTTTAGAAGAATACAAACGACACGATGCTTATTTGCGAAAATTGGGTAACGCTGAATGATTGCTCACTTCTTGTCGCAGTTTCACTTTATCAAGGAATCTCCTCCCGATGCTATTTATGCTCTGCTCTTCAGCGATACTAGGTGTGCAACACGATCTGTGTTATTTTAAATGCTTGATTGATTAGTGTCTATAGTGTTTACTAGGTAGTGCATTCCTGATCAATCGACGTCTCAATCGATAATCTCGATTATGCATATTGTATGATGCTGCTCTTGCTATGTAGGGCTCTGGTGTCCAGGTAGAAGGTGATGTGTGGGGTGTGAAAAGTTTCGTGTGAGATCTACAAATGTGTGAGGTATTATATGGTGATTTTTGAGTAGTGAGCGTTAAGTTATTACTGCGGAACTGATCGTTTAAGAGCATCTCAGAGTGCGGTAAAGAGCGCCCATTTCCCAATTTCTGATCAGAGCTCTACCTCATCGTTTCATTCTCATTTTCTACGTGTTTATCTCGCTCTTCTTTCTGCAATATGTTTATATCACGAACGATCTTCAATCCATGACAGTTTGCGATCACCGAATTATGATGAATATGATAATTTTCTTGATTTGCATATAACTGTCGAAACTATTCTGCAATTATTGTGCGTTTTGATACATGGGTCCTTTAACTAATGATAATTTTCTTTTTTTGAATTACTTATCTCCTTTTTCTATTTTTTCAAAGTACCGACACATAGACACGAATATGGGCATCAAACGAGGATGTGAGGCATCGATGCCGGTTTAAAGTTTTCGCTTCATAATGCTCATGTCTCCTTTCCCGTTGTTTCCTTTTCCTTTCATCCTTCCCTGATAATTACCTAATTCTTAGGCTATCTTTCTATACATGCATTAAGGTGCATTTATATCAAAATATGGCATTCTTCTGTCAAGCTCGTCCACCAGCTTTGATTCTTTTGCAATTTGTTGGAGGGTCTGCCCATTTCAAATGATTGGTGTCGTGAAGGATTTCATCAGTTGTTTTGAGAATAAGGTATAGATGCTGCTGTATGTGATTTCATGGAATTTGTTCATTAACGATAAGATAAATGTTTTATCGATTATTTCGTGGTGTATTTCATTACATTGACAGACATGGGTGTACGAAGGAACCTGAAAGACGCTCAATTTCATGAACCTTTTGCGGAAAAGTGGTTTTCGATAACGTTGTGGCTTACCATTTTTTGAATTGCTTTGCCTTCGCTGGATTGAGCTAGAAGGATTACGCTCATAAGCAGATGGCCCACTTTCGGCTATTGTTTGATTTTCAAACATTTGTCGAGAGTAGCCCCTTGTTTGAAACAAGGATCATGGAAGGATTGTGTATTCCACAGTTGTCACATCGATATAGAGTAATCATTGTCATGCGTTTCATAGTCCATGTTAATCCAGTGTTGGCAAGTGTACTTTAGAGCCCTCGCCCCGACGCCTAAAGCTAGCGGGAGCCCACCGCAACGGAAATCGCAAGCCTTGGCATCCTTGTGATATGATGGCCATCATGGGCAAAAGGAGGAGGTTGAAAAGTGCGTAGCAGGTCAGAAGGGCAAGCAAGTAAGACTGTAAAAAGGAAAGTGTTGTTTTTGACATTCTTCGCTACACGTGATCATGGGTACGAGACCAAAGAGGAGAAACGTGAGAGAAAATAGGAGAGGTGATGCCTATGAGTTCCTAGATAATAGATATGACTGCAATGGCATTTATTAATGGTGTGTCTATGATATGCATCATATCCATATGCAGTAGCGCTCAAGTCTTCGGCGAAATGGTCTTTCTCCTGGGTTTTTCACTTGTAACTTTTTTGCAACTGTACCGATCTAAGAGAAATTTTAGTATGTTGTACTTGGAGACACTGCATACTTAATATACTATTTTGGCGCGCAACGGTGTAAGTTACGTGGTTATATGAAATTTTTTTTTGGAGTGCCATCGCTACGCCGTGCCGCTGTGCCGCTGTCATAAAAAGTCGTGGTCTTTCTACAAAATATTGATGTTTTCTGAGGCTTGCACGTTTTAATTTCGTAAAGAAAGCCATTTTTCTTGACCAAGCCTGTGGTTTTGTAGTAAATTCTTGTAAAAAAACCATGAAAAGTGTCAAGCGGCACTCAAGTAGAAGGAAGTGTTGGCAATAGGTTAAGGCACCACCTACTAAAATTTTGTCAAATTTGGTCGGGTAGAAAAGGGTTATGACAAAAAAGTTTTGGCCGAAGACTTTTGAGCGCTACTGTACACGCTGGAAAAGGCGTAAGCAAGCACATTTCCTCTTGTAAACGCTAAGCACCTTGCCCCGGTTTATGACGCCACAGACGATGGAGTGAAAGTTTGGGGTGTCGCAAGTGTGGAAGTTGGGCTGGAAGTCGGAGGGAAGGCACCCTCACATCTATGTATTAGGTCGGCAACTAAGTCATTGCGGATTTCACTCATAGATGGCTTCGGTTGAATATTTAGCTTTACTGGCGTAGGCCAAATGTTAAACACATATTGTTATCTAATAGTAGGCAATCCTGTTATCAATCAGTAAAGAAAGCTCCTTGATCGGTTGCATTATTTTCGTTTGGCGTGTGCTGAAAAATGGAGAATCAAAACAATCATTTTCGTCATGTATTGCTTTATTATTTCCTTAAAGGGAAAAACGCATCACAAGCTCTCAAAAAGTTATGTGCTGTTTATGGTGCCGAAGCCTCAAAAGATCGGCAGTGCCAAAATTGGTTTGCCTGATTTCGTTCTGGTGATTTTTCTCTCAAAGATGAGAAACGCTCTAGTCGTCCAGTTGGAGTTGACAACGACCCAATCAAGGCAATACTTGATTCGGATCGTCACAGTATAACACGCGAGATTGCAGGGAAGCTGCAGATATCACATTCATGTATTGAAAAGCATTTAAAACAACTTAGGTACGTGTCAAAACTGGATATATCGGTGAAACGCATCTAATGCAACGCATTGACATCTGCGATTTGCTAAAGAAACGTGATAAAAATGATCCACTTCTAAAACGAATGATCACTGGCGATGAAAAATGGGTCGTTAACAATGATGTCCAACGAAAAAGATCGTGGAGCCGCCGAGGTGAACCAGCTCAAATAAGAGCAAAAGCTGATACTCATCAAAAGAAGGTTTTGTTGTCAGTTCCGTGGGATTACAAAGGAATTGTCTACTTTGAACTCCTACCACCCAACCAAACGATCAATTCTGATGTCTACATTGCACGATTAACAAAATTAAGCAATGCAGTTCAAGAAAAGCGACCCGAATTAATTAACCGAAAAAGTGTTGTATTCCATCATGACAATGCAAGGCCACACACATCTTTGGCCACTCGGCAAAAATTATTGTAGCTTGGTTGGGATGTTTTGCCACATCCACCATATAGTCCTGACCTTGCACCATCGGATTACTTTTTGTTTCGATCATTGCAAAATTCTTTGAGTGGTAAAAATTTCAGTAGTGATGATGAGGTCAAATCGTACCTGACTCAGTTTTTTACTGATAAAAACCAGAAGTTTTATGAACGCGGAATTATGATGCTACCTGAAAGATGGCAAAAGGTCATTGATAAAAATGGCAATACATTACAGAGCAAAGTTATTTAGTTCTATGAAAAAAAAAGGTCTTTGATTTTCTAACAAAAATCCGCAACTAATTAGTTGCCAACCTAATAATATTCCATGTAGTAGCACTACCATATAAAGAGGTACTACCGAGAGTGAATGCTCTAGGAAAGCTCGAATCAAAAATACATTTTGCCATGCTTCCCAATTGTGGAGAATTTCATATCCCATTCACCTTTATCAAATCAATTCTTCCGCATATCCTCTACCATCTGGAGCACTTCAATTTGTCCTATGTGAGAGTGGAGGTCCCTGCACGCTGGAGACATTCACTGATCATACATGTGACAAAAAACCATTGTATAATCGTTGCGAAAACTATCGGCCAGTTAGCATGACGTCCATCTTCGCTAGAGTTTTTGAAAAGATTATGAAGCATAGACTTCTCACTCATCTGGAGAAGTACAGTATGATTCCCTCTTCCCAACATGGCTTTTGTAAGGGTCGCTCTATCGAAACTGCTCTTCTCAGTTTCCTCAATGATTGAACTAAGGCTATGGAAGAGAAGAAAGAAGTTCATGTTGTCTACTTTGGGTATCCTGAGACTTTCGATAAAGTTCCTATTCCATTACTTGTGAGCAAATTGCGCTATGTTGTTTTCATCCGTTAGCTATTAAGTGGATCAGTTGTTTTTTGATGAATCGTAATTATCAAATTCGTATTGGTGATGCGCTGTCTAGCTCATGTCCTGCCACTGGCGGAATGCAAAATGGAGTTTTGTCTCCGTTACTGTTTTCAGTTTCTTGTACATGGGCTCTACCTTGCCGTGGTGTACGAGCTTGTAGCGAAGGCTGGAATACCTACTGGGTAGGGTTGGGCCGGAACCCCATACTGGCCTTCACGACCAAAGAACCCAAATTGCCCAAGCTCATGGTAGTACGGCCGCTTCCTTGAGCGACAGGAACGCCCCGGCGAGGCCATCCTGTGGGACACAAGTTGCTCAAACCACTTCTACCCATCGCCTTAGTCCCCTGCAGGCTGTCCCTGCCCAGTCCGGTAGCGCTGGATATGCAAACAGCCAGAGGCGAAGAAATCTCAGGGCCGTAGGCTACCACAGAAAAAGGACTTGAGCGAGCCATCTGATCGCTTGCACATACAATCGTCGCAGCATCAGTTCTGTGGCTCAGCTTTCGGCACTTATTGATGAAGCTAAACGGATTAACTACGATACTATCGGACTCAGTGAGACGAAGAGGAAGGAACCTATGTCGTGCACTTGGACGGATGGAACAGCTGTGTACCTTGGTGCACGAAAATTTGGTACAACATCTGGAGGGGTCGGGTTCATCGTGGCACCGCGGTTCGCCAAATATGTCACTAACGTCACGTTCCACGGACATCGACTAGCGGTGCTGACCGCCTCCCTTTCAAAGGATACCAGCTCAGCCATAATACAAGTGTATGCGCCGACTGCCGATAAAGAAGATGTGGAGCACGAGGAATTCTACGAAGAACTTGCCGACCTTGCAAGGTCGACAAAGTGCCCGCATGTCATCATCAGTGGTGACTCCAATGCAAGAGTAGGATCACGGGAAGCTGGTGAGATCTTTGTCGGTCCCCACTCAGGCGAAGAAAGAAACGAAGCTGGGCAGAGGCTGGCAAATTTCTGCGAAACCTTCCATTTCTACCACGGAAACAGCCTATTCTGCAAAGCACAACATAAGAGGTGGACGCATATCTCGCCGAACGGACAGCACCTCCATGAGTTGGACCACATCCTTTGCAATCGCAAAGCAATGACAGACGTGGCCGTTGTTCCTCCGTTCAACACTGGCGGCGATCATCGCCTGTTGAGAGCTCGATTCCACTTCGATCGTGGGTGTACACGCCTTGCTCGCGTCTTGTCCAGAAGATCACCTAGAACAGTTCTCGATGTAGCTGCCGCAGGCACGATGGCAATGGAAGAAAGCTTCGTGATGCAAGAGGATCTCGACGACGACTACGAATCGCTGGTGAACACAATAAATGGAATAAGGAGTCGCTGTCGTCACAATGCTCCCGCTCACAACGGGTGTCGCATCTCCTCGCCTACGCGGGCTCTGCTAGAGAAGCGGAGACAAATGGATCGCAGCGCTAATCATGTGGAGTACACGATCCTTAGCAGGCTGTGCAGGAAAAAAGCCATCGAAGATCATACTAACTACACCCGTACCAGGCTGCTGAGGGCAGCCGAGAAGAAAAGCAGTCTAAGGAGGGCTAGAAGAAGCTTGGTTGAGTACCATCTAACGATTCCGTGCTTGAAGGGTCCCGATGGCACCCGCACTTCGTCGAGGCCGGAAATGGAAAGGCTGGTTGTCGGATTTTACTACGATCTTTACAAATCAAGCCATGCATCCGCTCCGGCAAATTCGGATATTGGAGAGGACGTTCTGCCTATCCTGTCTCCGGAAGTGCGCCATGCAATCGATAGCATGCCTTTAGGAAAGTCGCCTGGCAGTGATGGAATCACAGTAGAACTCTTACGAGCCTGCTATGCTGTGCTGTGTATAGCGGTACGCCGCTATACACAGCATTAGCAGCGAGATTCACGCGCTATCTATTTATTTATTTATTTAGTGGACATGTGCAAGCACACGCAACAACTCAAATAATAAACACAACCAAAACAAACCAAGAACAATACCAAACTGTGTGAATTCAAATTACATAAAATCGCCAACACGTTGTTTGAAAATGGCGTACTTCACCGGGTACACATTTTTACGTAGCAATGAGTTAAAACCTGACCGTACTCTGTTTGTAAAAAACTTCAACCTGTATTTGGACTTTGCTGTATTTGTCGTTACTCTTATCGACGCTCCTCGTGCATTAGTTGGCAACACTAAAAAGAAGTTACGTGGATCTATCTTTACTAATTGTCTGAGAATTTTGAAAGTCATGAGTAGGTCATACCGGTTCCTCCTCCATTCTAGTGATTTTAGACCAAACTCAACATTTCTGACCAACCTATTAGGGATATCAGAGTATTTTAAACCTGAACACCTTAGCATTAACTTCCGCGTAAAACTATTCTGTACAGATTCCAGGGCCTGGATTTCCTTTTTTGAGCATGGGTTAAAGACCGTTCTGCCGCACTCCAAAATAGGACGCACATAAAGTTTATATGAGCGTAGCAAAGTGTTAGGGTTTTTGGTGCGAAGTGACTTGAATTAATTGAAAATTCTACGAGTACATTTGGCCACTACTGTTTTGTAATGCTTAGAGAAGTTTAGCCTATAGTCGTAATGAAAGCCGAAATCTCGTACTTCTGGCACCGATCTCAGATGGACTTGACCTGCAAAATAGACGGGTTCGAGCGAATGTGAGCCTAAGCGCATTACTTGTGTTTTATCCGAGGGTAGAACTAGACCATTGGCTTTGGACCACTCTACAACCTTGTCAATAGCAGCCTGAAGGGCTTTGTCAGAGACAACATCTTCTACCATTTGTACAACTTAATATCATCAGCGTAGATATTACACTGAACACCCAGACCCTGAAGCTCGTATGGCAGATCTGCAGTAAAGATATTAAACAGTACTGGGGAGAGAACACCTCCTTGAGGTACTCCACTACAAGCCATACGTATTGTCGAAAAGATATCTCCTACCAAGACTTGAAACGTTCTATTATCAAGAAAGTCTCTTATCCAATTCACTACCAGAGCGTGAACGCCCAGATGTTTCAATTTACGAATTAGAACCTCGTGGGACAACTTATCAAACGCCTTACTGAAATCAAAATAAACCACATCCACATTCTTTTTTGAGTCCAATGCTATCGTCCAATTATTCATACAACAAAGTAGAGATGTTTCAGTAGATCTACCAGGGCAGAAACCGTGGTGCGATTGAGAAATTATACCATGTTTCTCCATATGACTCAACAAATACTTTTTGATTACTTTTTCGAATACTCTGGCAAAAATGGAAGTCAGACTCACGGGTCTGTAATTATTGGGATCAGACAATGGTTCCTTTTTAGGAAGCGCTAAAATTATTGAGTGTTTCCACTTGCACGGAACCTCACCGCGCATTAGACTGAGATTAAACAAGAGCTCAAGGGGACCACTGAGTTCATGAATGCAGTGCTTCACAAACTTGAACGGTATATTCTCACTGTTAGTTGAGGCCGCCGAGGACCGTTTTAGCAAAATGTCGGCGATAGAGCTCTTATCGAACCATGGGGACGATTCACAGGCAGGCTTACCGGGGATAGCCAATTGCGTCGAAGGAACCGTTGTCAGTACAAAGGCGTTCTCAAAAATGTCTGCTAATACCTCTGCCTTAGCATCATCAGTGATAGCCCTATCTTGTGAAGCCGGAACTATGACCGAGATGAATGCTAGGACCCCTGTACACCACGCGAGCGAAATACTCCGAAGTTAGAACAATTTATTAGCAACACAACGAGAGGAACAAAAAAACAAAAAGAAGTAGAGGTTCGAGGGAGGCGGTGGGCTCCCTGACGTGATGATGGCGATGGACGTCGTGGGAGGCGGTGGGGCTCCTGTGCTGGCAGTGGAGGTAGGACGTCGGAGCGGCTGCGGCGACTGCGGGGGGAGAAAAAAAATGGCCTCGCTGGAACCCCCTGCTCCCTTCTTATAGGGTGGTCCTTTTTATATCAGGTCAAAACGGGCGCCATAGGGCGGGTGGTTTCCCGCCGCCAGCCCACCTACATCGATCTTCGCTTGGCGGGCACGGCGGGCCTGACCATTGACCCCGGCCGCTTGCACGACAATCTGAGTTAACAGTCACCAGCGTACCTATTCTATGTTTGTCAGAAAGGCTCGTTCTGAGAATAGCATATAATGCTTTTAGACCACCTTTAGATAGTTTTTTACCCTCTACATACGCATAGTATTTATCCAGCTTCTTTAGCCACTTCCTACCGAAAGATTGAAACTTATTCCAAAAACACCAATTTTGAGAAACTACAGCCTTTCTCCATAAGTTTTCCCTTACTGGGTCCATTGCCCGCAGGTATTTTGGCAATTGAAGTCTCTTACTTTGATCATGCTGTTTAAGTGGTATGAACAGTTCTATAGCATGGTGTAGTATTGCCAAGAACATTTCATACTTCCCATTTAAGCTATCAACGTTGTTGAAAGAACCCAGCCAGTCAACGCTTCTGAGGTACGCCCTCATCTCATCGAAGTTCGCATTCTTGTAATCTCTACGCCAGACGATTGTCTCCGACAATCCACAAGAAGAAATAAGACGAAACTTCACAGAGGAGTGGTCGCTGGTGCCTAATGGTAGACCTTTCTGTACTGAGGATACTGCAGAACTGTCACTGCAAAAAAGCAAGTCCAAAAATGAAACACCCCTTGTAGGAAAAGGTACGAGCTGAACAAAACCATGGGTACTAAACATGTGGAGGCCTGTGGAGTTATTCATGTGAGACTGGGATGCTTCTGGGTCAAACAGCTGAGGGAGATTGAAGTCACCCGCAACTACGCTAATAGCATTGCATGAACTCAAATCACTAATTGCCTTGCTGAGCTGACCAGTTTTAGACGATGAGCAAGATGGAGCTCTATAGACCGCAATAATTCTGTATTCTGAAGAATGAAACATCATGCTAATATTTCGTACGAATCCTTAACCGACTCACAAAATATCACATTTGCCGAATGAGGCCTTCTGACCATGACCGCAACTCCACCACCTCTTTTTCGCAATCTGTCTGAGCGATAAACCTCATATTGTGTTGCAACCATACCAAGAAATGAAGCCGTGTCGATTTTAGAGTTCAACCATGTCTCCGACAATATAGCTAGGTCGAAGTCTTCCTTACAAATAAATGCAACGAAAGCATCAGCATTTCTAACCAACGAACGGATATTAGATAATAAACACTTTACAGAAAACTGATCAAACGGCAGATTATTCACAAGTTTTTCGGCAGCGAGTTTCTCAATTTGTCATGAGTAGAACAGACAGTAGGAGCATTAACGGAATTTGGACTATTCCCAGAATTAACGGAACCCGAGTTATTTGCTCTGTTGGCTAGACGTGCTTCGCGCAACTGGTCTCTTTCTTCTTTCGACAAAGATGGCCGGGGGAAAACCCCCTTATTAACGAAAGAGCGCAGGCGCGGAGCTCGCCTGACCGCTAGCTTTTGAAATCTAGATGCAGGCAGGACAACTTTAATGAGACGAGGCCGGTCGGGATTAGGTCGGCCCATGCGGTAAACCGTGACAGGTACACATTCAATTTCTAAATGGTTTAGCACCGAGTTAACTGATTGAAAATCGTGATTTGCCCTATCAATAGATGAAGTAGATATCAACTCCGGTAAGCCAGCAATAATAACAGATCTCTGTTTTTCTACATCACTTTCACTAACAATCGAACGAGATTCAGCAATAGAGGAATTAACAACATTGATTTGAGACTCCTTTTGCTCAATGATTTTCTCAACTTATCCTCTAATCTGAGCTTCTCATTTTCTTCTGCAAAGGTATTACACCACCTCCTCATTGTGTCCATTTGGTTTTTAGTTTCTAACAAGACCTTCAAAAATAATTTAACATAGGCTGGCGCTCCAGGCGCACTGCATTCAGCCAACAGCTTTGACCATTCTTCCGTTTTTTCCGGCGACGAGCAGTCAACGTGCTTCCTCTTTGTCGCTGGAACTGAGATCGATCGCAGTGGGCTGTTCATGATGTGTGACCAAACAATCAATTTTGATAATGCGGGCTGAGCGGGTACAAAGTTCAAGATTGTGACGACCAAAATCAGCAGAAGAAAGCAGAACACTGATAAAGAGAGCTTCCCTACGAACTCGCAAAAGTAACTCGTGAAAATACACCTGAGCTGGTGGCTTATTAACACGCCATTTCAATTCCCGCCACAAGGAATCTCGATGTCGAATGTCGAAGGCGCCAATGAGATCGATCGATGAAATTGACTTTTCAGACCAGAACAGCAGGAATAACTCTTAGTAGTCCGATAGAAGAGGCACAGTCAGTTCAATGAATGGAATAGTACCGGATACAGAAAGTCTTGAAGCTTTCCTGATGTCCGTGACAAAAGAATACCAGCAAAGAAGTCCGTGGGGGCGATCAATACGAGAGCAATGTCAGCCACCGCCGCTCAGTACGGATGTTGGCGGGAGAATGACAAAGTGCGAGGTACCAGCAGCTTGGAAGCGATCAAAAACAGTCTGCTGTTTAAGAAAGGGGACAAGGAAGACTTGTCAAATTACCGCCCTATCACTCTACTGCCGAGTGCGAAGGACTTTAGATGAGGCACAACCGGTCGAGCAGGCAGGGTTTCGTCGAACATTCAGCACCCTGGACCATATCACCACGTGTTGCCGCTTGATAGAGGTAGCTCGTGAACATCAAATGCCTCTCGTCTTCACATTTATCGACTATAAGAAGGCATTTGATTCTGTGGAACCAGCCTATGTATGGAAATCGCTGGAGGAGCAGGGAGTGGAAAGACGGTATATATGTGCTCTACAACGGTGCTGTACTGGCTGTACAACAACCATTCGACCTTTTGCAAACGATCTCGAGGTGAAAATCGAAAAGGGGGTCCGGCAAGGAGATCCGATCTCACCAAACCTATTTTCGGCGTGTTTAGAGTCCGCCATACGTCGATGTGAGTGGACCAATTTTGGTATCAACATAGACGGCAGACAGCTGAACCATCTCCGGTTCGCAGACGACCTGGTGCTGATCACGCATACGATGAACGACGCATCGGAAATGTTAAGCAGTCTCAACCGCGAGGGAGCCAAGGCGGGGCTCGCTATCAACGTCTCAAAGACGAAGGTAATGAGGAACACTTTCGCTCCACCAGGCTCAGTGCGCCTCAACGGGAATGCACTCGAGGAAGTAGCGGAATATGTGTATCTGGGCCGGTCTCTCAATATGAGAAGCGATCTCAAGCCGGAGATCCAGATACGTCGCAAGGCAGGTTGGTGTGCATTCAATTGCATCAAGAGTGTGATCGACGACACCAACGACATCAAACTTCGGGCCGAGCTGTTCAATTCAGCTGTACTGCCGGCGCTGTGTTACGGATGCGAGACCTGGACACTGACGGCGTCGATGGAAAAACAGTTGAAAACGACACAGGCTTTGCTTGAACGGCGGCTGCTGGGATTCACGCTTACCCGGCACGGGAGCTTGGCCTGCACAACTCTGACATCAGAGCCATGTCTAGGATGAAGGATGTGCTTGCATATGCCGACGAATCAAAACATCGCTACGCATGGCATCTGATGCGATGCACCGATGGCCGATGGAGCTCTGCCACGATTCGTTGGTACCCGAGAAACCTCAAGCGCCCACGCGGCCGACCGCCTACACGATGGTTCAACTCGATCGCACTCAGAAACAATGTCGTTGATCCAGCTTCATTACAGCTGATTGCCCATCGGACGACTGTGGCGCAAGATCGTTACAAATGGAATAGAAGTTGGGACCCGCGCAAAGTCAATCGTTTGCTGAGGAACGGGTCGCCTAAGTAACCTAAGTAAGTAAGTACTGTTTTCAGTTTGCACATGCGATCTTCCTGGTCCTATTTCCGCATCTGGGGTTTCCTGCGCGATGTATGCCGACGACATCAAAATCTATAAGGTCGTCGATGATGGAAAAGATAGAAAAAATCTCCAAGGAGTGATCAATTATGTTAAGCCGGTCTGCCAAGTGGGGCATGCCGCTTGCTGTCGATAAATCCAAAGTGTTTAGCATAGGCCGGAATAATTGAGAGATCAGCTATGTGTTAGGCTTGCAACGGCTTCAGCACGTAACAGGAATTCGCGATCTTGGCTTAAAGTTTTACAATGAGCTAACGTTCGATAACCATTGCAAGGACATTGTTTCCAAAGCCATGTGCAGGATTTGCAACATATTCACAGCTGTTTATTCAATAGATCCTAAAGTCTTTACTCGTGCATATAAGACGTACTTCAGGCCAATATTCGGAATGGGAACGACGATTTTCTTTCTTACCAAGAGAAATACATTCGTCTTCTAGAAAGCGTGCAAAATATTAAGTTGATCGGAAAGTTTTGATAGGGTTGAGATTTTTTCTGTTTTATCTTATAACTCAGCAAGCAAAGCAAGTTAATCAACAATATAATAACCATTGTTAGTTACAACATTGTCCCACCTAACGGACAGGTCAGCACTCCCTTCTCCCATGGTCAAACTGGGAAGATTGGGAGTCAAAGAAGTCACCGACCACTTGTTCAAGGTGGTCACGGCTGACACATTATTTTTTTACTAGGAAAGCCCTGAGGGGCCGGAACAAGTGGTAATTTGAGGAGGCAATATCAGGTGAATAGGGTGGATGTGGAATCGTGTCCCAACCTAGCTCCTCCAATTTTGCCCAGGTCTCTCTCATAGGTAAAGAGGTCCGTCCAAATTGGAGGAGCTACGTTGGGACACGGTTCCACATCTACCCTATTCACCTGATGTTGCCCCTCAGATTACCACTTGTTCTGGCCCCTTAAGGTTTTCCTAGGAAAAAAACTATGACCACCTTAAACAAGTGGTCGGTGACTTCTTTGACTCCCCATCTTCCCAGTTCTGGGAGAAGGGAATCGCTGACCTGTCCGTTAGGTGGGACAATGTTGTAACTAACGATGGTTATTATATTGTTGATTAACTCGCTTTGCTTGCTGAGCTATAAAATGGAACAGAAAAAAATCTCAACCCTATCAAGACTTACCGATCAACCTAATAGCTTCACTCGCAAGCTTACTATGCGCTGTTCTGGCTTAAGTCATGAATTTATTCCCAATGATGTCGAACGCCGTCGCATTTTCTCCGTGCTCAGTTTGCTAGCTCGACGAAGAGTGTATGACCTTGTGATGGCATTCCAAATCCTCATTGGTAAGGTAAGGTGTCGTTGGATGCTCGCAAATTTTTTTCAAGAGTTATTTCTAAAACTAGAACGCAAAGCATCAGAATCAAGGTTCCGTTGGTTAGATCCCAAGTCGGATTCAAATTCTTCTCTATTAGGGTTCTAGCTATTCTCAATAAAGTACTCCGTAACGGCATCATGCATTTTTCTCTGAGCTCCTTCAGATGTTTGGCCAAAAAACATGTGTTGACTTGGATTTCTCGTGTGACGGCAGTGTGACGTTTCTACACCTCTTTTTTACTCCATTCGTTCTCGCCTGTTCATGAAATTTTCGTTTTTTTGTTGTTGATTGCTCATTTTGATTATACTATTTCCCATGCTATCGATTTTCACTTCTGAGAATGAAATCGTTTGCATGAATCAGGAAAGGTACCCGTGGTAAGGGTTATCAGTCAAGGCATATATACCCCTGTGTATCTGCGATGCTTGAGGTAGAGTGCAGGAGAATAGGACCTGATATCATACCTTTGTGGCTCTTGCTGTAGTATTACCGTAAAACAAAGCATCTGTAGATGAGGAGTACACACAATTTATCAAGAAATTTCACATAGGTTGACAAATAAAGTGAAAAAGATAGGTTCAGAGCAACTCGCAAGATGATGGATTTTTAGGTTTTTTGAAGAATTGGGTGGCTCGCGCTCAAGAATAAAAGAATTAAGTTCTTGTAGGTAATCATTTCCTTCTGTGGTATGCGCTACACATTGCATTCGAAATCGTGTTGGCAGGTGAATGCGAGTTGACCCATACAATGACTTGCGGGGCCAGTCAATGTAGAAGTCAGTGCTTTTATCGTTTCAGACAAATCTGATATCAGTTCACCGATCCCGGACGGATGGCAGGCTCGGTTGGCCTGGGCGGGCGTTGATGAAGTATTTGATGACCGCACCATGAGAATGAAAGTGCACCCCATCTGCTACTAAACCTCCTTTTACTTACACTGCACCACGTACTTGCACCTGACCTCCATAACACGTGACAGGACATAAACGGAAATGTAGAGTAGCGCTTGATAGTCTCAAGCCGAATCTTTTTTTGCCGTAATTTTTTCCGCTGGGCGGAGGTGGTGTAGTGATCATGGTACGGGGATCAAATCCCGCATCAACGCCCGCCAAGGCCAACCAAGACTTCGATCCCTCCGGGGTCGGTAAATTGGTACCAGGCTCGAATGGGAGGATAAAAGCACTGACTTGTACATCGGCTGGCCACCGCAAGTCACTGTATAGGCCACATCACATTCACCAGCCATCACGATCTGAATGGAACTAGAATGTGCGGCGCATTCCATAGAAGGGATTGATCAACGTCAAAAACTTTATCCTTATCCTTAATTTGTTCCGCTAAACAAAATTGGCAAAGTGATGGTATGTTGTGCTCAAACCTATTGTGGATATTTGCTACCCCTTGGGTTCCGTTAGACTATTCTCATATTGTTTGAAAAACAGTTGCGACTCCAAAATATTTATTCAAAAGACTCAAAAGACCCCTCAAAAGTCTCGAAAGTCTTGAAAATATTTTTGCAATATTTCGGCGTATAACGCCTTCTTCAGGCCTGAAACTGTGGTGAGCTAATTATATATGATATAATTGCTTACGGCCCCGTCCCAAAAATATTTTTGGCGTGACCCACCCTGCCAGAGACGAATGGTGCAGGAAATGATAAACCCACCCGGTCGCACCCTTAAATAGTGAGGAAGTTACGACAGTAGATATGAGAGAGATCATGCAGTAATCAAAATGATTACTGTGATCAAGTGAAGATATGAAGAATGTCACGTAGTTCGTCCTTACTATTTATTTCTGGTGATAACCGCTTTATTTCAAGGGCCTCAAGAATTTTTCTTTCTACAGGATTGTCTATTGAGCGGTGCAGTACTTTAATACCGATTGTGGGGGGTGTTTCATGGGCATGTACCTTTGGAGAAACTGCTATTGGGATAAGATGATGGGTTTACTAATGCTCTGCGGTGTTCATCAATGCGTTTGTAGAGCGGTCTCTTAGTTTCTCCAACGTACTTTTGCCCACATCCTTGGCATTCTATTAGATATACCGTTCCCCGGAGCTGGCATATTTTATGGTCGGAATATTAATCGTATTGGGAGCTTTGAGTTCTTGACCACACTGTTGACCCTTGATGCCGTTCTTTCATTAATATATTAATGAAAGAACGGCATCAAGGGTCAACAGTGTGGTCAAGAACTCAAAGCTCCCAATACGATTAATATTCCGTCCTCCGCCCAATCTCAAACGTATACTCACATATTCAAGGGTTTACGAGGATAGATGTGGAAGAGAGGGATGCAGTTACTGTGATGACCATAAAATATGCCAGCTCCGGGGAACGGTATATCTAATAGAATGCCAAGGATGTGGGCAAAAGTACGTTGGAGAAACTAAGAGACCGCTCTACAAACGCATTGATGAACACCGCAGAGCATTAGTAAACCCATCATCTTATCCCAATAGCAGTTTCTCCAAAGGTACATGCCCATGAAACACCCCCCACAATCGGTATTAAAGTACTGCACCGCTCAATAGACAATCCTGTAGAAAGAAAAATTCTTGAGGCCCTTGAAATAAAGCGGTTATCACCAGAAATAAATAGTAAGGACGAACTACGTGACATTCTTCATATCTTCACTTGATCACAGTAATCATTTTGATTACTGCATGATCTCTCTCATATCTACTGTCGTAACTTCCTCACTATTTAAGGGTGCGACCGGGTGGGTTTATCATTTCCTGCACCATTCGTCTCTGGCAGGGTGGGTCACGCCAAAAATATTTTTGGGACGGGGCCGTAAGCAGTTATATCATATATAATTAGCTCACCACAGTTTCAGGCCTGATGAAGGCGTTATACGCCGAAATATTGCAAAAATATTTTCAAGACTTTCGAGACTTTTGAGGGATCTTTTGAGTCTTTTGAATAAATATTTTGGAGTCGCAACTGTTTTTCAAACATTCAGATAACCATGAGACTCCGGAACAGCACAATATTAAAGTATTCTCATATTCTCGTAGATTTTTATAAGCGTATTGTCATCGGAAATGGCGGAAAAGCTCAGTTAGTAAAAACGGGTTTCTTTGGAAGTATTAGGTCTATGCAGAACAAATGGCCGAAACGGACCACTTTCTTCAAAACGCCATAATTTCGCTCAGACACAACTTTATTTGTCGAAATAAAAACTTCGAATCTACACAACCTTGCCAACGATCTGGTAAAGAAAATATGCCATCATGATCAAATTCTGGTTTGCGAAAATTAATGAAGTCAACGATGGCATTTTCAACATGCATCGTTTCGGCGAACTCCTTCTGACCCAAGTTTGCATCGAGAACCGGGAAAAAGTGGTAATTCGTTAGAGATAGGTCTGAGGAATAAGGGGGGTGAGGGAGAGTCTCGATCAGCTTCTGCCGGGTGACTTGCGAACTGTGGGGTTTTGCGTTGTTTTGCGCACCCAGTAAAAAAATGATGCAGTTAGGCATCGAGCCTCTCCCTCACCCCCCTTATTCCCTAGACCTATCCCTGACGGATTACCACTTTCTCCGGGTTCCCGATGCAAACCTGCGGCAGAAAAATTATGCACGGTAAAAATGCCATTCTTGACTTTATTGATTCTCGCAATCCAGAATTTGATCGTGATGGTATATTTTCCATACCAGATCGTTGGCAAAATACTGTAGATTCGAATGGTTTTTATTTCGACAAATAAAGTTGTGTCTGAGCGAAGTTATGGCCAATTACGTTTCGGCCATTTATTCTGCATAGACCTAATACAACACCAGCAAACCGTGGAATTAACTTTCGTGGGGAAAGCACTGCTGCATTCTAGGACGGCATAGAGCAGTGAGCTTCTCAATGACTGTATGAGGCAAGGCGTTCTATTTCCTATTAGTTTGGCGCATTTTTTTCCTCTAAATCGACTAATCTTCAGTGGACAGCGTCCTCAACCTCTTCCCACATGTGTTCTACCGGATTCGAGTATAGGGATTGGCTTGGCCACTCGAAAAGTGGGACTCTGGGACTGGAAGACTTCCTTCACTTTTTAAACGTGTGCTTCGGACCGGTAGCTTGCTGCAGAATCCATTCAGCAGGCATGCTTAGCCTCGTTAGCCTTTCTCTGCCGTCGTTCCTCTATCTTCAAAATGAGACCAACACCTGGCAATGAAAATGCCCTATAAACCGCCACAGATCCTCGACCATGCTTGGCTGTGGGTTTCATGTACTTGAATTGAGCGTTGGCCGAAGGGGTGCTTCGCATATTAGATACCATCACTTCCGAACAAATTGTACTTGCTTTCTTTGGTAAGAAGGACTTCGCCACAATCTGCTGATCTTGTGAGATGACGCCGCGCTGGGCAACTTTGCGCTTATTCTTGAGTGTTATGAAGGGTTTCTTGACTAGACGTCTTCCGTAGATTCCAACATTATCTGGGCTCCTACCCACAATCTGTCGACTGATTTGAATGCAGTGCCATCCAGAGAGCTTAGCGACGATGTCCACAGCCGTGAGAAAGGAAACGGCTTATAGCGACGAATGATCCGTCTGTCTTGTATGGAAAAAGCGAAGCGAAGTCTTTCCGTTCTCTCTGCATTACTATTGGAACCTCCGACCTTGACCGGTTTTATATTCGACGATGTCGTTTGATGGAGAAGCTCCACAATGCTTGAAATAGCGATGACCCACATTTCGGACTTCTTCATCAATGTCGCATCACGAACACGTTGGCGGATTTCAGCTCATCTAACAATTATTAGGTTGATTCATAATAAATCGGACAAATTGACCAATTTTAATCATTGTCGTACAACTGTTTTACGACAACAGGGATTCACTTGAAATATACTCCATCTTTATCGATGACCTTCTGCCACGGTATAGGCAGATCATGGATGCCCTTGCTCCGGAAGGCCGGAAGCTGGAGCTCGAAGAAGTTGCCGAGTGCCGCCTTGACCTCGTCGCGAGTTTTGAAGTCTTGGCCGTCCAGGTGGCGTTGGCTGTGGGAGAAAAGGTGGAAATCTGAAGGGGCCAGGTCTGGGGAGTACGGTGGGTGTGGAAGCACGGAGCAACTGTAAGACAGCACCTCGGCCTTGGTCGATCTTGCAATGTGCGGTCTCGCGTTGTCGTGCTGGAAGTAGACATGTGACTGCCGCCGTTGCGAACTTTGGACATTTGCCTTCAATTCTCGTAATTGACTAACGTAGACGTCGGCGGATACTGTTGTATCTTCATCGAGCAGCTCCCAGTACTCTACGCCGTGTACGCTCCACCAACCGCGGTTTTCGTCTTCGATGGAATAGTCGCCTGACGCAAACTTCGAATGCTACAACTACAGTGTACTTCTGCCGGGGGCATGCTCCTTGTGAACTTCTATCAGACGTCTGCCGATATCCGCGGGTTCCTGGCCAGATAGCGATATAAATATTATGACGTTGCGGATGTGGTCTCTGGACCGCTTGAAATCGTGCGGCATTGTGGCGGAATGAATTTACTTTGGAGTGATTATTTTGCGGGACTTTGAAGAGCTTTTCATACTCATTCCAACGGTGCCCCGCGCGTCCATTTTCGTTAATTCGTTACTGAGTTATGATCTCTAGAAATCATCACTACCATTTGTCCGATTTACTATGAATCAACCTAATACTTTAAGCGCGCCAGCCGTGACACAAATGCAAATAGGGCGTCAAAGATAGGTTTAAGTAGAAAAAAGGTCAAGATAGTAAGCATAGGAAACTGGAAAAGCCGCTGATGTGACAAGAACTTGTATATAACCACGCATTTTATACAGTTTCGTGTCATAGCTACATATTTCAAATGCATACCCTCAGGTAGAAGATACTAAAATTTAACCTGGATTGATCTGGTAGAGAAAAGTTGGAGCCGAAGACCTTTGAGTGCTACAGTACATCAGTGGAATCAGTCAGGACCCTTTATACCTTTTCACCCATATTATTTTGGATGTATGTCGTTAGGACAGAAAAATCGCGATGAGGCGTTGCGCCCGCGATTTCGGCACGAATCGCCCGTTTCTAACTGGACCAACTCTCTGCTTCAACGCGTTATTAGGTGTGTATCTGTATTATCCGATCTTTTCTATTCTTTTTGTATCCTAGCTTTTTTATAGGTGCTAATATAGTCATGGGAAAGATCAACATTCGTTGCTATTTTTGCCTAGGTCTTTAGCCTAAGTCTTAGTTTACGGGCAAGTCCTTTCCTCCCTAGAGTAAGGTGTTGAGAACAGTAGGAAGTTCGTACTCTGTATTGGTTGTTATTTTTATATGACTGTCCTGCGTCTCTCACTTTGTCGTGTTGCATAATCGATAGTAGTGTGTCATCTTATTGATCGTTTTGTGTGAGCTCTTCCCCACTCATGTGTAGCATGTTCCTTCCATGCATTGTATTGATTTGCGCGTCACAAAAGCCCGCGAAAAGGGGGAAGCATGGAGGGAGAGCATCCGTTCAAGTTAGTCTGGTACCGATTGTGACCGCAGGTGGTGGTATCGTCGCAAATTGAGTGGATTGTAGTCCATCGAGTTATTTGTTCAGACGATCGTGACCGCGAGGGCGGTATTGAGGAAGTTCTCGTGCAACGAGGCAATCAGTAAAGGGGTAGATAGCATATAGGAAGAGAATTCGGGACGTACTTGAACGGACCATTGTTACGATTCCTTGCCTTAACTCATCACATTCTCTTGTTACTTCTCTTACCTGGAGAAGATAAATTTGTTGTACCTCATCATCATTATGTGCGAATTCAATTATTTGAGTCTCAGTCTCACTGACTAAGCTTACTCAATTATTTGTATCTCATATTTGTTGCCTTGAGAAGTCTTGCATTTTATTTTTGCGGTCGTAGCGTACGACATTAATTTGACTTGAATTGAGTGTGCGACTGTCTCAAAAGGTCAAAGTTCATGCCTACCTCGACTCGTTCTAAGTCGTCACTCTGCGAACGTAGGGGTGAAGCCGGGGATGGGGAGTGTGTACCCTTACGTCAGGATTTCGCATTGCGGTATGTCGCAAGCAAAGCAGTGCGGACGAGCTTGAGGTGCCTTTTGGGTCTCGGAGCGATTACAAGTCAACTTCGTATCGCGTCGCTAGTATTAGCGTGTAATCGTTCGAAGACCAACTACCACGACAAGCATAGCTCGCACACACTACGTCGCACGTCGCTCGGCGTCGTGCGAAGTCCTGACGTAAGGGTATACACCCAGGGAAGGGGTCTTCGGCGCTGGCGGAACTCAGCCACAGGCCCACCGGCCCAACAAAGGCGTTGGAAAACATATTCACTTGAGTATACAAATGATGGTTGTGGAACAATTTCGAGTGACATGACAGCACGACAATAAGTGGATACCCGAAACTATCGCATATTAGCACCTTTTTATACATTTTGAATTGTAGTGCAGTAAATTCTACCACTCCAGTCATGGATAGGAGAGTGCTTTTTCCCACCCTGAAGTACCACAGTTCTTTTCGTTTCCTTCTAGTATTAAGTGAAGTGTGTGAGCTTGATTATGCAGTAAAATGTTTTGCAAAATGCAATGCAATTCATTCAAACTTGCAGCATTTGGCTTAATTCAACTTTTGCCTTTCCTTCTGTTGTTTACTGTTTACTTTCACCATATGCCCTATTTTTCTCATGTTTCGCAATGAGAAAAAACTGATTATTTGACAATTTGTAGAAGCAGTGTAGCTCTGGCGCAAGTGCGCTGCCTCAGTCGGAACTGAACAATTCCTGCACGATCGCCTGCAGTACGCGGCCGCGCGATTTTTCTGTCCTAACGACATACACCCTGTTATTTTTTACAATTCGCAAGACGGCGGCAAATCACGGCGTATTGTCCTGCAAATCGCATGGGCATGCAACTCAATACGGGTTTCATGAAACGAAGAGAAGAGGCATATGGAATGTGTTTGCTTACGCGAGTGTTGTCTACTAGTCGTTCTTGGACTTGTAGTAACTTGAGAGATCTCATACCGTATCAACTGAAAGAATGCTGAAACGATTTACCTGTTCGCACTTTTACTTTCAGATGCCATCAGATTTTTCAGAGGAATTCACAGGCGTCTTTTTGGTCTCCATTCGGAAGGCGAGGACGGAAGATGGGGCAGACGGTTGTTTCACTGGCCATTTTAATCGCTATGTCATCAGAGAAAATAAAATAAAATAAAATATAAAATATGTCATCAGAGAGATATTTAAGATTGTGCATTCACATCAGTATCCAACAATCTCATCGCTGCCGTAAGCAGAACATTCCTGCACTACTGGAGTACCAAGTTCACAGGTTTGAGATGAATAGTGGACACGGTAATGAAATCCGCGAAGCTATCATTCTAGTGAACTTATCTGTTCTAACAAGGTTTTTCACGTGGGCATCAGGAATAGATACTATAATGGAACTTGAACGTTGTACTGGATGATGCATTGGTGTTGCTGGGTGGCATATTTTGGTTGAGCCACGTTTTTGACGTTTCATTTTTATCAGAAATTGGCCTTTTTGGTTGACCCATACACTGGTAATTTACGGTGGTCGGCAACGTTTGGGCTAGATGTTTCTCTCAGGCGAGCCTGCCATAAATAAGAAGGCCCAGAGCAGAAATTTGATTGATTCGAGGAGAATTCGATTAAAACGACCCACACGACGTCTTCTGACAGCTATTATTGGTATATTGACGTCACTTCCATGATTATGCCTTTTGACGCCTTTTAGCCAAAGGTGACTTACTGGTACCATTTACACTTTCGAAAAATTTCAGATGGCTACCACATTTCCTTGGATGATAAACATGT
Organism: Trichostrongylus colubriformis; assembly: GCA_963978905.1. Taxonomy (NCBI): domain Eukaryota; kingdom Metazoa; phylum Nematoda; class Chromadorea; order Rhabditida; family Trichostrongylidae; genus Trichostrongylus; species Trichostrongylus colubriformis. The sequence continues at coordinate 20,825,908 of OZ022258.1, read as the reverse complement.
TCGAAAGGTTTCTGAAAGTATTCATCTTCATACTGTACTTGTTCGATACGGGATACGATACTTGTTCTTCATACTGTACTTCCAAAGAGAAGAGCAACAACGGTAAAGGTGGAAAATACCATGTTCCAAATAATTTCGCGTGGTTCAAAGTGACGATTGTTCATTGTAGGCAGAGCAGTCGAGAGACCCCATCCCAGAATCCGTTGTCATGATGAGCGTCATCTTCGATCCACGTAGCTGCTCATGTGCTTACGCAGACAGTTCGTCGTCGGGATTTTTAGAGGCCGCGGTCATACTTTACGTGTCTGTATCAATTGGCGCCAGTGGTGGATGCGACGGCGTCAATCTGACAACGCGCACCGTTAGGAAAATGCTCGACCCAACCACACTACAGTATGGTGATCGTGGCGAGAGCCCAGGAATTCAAATTCGAATATGGCAGAGTACGACACTAAGTCACGATTCGAAATCGAAATCGTGGGCTCCCGCGACGATCACCATACTGTAGTGTGGTTGGGTCGAGCGTACATATTGCAAACGTCATCCATTTTGACACAGGTGCCGGCTTTAATTGACGCAGGCATGTAAAGTATGATCGCGGTTCAAAGCCGAGATTTGTGCTTTGGATTCGGTGTACGGGACCTTCAATGCTTCGTCCATAGCGGAGGACCGTTCATTGTTGCAATAGCCAACATGTGCTCCGCCACCAACAAAACAACGCACTACTTCAAAACAATTTGAATTTCTACTCTATCACGAAATTTCGAGCACTGACTTCTCGAGAGCGAGCTGCATCATAGCTGTTACTTATCCGTTGTAAATACTAATAATGGCGAAAGTTCAGATCATAGCAGTGTAGTGAAAGTGGAAAAGGCAGCGGAACCGAGGGGCTGGATACGAAGCGAGACCTTGCTTGTCTTTCCATACCACAAGGATTCTTTTCAGTGGTTTCAAAAAAGCTTCCCTCGTATTGCTGTCAGGTTAGTTCCATTCAGCAACAGAGCTCATTTCCGTGTTTTTAACGACACTGCCAGCTGTTCGCTTACAGCACTCGGGGTCACGGCTGCTGGCGGTTTTCATTTATCGCTTGCATAGACGAGAATTTTTAAATTTCGCTTTTGAGTTGAGGAAGATGGTGCCATCAGGATGGTGGGAGGAACTGCTCGACAATCACGTAGTGACTCAGTATTGAGGATATCGCTGTGCGGAACGTATGACCTCTCTCTTTGACGATCTTTTATCCTCAGACTTGACGACGGGCAAGGCGCTTTCCTAGAGCTAAAGATTCGGAGGGGATGTGGAGTTATCCTGCAGTTTTCTTCCCGTTTTCCAGTTCTCACATCTCGGGAACACTACGAATCAGCAAATATCATTCATTCCCCTATTGAACCAAATACGATCCTTCCCTGTTGAGATTGTATTTGGTTCAATAGGGGAATGAACCAAATACTCGTCTTATGCCTGATCTTGTGCTAAGAGCTGGACAGCCATTCGCAACGATGGCAGAAACGGGTTGATAGTTAGTGAGGTCGTCAAAATACTTGTGTAGTACGGGAATTTACGTGCCCCATCAAAGGCCAACGAAGGAAGTTCACATCAACCTGGAAGACTCTCGCTGCCGAAGAGGCGTTCATGCTACAAAGTACTGAAACGTTTCACTATAGCAGTATTATTTTATTATTCAGAATTTCAGAGATTGTCGAACTAGTATACCGTAACCGTAATCATAAAAATCTTCAGTATTCTTGAAATTTGTATGTAGCCTACTAAGCAAACACAATAATCTCTGCTGAGATCTCAAGATGATTCAAAGGAACCGTGCACTGGGAAATGAGTTCCTCTTTTACTCACATATTTATTATATGTATTTGCTTAATAAGAGTTCATGCGAAGTTTCACGAGAAAAGTGTGAATCCGGCTTGATACAGCTGCTCATAATGGCGGACCACGGCAGACGAAAATGGGAATGTTCATGTAATCTTCTGTCTAACTTAACCGGGTTCTCACTTTTTCGAGTGAAACGTTGCATGCGGTCCTTATAAAGCAGGTACTACATAAATATATGGGTAACAAGGAAATTCATTTTTCTGTGCACAATTCTTTTGACTGTACCTCTGTCAGCACAGAGCAGTTCTGTGATTTCTCATAGCCAGATCGAGCCGTTCATCCACTTCCTGAATCCACCTTCATTGCGAAATACCAGCATTCCCATGTAGCTCGGGCGATGTCGTTAGAGACAAGTGGCAGGACATTCGAATCGGGATCGCTCGAAGGGGGCTGCACTTATTCGAGCGTGATCTATTCACCAGGAGATCACAACGATCAGGGTACTTGTCGCACGCGGTGTATACCATAGGACAGAAAATTCGCTTTCCGGCGCCCGGTGTGCTACGCGAAGGTGCGCGATATGCGCACCGTATTGGATGGGTCCTAAAAACGGTGACCCAGGCCTCTGTTATCGTTTCAGGATCAACCAATATGACGCTCGTAGCTCGCACCATCAAGACGCGCGGTAAATGAACCTTGGAATTTTCTGTCCTAGTCAAGGCACATTCAAGTGTTAAGGAAAATGGCCGTCTAAGTACGACCCCCTCAACAGAGGCTCAAATACGATCCCCCTGTCAACAACTACATAATCTCTACGGTTCCAGTTACTACTGCCGTTTGCATGGTATTTATTATTAGGCATTTTCTGAGTATTGTTCTGTCCCAAAGTCTCATGTCAGTCTAAATGTGTGAAAAATCTTAAGCCGTTTGGGTGCGGTTACTGCATTAGCGATGAAATCTGCCAGTTCCGGGAGTCGTTGTACCCGGTAGCATGCCAGATGTGGGCAAGGAAAACTAAAAGACCTCTTTCCAAATGACTCCACGAGCATCGCAGGGCCTTGCAAAACTCCCAACTTCACTGTAAAAGTACTGCACTGAGAGCACAGTAAAAAGAAACTGGAGGCACTGGGAATAAGAAGACTATCGCCAGAATTAAATAGGAAAGACGAGCTACGTGACTCTTCTCACTTAATCGCATGACTGCAGTGGCCTGCACTGTGGAATGAATGTGATATCACATATCACGATAGTCATAGCACATCTACGCTTGAGGGTCAGCTCAGGGTGGGTCAACCATTTCTGCTCCACTTCCAGCATTCGGTAAACTAGAGAACGCAGCAGCAGTGAGACAATCGGATATAGATCTGCTGACTCCTAGATCTGCTGACACCTTTTATAAAGTGTTAATACACGAAATGAAATAAATTGCTTTATTTCAAGCTTGAGAAAGGCGCTTGGGGCTGAGAGCTTGTCAACAGGCTTGAATTTCTTTCGCACTATTTTGTGGAACCTTATGACCAAGTACAAAATCTGAGAGCTGCACATTGTATTTCATACATTTAGATTATGCATCTTATTACTGCAATTTTGTATTAATCACTGAAAAAATCGATCTTATTTTCTTACATAAAGGGGTCAGCCGAAGGCACGATCCGTTTATCACTAGCCTGGGACTATTGTTGACCTCCGCAATTACGACTCCCTATCCCGCTCATCACCTACGACGCCCTGTCGAGAAATCCCTCCGTATACCCTTCATAGTGGCGAAAGATCGCGCCTCGAAATATGCTCGCCTCGACACCTCCCTTCTGCACCCTAGCCATACAGTTGCTAGGCGCCTAACGAGCAGAGTCGAAAGGCTTATCAAAAAAAATTGTTAGTGTCAACCGACTTGGATTGGAATTCTTAGAAGCGTCGCGATTCGAAAATGCGAAATCACAGTCTGAAAGCACTAATGAGCTGTAAGCCGATGCTATACTAGTGCAGTAATGTGCCCTCGCATGACTGACGTGTCAATAATGCGCCCTAGACCTCGTGTAATCCTCTAAACCTGACGTTACTATTTACATTCATTAAAAGGGATATCACTCTTCACCATTCGACAGGTTGGTCACCCCCTCTCTCTCCTCGTAATGTAGCCCATTATTATCGGTGAGTCTTCTCCAAGTAAGCATGACCTATGCGCATGGATTTGACTGCAGCTCTTCCTACCCTCATCACTAAATTATAAAAGGGCATTTCTTTGATGGAGCTTTTTCATAGACTTCCATGAAGATGACAAAAATTGCTTTCTGTCACAATCTTCTGAATCTATACACATCTCCTTCAACTGTAATGTTAACTGTCGCGGGATTTGATGCGACCCTGCGACCTTTTCAGTGTTTTATTGGGAAGGTTCCCTCCATAAATTTCGCTGAAGTATTGGGAAGGTTTCCCTGAATGTTACTTTCGTTGTACGACGTTCTAGCCATGCTATAGAGATGGGCTCATTATACTTCCTCATATCAGTGTAAAAATAGTCAATGAACTCATAAGGACAGATTTGCGAAGGTTCCGCCAGGTACATAGTAAGGGAATCCTCACCGTTCCTGCGTCGTACGTTACGACTATTTTCAACGTCGTGCAAGTACCCAACTAGGATGTGCTTTCGCAAACCCGTGCCCCTAGATGCCAATGTCTTTCGCTTCAGGCGCTCATTCACCAAGTGAGTTGAATATGTATTACTCTTGTAGTGGAGCACACCTCACGGCGTCTCTATCCGTTCATTGAGGGTTGACGAAAATTCTCACCTCTTGGAAACCTTTTCTTACCTTTTTTTTTTGAATGTCACCCCCATAGCGAATGAGCGCCTTGGGTCTGTACCCTCATGTCAGGATTTTCGCACCGTGGCATCTCGCAATCGAAGCAGTGCGGACGAGCTAAAGGCGGCGCCATGCTGGTGGGTCCTGAAGCGATCACAAGTAAACTGCGTATCGCGCCCCTAACGTTAGCGTGTAATCGTTCCAAGACCCAACTACCGCGACGCGCAAAGCTCGCACACACTGCGTCCCACGCTGCTTGTAGTCGTGCGCAAATCCTGACATAAGGGTACACACCCGAGCGCCTTGCTTCATAGATCCAAGAGCCAAGCTGGTGAGAAAGTTCTATTGGATCAAGGAGTTATTTCTATTATTCCTTGGTTTTTGATGTCTGGCATAAGCGCATTTTGCTCATGCAATAAACACAAACATAAACTGAAGTCATTTGATGTAAAATTTATCACACATGTTTACAATCGTAAATCAGATTTATATAAAAAGATACCCGACAATTCAATACATGTCATGTCATTTGTTTTAAGAATCCGTGATACAACGATCTACGGGAAAAATATGGACAAAAACATTTCCTCATACCCAATATTATTGACGAGAACATTCCCTCTGGCACCTAGAGCATGTAGGACTTCCTTCTATCGAGGATGTTCCTGCCTGATGTACCTCTTTAAGAGCATCAATCGACCGGTGTGTTTAATGAAAGTTCCTGCCACGCGTTGCTCGAATCTGTCGGTTTTTGCATGCGGGTAGTGGGATAAAGTGGCAGAATGCTTTTCCTGCTTGACTTTCTATAGCGTGTTATACTTTCTACAATCCTATCATTTTCGCGTGTCAACTTCTTGATTCGCACATATGTGGCCTTGCCCATGAATATGCGCGTCCCATCACTAATTGCACATCCTCGTGACGCGCGGCAGGAAAAATCGCTACACGCTCAGTCGATTGATGGGACCTCTGCATCTCCTATCACAATCAGGGTCGAACACAGAAGAACCAGAGTAGGAGAAGTGCTCAATAACGGGGAGTGGCCAATCATTTTCAAGCTGCAGCAATTTCTTGTCCACAACGAGCATCTTGGCGCCGCCTGCGGAGCTTACCCGAGTATGCAAAGTGTAGCTCCATAGTACGTATCGATACACTTAATCGATAAAGCCGATCATCACTCTCACAATGAATCATTGAAAGAACGGAACGCGTAAGCATTAGTACATATAGAAGTCTATACCACGATTGCGTCATGAAAGCATCGGAACAAGTAGTTGACAATGAAGGAAACTCGGGGCTGTGTCTAGAGTCGATCCAGTCCGCTAACGGTATCACCGGTAGCCGGCGTCGCCGTCACCATCTCCGTCCGCATGATCAATGGTCGCGATGTTGCACTGAAACTCGACGACATGCCATCGGCGTCCACGGTTCCGTTGCGCTTCTTAGTTCTGGAAAATTGAGGAAACTGATTTTTGGAGCAACAGTAAACATAAGAGAAAGGTTTTGCATTCCTCCTCCATATTCTTCTACATTATGCCTCTAGCCACGGGTTCACATATCAGTCATGGTTGGTCTATAATTTCTGACAAGGATAGGGAACGTCACGCAAAGTTTCAGTCCCAAAGATTTCTGAAGAGATCGGATTGGGGACAGGGAATCGTGGGAATCTTGCCCGAGGGCACCAGGCGGCTGCTGCTTGGCATCTTCGGTGAACATATAGATCTATTGCGTTGAACCGATGGGTCTTAGTTAGTTCCAGAGGCTTTTAATCCAACGTTGGGAAGACATCCTTCTAGTCACTCGTGGAAATAGCTGGCTGACAAGAATTCGGGCACTTATCGCGGTTCCCGAGGAATGGCACACGCTGAACTTTTACAGAGGGCCACGTCAAGGTGAAGAACGAAGAACTTCTTCTTAAAGGAATCGCCCCTAAGTTTTAACGTCACCCATATATTTAAGTTGTATTTGACTAATGTGGATCGCATGTAGAGATTTGACTAATGTGGATCGCATGTAGAGTTTCACGCAAAGAAAAAGTAAATCCAGCTAAGATACGACACCACAAAGTTCCGGCCGGTTGGGCGGAGCCTCCGAGTGTCCATCCCGTCGTCCGTCGCGGTCGGAGACTCGTTGCAGGAATAGAAAGTTACGTAAACAGTCCCACTCTCTGTTCCCCAGCGCGGCTGTCGACGGAACACGGCTTTCATTCGGAGGCCCCAACCACCGGGCCGAGTGTTTGGGGAGCTGTATCTTAGCCGAATACTCACTTTTCTGCGTACTATACATTGCATAGGGCCCTTATTAGTCGAATACAACACAAATATAAGGATAACGGAGGAACTGATTTTTCCGTGGACGATTCCTTTACGTTTAAGATCGAGGGTTACATGCCCAGGTTCGTCGCCCTCGTTTCACTTGTAAGAAGTTACGCGAAACCATCTCATTATGTGCTTTCCATCAACTCTTTTGAGGTACGACTAGTATAGATCCCACTAAGATCCCTGCGTCTTTCTGAAGAGATGTGTCGCATAGGGCGAGCTTGGTCTTATGCACGGCTGTTCTTCTCAAAGGGAACATGCCCGTGGAATTCCACCTTGTGATGTATCCTCTGGACACTGTCAGTGATCAGTCAAAAGCAACGAGATGAATGACACCGCCGAGAACCACTTGTTTATGTAACGAACACCTGCACAGACTTATCGATGAGCTGAGCATACTATCAACATCAATTTTGTTCAGAACATACACAAAAAGAGCGCATTTATCGTCTACGGTACCGTATAACTTTGGTGTTAGGTGGCAAAAACGTCGCATGAGAGCCCTCAAGCCCTGCATACATTAAGGAGTAATATGTATTTGCATGCTTTCATGAGCGAGTACGACGCGGATCGAATAGGTCCGGACAGCGGGGCGGTGTTGTTTGGATCGCAGAAGTACAGTTTTCCTCTTAGTGGGATTCATCTAGGACAATTCCACTACTTTTCCCGCTCAGATGAGTGTTGTTGTGACCATTGGCCCGTGGCCATTGATGGGCCCCTCTGGTCGCAGCGCTGCTCCACGGTAATATGTTGGCGTCCTTGAGCACAGCTATGCCAGCGTATATCTCAGCTGACTTGCCATCACATCACCTTGCGTTCTCATCGAAAAGTATGAACGCAGCCTTGGAAAAGGGAGATGTTCGGCCCCTTGCCATTGATTTGCGATCGCGGTACATAGGCCGTAGGTGTATGTTATTAGGACAGAAAAATCGCTTTGCGGCATTCGGTGTGCGACGAGATGGTGCGAGTTGTGCGCGTCGTATTGTATGGGTCCTGAAACGATGACGACTCTACTCCTTATAACAGGCGTAATCGCTTAGGACCCAACTAATACGGAGCACATAGCTCGCACCACCGCGTCGCATGCCGCGCGCGGTCGCGCGATTAGTCTGTCGTAGCGACATACACCTCATAGGCCGTAGCGGGTGGTGGTCGATAGGTCGAATTTCCGCATGCGGCGTCGCACTCGGGGCGCCGTCAGTACGAGCCGTCGGGAATTCCGCTCAAGACGCAATGGGCTGGTACCGTAAGGAACCTCAAAAGATTGCAAGTTGGAAGCTTCGAGAGTTCGCTTACCTTTAAGGTCCCTCACGGTACCAGCTCACTGCATATTGAGCGGAATTTCAAACGACTCGTACTTGCCGCGCCGCTCGCCGCGGGTGGTCGCGCGGAAATTCGACCTAGCGACCCTCACGCGGCCATAGCGCCACTCCGACGCCGACCATTCGACGCATCTTCTGCGACGGATTACTCGTCCACAACACCGGACCATCATATTCTCGTAGTTGATAGACGTCCACCGATCCATAACGGGTGACCTCTTGCTATCCGTTTTCTCTTCGACCGGTGAACTGAGCGTGTATGCCATTTGTCTCCTTTTTCGGCTTTCTTTCGTCTCCCCTACATTTTGAACAATGAGAAACACTGCCTGTTACTCGAGGGTGGTCGTATTCCAATGGTCTTTAAGTTAAGAAATGGGTAAAATCAATTACGAAAATCTGAGGCGGTGATGTCGATGAGTTGCACAGGGCAGAAATGCGTCGGCTGGTATGCGCCAGCGTGGCAGCTATGGCTCATGCGTCCCATTGGCAAATTAGCTGCAAGGAGCCGCGCCTAACGATGTACACCCTCTGGAAGGCGATTCTGCCCAATGCACCTTGCATGAGAGAAGGCATAAATTAGTAGTTATAATGACACTTCATGATATTAGTAAATACGTCGTTATGCGCTACTGACATTTGAAAACGTCAAAAATTGGTTGGAAGAAGATTCGGTAATAGTAAGCCGTCTTATTCGAAATCTTAACTTGAAACTTACTTATCGATTTTGCTATCATTTCGTGAAGACATACGTCGGATACTGTGACCGAGCCGTGTAGCAAACGACGCGACAGCCTTGAAAAGAGTGATTCACTTCAAATAAATCAGTAATTATTCAAACATGTGAATTGTACGTGTAATTAATCACATGGTGATACAAGCTGTGTGCTACGAAGTAGTGCGATTAGATCTCACAACTGTGCATACTATTCTATGTGGAACTAATGTAACATTGTGTCACAGTATGTCGCAATCGATGTAATCACCTGTGTTTGAGCTGTATCTTTCTGGAAGTATCGAGAAATCAATGAAAATCGTCCCACTCCGCACTAAAATGCCGAAAGAGTGGACTTGTCGGTTTTTTATGGGATTCAATTTGCATGTTTCTTTAAACATTGTCAGATTTTGTGACAGCTGACATGTTTTGGGTTCATCACATGACGACTGTTGTCGGCTGTCCTCAATGAAAGAGACGCAGAGGGAATAAATGTCAATAGCAAATGGAGGAAAACGTCAACTAGCAAAGCAACCCACCAGGCCAAAGGCTTCTTGGGTCAGTGGTAAGATTCGCCCCAAAATGACGTAATGCTAATTATGCAATCTTCAACTAGCAGGCAGAAGCTCGCATTTGGAAGCGTTTTTGGAATGTAAAGCGGTTAGACCGCATTCAAAGGGTGTGTACCCTTATGTCAGGACTTACCGCGGCATGTCGCAAGCGAAGCAATGCGGACGAGCTAAAGGCGCCATGTTGTTGGGTCCCGAAGCGACTACAAGTCAACTGCGTATCGCGCCCCTAGCATTACCGTGTGATCATTCTTAGACCCAATCACCGCGGCGCGCATAGCTCGCACACACTGCGTCGCGCGCAGGCATATTCCTTGCTCGCTATGGGTGGAGTATCAATTGACTCTCCATTGGTTGTCAGCAGTTGGGAGGCGGTCTCTCCACACCCCACTGCAGGCAATAGGGCGAGGAGAGACCGCCTTTGAACCGCCGACAACCAATTGAGAGTCAATTGGTTACTCCACCCATAGCGAGCGCGGAATATGCCTTTAAATGACCATATCGTGGGTATTCTGGGATTTTGGCGTTCTGAGCAGGTCGACTTAGAGGCGACGAAAAGGAGCGCTGAGAATGCCTTGAATGTGTGTAGAAATAAGTATGTCTTTGGAGTCCTGTGTTCCTAATCATACTGAGAAAATTTAGAGAGAAAAGTAATCAACCTCGGAGGAACTGATGATCTTGCTGAGACCGGAGCGTTTCTGCTTTCGCGTCAACCAGAAGAACAGTACCGGATTCCACACCACCAGTGACATGGCGATCACATGTGCCATTAGTGGCCAAAGAAATGGTTGCGCTCGCAGGAAGGCAGGCTCGATTTCTGCAAATATGTAGTGCAGGACTGAGGGAACTCGTGACCACTATCTACGATAAGCAAGAAATTCTGGAAATTGCTCATTCCATGCATGAACAATCATGATGAGTGATGTCAGAACTCCTATTTACCTACGTCATCCATGGCGAATTTACTCTCTTTTTTATTCACAAAAGTAATTTTCAGTGAATGTTACGCAATTTATCAGTTTGACGTCATGTCCAAGCTGCTGGTCAAATTGAATCCACTTTGCTCTTGACGAGCAACATGGAAGAGGGCTGAAGAATAAGCTCAACTACCGTACCCATTCTGGTACCCACCATGCACTCGTTAAAGACACTTTTTATGGATGGAATGGTATGTGATACAATTAACGACCCTAACGCTCTCTTTTCAGTGAAATGATAGCATATCAAATTCTAATATTTCCTTTGGAGGCTTTCGCTTTCCCTACATACATCCTCTATCCGATTTCTTCAGCCATGTCTCTTCGATCAACAGTTTTTGATGAGTATAAAGCCCTGTAGTATTTTTTGACAAGTATTTTTTGACAATTATTAGCGACTAGATTTCAATACTCTTGTCCCTCTGGTTCCCCTTCCCTTGTAGCCCCGGTGCCCTTTTGTGAATGTGCTTTTTTTTCGACGTAATGTCATTAAAGCGCAACCACAACCATTTTTCCATGTCAATTACGACGGATACCGACAACGGTCGAATCGCTTAGAATTTGAAAATGAGCGAATGTTTTGGGAATTGTTTGACGTTCGGGATATGGATGTTGTGTGCGCGTGATTTTATTGCTCAAACAAGCCAGAACTACAGGGGGTGCCGAAGAAAGTGCAATTTCGCTTACAGCTCACATCCGCCAAGTATACAAAACATAAGGAAATAAAAGAGATAAAAGTTAGGGCAAAATATTACCGATGTTCTTTCAAGAACAGGAGCAAGGTGAGACTCACTACCTTCACCTTCATCAAAATACGGAGCCTTCAGTCGGCGCAGTCGGGCTTCAGAACACTACGGTATCAAGGTTCGCTTCGAACAGCGGAACCAGATTCCGTGGTAGGGCTTTTGTGGGGAGCTTCCTAAGAACTAGCTCTTCGGTTTATGGAAGTCTTAGAGCCTTTGCTGCTCGGACAACGCTGCTATGATCCGAAATATCATTTTTCATGCCTCAGACCCCCTTCGAAAGTGTTTCAATGGTAATGGCACGTTCTAGTTTTTGGAAACGAAGGGCGTTATGAATCTGGAGAAAACGGATTGTTGCGAACAAGGGTGGCGAAACTTTGGCTATTACCGAGTTGAGGTGACACATCATGTTCATGCAGAAGAAGCTCCCGATCCTGCAGAAGGCTGTTAGGAAGTCAAGTGATAGTCTTAGGTATGCTCTTGAATTTGGGGATGAATATACCTTGTTAGAATTTGCTGAAGTTCGGCTAATGTGGGGTTGAAAGTGGAGGAAAAAAATCACTTTTTGTTGGCACCCCCTGTATGAAATCTCATGCAAGGGTATGGCGGCGTACATACCATTGAGGGATGCCATCTTCTTGGTTCCCCCTATTGAAGGCAGTGGAAGATCTCACGGCTAAGCGTCCGAGCATGAAGTGGAAGTGAGGACGCGAGGAGTTTGTTGCAGTTAACAACCTTGCGCTCAACGCTGCCCTACTGGCTGAGCTGTTGAATACTGAGGATGAAAGGGAATGCCAATGAAAATGAAATGACTTGCGAAGTACCACCAGCATGAGTCAGTTAGTTTGTGGAGTTTCACTCATGCACGATGTGACGAAGTTTACGAAATCTATCAGCCTCACTCTACTTTTCAAAAAATGTAGCGGGCAGAAGAAATTTTGAAACATTTTTTTTTGTAAAATGTCATGAAAATCTCTGTACCGCCGTAACAGATGGCGCTAAAAATGAAAAAGCAAACTTAAGAAACATACTGTAATCTTTGACCAGATTTACCGCCGTTAACGGTAACCAACAGCATATAAACGTGGCCACCATGCCAATTAGAATATAGTTGACCTAAAGCGGGAAAATCATAGGTAAAAAGACCATGGCTGTGAACTTTTCCAATAACCTATATATTTTCAACCTAAGCGGTTCACTAATAATCAATAGAGTCAATCGATCGTCAACTGATCATGAAATTCTCCTTACCTTCTTTTTCCGACTAATCGCATCCACTCGTTGTTTTTGTGAGAGTGATGCTGAGAATTGTACATTTTGTATAATCATATCCTGTGAGACTTTCCGTAATATTCGGAAATAGCAATAAGTGATGATGGACATTGGAATGACAAACTGAAAATAGAACAATACAAGAAATCGATAAAGTCAATAAGTAGTCGTGATACCTGCAGCAGCATCACCATTGTACCATAAAGACGTCGTGAGTTTTCACTTTGCCAATTTGTTTCGTCACAAAATTTACCGCAGTATGGGGTACTGTAATATTTGCAATTTTCGTCATGATCATAATGAAGTCAGCTGAATAATCACCTGTCTTTAGGCACGTAATAAGATCCGTCGACCAGTTCATAACTGAGCAGATACGGTACATTGATTAATGTGCTTAGAAGCCAAATTAATAACGTAATAGCTAGAGCTTGACGTTTCTGAGATAAAAATAACATGTGTTAGTGAGATGACGTGAGAATGATTGGAGGGACTTACCGTAACCGGAGCCTTGGTGGGATCGATAATGTGAAGGTATTTATCGATTGAGATGGCAGTGAGACTCCAACTGAAAGATACTTTTCAGCAGCCAAGTTAGGGTGTTTCTTCAATTTTTGGAAGCACTTTCTATTCGAACAAATATACAAAAATAAAAAGCAAATTTTTTTCCGAAATCACCTGGTTACAAAGACTGAGCAGGAATTCGACAGCGGCATGACATGACACATTGCTGACCCAAACTGCCAGTTTTTTGTGAGCGCGTACCTGCAATCATAATTTCGGCTGTCCAATCGATAGATGAAAATGTGTAAGCTTAATAAAAGGCTCAGTAAAGCTGGACTTACCATGGGGTGACTGGAACAGCTGTAAGCACCAATAACAGATCTGTGAGGATCAGGTTAAGCAGGAAAATATTCCTAGCCGATCGTAATCGGCGATTATTTGCCATCGCAAACACCACACCGCCATTTCCAACCAGGCCAAGTATAAACAGTAGACCGTAGACAAGGGTGAACGCCGATTTCACGAATAATCGTCTGAAATTAGTCGATTATCCAAGATATTGGGTTATTCATCCTGAAAGACACCGAAATGGGGTAATTTTGGCTTACGGTAGAACAGACGTAGTGTGGACGAGTTTAAGTGGCTGTCATTGCACAAACTCGCCAATTTGACGCCTTGGCATGGTGCCAAAGGGGGATGTTTCCATTATAAATTTGTTTTTCCTTCGCTTTTTCCTTTTTTCTTTCTTACATTGTCTCCAGATGTACTTACATGAATGCTAATGTAGTTGGGAAGGGGCACTCCACTACGCTGGGGGTCAGGTGCTACAACTAACGTTGGCCCACGGCCCGTCTCCTACAACGGACAACTCGGAAAGTCAGTGTGTTGTTGCGAATGGGATGCGAATACACACCGCAGCGTCGCGATTTTGAGTCCGGTTTTTTTTTCGCCTATTATCGCTTCTAACATTGAGTGTTCGTTACAAAATGCTCATTTCTTTGCATCTCCCTCTTGTTTCGGACCCCTTCCGATTCCTTTAAAGAGAGTGCAGAAAACTGCATGACCCTGTGTTGCTCAGAAACTGCATCCACCGCAACGAAATTACAAAGTGAGCAAAAAAATTTGCACTAGTGATGACATGGAACATAAAGAAAAACAAATAAAATCATATCCGTCCAAGTTTCCGAAGTAAAACTTTCGCAAATCTCGAGTTAGAAATGACAGGCCTAAAGCTATTTTGCATTCGAGTATCCATGAATTATGCTTTCCTTCAAGGCACGAATGAATTTTGACACTTTGCCAGTCATTCATGTAAAATGTCGGGTGTTTTTTTGAAGCGGTTCGCTTGAAAATCCCGTCCCGAAGCAGTCGCGCTAACTGTGGCACTGTGGCCCACGGCAGATTGTTTCATTTTAGAATTTTAGTTTTTGTACGTAAGCCTCCAGTAAGCATGTATAACCCTTTATTTGAAAATGACTTACTGGGTCGGCCAAAAACTAACGAAGATGGTCACGGGGATCAAAACCATGAACACGATGCACGACGTTTCTTTCAAGAATTTCGTCGGCCTCCAGCAAAGCTCATGCTTCGCTGAGCAGCCATCAAAGTGTGTATACTTTCGGTTCGATCTACACATAACAAAACGGCTATTGCGACGAACTATGACCAGTCCGAGCATGTTCTAAGGACTAAAGCCCGGCTGGGAATAGGGGAAAACGAGCGTGAAAGCGCGCAGAGGAATTTCATAAGCATTTCTCCTCTGGCAATGAAAACCTAACCACAATTTGTAACACTACATCCACAATTTTATTTTCGCTATATTATTTCTTGTCAAAGGTAGTGTAGTGACCGGTGAGGCCGCTTCTTTATGGTCTGAGGATGGAATGCTATGTCAATACGTATACCGCTCAGGCCAAATGAGTCTTTGAAGGAATCGTCCACGGAAAAAATGAATTTGTTTGTTATCCCTTTATTTATATGTATTCGCCTGATAGCGGTCGCATGCAAAGGTTTCACACAAAAAAGTGAAAAGTTGACTAATATACCGCTCCCCAAATTCTTGGCCGGGTGGGCGCAGCCTCCGAGTAAAAGCCCGCCCTATCGTCCGCCGCAGTTGGGAACGGAGAGTGGAGCTGCTTACGTAACTTTCTGCTCCTTTAATGCGTCTCCGACCGCGGCGAACGACGGTGTGGGCACTTGCCCAGAGGCACCGCCTACCTGGCCGAGGCTTTGTGGTGCTGTATCTAGCCGGATTCCCATTCATTTGCGTCAAACTTTGCATGCGGCCTACATTAAGCAAATACAACATAAATAGACATAGTGGGTGACATAAAAACTCATTTTTCCGTGAAAGATTCCTTCACCGTATGGAAGGGCCGAATTTGCAACAACCTTTGAGAGGATAAAAACATTAAGTAAGGCTGGCATTAATAAAAAAGTGACACTGCAAGGCTCGCTCAGGTCGAACCATTTTTGAATGCCGCTATTATTTGGAACGGAAGTAAAATGTGTGTCGCTCTTCAATATAATATTGATGTGCGATGAGAATTTTGTCTTTTTGCTTTTATTTTGCACTACATGATATCGCTGATTGGTGCTAGAAGATATCCCCACCCAATCCCTCGAGTTCCAGTTCACCACAAGGGAGGGTAGAAGTGCCCTTGCCTCGTGAACCTGATAATTGATTACGAGGCACATTTTATGCATGTGAAGAAATCAACTCTAGTTGCCATTACAATAACATGATTGCGGTTCAAATAGAACAACTGCTTGAATACTTTGATGTTATCAATTCCACATCCCAGTCGATAACGTTTTATGACACCGACTGCATTATGTACAAAACGCCAGTTGGTGTCCTTAGTGCGATCTCCCGACAACATTAAAAATCCATACATTCAGCATGATACATTGCTGGATATTTCTGATTGGTGCTAGAAAATACTCCCGCCCAATCCCTTCAGTTTTGCTCCACCACAAGTAGTGCAGTGGAACTACGGGCAATATATAAAACCTTTTGCACTGAAAATATCAGATTAATGGGAAATCTGTGTTCTCTCAGATTCCATTTATTAATAGTCGGCCGACGTCACGAGGCTGGGGATAGGGCGAACGCGTGAAACAAACGCGATTGCTGTTCAATTGAATCTTCTACGCTTCTAAACGAATCCGGCATCACATCGGCACGTCCTTAACTGAATTCACACCAGGCGATGCGATTGCAGCCACAAATAGGCTCCTTTCGTTACAGAGGGAACAGCATATGAAACAAGATGCCGTTGAAGTTCGTTAGAATGCAAAACTTCCCTGATTTGTAGCACTTGGCAAAGAACCATCCGAACCAAATCGACAGTGAAGTGAATAATCGCAAAAAATTGAATCTTCTTTGGCTAACCAGAGCTATCGTTACTCGTTTTAGGAACTCACCCCATCGTGGAAGCCCCAACTTGCTGTAATTAGAAAGTTCCGAACTTAGTCTTAACTCCTACTTCAGAACTTAGTTCAGAAACTTTAACAGAACTTGATCCCCGACCCGTAGTGGGAAGAGCACCGTTTGTCACTTCACCACCTGTGGAATCAGATTAGTGGAGCGTTTACGTAAGAGAATAATCGTACCTTCTGCCCCAACTGGAATAGAATTGAGCAAAATGACATGGACGCATGCAGAAAAGTAGTTTGCGTGCTCACCGAGTTGAGCGGAGCAGCACTCGAAAGAGAATGTGGGAATGTCAATCGAGCAAAGGCCTCTTTTCTGGCTATTTCCTTATTATCATGTTCACATTTCAATTATGGATCTCTGGGATAGGATGTTCTGAAACCTTACTTTTTCTTCCACGCCCATCGCTAATTTTACATTCTACCTATTGAATAGCATTGGATTAAGATAACCTTGGGAGACAGATCAAAGCTCAAAAAAGGGTGACAGCAATCTTCCTAATACTTTTTCAGTTGCTGGGGCCATTGAGCCGATAGGGACAGCGGCAGAGTTCGGGTTTCTTATTCGTGCAAAAGTTCCATTGAAAGCTGTAACTTTTCTCCAAATGATATTTGGTAGCTTTGTTGATGGATAATTCAGCTGACGTTCACTCATATAGTCAAAGGAAGTCACTTCGCTATGAATAAAAATTATCTCGCGCAGAGTGACTAGGTGAGGCGAACTTAGGGCAAGATAGTTCCAAGAGCCTGTCGCAGAAGGATTTTTCGTCACCTGTCTCCACATTCACAAAGTATCAATCCATCCCCTCTCGTTCAAGAAGATCTGCGGTGTTGTTATAGGCCTGGGGCAACCGTGTAATGGCAAGCGTAACGGCCCTGGAACCGTATACTATGTTTTTTTAGAAAAAAATTCTCAAAAACAAATTTTGAATGTGATTAAATTTCTACCTACACTAATTCAGTCCTCAGGAGGCCATATATTTTCGGAGTCTCTATTGAAGGAAACGTCCAAGGGAAAATTAGTTCTATGTTACCCATATATTAATGTTGTATTTGCCTTGTGTGGGCCGCATGTGAAGTTTCCCGAGAAAAATGTGAATCTGGTTAAGATACAGCACCACAAAGTCTCGGTCGGGTGGGCGGGACCTCCGAGCAAGTGCCCACCTAGTCGTCCGCCGCGGTCGGAGCCGGATTGTAGGAAGAGAAAGTTGTGTAATTAGTCTCACTCTCCGTTTCCAACCACGGTGGACGATGGGAGGGGGCTTTAACTTGGAGGCCCCGCCAACTCGGTCCAGAATTTGGTGAGCTGTAACTTAGCTGAATTCTCACTTATTCGCGTGAAACATCGCACTCGGTCCTTATCAGACTAACTTAACATAGATATAAGGGTAATAAAGAACAAATTTTTCCGTAGACTATTCCTTTGACGCGGCTGGGATCCGCTATAACGCTTTTAAGGATTTGAACCCACTTTTCAAAGTGGCGTTGAGCC
This sequence comes from Trichostrongylus colubriformis, assembly GCA_963978905.1. Lineage (NCBI taxonomy): Eukaryota > Metazoa > Nematoda > Chromadorea > Rhabditida > Trichostrongylidae > Trichostrongylus > Trichostrongylus colubriformis. Next base: position 20,807,939 of record OZ022258.1, on the reverse strand, counting down.
CTCGGGCTTGAACCCATAGCGCTGGTGGTACAGCGTTTTACGCTGTGCACGCTTAATATTCTGTTAAGCGTGTCGCTAGGTTCGAATAGGGGATCTCAGCAAGTTTGAAAGCCCCAACATTCACAAGAGCCCTTGTCCATTTTCTAAATCGATTTCGGTTCCTGTGGTGATGCACGTCATAGTTATCTCAATGGCGGCTTATTCTGTTCATTTAATGTTACTCCACCGGAGTTAGTAGCCATCGAGGAAGTAACATAACATCTGAATAGGTGATTAGCGCGATCAGACTACTTCCCTTTCGCGTATCACAAAGGCATCTTGAAAGCGACTAAAGACTGTTGATTGTAGATTTGATGGAAATTGTTAGCTGTTGGACGAATGTTGTGTGTGGTCATCGGTTTGCCTTTGACAATTCATGTGAAGCCTTTCCAGTTCTTCAACCCTCTCGGGGTATTTCTCATGGCTACCCTTTTAGGCCTCAAGGAAAGCAATTCAAAGATGAAAAGGTTCGCCATAAAAGCTTATCTCTCTAGTAGCTCTGAGTACTTCCTGCTTGCCGCCTTTAAATGTGTTTTTTCGAAAAAGCACTCATGCATATTCGAAAGCAAAGACCTTGTAGAGATGAAAATGAAATCGAAATTCAAGCGGAGCCCCAATCAAAGGTAAGGGGGACAGCAGCGGATTGCGGGATAGGGTGTCGCTCTTGGAGGCCATATTTCGGAAATGGACATTACATGGTAATGACATGATCGGGGAATTGAAAAGAACATTGAAATATAAAGAAAAAAAAACAAAGAACGTGGGAGAAAAAACAGGTGCGCAGTGCAGACTGATGGGAATCGTGCGCAAAAATTTGCCGACCTCCTAAAAATCGGAACACTTGTAACACACCCAGTAGGGGTGGAGTGCAAGTGTTCCGACCCAACACTGGGTAGTAGCGCAAATTACGGAGGAAAAAATCGCTGTGGTGAGCAATTGCGGGATGCGAGTTTGGTGTCAAGGCTCCAGGGCAAGTGCGTCAGCAATTGTTTCTATTTCCAACACAGTAAGAATTATATGCCCTCTCACTGATTCTTCCCTTTGTTCTGGATACGGTACGAATAACTAAAATCAGCACCTCTTCTTCTCTTCTTTGAATGGAACCGTGAGGAAATGAACGCACTCTTCCACCTGGCATGAAGTAATAGATTCTATCCACTTAAGAGCAGCACAAGACGCAACTTTGGTAAACAGGAATGGGAGACATGCTCATCATAAATGAGTACTCGATGCTAAAGAAGACTGAGTGTGGAAGATTTGCCTTGAAAAGCACGCTCTGAGCTCTTTAGTATGGTCCCATAATGGCGTGCTCCGTTACGCTCCAATCCCCTGATGGGGTTTCGGCATTTTTTGGTGCTATCACAATAGGGGGGGGGGGCATCCCACTTATTTCACCTAAGCCTGAAGGAAGAAAGGAACCCCTTCCCTCCATTAAGGCTTAGGCAAAAGTATACGCCTGAATGTGCGAATTGACCCTCAAGGATCTCTTCAGGATGCTTGGCTGAGCAACTTTTTATAAGATGCCCCTCCCCCCCCCCCCCCACGCCCCCTCTGCGATAGCACTCAGTTTTTCCACTCATTTCTCAAGTAAGGCACATTCAGCAGTATTTTCTTATATCCAAAAGTTGAGTAAATTACTGTTCGTGGTGTCTTCGAGGAAGCTATGCACTGGACCTCTAAGGCTTGGAATTACAGCGATACAAGAGAAGCTGCAACGCGCTTGGACCAACTTTTAAGCTGGAGAATTGTGCAAACAAGTGAGTAAGGAAGCAAGTTATTCGTCTGTAAGTTCCAGCTACCCTAAGGGCGGCCTCAGGCTATGTCCTCAGTACTAGATTTTTTTTGAAGGTTCAACAGTGAATGGTCTAACTTCAGTGATTTTCACCACATTACGATAACTGATTATAATGTATTGTACTTCGAGATAAAAAAAGGGTAGGAACATTTACTGACAGGAAGTAAGCAATTTCCTCCCTCGCCCACGCCAAAGTGATATAGTGTAGGTTAAAATAACCATGAACAAATAGAGAACCTATTCAAAATGTAGAACGAAAAGTCATGAAAACCAATTATCTATATGAATCTATAAAAGAGAAAAAGTCAAGCATCAATAATCGGCAAAACTCACGTGGTAACGTCATCGAGACCTTCACTTCGAATAGCGTCAACTACGAGTATACAGCTGGCGTTCTCAGTCATCCATACGCGAGAATTCCGTAAAGAAATTACTGTAATACAGGCAACAGTGTTACTGAACGATCAGACCACTACCGATCACCGCCACATTGGCCACAAAACGCACTGAAATTGAACGTTCATCGATCATGGAACATGTGGACATACGGTAGGGTTCGTACGGTAATTCACGGAACGTGTATGCGGCAAATGCGTGATCACCATTAACGAATGACGCACTGTTCAATTCCTATCGCAAAATCAACAAATCGAAAAGTAGTCTCGTGGAAATTCCTGGGAAAGTGAACAGAAAAAACAGGATTTCACAAATATTCCCAGTACAGTGAGAAGAGAGAAGAGCGAAGGGTATTATACACAGATTGACTAGATTTAGAACAGTAAAAGTGATGGCACATTAGTATCGGTTTCAGAAGGGCATGTGAACGGAGGTATTTCCTCTATTAGTTGTGGAAAACAACTAAACCACAAAAAGCAATCCCAGAGCGCGTTTTCGGTGAGAAGGTAACTGAATATTTGATAGAAGTAGATTTATGCTGAATATTGTAATACAAGCAGATATGTCGATGCAAGAAACGATTATAAGACGCTAAAGTGGAAAGAAGCACAAAATAGGATACCCTCAATCCAACTTTTACATCGTACAAGTTTTTGCCTTCCTGTCAATTTGATCTTCAGCCCCACTAAAATTCACAAGGGAAGCACTTTTGAGGTATATGGGAGGACTTCTTCTTCCTACCAGTACCTCGTCCTAATTTTGGGTGCAAGCACAGCATCTCATATAGCGTGAACAAAAACATTTCGAGAGACAGGTAAAATAATAAGAATTCGAAAACACACGTCATTATAGTGCAATAGCTATGACTAACAACATTCAGCAACAACAAGAAATGGTATATTCATGGAAAATAAAACAAGTACAAATCAGTTAATGCATTATGAATCTTACGGAGTACATCCATTTCGAATTTCATCAAAAATATTACCCAGTATGGATGGATGTTCAGTTTGGGCGAGATCAGAACATGTACTTACGCTTTCCCAGAACCCTGTTAGCATCAAAGTTATAAAATTAGCGCTGTGTCCGGAAGCATGACGTGCGAGTTCGATTTCCCTGCGGAACCGGACATTTCGCTTTTTACTTAGCATCGTTGTTATAGGATTCCCATGCAAACTTCAGGAAAACCGGCAGTTATCATAAAGTAGTGTAATTGCAGCTGACTGAATGGTTTATGATACTCGTCTCATCAACAAGTCACTTTCACGGCTTGTTCCATCGTAGCTTTGTCTAAGTGCTGCTGGCGGGAGGAGTAATAATTAGAGCCGAATGTAAGCTTCGATCTACAGGTGAGGCAGACCTCCCACCTCAAAAAGAAGTGAGAAAACGTGAGATCTTCAAATCACAGAGCAAATTGCCGACGTGAAATGAGGTCGTGACAACTGCCGAGAGAAAAAGAGAAAGCGATCCTCGACGACTGCATGTGAGTAAAAGATCGAGGTGATCAATCGTGCCCATCGTGCTTCGTCTAGTCGAGGCAACTGTTCTCAGTGCGGAAATGAGAATGGCTGAGGAAAACCCGGCCACATAGTGTGGTGAGAATTTCCACACAATCTGGCGAGGTTCCTCGGAAATCTGTCCTAATGAGTTCATTAACTATTTTTATACTAATGTGTGGCCGTATAATGAGCTCGTCTCTATAGCATGGCTAGAACGTCATAAGTACAATGAAAGTAGCATTCAGGGAAGTACAACAAAACTACATTCTGGGAAACCTTCTCTACGTCAGCGAAATACATGGAGGGTAGGTACCTTCCCAGGAAATCATTTGTGCATAGGTTGCGGAAGAATACGACAGAAAGCAATTTCTGTTCATCTTCATGGAAGTTTACGAAGGAGCTCCATCAAACAAATGCCCTCTGATGACTCGATGATGAGGGGAGGAAGAGCTGTAGAACAATTAGAATATTCAAATCCATTGGATAGGTCACGTTCCCTTGAAGAAGACACTACAAGGAGGGGGAGGGGGAGGGGGTGTTCAACCTGTTGAGTGGTGAAGAGTAATATGCCTTTACATGAGTATGAACAGTAACATCGAGTTTAGAGAATCGTACGTGCGTATGTACGAGGTCTAGGAGGTCTAGGGTGCATTATTGACACGTCCGCCATGCGAGGGCACATCACTGTTCAACGTCATCACGAAGCCCCTTTCTGCACTAGTATAACATCAGCTTACAGCTCATTAGTACTTTCAGATTGTGCTTTCATATTTTCGGCGGATCGCGACACTTCTAAGAATTTTAGTTCAAGTGAATTGACACTAGCAAATTTTTTTGATTAGCCTTTGGACTCTGCTCGTTAGGCCCCTAGGGACTGTATGGCTAGGGTGCAGAAGGGAGGTGTCGCGGCGGGCATAGGTCGAGGCTTGTTGTTTCGCCGCCATGTAGGGTATACGGGGAGATTCCTTGGCAGGGGGTAGTAACTGGGGAGGTCAGCAATGGTCCTTGGCTAGATGATAAGCCGAAAGTGCTTTCAGCTGACCCGGTTACGTAAAAAATATGATCAAATGTAGTTATCAACACAAAAATTACAGTAACAAATTCTTAGTGATACTATGCGATCGCCAATAGTTACTGAAACTGTACAGGTTATGTAAATATTGAAAGGGGAGCGTATGTGGGTCCCAGTTTTCTCAACACCTAGGTGTGCTCTGCTGCCACGTCTATCTGCCAATCGATGTTGTGCACAGGTTACAGTCTAGAATGTATTCGCGCGGTACCGCAATACAAAAAAAAATACGCGCGGTATGGATGAAGAGAAAGAAAACAGAAAAAAAGAAACGAAGGGGATAGAATTTATTGGGAGCACTTTATAGAGAGAAACAGCGCAATAATAAATATGGACAAATACCACGCCGCACTCGCTGTAGATTAGCCGTGGGCGACCGACGCGTTTTGAGTTCCTGCTATCGTCGATCCACCGCAATCGGTGCCTTGTGCACCATATGGGGGATGGGATGCGTAAGCCCTTAGAGACAACAATAGTGCGAAGCCTATAGTGGGTATTCAAACGAATGCTCTCATGGCACTAATGTAAGCGGTGTTATGGTTGCTGAGACCTTAGAATTTTTAGCCTCCCTGGTTCATTAGGTGGCGCCATCGTCTATTACCATGTGAATCAAGTATTCCTGCCTTACTGAATTTTGATAAACATGAAAAGTCACGATGGCTGGCGCTGAGCAGGGTCCTGTCAGCAGTGTTCAGTCCTTTATTATTATTGAACTATGCCGCTTGCTAACCTATCCGGAGCCTCAGAAAGACATAGTACCGGGCTGCTTAACACTCTTCCGAATCGCTTAGGATGCGAGTCGGAGGAGCGCCGTGCTGCCTACGAAGTGATTAACTTACGTGCGAACTTCATTCCCCATGATGGAGATCTTCACAATATTCTCCCACAAAGGACAACCACAATAATGATACTGAACGTACTGAAGTTCGATACAAGTAAGTGCATAGGAATCCACATATCATATGAGTAAAGAGATTGTGAATTAAAGAATGAGAAGCGGAGGGCAAAATGCACTTTGATATTCCGTGTTGAGTCGACGGTAAAAGCAAGTGAATGTCTCAATAACAGAAGAATCGTTTGGCGATTGAAATAAGTGAGGTAATTGGAGAAGAGGCGATATGCTTTAGCGTGGTGTTGTTGTGAACGTGCGGATGCAGTCGTCGTGTGGCGAATTGCTCGCAATGTTCAGCAAGCTGCTAGTGCCGTCAAGCAGCGGAAAACAGCGATTCAAACATTCCTTCAGAAACTGATTTGTTAATACGGGTGCGATAAGTCAGTATTGAGGATAAGATAGAAGGTCGGGACAACACGATCACTGGAAGCCACCTCCATGGCTTCTTTGAAGACACCGAGAACTGGCAATTTAGGCCTACGGCTAGATCTACCGTAACGATTGCAGTTCTTTATGCTGCTGACATTGCACACATGACTACTTGCCAAGACGTCGAGTCTGAATTCAACAGATCTTTTTATTTACCACGAACACCCTTTTCTTACCCTATCGCTTATTCCCCAATTCATTGTTTCACTCAAGTGCAGCCATTTGTTGTTTCAATCATTTCACTTATTCATAAATGAATGGAATACACCCTGCCAGACAACAAATGACATCATTTTCTACGGGAATTACCGTTTTTGAATGTTCGTTTTGGAGCGGTCATTCCTTTCCATTCTTCCCTTTCTACCGACCCTTCCCGGTCCCTTTGATCCGCCTGCGTTTCAGTGTGGTGGGCAATTGGTGCATCACTGCTAAAAATAGCAGTGAATAAAATACATATAATGTTTCCGGTGGTGATAGATAATCTATTATCCTTCTCAGTAGGACATACATCCAACTGGACCGGTTTCGATGATGCGAAATATGCATACGGACATGTTCGTTGCCACAGGCCTACGTCGCTCCAGATGATAAGCAGACAAAATTCTCTCTGGATTTCATGCGTGTGTGCAGCTATTAACCCTTCTTCCACGGATATTGAAGTTTTTCTTTCACCCATACAATGTAGTACTTGATTACTAAGGATCGCACGAAAAGTTTCACGCGGAAAACAAGAGGTGAGATAGAGCTCAAAGTGACGTCTCATGGGGTGAGGTGACCGTGGGGGTGTGGCCACGAGGGCTCCAGAAGCAGAGGCGACGACCATGAGGTCAGAGACGCGGAAGAAGCAAATCAACATTAGATGCATATATCTGTACTGCGCTCTGCCCGCCAACGGGTGTTCAAATATTCGCGGCAGGAATTAAAAAATACTCTTTTCCCGGTTTTTCGATTTCTGCTTTGAAGGAACTTTTTAGTTTTTTTTTGGTAATCTGTTCATGTACTGTAGGAAGGATTAGAATCATGAAATCGCCGTGGACAACTACTTCAAAGGCACCGGGGGTGAGAGAAAATTGAGAAATTTGAATACACGTTCTCTGAAAGCAAACCCTCTACTTCAGAAGAGGTGATGTGGCGAAATCTGCATTGAAAAAGCGCGGCCTGAAGTCTTATCACGATCACGCAGCATGGCTTGTCGACCTGCAGTCCGGAGGCTGGGTGAGTTGTCGGCAAAGGCGGGACAACGTTCGCAGCCAGCTGATTCAGCTTCTCCACCCTATGCAGTCTAGCCCGGCCACTGACGCAGAGGGGTGAAGAGAAAAGGGATCGCGGGTCAATTTCTCGGGTTTGCGCCGCTTTGTCTCATTCTCTCTCTACTCTTACATTGCTGAGCACCCCTACTTTCATATGCTTTCATATTCCACATTCAGCCAATTTCACCCCTTCCAGTGCCTTCAAGCTTTTGACCGAAGCTCCATGGCTGGAGACGCTAGTAGAATCACGTACGTGCCCTGCAACGCTAGTATGTACGGTACCGCGTATTTAACACTCATTGGCTGGTTGCTGCGATGGTTTACCGTAGCCCGCGATCGTTTTACCGTCTGTGACAGTCGGGTATCCAATATAGCGCGGCAAGCGCGCAGGAGGAGCGGCTAGTGGGAAGGGTTTCTATTGCAGCGCAATGCTGCGGCGCTGGGCTTTTTTCTGTATTGAGGATAAAGTTAACAGGGCGGAGGTTGGTGTGGTGACAGGTGGCGCGCACCCCACTCTCATGGTGCGGGGATCAAATCCCGCAACTACGCCCGCCCTGGCCAACCAAGCCTTCCATCCCTCCGAGGTCGGTAAATTGGTACCAGACTCGTCTGGGAGGATAAAAGCTCTGACTTGTTCATCGGCTGGCCACCGCAAGTCATTGTATAGGCCACATCACATTCACCAGCCACCACGATTCTGAATGGAACTAGAATGTGCGGCGCATCCCAAGAGAGATTGATTAACGCCAAAAACTTTATCCTTAACTTGCAAAGCATATTCTGGAATTTACTGAATATGATCAGGGCGGAGGTGGTGTAGTGAAGGGCGGAGGTGGTGTAGTGTCAGGTGGCGCGCAACCCACTCTCATGGTGCGGGGATAAAATCCCGCATCAACGCCCGCCCAGGCCAACCAAGCCATCCATCTCTCGGTCGGTAAATTGGTACCAGACTCGTCTGGGAGGATAAAAGCACTGACTTGTACATCGGCTGGCCACCGCAAGTCATTGTATAGGCCACATCACATTCACCAGCCATCACGATTCTGAATGGAACTAGAATGTGCGGCGCATCCCACAGAAAGGATTGATCAACACCAAAAACTTTATCCTTCATCCTTTATCCTGAATATGATCAAGATGAATATGATTTTAACATCTCTAACTTCTTCAACATAATGCTTGATCCTTCTAAGTGGCAGTATCTCTTCTATTCCATCCAAACCCTCCATTCTTTCGAGATGGGCGTGAGACTTGCTGGGAGCATAATTACTACTCGAAATTATACGAAAGGTTGTAATCGAAACGGGAGCTACGACAAGAGTTGACGCTATCTTAGACTGAATAGAGGAGAAAGCTACATAAACTCTCATAAAGCTTGTTCCTTGCGGTATGGGATACAAATTCGTGCTCATGACATGATATAAACTACCTTTCCTATCCTGTAAGTAGTTGAAAGCTATGGATTCCTCAACTCAATATATGGGAAGCCTGGCAGCTGAAGAAGAACCATATTCTTCGTATATATTTGAGAGAATCATGGACTTGAAAGCTAGCTATAGAAGGAGCATAAAGGCTTTCACAAATCTTCCACTGAGAGCCTGAGGAACTTTGAAAGAATATAGCTGCTTGCACTTCTTATGATGAAAGACGATCATGTGACTTCATTCCCTCTTGAATAAGGTACCGAGAGAATCGATCATGGGAACAAGTTTTTTGACTGCCCGCCTGTCATTTCCCTCATAATATAGCAGCTTTGTCGGGCTTTTTTCCCCCCACATTTGCGACTGCCCGTGACAGACACGAGGAAATTGGGTGGTACATTCCAAAATGATACTGAAAAGCAAAAAAAAAACAGACTCGAATAACCTAAATCCCCTCTAGCCTTCGAAATGTGAAACGAAGCGGAAGAGTAAAATTGAATTTCCATGACATAATGTCAGAAACAATGGGTATAAATGTAATTTCTAACAATAAGGGCATAGCATATCGCATATAGTAAGAAGAAAAGGCCTTTCTCATGAGAAACGCTGCCTGCGAAAAAAATAAAAAATGGCCCGAGACTGGAATAACTACCCTAAAGACTGATAGATAAGTCCGCCCGCACGCGGTGTCGCGCGCGGCACAGGCGACAGCAGTCTTCAAAGAACCAACCAGGGTTGAAGGGAATTGAGGAAGCTATGATTTGTGGATTGCATTAATAACTATTGTATGTTGTATTTGTTAATATAAAAGCGAGAAGCAACTAAAGTTTGGGTCGTACGAAAGATGAACACAGAAACTTAACAGTTGTGAGGAAAATGAAGGAGTGAGAGGAGAATCGTTGTTCAATGGGGGTTTCATTGCAAGGATGATTTTGGCGATGAAATAGCGGTTGAATAAGAGCTTTTCCTTAATCCTGTTATGACAATGATGCACAAATTCTCGCAGAAATGCGTCTTTCACCTTCTTTTTCCCCTGCAAAACGCGCTTCTGCTTGCCGCATTAAGTTTTTGCAGCTGATGTGAGCTCTCCTTCTAGTCATTGAGCCATCTGAAACGCCTGAACAACTTATGACCAGCAGTTTACGGGAGGAATAATAAAACTGCTCCCGTAAGATTCATCTATGTATAATAGAATTTTAATGTTATGAATGTTGTGACGATGAAATGGAGATTGCGTAGAAAATTTAAGACAAATGATCATTGCTACACGGGTAAAACAAAGATTTTGATACGTGGTATTTTTAGATTAGAAATAAAGTTGGATAATGTTGAATAATCAATTTTTACAATTCTGTCGTTTTTAAAATAATGGATGCATCGCGATCCTGTGTTCTTTGAAGACCGTGCCTGTGTTCGCCGCTGCGGTGCGCGACACCGCGTGCGGGCGGACTTATCTATCAGACTTTAGGGTAATAATGGCTTGAGCTGAGTGTGTAGATTTATTTGTGCGTTGAAAAGTTGAAGAGTTTTCGGTGTTCCCTTTGCTACCAAATAACCTACATACAAGAGGGAAGCTGGACTTCATTTCAGTAGAGAGCATTTTCAAGATTAGGTGAACTGCTCGCTACAGGGTGGTCTAATTAAACTCTTCCTGAAAAATTAGAACATATCTTCATCCTGCTTATGATATAATTATTTTGCCCCTATTTTCGCCCATCATCCTTTCTCATTGCTCTTTCTGAGCTCGTGCCTTTTTTACTCATATGAGAAAAGGAAGATAATTCCCAGAAGCATTTAATTCCATATTTCCCAGCATGGAGGACGCCGCTGGAGGAAATCGGTTGATTCTGCAAGCGTGCACCAGCTACGAACAACTTTAAAGCATCCGAAGCGTACCATACGTCACTACAAGGGGCGCCCAATCACATGGAATGAAGTGGCAAGAGGAGGGAAGTACAAAGTATGTAGTGTCGAGGTATCGCCCTACGATAGAGGAGTACTAGGTTCCTCCTCTATGAGGGACTCAATACAAAAAAAGTGAATTAAAAGTACATATGCTAAAACCACATTTGGCCGCTTACCTTCTTGAGACGAGTAGATCCTTGAATAACTACTCAGGCTGCAACCTTGCGGCGGCTACACGGTGCACTCTAGGTGTTGTGTTTGTTTGAACACAAACAAGCCACGCCCACCCACCTAAGTCACACCTGACCTTAGACAACGAATTTCCAACGTGGGGTGGAAAAGGGAACTCACGATAAGACAAGCCAAGACAGCAATTTCAATAGTGAAGAAGCCTCATCAGGGAGGAACAGGTGATATCGTGACTATTTGCGCGATATCATCGAGCAAAGACTTGTTTCTAGGCTGCAATACTTCTACGAGGACTGTAGTCAAGGAGCCTTATTTTAGGTGTTGTAGGAGATTTGATTCATTTTCTTCACTGGTGAGTAAATAAGGACCTCTTCTTTCTGTTATAAGGGCGACAACCCTCGCACTGTATCGCGAGGAAAGCCGTTGAACCTTTATCTCTCTGACATTCCTTATACAAATAAACACAAAGTACGTCCCATCATAGCTGAACCATTACGACCTTCGTTGAGAAATTCTCAACCACGTTACACTCTAACGAGATGCCTTGGTTCTTGCGTCCGTCCGAAATCGGGTTCGTAGATCGTCACTGACTACTGTTCAAAAATAGAAGAGAGTGAATTATCTTTGGATGCGAACAGAATAAATCTGCTAAATCTGCGAATTGTCAAAACGGCTTTCCTTCACAATAACGCGACAGTCATAAAAAGCCAGAAAGATCATATGGGGGGTCTTTCACGCAATTCCTGATGCGACTAGAAGGGTCCACATCGAATGCAAGACATCAAATACAACCAATCTGCATCCCATGGCACAGTTCCTGACTAGCCTATTTCAGATACAGAGAAAGCTGAACCCGTACGCATTCCATCCCAATCAGTAGTGACTATCGTGTAGGAATACAGGGGAGGATCAGAATCTGAGCGCTCATGACGAGTCAAAAAAATATGCATGTAGTTGTGAGCCCTTGTTCTCGTTCTGTTCAGTGATAAACACATTTCCTATCGGTGACAACCTCGGAAGGTCTGCGTCAGCCCAAGGCAGCTGTGCTATGTTCTGAAGTCTTGAATCTATCCATTTCTAAGGGATCTTACGAAAGGTTGCACACCTGAGCTTCCATGCTTAGGTGATAATATCGTCTACAGGGTGACTCCCTCTCCCTCCTCACTGCGAAACACTCTTGTTATCGTTTAGTGTTATGTGTTTGAAGCATATCCATACAGAGGGTGCCTATTAAAAAAACGTAATTTTTTCCTCCAGTTTCAACCCCACATTAGTCGAAATTCAGCGAATTCTGACCAGGTACTTTCATTCCTAAATAAAGAGCAGACTTCGCTCTATCACTGTTCTCCGTTACAGCCTTCTGCACGAGCAGGAACAGTTGCTTGTTCCGAGTGAGGAAGATGTGTCACCTCAGCTGGGCAAAACCCGAAACTTCATCGCCCTCGTTCGGTTCCCAACGCCCTTCGTTTCCAAGAGCCACAACGTGCCATTACCACTGGAACCCCTGCGGGGACAGGTTTGAGGCATGAAAAATGATACTTCGGATCATAAAAGCGTTGTCGTGGGCTCTGCGACTTCCATGAACCGAAGAGCCAATCCTTGGGAAGCTTCCCACAAAGGACCTACCACGGAACTTGGCTCCGCTGTTTTCAGCGGGCCTTGATACCGTAGGTGCTCTGAAGCCCGACTGCGCCGACTAAAGGCTCCATATTTTATGAAGGTGAACGTACTAAGCTACAGTTTGTTCGTGCTTTTAGAGAAAAATTTCGGGAATATTTTCCCCCAATACTTTTATCTTTTTCGTTGCCCTATACTTTGTATTATAGGCGGATGTGGGCCGTAAGCAAAATTACTTTTTTTGCCACCTCCTGTATATTCTACGGTGCTATCGCAATGAGGGAGGAGGCATATCACTATGGGCCCTATTTTTGCCTAAGCCAAGGAAGGAAAAGGGGCCCTTCGTCCTTTTTCGAGGCTTAGGCAAAACTATACACCTGGATATGCAGAGTAACCCCACAGAATTTTTACAAAAGTACTCATGTACGAAACTTTTTGTGAGATGCCCCCTTATTGTGATAGCACCTATTCTACTCCTGGGTGCCCGGATTCACTGAATTGAGCTGTAACCAGTCAAGGATTACAAGGGCAGATCATAAAAGATCTACCTAGAGTATGGTGAAACATTAAAGGAATCGTCCACGGAAAATGAGTTTTTGTGTTACCCATATGTTTATGTTGTATTTGCCTAATGTTGGCCTCATGCAAAATTTCACGCGAAAAGCCGCCGTTGGGAACGGAGAGTGGGACTGTTTACGTAACCTTCTGTTCCTACAATGCGTCTCTGACCACGGCGGACGCGGTACGAGGCTTTTACACGGAAGCCCCGCCCACTGGGACCGCACTTTGTGGTGCTGTATCTCAGCCAGATTCACATTTTTTCGCGTGAAATTTTGCATGAGGCCAACATTAGGCAAATACAACATAAATACATGGGTAACACAAAAACTCATTTTCCGTGGACGATTCCTTTGATGTTGCATGGCTGTGAAACAAGAACCAATGGTTCCTTTGGTATCTCACAAGTTGTGGTCATCAGCCACCTCCATATAGGATGAGCACCTACTTTAAACGAATATGAGGTTCTTGAAAATGGATATTGAGATTCTTAGTACTCTACGTGTCTACTTAGTGAAGGAGAAACCTGTAATTATCGTCTTTTGACTGATTAACAATAGTAGCACTGAAGCAAAACTTAAAGTTACTTCAAGCATAGTGATGAGATGGTAAGGGGTTAGACAAACAGATAATTATAATGAGAACAACTAATGAACTTCTATTCTTTCAAATCTCCGCTTAGCTAAGTCTGAGCATCGTTCTGTCCCTATCTTATGCCAAACTGAAGGTGTGAAAGCAGTGTGAGGCTCATTCAAAATTTATTTCGTATGACCCAAAAAGATCTTGCAAGAAATGCTGTGAAAGATATTTGCGAAAGAAATAATCACGCTAGTCAGGAACAGCACAGAATATGGCGCTGAGGAAGGATGAAGCAGAGACTGGTACTACAGTTCGGATCTGGGTAGGCCATGTCTTAGAACTGCATACATCGATTCGGGCAGTATGGAGGTCGTACGCAGCACAAGTTTTCACTTGAAAAAGGGTTACGTAGCTGACTTTTATCGGGCCATGGTAAGATCCCTCGAGCGCAAGTGCAACAAATCGTTCAAGTGAACGCATGGTTTTCCCTCATAATGAACGTGTTCTCCCCTCCTGACACTGAAACCAGTGCACCTACTCTTCCCAGGAGACTTGCAAAGAAAATACCAAAACTCATCACAAATAACTCGTGGTCAAAGCAGCAAATGGCAAACGGCACACAGCAAGCAACGGTGAAAGCCCATGCTTGCTTCCGAGAAGGAAATAAATGAGGAAAAAAGAGCATGAGCTGACAACAACAAAAGCAAGCCCCCAAGAAGACTATGCTTCGGCTAACCCATTAATGAGTTCATTCAGCGTGATATTGGATGACGACGTTCCCTCGCAAGTCTTCAAAATGCAGCCGATGCTTTGAGTGCACTTTGAAGACTTGGTACGTGGAAAAACATATGAGAACACGAAAATGAACAGTAATTTCCGAAGGGTGGCCGTAGGGCAATGTAATACCACACTGTAATGAGGAAGAAGATAGAAAACCAGCCAAATTGAAGTACAAAATTCTGTGATAGAAGGATAAAGGAACATTTTTTGGCTTCAATCAATCTCCTTTTGGAATGCGCCGCACATTCTAGTTCCATTCAGAATCATGGTGCCTGGTGAATATGATGTTGCCTACACAATGACTTGCGGTGGTAGCCGATATACGAGTCAGAGCTCTTATCCTCTCAGACGAGTCTGGTACCAATACACTAACTCCGGAGGGATGGAAGGCTTGGTTGGCCAGGGCGGACTTAGACGCGGGATTTGATCCCGCACCATGAAAGTGGGGTATGCGCCACCTGTCACTACACCGCCTCCGCCACTAAAATTCTGCGATACGACTAGAAGCTGTTGTTGTTTCATAAATGCTAAATGTCGCCGCTAACGACGACATGCTTTATATGTTCGTGAATGCCTTCTAAGTATTAGGTCGTCCCAAAAGTCTTGTAGGGTTTTTCCAAAAAAATTAATACACTATTGTGGCAGGTCTATGCGGTTCAGGAATATGGTAGAAAGTTCTCTAAGCTTTTTAACAAAATTCATATTGACCCACCAGACCGTGGAAAGAGCTACAATGCCCGTAGTCGATATCCACCCAACACGCTGTGTCTCCTACTATGAGTAGTCTTGCGGCACCAAAACGAGGGAAGCTTGCCACTCCATCAGCGCTGCATTGGGCAAGGGATGTGTGAGCTAACCGTGCGCCGCTGGTTCATCAGCTTCAGCAACGGCGAGATTGACATGAAAGACAAACCAGGCTTGGGACTGTGCTGGTTCTGGGACGCGGAAGGAATGCTTTTCCGCGAGGTGCTGGTGCAAGGCGAGACAGTCACCGCTGCCGTATGCACCTACCAGCTCCAGCAGCTCGCAGTCGCTGTTCGAGAAAGCGCCGGAGAAGGTCCGCGGTCACCCTCTTTCGTGACGACGCCCGCTCCCATTTCGCGAAAAGTTGCCAAAAGTTCCCAGGCCAAGCTACAGTTGCTCGGTTTGAATGTGCTGCCCCACCCGCCATACTCTCCAGGCATTACCCCTTCTGACTATCACGTTACCCATCCTCTTGAATCCTCGTGACAGGGAGAAAATTCGCTAATTATGACTTGCTTTCAAAGATAATCGCTAACTTTTTCGACTCTCGGAACCTAGAGTTCTGGGAGGAGGGAATCGACGATTTACCCATGAGGTGGCAGAGGTTATCGATAACAAAGGTGAATACGTTGTTGCTTAATTGTTGTTTGTTGGAAGAAAAATAAATAGAAAGTGATGATCGAAAAAAATCCGACAAGACTTTTGGGACAGCTTAATATTTCCAGGAAATTACGTCAACCATGAGAGAAGCCTGTTACGTAACAGAGAACACTTTTAACCACCAAAGGGCATTCCTTTGACGTGAAACCCCCTAATATGTATACTAATTAACCAGTAACTGACGTAATAACAATAGAACCACCAGAGCGTTCAGAAGGCTCATCTCAAACACAGCGGAAGTAAAGAATTTCGGTCACGGTAAATACTTGCACTTTATCAAATTTCCGCAGTTGCACACTCGACGTCTTGGCAAGGCATCGAGTGTGAGTTATTGGAATTTTTCTATTATAAACCCATTTTGTTCCCATTCTTTCGCTTAAAGGCATCATTAGGGGAAAGTCGGACGAAAAGTAAAAGAAGTAGTGCATATGAAAGTCGAGATGCCTAGTAACAGGACAGTGGAGAAAAAACGGATGGAAATGGCCAAAAACCCGAGAAATAGGACCCCCTTCCCACCGTTGATTCTCGACGCGGACGACCTGTCTGTCAAGAGGGAAGCAGTCTGATCTTGTTTCCCATCGACATGTTGCCAAGTAAACACAAGGGAATGTTTGGAAATACGACAGCATCTATTCTCCAGAGTGAGCTTCAAGCTAAAACTGCGAAAGCGCGCAGCAAAACCTTCAATCCTGCCGTATCTTCTTGACCGCTCTCACCCCAGTCAATCGGGAATTACGTCATCGGGAGGCGGGGTCAACCTGTCAAGAGGCGGAGCATAAGTGCGTTTGCGGGGTTTTGCGGCGTTTCTACAGCTCAGAGGGGCGCTTTTTCACCGGGATTTCGCCACAGATAGCGTTCCTAGGCCCAGGACTACCATGTGAGTTACTTCTTGTAGGGATTTCTCCATTACCGCATTACCCCTAATGATGTCTTTAATCTCCCTTTCATTGTTTCACTTGTCTATCATCATCATGAATGAAATCAAAAAGCAAATTCGCTTTATGCAACATCAAATGACAGTGACAGCGGCTTTCCTCCCCACCGCCAGCAGGCTACATGGCCAGTGAAGCGTACAGGTCGAGATGAAGCGCGCCACGTCGCAATAGCGCTCCAAAGTCGCTTTGTCAACGCGAGTTTCGCCACCTTTATGTCTTCTGGGCTCGAATGTTCGTCTACGGAGAATAGTATGTCCGAATAGGCTTTCCGCCTTTGCACCCTTCCGGTGCTTTTATGCTGTTTATCACCTTCATGACTGAATGCGTTTCGCTGCGGTGAGTGTCCACGGCGGAGTAGCTGCGAGAACGGGACAGCGTTCACTGCATAGCATGCCTGGCCTCGCCGTCTGCATCACCCCGGTGGGGGTCGATTGGTCGAATTTTCGCGCGGCCTCTGCGGCGAGTGCGAGTCATCTGCAGCTTTATCTGATCAAGCAGCAACAACAACAACAACAAAGACGAAGCTCCGAAGCTTCCATACTGCTCGAAGATCCTTCATGATACCAGCCCATTGCGTCTTGAGGGAATTCCAAACGACTCGTACTGGCGGCGCCGCGAGTGCGACGCCGCAAAGCGAAAATTAGACCAATCGACCCCCGCACACATCACTCTCCTACATAGAGGAATACGTCTTCGAAAGCCCATTGCTGTGAACGAGGCATACTTGTCTCCCTCATCTCTTCTGAGCTGAAAAGTTCGTTTGCGAGAGTAAAGTTTCCATACAAGCTCTTCCTCCTTGCGCCCTCCCGCGGCCTGCAATCACAGCAAACAGAACTTGCAAGGTGGGCAAGATGGCGCAGTGGTTACGGGCGGTGAGCATCAGAAGAAATCTCACCTAAGGCTCACCTCACGTTCCCTCCATTCTGAAGTTGAATGGTTGGATTCTAAGGACTCGCATTCATTAGAAGTGCTCACTCCGCTTCCATATACAATATACTATCGGACAAAGCAAAAATGACCAAAAGTAAATAAAATTAGGCGTATTAATTAATTATCAAAAAATCACACCAGATATTATCAAAATTATCAAAAAATACCAAAATTCAAAGTGTCTTTTAGTGAATTTTCAGTACTTTCCAAACTTGCAAGGGTTGTGTTTGATTCGACGATCAGGAAAGTGATTAAAGGTTTTCAAAACAGAATAGGCTGCAATTGAAATTGCATCCAACTTTTATCAAGATGTCTCAGCAAAAGTATTAGTTACAAAATTTTCCGAGTGACCTGCCTCCCTGTGATTACGCTTCAAATAAGTACCCATGGACCTCTTTCGACCTGAATTCAAGTGGAGTCTACAGGACACCATACTTTTAGTGACGCAGAAATTCTGGAAAGATGATCAATTGTTCATAACCAAAGGAGAAACTAAGATTTGACGAGAATCATCGGCGGAAATACACTACACGAATTCCAAGTCCAGAAGAAAGTCTGATGTGGTTCAAGCACCGCCCATCGTGCTAACTCCGCCCAGCCCCAAGATGGCAAATGACAAGGAGTTTTCCGAATGATGTATTTTATTTAGCGAATAATGGCTGCATATCCAGAATGCGAAAAAGAAACTGGATAGCAGCAGCAACTTCAATTCCACAAAAAGTCTTTGGCTCTGCTTCTCATTGAGATTACACGGGAGATAAGTTGACTGAATAACTTGACTGAATTCTGATCTTCTATAATATTTACATAATTCTAACTGATCATTCCGTACTTGGGTAACACGCTTCAGTAATATCGCGTCCAAGTTATGATAAACGATTCTCATCACGAATCACGGCACCCGATACGATGACGTCCAAAGAGATCTCGGATATAGTGGAAGCCATTCCACTACGATGAGTTTTATCCATAAACTTTTCGGGTATAATATAAGAAGTTCCAAAAGCCGCATCGAGCTGAACGAGAAACCTTCGCGGGTTGCCAGTGATTATTGATTGACAGAAATTGATAGTTGATTAATAACGATAGTAGTATACAAACAAAGTCAGTAAGTTAGATTCTACATTCAACTATTGCAAAATAGTTAAAGAATTCAGTGGGACCAATAAAGAAAGGCATCAACACGTGATAACCGTCACAATGTGAGTATTCGCCGCGCGTATCAACATTGTTGCTAACAAGTCCTCAGCAATTCCTGTTCGAGGAGCTTAGCTATCTCAGCTTGAGAGTCCAATGCCCAAAATGAGGCGCGGGGCACGGTAATCGCTTTAGGACTAAAGTGCATAAGGCGGCTTTAGTTCCACGCGTCGCGTCGCGTTGCACGACATGTGGCGAAATATTGTCCTAACGATAGTCATCGAAAAGTTCAGGAAGTTGAGGACTGATTCACGTGACAAGAAGGAACGTGACGAAATGAGAGTTAGACGCGAATTTTATAAAAGAAGAGCCTCATTCAACCCTTCCAAGTAGACCAGATATTCGTCGTTTAATGTGGTGTCAGAGATCACAGGTCACCCCAGACATATCAAGTGATTAAGCTCAACGCACCGACGAGCATCACGTCCGGACCTAAGAGCGAATTAAGCGAACACCACCGTGATCACCAGTACGGTGGTCAGACTCCTTCACCAATGCTCTAGGGATAGGAATGGCTTAATGTGGTTCGTCGTGTGCCTCAAACGAATTGGACTCGATGAGTTGCTGTGGCACGCAATATGTACTGGTGAGAATGCTATCGGCATCTTATGCACTCCCACGCTTAGAAATAATCACCTGTCTGGGTACGCCGTGCAGTTCTCTTTAAATCGGAGAAGCTGAGCTATTTGATGGATGACTGGCCTTAGAAGTGGCTTAGAGATTGAGGCTGGACTTTAACTGAAAAACTCCTTATTATTAGGTCGTTCGAAAAGTTCGTGCCATTTTTGCGCATTCACAAGATAAATTCAAGTATCAAAGCGCGTCAACATGAATTAAATCACGTATTATGCTCCTTAGATAGATAAAAAGTTGCTCTTCTGAGTATATACTTTTCTTGAATGCCACGAAGTTTTCGAGTAATTAGAGAAATTTTAAAGTGCTGCGAAAATGGCACTTCAAGGATGACTTCACTTCACGAGTTCAGTCGAGTCGCAGCAAAGGAAACCACAAATGTGAATACTGCAGGAGGGAGTGAAGCATGGGAGGGGAACACTTTGTCCCTGGTTCAGAAATGCAGAAATGAGAACGAGCTGCTTGAATTTTCAATTGATCAAATCGCTTTAACTAAAACGGCAGAAAGCGATGAGCGTCCATACTTGCAGGGGATACCAACAAGTATTGGCCCTCAACAAATAAACATAGTTGACCACCCCAAGTAGCCTCAACTTGAAAAAAAAAACTCAAAAAATGGGTGCCGCGCGATCCCTCGGAGCAGCAATGCGCGAGCACATTTTCCACAAATCGACTTCCACAAATTACAGTTGCAGGGTAAGGTAGCGCTATTTATGCCCCCTTCCCAAAACATATGGACAGCTCCTTCAGTAGCAGTGGCAGTGTGTTTAGAATGAGTGGCGATTTGGAGTCGACTTTTTTTTATTTCGCGCAATATAAATCATCAGCCCTTTATCAAATTGAGATATTCAGATATGCGTAATGTTGCCAAGAGTGTAGCAAATCGAATGGTTTTATTCTGTGAGAAAAGATGCAATCTGAGCCGAGTTATGATCCTCCGAAGTTGAAATTGCAGAAACGGCGCAAACTTTCCGAACGACCTGATATGAGAGCAAACGATAAAAACTTCTGTTGTAATGCAACGCCTTTACTGAGTATTTCCTTATTCGCGACGTAGCCCTTACATCAGATGGGAGAAAATATGATCCGATTGGAGAAAATCAGAGAAATTAAAGAATGGTTGAAAAATAACGTACGCTCTTCAACTGCAAAAGCAAAGTTCCTCATGGGCTTTTATAAGCAAAAGGAATACTCTAGCAAAGGGTGTTGCTGATGTTGTTTCCTTCAAACAGCCGTCTGGAAAGGATTCCCAAAATCACATCATCGTGCAACGATTTACCGAGTGCACTGTTGTCTTCATATTTCAGTCAGGCGTGAATTTCAATAGTACAAAGAGAATTAGATTGCCACAAATGTGTGATCGCAGACACAGCAAGGCTAGGAAATGAAATAATGCTGATGTCCCCTCTCGCCAAGAAAGAGTTCGCGAACAGCATCACCTAGTTATGATACTCCTCTACTTCCCCCATTTTATATATTTTAAAAAAAATGCCACTCCCCGCCTCACTTTCCTGATCACTTTCGCACAGCTGGAAGTAATGAATAAAATTAGTTCCTCGTCGCAAGATTGTACTCGCATGCTGTACTTCTGGAATTTCCCCAATGCAAATAGGATTTAGAAGAAAGAAAAACCGGAAAAATCATTCCCTTAGATTCACGAGTCGCGAACGTCAGGAGCGTTTCTCCCCCCAAAAAAGTGGTCTTCTGCTTCCCCTAGTTAGTGGATTCGGCATACTTGTTGATGTCCATGTGCAAGCCTCATGCGAAATTAAAAAGGTCAAGGTTTTTTTGTGAAAGCTTTTTGCGCAGGTTGCAGAAGAATGGGCGGGACTAGATGGAATTTTGTACGGAGGCGTACAAATGAATGGAACGATTTTCCGTAGGGACTTCGAAAATTGTCGAGGCAAATTTAAAAAAGAAATGAGCACACGTAATTCACAGATCAACGCACGCGAAGGCATAACCTGAAGGACCCACCGAGATTACTTGTAGAGGTTTTACGATGCTAATTCCAAAATATTCTTCCTGTTCCTCACCACCGAGATTACTGCGGTTTTAACAATGTTAACTCGATAATATTTTTCCTTTCCTATTGTTTAATAATTTTCAAATTGTGACTTAAATTTCCTCTATTTCTGCATGAGCGTTTGATATCAATTTTCAGGACATGCATTCTTTGTGATGCCTCGACAGTCTACAAAGTAGAAGTTATGTAAGGTCGCTTTTACGTCCCTTGAGTAAAGGTTAGAAAACCGGACGTGGTATAAAATGGTTATCAAATAAAGATAGAAGGCTACACTACTGAATGACAAACCATGTTAATCAAAGGAACGGACTGGGTATGCATACTTATACATACTTTGAACATAATACAAATTTGAACCCCAACCGTGGAAACTCAGTGGTTACTGGGTTGTACTGTAGAGCAGATCAATTCATTTTGAATGGTATTTGACGAGCTGCAGATACTTCTGATTCTTGGGAGAACACTCTATTTGAAAAATGACATCGCTAAGTGAATGAATGACCCATGAGGTGTTACCGTAAGTATGACTATTCTACCGTGCATGGTATGCAATGTTATTTCTGCTTAAGTTCTAACGAAAGAAGGGAACCCTGTTCCTTGCCCAATAAACCTTATTTCAGGTCATATTTGAGACAGTGATGCCAAATAGAGACAATGAGGCCCCGATGTCTGAGCTTCAGCAACGGCGAGATTGAGGTGCTGGTACAAGGCGAGACAGTCACCGCTGCCGTATGCACCCACGAGCTCCAGCAGCTCGCCGTCGCTGTTCGAGAATACATGTACGTATGAGATGTATGTATCCTACATGTATGAGATGCCCTTCACCCGGGTATATGCCATCAGGACAAAAAATTCGCTTTGCGGCCTTCGGTGTACGACGCAATGGTGCGAGCTTTTGACGCTGCATTGAATGGGTCTTGAAGCAATGACGGTGCTCTACGCCTCATTCTAGATGTAATCGTTCCAGGACTTAACCGAAACGGCGCCCATAGCTCGCACCATCACGTAGCGCGCTAACAGCGGCCATGCGAATTTCGTGTCCTGATGGCATACACCGCCAATTGCCCCCCCCCCGCCCCATCCTTCCTCATTGCCGCACCTGAAAAATATAGTACTTACTGTCACATCCCTTATAGAATGGTATGTTAAATCTGTAATCGTCGTCGATCATCTGGGATGCGCCACGCATTCCGCTTCTTATCAAAAAGCTTGAGTAGAGAAAAAGAAACTTGACTTCCATTTTTTGCATATACAGCGCCTCGTCAGTCAGTCCGTCAGTAAGTTCTTCTGTCTGCTACGAAATTAGAAATTACATGAAAAATAACCCGTGGAGATGGGTTCAGTTTAGGATGGGTGGGGCATAGGGCAAGTAATGAGTACACATGAACTAAACTAAAGTAAGCTCCACCTACGGTGGACAAAGCGTGCCTTGGAAAACTCTGCCCCTAGACCAAAATCGTTAATTAAAACTCAAAGCCAACCCAAACGTGAGAAGAGATTTGTTAATGTCAGCGATGGGTCTTTGGAAGACGTGAAAGAAGATCGCGTGAACGCACCAGGAATGTGCGACCTTTGCAACAAAAATACACGAATCGGTCCCAACGCGGCATAAAGAATAGAAAAAATCGGTAGGAGTGACCAACATCCAAGCTATTTCGAACATAGTTGAAGAAGACAGAAACCCGCCCACAATGGGCGGAACGCGTTACTAGCTGGAGATAGTCGCTGCAAAAATTGCCTTCATTCCAGGAGTAGTTTAGAGACTTGGAAAAGTGAGTGTAGGTCAGTAGTAGCTAGCGCTATGGAATGACAATGAAGTTTAATGACGCGGTGGTGGGCGGAGCATGAGCAGTGAAGTATTTGATGTAGTTCCAAAAGTCTCGACACAGGAAAGATATTGAAAAAAGGAAAGGGAAAGCCACCCACGAGTGGGCCCGTGGGTGTGGACGGAGCGAAAACAGAAAAAGGTGCTACATGAAGTGAGAAAGCACTATTGGGAAAATTCCATATATATAAGAGAGGCTACACCAATGTGTGGACACAACAGCGCGGAGTATCGATTGAAATTATCGGTTTTTGTGTATGGGATCGGACTAAATGGCGACGGAGTATTCCATCAGGTGCGTAATTTTACAGAGGTGAAAATACTATGAAGACACGTGTGGTATTACTTCAGTTATAACAGGTACTGATTGTGAGTAGAGTTCATAGAAAAGAGCATTTCCCATCGACCTACTGATGCCCATCGCTTATTGCATGAGGTAGTGTGTGCCAGCCAACTGGTTAAACATAGTGTAGTAGTTACATGTGAATGCGATTGAGTTGGTCATCGATATGCCCTTGCAATGACTCAAGGTCAGATAAACAATTTTTATGTCCTCATTCAAAAATTGATCCACTGATCACATGGATAGTAACAGCAACTTGTTCTACAGCAAGGCCGCTTGTGATGCAGTATGTCATAAATTGATCACATGATGCGATATGTCATAAACTGATTACTTAAAGTACTACCTACTATATATAGAACGCTGTCTATCTGTCCGCCCCTCTGCCTGTCACGAAATTAGGTATTATACGGAAAGGACTTGTGGAGATGGAACAGGTTTGCGATGGCTAGGGCATGGGACAAGGAATGAAGAACACACATGGACCAGGTAAAGCTCCTCTCGTTGTGGGCGGAGCGTGCTCCGAAATGTTCCGTTTCTAGACCGAAAACGGTCAACTGTTTTCCAATATGACCAGAACATGAAAAGATGGATAAAGGTTAGGGATGAGTTTCAGAAAGTCATGAAAAAGGTCCGGACACAGTGGGCGGTCCATACAACAAAAACTCTTAACTAGGTCATGACGCAGCCTTGATATCAGAAAAAAACAGTAGAAATAAACAATGTCTAAGGTCTTAGGCACACTCGAAATGAGCGGAAAACTGCCCACAATGGACGAAGCGTGTTACAATCTGCGAGTGAAGTTTATAGAAAAAAATCAATTCCGATCGACTTACTGACGCTCATGGTATCACGTGCACAGTAGTGTAGTACTGGTACAACTACTATAACATATAATGTTCTGGAATATAGCTCCCTTTCTTCTAACATGTTCAGATTTCGAGATAATCCTTCGGATACAACCCTATCTTTATAGATTCTCGTGTAAACATTTCACGCGCTCGCTAGTCACCAGCTTGTTTACTTGCATTTTTTATACCTTTACTCACTGATGAGCCTCGAGGGAAGGGGTGATGACAGGCATGTAATATTCAGTGAATGACTTCTATGAGTAAATTTGTTCCTTAGGTGCTTATTTTTCTGCTACATAGGGTATCCACACCTTCGTTCTACTGTTTAAACTCATTTCGGACCGGTACTGGCCTCAATCCGTTTCTAGCAATATCGACATTTACGTTCTTTCATACAACAACTACATAAATTGCTGGTCTCTAGCAGGAAGGTGCCTTTGTTCGGCACCCGTACAAAATGATGTACGCACATGGAGGACGGTGTGTCCCTACGATTACTCCGATAACTTCGCCAGGTGACTTAGGCGAAGCAACATACATATATAGATGTAGTACGGCAGTGAAGAAAAACAGCTGGGATGGCCAAAAGCTGATTTCCGCGCCAACGTGCCTCGCACGCCCTTGGATTACCGACTTGTCGATCCGCGTCATTTAAATCTGTGATGAGTGGCGGTGTACGCAGCTAAAGGTCTTGCTGAAGCAGCTTGATCACGGGAGCATGGACTGCTGAATGCCTAGAGTGGGCCTTTTTTCAGCGATGCAAAAGCAGAGCCCTACATTTTCCGGTCCCATTGGTTATCATTATGAACTATTTCCGCTTTCTAGTTACTAAAAGCCTTGGCACCCCGCGAACATCACTCAATAACTAATTAATTTCTTGAGGCCTTGGAAGTAGTCAAAAGTGCACACCTATCGGATCCGGTTCCCTCAGTGAGGAAGGTGGATACCAGTACAATTAAAAGTGCAGCTTGTGGTGAGGGTCTTCTGGATATAATAGTGTTTACCAATGTCGCATGTTCAATATTACCATTCAGGGAGCTACGAAAAAAGGAGGGCCACAAAAAACTAGCGGACACATGAACGAGAAGGTTTTGATGAAAGCACACACTGGAAAGAGGATTGCCATTACCGGTTTAAGAGGCGGGAACGAGTGAAACCAGCTCTCTTCGATACTTTGACTGATTATAAACAGCGATAAAATAGTAGCAAAACCTGAGTCATAATTCAGCTAAGAAGACTACGGAGTCACCAGTACCTTTCCACTGCTTTCAGGCCTACTCTGTGTGAGCTACACAAGATTTATTGAATCGAAAGCTTGTATATTTGCAGAATAGTTTTCTTAAAACCGGAAATTGACTCGTGAAACACTTGAAAGCAACCGGAACCAGCAGTCGGAAATTGAAAAACCTTCTTGCGATTGAGAGCTTATGGGTCTATTAGCAATGTGATCCAGTGTTGGTGTGGAACGGAATATGCTACATGAGTACAATCATGGGCAGAGTGCTCAAGAAGGAATTGCTGTACGGATTATTGGGCAGGGTTACAGGTCGCAGGCCCTTCCTATTACCCCTTCCTTACTTTACAACTTCCTACAACTTGCATAGGCCACTTACTTAGTGTATCACCTTGTAAATTAGCTAGATTTTCAATTCTTCCTCCCGTTCGTAACTTATATATTAGAAAGCGACCCTAATTTCCTCATTACAATATAGCTTAGTTGTAAGATAAATTTTGCAAATTCTCCTGCAACTTTCTGGATGCTTCGAGAAGTTTCTGTGGGTGGGATACATGGAGAGGGCACCCAGCAAAGTATAATAATTCACTTGGATTGGGGTTCTGATAGCTGCTCTTGAATTAGTATCAGCTGCGCTCCAATGCGACTGACGAAGCCTTGAAAATAAGAATTATGATCAGATTACTTCATATATATAATTTTAAATTTACTTTGTCTCTATTTGGAAACTTTCTGGAAAATTTTCAACTTCGATTCTGGTCATATTTCAGTATACCAGTATACAAAACATAAATAACAGAATTACTTTCAAAAATCGAGGCCTAGTTTTCGGCGTATGATACAATTTACGTATGAAGCTGAAAATGTAGCAAAAAAATTCCTACAACTTTGTAGCCGTTTATCAGAATCACTTTCCTCGAGCGTCAGGAAATGCGAGCAATGTCATCCACAAAATAAAGCTATCACTAGACGGTCGAACTATGAGTCATATGACGGGTACGGGTACGAAAGTCCGATCCCATGGGATGAAAGTGATATAGGATTCTGACAAATGAACGGGAAACCGAGAGGGAAATAAGAGTTTGTAAGGCTGTGTTCATATTTTGCACCGGCAAGGCGCGACTGAGTTGCTGTTTGAAAAGCGGCACGGGGAGGTGCAGAGACGACGCATAGACTCGCTTGCCCGCAGTGTATGAAAGCGGCCTAACGAATAAACGTAAAACCAAGAGAGAAACATACACACAGAAGAGGGCATACCGGCGTGAGCCCGTGATCCATATCAGTGTGAAGCCTAATATCGAGAAAAAGGTAAAATACCCCTACGGTAGGTTGACGCTTCCGCGGCTACCTGGTCATGTACTAGAGAGTCTCCCTGCGAAGAAGGGCGGTCAGTCGATAATTATAACATTGCCACCCAGTGACATACCTTGTACCTAAAAACCTAGAATCATTATCAAATGACCGAGGAGTTTTCGGGAATAGGATCTCCACTTTCGACGCTATGCGATCCCTTACCCAGAGGGTGCAATGTCTTCTGTCTGACCCTGATTCAAACATTCCGCGAAATAGACCATTCATGTGCTGAGATTGTTTAAAGAGTGGATAGGCAGAACGGAAGGAAAACACCAAGGGTGTGGTTTCGCACCAAATCCCACTTAATGAGCTACAATTTTTTATTTCGTTATTTACCTACATTATATGAACTACATAATTGCCTTGCATGTCGGAGTATCGGGTCAACAGTGTCGCTAGTTACAGTGTCGATACTGCTTATAAGCATGAGTCTACACTGATCCGTATGTTAATTAATCTGATTTTCCACAAAGGGGTATAGAGGTGACGGACTGCTCACAGAGCGAAGACGATTGTAATAACACCCCTTCCACCACCATACAAGACTTCCAAGGCTCCTACCGAGCATACTCCTAGCCACTTACGAATTGTTGGCGTCGTACTAGATTAACAAAATGCATAGGATACGCAGGGATAGGTAAGTTTGGTGATTGTCGTTGGCAGAGGCAGGGAGGGAGGGGGAAGGGAAACACAAGTTGTTCCATAAAACCAATCACATTCGTAGCCTCACCGTGAGTTATTGATGTTGTTACTGAATGGGTGTACACAAAGAAAAAGAGACGTCATAAAAGCCAGGTGGAACTAATAATGCCATGACAGCTGATAGAGTTATTTAAGAAATGCTTACGATGATACAGGAAGGTAAGCAGAGTCGAGGAACCTGATGGAGTGGGTTCATCGACTAGAGATCCCGCACGTATTACGAGCGGTCGACACACCGGCAGATGAGAAGCGGATTTGATTTGATGCAATTGGCTAGAGGGCCTGCCGATCGGGCCGGCTTCAAGGCAAAGGAGGGCAGACGGCTTTTGGACTGGCGCTTAGTCGGTCGCTGAGAACATTTATTCGACGATGGCACTTCGTGACGGCCACTTCACACTAATAGGCACCTCACTCCTCATGCTCGGGTGCGAAAAGCACCTTTTACGTCATCATTTTCAAGAATAAATCAACGAGATTGCGTTATGCATTATTCTTGAAGTGTTGAAAGCGATTGCAGCGGCAAGACGCCTTTTTGAAATGAGCCATGCACTTGTCTGCTATTTGACATTGAGGATGGGCGCACTTTTGCACTCTTTGAAGCTCTTGCGCAGACCACATAAATTTCGACCCTTAACTTTCTTGCGCAGACCCTTTACAACCTTCAATAAGTGTAAAGTGCTTGGAACAGTCTAAAAATCAACGATCAAAGCTAAACTTATTGGTCACAATAAAATCAAGATCAGAAATTTTTCCAGCAATTTTTATGGCCCTGAAAAAAGTGGACGGAATTATACGGTTTGACGTATGCAGTTGGGGGAAGTCCTGTATGCTTCTTCAGAGAACCCTAAAGATGCGACTGGTTTTCACTTTGCTTCAAATCCTAGCCGCGCCGTTGATAGGGTTCTTACTTCTGAAAGCACCAGAAGAGGGATGGAAAAGATATCACATGAAGTGGTTAGAAGTTAGCACATTAATCACGCACAATTGTATTCTCATATTTTGTCGCTGTTCTGCAGCTGCAACATTTGTTTACTCCACAGTTTTCCCTCATTAGTTTGCCACAATTTGTAGGTTTGTTAAACGTTCATGGTATTCGCTCACAGCCATCGCGGTAAACATAGCACCAATGCTCACGTATGTGCCATCGAGATACCTTTCCGTCTCGAGGTTTTGAATGAAGCAGGGATAGATTCATCTGTGCGATGGACAGCGGGATTTATGCTGGACCCAGGGCAGAATATCCCAGAGATGTCCCCCCCCCCCGCCACATGGGTAAGTGTGCGCTGTCACCCCTACGGGTGGGGGTTGCCAGGTCTCGAATTTCCACTCGCAGCGTCGCACTTGCGGCGCCGTCAGTAGGAGCCGTCGAGAATTCCGCTCAAGACGCGATGGGCTGGTACCGTAAGGGACTTTTAGAGGTTGCAATTTGAAAGGTTTGGGAGTTTGCCTACCTTTAAAGGTCCCTCACGGTACCAGTTCATTGCGTCTTGAGTGGAATTCCAAACGACTAGTACTTACCGCGCTGCTCGCTGCGGGCGGTCGCGCGGATTATCGACCAAGCGACCCCCCCACTCCCACCCCTACACCGACCTCTGAGAGCTTTTAGAGATGTACCGGCGAAAAAGGCACTACGCAAAGATTTAATGATGACCAAAATACAGCCTTCGAATTAAGGTACATATAAATTCCATTTAAAGGCACCATTAGGGGTAAGGGAAAACTGAGATCTGGAAGTATGTGTTCTCAGAAACAACCTTCTACTTTAGAAGGGGTCACATGTGGTGAAAATGGCATAAAAAAAACGCGACTTGGGGTCTTATGGCGGCCCCGCAGCTCGTCATGCCGTTATGCCGTTATGCGCCCGGGGGAGTCGACTTAGAGGGGCGGGACAACGATCGCGGCCGGCTGGTTGAGACTCTGGCCTGCCTTCAGTCCACTCCGAGCAGAGACGCAGAGGACGAGAGAGAAGGGGGAATTTCGGGTTCATATTTCTTGGTTTTTTCGCCGTTTTATGTCGTTCTTTTTCAACTATTATGTTACTGAGCACCTCTACTTTCGTAATCACCCAATTTGCCAAAACTTGCCCCTCACGGTGTCTTTAAGAGTGTGCATGAGGGAAACTATCGGTCAAAAAACAATGAAAAAGAGCATTGTAGGTTAAAAATGGCGATTCATCAAAATATTTATTCAACTCAAATTGGATTATAAATTGTGCTAAAGCAGTAAATACGAGAGGAACATATCCAAGTTAAAAAGGGGAAGCGTTACGATTGAGCGCTCCACCGAGCGACGCAATGCGTGCAGCGCTTGCTGGAGGGTGGGGGGAAGGTGGGGTGTGGGGGCTACCCCATAGCTACATGTACATATACAGTGCTCTGCATGATTATACATCCACCTATAAAATGTCCAAAAACTCTGTTCGCAGAGTGATTCAAAAAAAAAGTCTCTAAATGAAAGATGTGGCTAGTGTGGACGCGCATTCGCGCATCCATAAAAAACTTTAGCCAAGAAACATAGAAGATTCTTTTCTTAATTTGTTTTGAAAATGGCGCGTATACCATTCTGCAAAATTTTACAACCACTGAACAGATTGACGCATTCGTCAACCGAGAAACAATGAAAAAGAGAAAAAAGCTGATTTTGCGATTATTTGGTCCTCTATTGCTTCGAATAGCCACAAATTTTGATGATTTAGGTCCATATAAAGATTTTCAGAATGTTTTTAGACCACATGCTACCACGCTTCGATGAAAACGTCCTTAGATTCCCTGACTCCTTCCAATCGGTCTGATTTCTTTTCCCAATGAAACTGCAGACAATCCTCCATCAGGTAAAGATTGGAGCCGTTCGTTATCCGGGTCAGAAGGTCCATTCGGTAACGGCTTCACCATGATCGAGTGTTCCAGTTGACATGAGATGGTTCATTAACTTACATGAAAACAAGTTTTGGTGAAGATTTCGAGACGCATGACAAGAGAAGGGTACGGGCACAAAGGCCCGGTAATCGGATGGTTCATCCTTTCGAGAACGAAACAAAAATTCAAATGATCATTTGGTCCGTCACCATGACACCTCCTTCTTTGAAGTTCTTCTTGAGAAATTAAGTTTGTCCCTCGAGCGATAGTGCCGGTAGCCGTCGGGGACGTCATAGCTGAACCCTTTTTTCATCAGACGGAAGAATCTGGAGAAAAAACAAAAGGAGAAAGGTGTACAGACTTGAGGAATTTTCGGACAATTCGTCATGGTGTGGGACCAAATGATCATTCGAAGTTGTGTTTCGTTCTCGAAAGGGTGAACCATCCGATTACCGGGCCTTTATGCGCCGTACCCTTCTCTTGTCATGCGTCTCGAAATCTTCACCAAAACTTGTTTTCATGTAAGTTAATGGACCATCTCATGTCAACTGGAACACTCGATCATGGTAAAGCCGTCACCGAATGGACCATCTGACCCGCATAACGAACGGCTCCGATCTTTACCTGATGGAGTATTGTCTGGAGTTTCATTGATAAAAGAAATCAGACCGATTGGAAGGAGTCAGGGAGTCTAAAGACGTTTTCATCGAAGCATGGTAGCATGTGGTCTAAAAACATTCTGAAAATCTTCATATGGACCTAAATCATCAAAATTTGTGGCTATTCGAAGCAATAGAGGACCAAATAATCGCAAAATCAGCTTTCTCTTTTTCATTGTTTCTCGGTTGACGAATGCGTCAATCTGTTCAGTGGCTGTATAATTTTGCAGAATGGTATAAGCGCCATTTTCAAAACAAATTAAGAAAAGAATCTTCTATGTTTCTTAGCTAAAGTTTTTTACGGATGCGCGAATGCGCGTCCACACTAGCTACATCTTTCACTTAGAGACTTTTTTTGAATCACTCTGCGAACAGAGTTTTTGGACAATTTATAGGTAGATGTATAATTATGCAGAGCACTGTATGTATGTGAATGAAGACCATGACACAGCAGATCGTGGTACACTCAGGTTTCCCTCACTTTTTTCACGTTTGTGGTAGGACACAGTGGTTTTTGCAGATACAAACAAGTGCACATCTGACGCAGGACTTTCCCACGCATGCCTACAAACAACGAACAACTGTGAGACCTGAGATTCGCTAACGTCCAATATGTTAGAAAACGATAAACAAAATGATATCTCTTGAATCATCGATCCGTAATACGGAATGAACCGGCGATTATACTTCGCGAGCATTTTCTAGTTCACTTGTAGTTTGAATGAACGTTGTATACTTCGCAATAATACCATACTGTTATTCTGCAATCGTGCAAAACATGATCGCAAAATCGTCAATGCCAATCCATGAAGCGCGCAAAGCGCTCATCATTAGGTCGCGTCCATACTTTGCGGTGGCCACAGCGCCGCTGAATTCACAGGCAGCGAGGTAGAGTGTCACGGAAGAGGCGCAGAGATGACGCAGACAACAAGAACAGGCGGCACAGTCCGAGACGCCTAGACCCGCAGCCACGCCCTGCCGCTGGCACCGCAAAGTACGAACGCTGGCTTACGCAGCCGAAGTGGTAACACAACAACGTTGAGTAGTGAAGGCTAGTGTACCATTAGAACAAAAGAATGACCATCTGCGGTGCGTGACGCAGCGAGTTCGAGCTAGTGGCGCTGTATTAGGCACTAAATCGGCTACGCTCAAATAAGGTGTAGGGTACCATTATAACTTCGGGACCGAACTATTGTAACGCCTCTAACTCACACTGTCGCGTCACATGCCGGCGACACTCTGCGATTTTTCGCTCGTATTGGCGCACACTCAGAAGGGCCACTGAGTGTGCGCATGATTACACGAGTACCACGGGTGTATACCCTTATGTCAGGATTTCGCACGACAACGAGCGGCGTGCGACGCACTGTGTGCGAGCTGGTCTGTGCGTTGCGGTAGTTGGGTCTTAGCACGATTACACGGTAATGCTAAGGGCACGATGCGCAGTTGGCTTGTCATCGCTTCGGGACCCAACAACATGGCGCCTCAGTTGGTCCGCACTGATTCGCTTGCGACATGCCGCGGTGCGAAATTTAAACACGTGTGATCGAAAATGTGATCCCAGGACCATATTCACAGGATCAAGCCGAGGGGATGGCAACCCATGTAACCGTTCACCTCTTTGGAGTTTATACCGAACCTAAGTATCGCGTTCGTGGTGGTTCATTGTGCGTGCGCAAAGTTGTATTCAGCAGCCATTGCGACACTGAATGAAATTAGAATTTAGAAGACACCTACCCACTGTGCAGAGTTACGGTGATCTCATCTGGATCATTCTAGCCAGACTGGATCACTCTAGTGAGCACAGGCTTTGTATCCATCAAGAACTGCCACTTTGATGGCAAATACCAATTACCATGTCAAAGAAATTTTTTTATGGTACCATATCGTTCCCAACTGAACAGGTTTGAATTAAAAGCTTCCATTACCACTCCAAGAATGAAGAACGAGCTGTTCTGTGATTTACATGATAATCAGAACTACCGATGCCGAGTAATTGTAAAAGCACAAAGCCTCATCCTAAAGAGAGTAGGTTCCTACACCGTGAAATACCCCCCGTGAGCATGACTGAGCAGAAAAGGAGAAATAAAGGAACCGAAATATCGCATCAGAATGCCCCTATGAATCTGAAATGTATCTCTAATAAGTACACGTGATGTTCTCGATACACGTTTTCCGCCAGCAAACTATTGCATGTTGCGCTGTCCAAACATTAGCCGACCTTTCATGGAAATGATAAAGTTCGTTCAGAAAAAAGCGCCTTACGGCCACGAAAACACCAAGGAATTCCTCGTTAATTCGAGAGTTACGAAGTCCCTAATTTTTATCAGAAGAGGACCAATTCTGATTCCACCAGAGACCGTCGAGGGTATGTCACGCCTTCGCATTTCCTTGGAACAGGATGATATTTCCTAGAGAGTGTACCTTCATGTCAAGGAAAAGCGTCGCTGCACGCAGCGCGCGATACGGGTGGACTCGGTGGGATTAGCGTAAACATGAGGGGTGTGTGCCATTAGAACGCCGATTCGCCAGTATACGAGAAAATTCGCGTCGCGGCGTTCGGATTGCGACGCGATGGTACGAGCTATGCGCGCCGTACTGGATGGGTCCTAAGGATGACGGTGCTCTGCTATCGCTGCAGGACTCAACTAGTACAGCGCCCCATCTCGCACCTTCTAGTTGCGCACCAAACGCGGTCAAACGAATTTCCCCCCCCCCCCCCCCCAACGGGATACACTCATGCGTAAGGGGCGTGACGACCGTGACCCATGCCGCGACATGTAATCCTGACGTAAGCATTTAGTTTTGACCACGCTGAAAACCTTGACTAATTTTAATCAAATCTCTAGAACTGCCATTGAGTCGTAGAAACGTGTGAAGTGGACATCAGAGAAAATATTGGATAAAACGGTACAAATTCCGGAAAAAAGTCCACCTTTCTAGCGTTGTTCCTCATCAAAGAATTAATTTACGCACTCTCTGCATCACTAAAGAGACCAGCCAAGCCAAGAATTGGCCGTAGCTCCGCCCACTACGGCTACTTCATCAGTGACAGCACACCGCTCCTCACGCACCACGGTGAGGCATCGATAAAGAGTCTAGGTGCCTTACATCCTTACTGATGAGCACAAGGTTCACAGAAAAATATCCTCCCACTCCTGATTTCCCATTTAATCCATTTGTGGGCCAAATTCGGCTGCCAACTGTCTATATCGCTAGAAGAATAAATCGGTAAGCATAGCATAAAGTCGCCCTTAAGTGAATGAACTCGAAAGAAATCATTTTAGGAATGCAATCCACCCCTAATCGATTGGAAATCACAGTAAAACACTGTATACATGTGTGCCGAAGTCCTCACCGTTGTTGCTTCACGAGTTACCGCCCATCCCTACTTGTTTCAAAGCTCACATATCCTGCATTTCTCTTCGAAAGGACACTTTTTCGTAACACCCCCTCATCGACGCGTTCCCATTCACATGGTCTGCAATTAACCATTCATTCACCTTTCACGAAAAATGACCTTCTTGAGAACACTCGTAATGCATCTTCGTGGGAAATTTCAATCATATACTATGTTACGTCCTATTCAACACCATCCATGAAAAAGCCTGAAAAGACAGTAAAGCTGTTCTCCTTTCGAAGGCGCCACAGCTTACACGACTGCTCCCCTCCGCATGGAACCGAAGCGAAAAAAAGGCACTTTGACGTTGCTCTGTAATCTGAGACGTGTTCATATTTTTTTTTGACGAAAGCAACAGAGTTGTTTGTGACCGATTCTTGAGTATGAAAATGTAGAAGGTGAAAAGTGTAAAAATGAAGAAATCAAACGGTCAAAGACCCGAGAACTAGGATACGTTCCCACGTTAGAAGAAATGCCTTCACACCTTCTGCATCCCTGACGAGAAGGGGAATGTCAGCATCGCCCGCCCTCTACGACTACGGTGCCGTCACCACCTGCCGTACCGAATCGCCCCGGGGCGAAGCGGCGATGAAAAGCGCTCTTTTCAGCGTGTGTTTCGCCACGCATCATAACTTTGAATGTTACCCTACCACTTGAAGACCACTCGTCTACCTAGTTCCGATTTTTCTTATTATGCGCAAAGATGTATTCCTCCGAGGGGTTTCAGGTAGTTCAGGCATCCTTGGCCATCCATCACCCACATTCTATAAGTGAGAGATCTCGATCCAGCCCACGGTTACGTCGCGCAATTTCAAACGATAAAAAATAGATTGCATACAGGAGATGGAAGTTAAGTCGAAAAACGAAAAGGCATGATGCACTCGCACTAAAAGGCAAAACCTACAGAAAGGTCGACAGTGTCCCGTTATCCACTTTAGAATAGCACAGCTGTCTGCCCGGAAAATCCTACTTCCAGAACAAAGCCTATTGAATTAACCTTGGCCTTTTCATCTAGCGAATACAGCTGTTTAAAGAATTTTCTTGGAAGAGAAGCTGACGCAAGCCGCATGAAAAACGTTACTGAAGCGTTCGTAAGACCACTTCAAATGAAAACGGCATTCCATTGGAATTTTGGGGATTTTTTGAAAAGATTTACCGGGCGCGTGGCCTACCTCCTTTTCCCCTACCCCACTTACAGTTCAGTTCTACACTTATCTCCACGTCACTTTGAATGATTTCATTTTGTTTTGCTATTAGCAGCTTATAGGCCCAAAGTTACGCCCTGGAAAGATAAACAAAGTGACGTGAAAAAATGGGTACACCCACAAATGATTATTTAAGCGTTAAAATATCCACCTAGTGGAATCAAAGGTATCGCGCACACTACAAAGGTTAACGCAATCAAGGGAGTGGTTGATGTAATGCCTAACCAAGCACATATTATGGCCCCTCACAAAAAAGGGCAAGTTACCATCGTCCCATTTCTTGCAATCAAACAAATCCCCTCATCGCACATGGTGACCACCAACAAAACCGCCTCAACACAACGAACCCAATGGCAGGTAGAAAATGATGCAATGAAACAGAAATAATTTTGAAAGATATCAAAGAGAAAATGCTAGCATAGGCAAGTGATACGAAAGCTTGTATAATACTTTGTACATTTTTCACATCATATAAAAGATACACTTACACAAATTGAGGTGAACTGCGGAAGTGCTAAGGCTTGAAAAAACGACACATGTAAAAAAAGCAGGGATATGTTTCGAGAATAACTCAAACTGTGAGAAATAAAGAAATGAGAAAGTAAAATAACAGAAAGTAAGGTCGCGGGGCGGCGGTGGTGTAGTGACAGGTGGCGCACATCCCACTCTCATGGTGCGCGGATCAAATCCCGCATCAACGCCCGCCCAGGCCAACCAAGCCTTCCATCCCTCCGGGGTCGGTAAATTGGTACCAGACGCGTCTAGGAGGATAAAAGCACTGACTTATACATCGGTTGGTCACCGCAAGTCATTGTATAGGCCACATCACATCCACCAGCCACCACGATTCTGAATGGAACTAGAATGTGCGGCGCATCCCAAAAAGGGATTGATTAACGCCAAAAACTTCATCCTTTTACCTTTAAGGAGGTCGCAGGACGACCTGAAACAACAATCCAAAAGATAGTCAGATCGAGTAACTATACGAAGAAGGGATGAAACGGAAAGGAAAAGTTAGAAAAGGTTAGAAAAGTATGAAAGGCAAAACAAAAAGAGTAACAGAAAATTAAACGGTTATGCTATATAGACGAGTAAAACTCAGTCAAGTGGCAGAAATCCAATGTTGAAATCAGAAATATACGCTCACTAGGAAAAGTTTACGCAAGCAGCGTGAGGTGATGCAGCGACAGGCAACGCCGCTTATACTGGCACATTCTGTTAATCAAATCGAAATCCATTGGTCAGCCACCCCTTCCTTTTCTCTAGGATCGGTGAGTAGATCATAAATCCCTTCAATTGGGCAAAACGCTTTCATACGTCGACTGACAACCGTAAGTCATATCGCGTTAAAGTGCCAGTGCGATTCCGAATGGGAGTATGTAAAGTATGTAAAATGCATGGCGGGTACCAAAAAGTATGCCAAGCACTTTGTTCTTGTTTATACAACTGTGGACACGCAAAAAAAAGAGCGAAACTGACGAGCATGGCCTTGGAAAGCTAAGTGGCGCAAAACAGAAGGTAGGAGGCAAAAGAACTAGGGACAGCAGACAGCTGAAAAGTGGCGAAGGCGCGGAAGGGAATTTTTAGTACATATTCAGTATTTTACATTACATAAGCGGCTAAGAGTCAGCTGGTGTGTGTGTGTCCATGTTGGCCGGGAAGGGTGCGTTCACTGTTAGCAGGGCGTGGCTGCATTCACGAGCAGCGAGGCAGATTGGCACGAGAGAGCTGCAGAGACGACGTGGGCAACGAGACAAGGTGGCACAGGCGAAGACGCAGAAACACGCAGCCAGCACTACCACCGGTATCGGAAAGTATGAACACGGCTAAACTCGGAACTCACGTACGAACGCGGCCAAAGTCGGACTCACGTACCAGCAATCACAAGCCCCTGACTTTTTGAGGTGTTATGTGGGGTGGTGCGGGGGGAGGGGACATTGACGGTGGGTGATTAGAATTGATAACGAATGATAGACAAAAATTGACTTCAAACTTTGTTTGTAAGAAGGAAAACAAGTTGTAATATAAGGCGTATTTGTGGCATCCCTTTCGAAGTTGGGGAAGAGGGACTTTTCAAAGTATATTCTGGCTAGCTCGACTGAAAATGAATTGTTGTCCTCAGTTTCAGAGGCTGATGAACCTTTTCAAGTTTGTTCTGAATTTGTGTTTCTTCTCAATATGCTCAGATGGATGAGTCGTTTCCGGAGTCAGAGAAAAGTGAGCTCGATTTCAATTGTAGCGCTGTTGCCCCGCTATTTTTGACGGTTACTATCCGTGGTTTCTTCCTAAACCAATTCACTTGCTGAGATACCAGCTTTGCTAGCGCACCACATTGCGTGCTTCACACGGAGGGGGCAAAACTAGCCCACTTGAAATCACTTTTCGCAAGCAAAGATCGAGTTTACTTCTCATTATTGCACCATTACATAATGCAATGCCAGCAGTAATGTACTAGCAGAGCTGCTGCGCTTATGATTATGTTTTCTGATTTGACAAGATATAAGCTGAAAGGAGCCATTATCGATGTCGTTCAACTTCGGCATGAGATAGGCCATTTTTTTTACCAAGCAATCTTCGCTATCTCAGGCATCGGAGATGCACCAGGTCCTTTTTATGACAAAGAAACCAACGGCCTGATGCGCTGACGAACTGAATACTCTGCACCAATTCTCTCGCAAATCCCGCTTTCTGAGGGCAGTCCTTTCTAGAGAAGCAAAACGACAGATCAGTTTTTCACCGTCAAGCTGTGTGTAACCAGAGACAATCGCCCTGATCTCTATTACCAAGTAGCAGGGAAGATTTGGAGGATTAGCTTCATGTGAACTTCATAAATTATCTATCAGCAGCCTATATCGGCAGTATCATTCTAGAAGAATTATGTGACATTTTTTTCGCTTTTTTCTTTTTAAAAACTGTCTCAAACTGTCCCTAGCATCGAAAATTATTTTTGATATGGAAATAATTTTGTTACATGTTTATCAATATGTAGAGGTACAGTAGCGCTCAAAAGTATTCGGCCAAAAACTTTTTTGTCATAACTTCTTTTCTACTTGACCAAATTTGACAAAATTTTAGTATGTGGTGCCTGAGCCAATTGTCAACGTTTCCTCCTACTTAAGTGCCGCTTGACTCTTTCCATGGTTTTTTACAAGAATATTCTACGAGACCGCCGAAAAAAAAAGAAAAAGGCTCGGTCAAGAAGAACGGTTTCCTTCTCAAAAAAAAAACAAAACAAGCAAGTCTCAGAAAACATCAATATTTTGTAGAAAGATCACGACTTTCGATGACAGCGGCACAGCGGGACGGCATAGGGATGCACTCCAGAAACAAAAATTGCATTTAACCATGTAACTTACGCCGTTGAGAGCCAAAATGGTGCATTTAGTATGCAGTGTCTCCAAGTAGAACATACTAAAATTTCTCTCAGATCGGTGCAGTTACAAAAAAATTACAAGTGGAAAACCCAAGTGAAGGACCATTTGGCCGAAGGCTTTTGAGCGCTACTGTATATGTAACATTGAAAATTGCAGTAATACAGAAAAGTAAATCCTCGCATTGAAATATGAATGAAATAAAATGTTTATTTGAAATCGGCTCATTGTGATTATGACTTTCGTGAACTCGTCGTTCCTGCTGAAGTTCAATGACACTTGTTGAAAGAGGGGGATCGAAGTCCTTCTTGAAAAATCGTGATTTCTATAGCTTGCGGGACTGAAATAATCCGCATGAACTAATAAATTGCACTGGGTGCCCTCCTCATGACTTTTATCCAAGGAATCCTACTGTAGATTTTGGTTTGGGTAGTAGAAATAAATGGGCACTATTTGTGCCCATTTATTGCCTGATTGTGGGTACGTGATTTCGAATTCCATCTTAATAAAAAACTGAAGCTTCACGCCACTATCCTTTCATCGCCGGTAAAACATGGAAAGCTTCAATTTGATTCACAAAATTGAAAATTCAGATGGGTACTCAGCTAGAGTATCTCGATCATGCGAAATGAGCAAGACGAAACAGCTTCATCTGGTTTTTCCAGGAGGATTCCAGGTGGAATTCCTGGTGAAAACCAATGATAACTATCGTCATGCGAATCTACCTTTAAGCCTAGCTAATCATCATCACCGTCAAAAAAAGAAAAATGTGAAAATTTGCGGAATCGAAGAAGAAGAAATCAAAAAATTCAAAATGTGGTGGGATTTTCCAGAATAAACTTTATAATAAATTTAGAGAATGATGCTACAGTTTTAAGCGTAGCAAACCAGCTAAGAAAAACAATAGAAAAACGGCCAAGTATGCTGAGTTGCCAAAAACAGAAGGAAAAGCTTCTCTATACTACTATATGATAGCATCAATGGTTTTGGCCTTCGAGTGGCAGCGATTTAGCCGGTGAGCGGGTTCGAACGTCCGGCCGTCATGTCTAAGCCTTAGCCTCGGGGACTACGCATGTCAGCTGACTTACTGGGCGTGTTGAACAAACGAGGACAGGGGTCGTAGAAGATGGAGGTGGAGCTGGTGCAGCGATAAGCAGCAAGTTTGTCTCGAGAAAAAGCAGCAACAACTGACACCCCCTTGCACTTGGAGCATCTAATCCATCACTGGATATCACGCACAAAAAGTGGCCAAACACAACTAGAATGCCTGTTCCTTTTTGAAAAAACGCTTTAAAAACTGGTATACAGCACCAACTGCCCTTAAAATTGTTCAGTTGATAGTTGATTTATGATGGAGAAAGAGGTATGAATTAACGGCACATATGAATAAACGGTCAACACGAAAGTGTGGCCGACAGAATGAATAAATGTGATTTCAAGAGAATCACGTGAAAAGAGTTAATCACTGAAAGTACCCAAACGCAACCTGGCAATACAATATACCAAAAAAGGCTTCACAGCTCCAACCCGTAGTGCTGAGGGTGGTCAGAAGATGAATGCCTGGCAGAGAAGTAGAACTGAAGTTTATATGAGAGAGAGGAGTAATCATCCAGCAACGAAATCTCTTAAAATGCACTCTGGTCTGTGGACTCCACTTTTATTTCCGAGAGATCCATAAAAATCAGCGGGGCTTTTGCGATATCGATTCTTTCAATGTAAACGCTCCTTCGAGTTGGACCCTCATATGTAGCAAACAGCAGCCTATATTTGATTTGCACTCCTTTTACTGCAATTACTAACCTCAGTTGATTACTTTCCTGTTGGGGATCGCATCCTACCCTGTGCTGATTTTTTTTTCACTTTTTGATGCTTCTGAAGCTTCCAGTCAAATGAATGTCAAAGTTTCTGGCACCAATCAATCCATTCTGTGGGATGCGCCCCATTTTAATTCCATTCAAAACCGTGATGGGAGGTGATTATGTTGGTCATACAATGATTTGTGGGGGACAGCCCATGTACAAGTAAGTGCTTTTACCCTCCCATACGAGTCTGGTACAAATCTAGTTCCCCTGGAAGGTTGGAAGCTTCCGATAGCCAGACAGGACATTGATTAAGGATTCGATTCCCTCACATAAAAGTGGAAGAGCGCGTCACCTGCCATTACATTACCTCCTCTGCTACAGTACAGCTGAACTCATAATCTTGTCGAACCGCGAAGCACGCATCACTATGCTATTGATACTTCTCATTCCTCTACTCCTCAGCAGTATATGAAGGATGTTTCGTGAGAACAATTACAGGCGTAGCCGAAAACACTCACTGATCGGAGCTCCAACTGTTGTCAGGAGAGGTCGAACCTGGAAAACATGGATGTAAAAGTTCAAA
Source organism: Trichostrongylus colubriformis (assembly GCA_963978905.1). Classification (NCBI taxonomy): domain Eukaryota; kingdom Metazoa; phylum Nematoda; class Chromadorea; order Rhabditida; family Trichostrongylidae; genus Trichostrongylus; species Trichostrongylus colubriformis. The sequence goes on along the minus strand of OZ022258.1, from coordinate 20,766,213 downwards.
CTGGAACGCCCATGGTCATATAGGAGAGGAGATATTGTTTGCTAATCATTCAATGAAAGTGAGAATCGTAATAATTCACCCAAACAGAACCGCCAATTTGAAGTCAAATTCGTGTTTAACAATTGTAAAGTTCAACAAAATAAAGCTTCTGATTCAGGAATCCGGAAAACACAATGCTGACTCATTCAAACAAACGAAAAAGCATGGCTGTGAGAAACCCGGAATTCCGGGTTAGTTGGAGACCCACTTGCGCTTCGAAAATCGTTGAAGGCGTGTTTTTCAGTCATCCACAGATGAATATGCCGAGCCAAAGCGAAGACCACTTGTAGATGGTCACCGAGACAAAAGGGAACAGGTTCGAAACGTTGAAAATACGCGTGACATGAATCTTTTAAGTCACTTCTGCCAGAATTAATTTCGACTTACTGATGAAGACGGCTATTATTTATCGATATCATACTACAAGTATTTCGAATCACAGCCTATGCAAATGTAGAAATAGAATCTCTAAATGTGAGAGCAGAGCAAGGGCCATGTTAGACGATTCGTAAAAAATTGCTTTTGGAATGGTATTGTTTTACATATATTGAAAAAAACATGGGGCTTCCCCATATCCAGAGGAAGTCAAAGAAAGGTGTGAAATATGGTACTGCCTCGCATTTGATTGTATGAGAAAAGCGGTTTTTTGATTGAAAGTGTATGTATACATATGTGATGAGTTGCTATGGAAGCAACACAGATTAGAACGGAGCTGGGAAGCTTTAGAAAAAGCCGAGCGTTAAGTCGTTCAATTTCGAGAGTATAGTGCAAGTGCAGGCAAAAAGCCCATTAGAAGCGTTTCGGTAATTATGTAAACCAAGAAATATACACTGATTTCCCGAACGGAAGAGGATCCTTCAGATAAAAACTTTTGCACTTCTCATATGAAGTATGTAGCGTGCGATAATAAAGAGAAAAACAAACCAAGAAGAGCGCCTTTCTTTCTTACGTTCAATCGGAAAGTACCCGTTCGGGAATCGGGAAACAAAAAGTTGGCAATAGTTTGAGATTACCCGAAACTCTTAAAGGATAATAAATAAAGGAAAAAGTTTTTGGCGTTGATCAACCCCTTTCTGGGATGTGCCGCACCTTCTAGTTCCATTCAAAATCCTTATGGCTGGTGAATGTGATGTGGCCTATACAATGACTTGCGGTGGTCAGCCAATGTACAAGACAGAGCTTTCATCCTCCCAGACAAGCCTGGTACCAAATTGCCGACCCCTGAGGGATGGAAAGTTGGTTGGCCTGGGCGTGCGTGATGCGGGATTTGATCCTCGCACCATGAGAGTGGGCGTGCGCCACCTGCCACTATACCACCTCCGCCCGTTCCCGAAACTCGAAAAAATAGAAACATTTTTGCGAAGTTTTGATCTATAAAAAGTTTTACTGGTGTATTGATGCATTGATTACTAGGTGGTGTTCCATTGTCAAAGGAGATTTAGTGTCAAACGCTACTTGGGCTGAAGACAAATGTGTTTGTACTGAATGAAGGGCAAAAAGTATCAAGAAGGAAATAAAATATTCTACTCCAAATGCTATAAATCTTCTTCAGCTGTAGTAAACCACATTTAGAGTACCCGTTGTGGTTTTACTTCAAAAAGTGGAGAGTACTTATCCTTTCGACAAATATTTATTGAATTTCACAAGAACTGGTGAGCAGTCAGACCCGGATAAAACTTTCATCCTGATTCAAGTTTGCCGATTTATTTGCACTGTATATATGTGGTCATTATCTTCTATGGCAATCGCTGTGGCTATGTGGCTCAAAAACAAGCAACAAAAGTGAAATGAAAAACAACGTCATAGACGAATAATTGAATTTAAAGCCACATTGACAGATACCACACAAAGACGAGACTTTTCTTTGATCGTGTATTTCAGAAAATCTATAAAACAAATGACCTTCAAGAAAATGCCCGCAAATAACGTGTTTTGCAAAATGAACTTACTGAGGGAAGAAAAAGCTCTGAGCAGATGTATTCAGAGAACTCCAGGCAAAAAAAAAACGGGCAAAAAATGACTTGGGGAAAATTGGTTTCCATAAATCAGATATGTACTTTACCAGTGTGACTTTGTAAAATAAGCGTTTGTGAATTAGAAAAATCGAGAATGTCACGCAGAATGTGAAGCACATGAAGTACATGAGAACATGACAAAGTGTACTGCGAGATACAATATGTACTAAATTTTGAGAAAACTCGTTCGCGGGTCACTTCGTTCTTGTACGATTGACAGGGGTCACACAAACTCTCAGATCACTTACAGGTGCTACGGAAAAATGCATTAATATGGAAATGGAAGTTGACCGGAAACTGCAGCAGCCCTTATTCTGTTTTCGGACTGAGAATATTCTGTTTTCGGACTGAGAAGGAAAGGAAGAGAAGGTGACATTTTTTATTTGAGCTTCGAAGCAGACGTTGACGGGAGTGGTGCATATCCTGTTCGCTGGATGCTGAACGCCTTACTTCCGAGGTAATTAAGTAAAAAAGTCGGAATCGGGAAACGAAGCGCATTTTAGGTGGATGGGGATGGGATAGAGTCAACCTTCGTAGTTTCGCTTCTCCGAAAGCGCCAACTTTCTGACTCACTAGGGAGGGTCTTTTACTTCCCATGGAACTTTGAAATGAGAACCAGGGGGATCGATAGAGCTTCGAACGCTGATTATAATTGTGAAAATCAAAACTGCTAAATGGCATTCTGAAGCGAGTTACGAGGGGTCAAAGTTTGCCTGTGACTTGCCTGTGACAGCTCAATGGCGAGGCGCTTCGTTATCAGCATGACTAGCGCTTAGCCCGTTGTGGCCTCCGTGGCGCAGTGGTAGTGACCCGGTTCTGCAGGCGCGAGGTTGTGGGTTTGCTTCCAGCCGCTACGGCTTTTTTTCATTTTGTGATTCATTGTCAGTAAGTGCTTTTCTTTCACTCCTAAATGTTTCCTTGTATGATATTCGCGCGTAGGAGGTCGAATTACCCCTCTGTGCATATTTCCAGCCGGATCCAGTTTTTGACCCAACTTCGGAAAATTACGGGTGGCCAGGGGTTAAGTAGGGGTTTTTGAATTTCCTCCCACAAAAAATCCTGCAAGCTGAACAAGGTAACCTAAACATACCTATCACACTTGCCCATCACATTAAACGCACGTAACAAGCGCCAAATAAGAGCATTTGCTGGGCAAGGGTCAACGACTGCTCCTTTGTTGAATGGGTTGCCAGTCAATAGCCCATCAATTTTTCCGAGATTTGGTCAAATTCTCGAATTGGCTAAAAACTTGCCCCATAGGGTAATTTGTTCCCCTGAACACGTGAATCACACTGGTTGAATCACACTGGTTTTGCGTGAAAACGTATGGCTCGCGCGTTATGGGATCCCAAACATACCATGAAATGGTATTACTCTTTTTTTCCAGAAAAACCTTCATAACTTCATTCAGGTAATTGTTTGACAGATTCTGAATACAGATTTGAGATCAGCATTCAAAAGCGCGTACAGTGATATGTGTCTCATTGCATCTCATTGCAAATGGCCATTTCGACAAACTGTCTGATGGCAAAGTGCCTCGCCAGTGAGGTGTCACAGGCAAACTTTGACCCCTCGTAACTCGCTTCAGAATGCCATTAAGCAATTTTGCTTTTCACAGTTATAATCAGCGTTCGAAGCTCTATCGATCCCCTCGGGTCTCATTTCAAAGTTCCATGGGAAGTAAAATACCTTCCCTAGTCAGTGGAGAACCATGTCCAGAAATTTTGTTCTTTGCCAGTTCCCAGTTTCCTACCTTCTGAATTCTGACAACTTGAAACATTAAAAATTTTGTAGAAATCTCTCCCTGAGTTTGACAGATTTGCCTCTAGAAGTGCGTCTAGGCCTAATATGAGGTTAGGACTTTTGTAAGTAGTTTTCACTATGTAATATGAAGGCATCATTGTACTTGCTGTTCAGATCCAGTTGAGGTGTTTGTTCACGACGATACGAAGTGACGTTCAACTCAGTGCGAAACTGGTCAGTTTCTTAGGGGTTGAATATGTTTTCCTTGTTTCTTGTGAGACACTATAAAGGGAATTGAGCATAGCTGTCAGTCGGGCGACATGTTCGAATTAGCTGGTGAGGAGAACTTCAAAGTAAGGCGCGCCTTGAGCTTTTCATCACCTCCTCGCCTGGGTGCATATTGCTGCGTTGGGTGCTGGTAGCCAAGTAGAGTGAGAGTTCACTGCATAGCTCGCCTGGCCTCGCCGCTTGCGTCAGTACTTTGGTATACAAAACATCAGCTCGAAAGACTGGTGGTGAGGGAGAGATTCGATTATTCCGGTTTTGACCATTTCATCCTGTTCCTTGCCTGGAGTTACAATACTCAGCACTTTTGTATTCCACAATCGAACAGAAGAACTCCGAACAGTGCCTTTGAAATCCCGTAACATTCTGCCTACAAATCGCCATCCCTTCTCTCCTTCTTACTTGAGCTAGTCAGTCCGGATTAATATAAAAGGCTACGAGTATATAGCAGTCACAGTTATTGTTACCTAATCACTGACTACGTAACAGCTGAGTATAGAACATTGCGGGTTTACGATACCGTACTCGAAATGGACCACTTCGACTTCGTCATTCCGCAATATTGAATGGCTAGTACCGTGGCAGCAAGGGTAGCTGCTCGAGGGTGATCAATGTAAGCTCGAGTTATGTAAACCATAGAGTAAACATTAACAGTGGTTTTACAGTATGATTTCGCAAGTGACCAGAGCAAAAGAGAAGGGAGGTCAAGAGCGTTATCACTGAACTCAAAGTTGCTGCAGGGGACGCCTTGGGGAGGAGGGGAATACAATGTATGACAAAGACAGAGATCCGCGACGTTACTGTGGTACGCAGAGGAAGAAGGAAACGAGAAATGACTAATGCAAGTGAGACTTTTCCTGCAACTTCCCCCTTCACTTCACGACGAGCTAAGATCAAACTGGGAATGTCCCGAGCACGTCATGCTCCTGCACCGTCCCTCCGAATGTCAATGCTTTTCCTACATTTGGCATTTTTTAATGGAATGTCTGATGAACCTTGCCCTTTCCGCACTGGATCTCGCCCTGACTATAATTTCAGAGACTCCACTAATGAAGCTGACTCCATCCTCGGGAGGGCGCGTTTTTCTGCTTTGAACTCATCCTTCTATATGCACAAATGCCCAACTAAATGTCCTGCAAAATGCGCGCAAATATGTACATTATATATGTACATATTCATAATAAAATAAGATAAAATAAAATAATAAAATGCATATCAATATGCACATCACCTATGTACATATTCTGAGCACTGAGATTTTCAGGGTTGAACCGCCGGGTTTTAGCCTCCTGTGCTTCCTTGAAATGGAAGGATTGCGAAGTCTTCAAGGATTTCAAGATATCGCCGTAATGGGCTGAGCATTGGAAAGGGAGAATCAGTCTCTTTTCTGAATGTTCTTGAGCAGGTAGGTATTGAAGACCCACCCTGACTCTCACCAAGGATGACGTTTCCAAAACCGGCGATACTTGAATCAAGTGGAGTTTTTTCGGATCCCGGAATCGGCTCAAGAATTTTATAATATATTCCCGAACTCCCGAGCTTCATGATGAAATTTAAATTGAAAATTTTTAAACCTCGGGACTGACTCAAGAATTCTACAAAGCTACTGCTGTCACGTCGGGACTAATGGAGCATGGCTGATGGATAAATAAAGTCGGGAACCGATCCACGTGTCCTCCATTATGCATATACGCCTAAGGTAACTGCAGCAGAGCAGCTCTCCAGCCATATGTGGTGGCTGATTGGGTGACTACCGTAACAGAAAAGTTTGCAAACTAAGCACCATAATGATACTAAATGAGGGGGGGGGGTATTCTATAAAAAGTTGCACATCTGAGCAACTTGGAGAAATCTTTGAGGGGTCAATATGCACGTTCAAGCGTATAATCTTGTCTAAGCATAGAGGTAGTAGAGAAGGCGTTCTTTTCCCCTCTAGGCTTGGGTTAAAATAATGTCCATAGTGGGATGCCCCCCCCCATTGCGAGGGCACCACAATAATAATAAATTACAGGTGTTGCGAAAGATCCCGTAAAGATTGAACGATTTAAGTGATTACGGAAGCTGAGAGGATACAACCACTCAGCGACCGTGCTCACTGAGTAGCTGAGAGCTGGGTAGTAAAAGGATCTAAATAAGGCTCATTGATGGCACAAACTAATTCCACGTTGAACGGGTCAGTGGCAGCATCATCTGCACTACAAATAGGAAGATGCCGCAATAATTAAAGGCTGAATGAGAGTAATTGGTGGTATGTTGATGCGACTTAATCATATCCCTTGGAAAGGTTCGTATAAGGTTCATCGAGCTAATATGTATATAGCATGACGGCATATTCAGTAAGAACAGATCACCCGTTCATCGGACCATCAGTAAGGAAGCTGAAAAGGCGATGTTTTGAAACGTTTGGGGAGCCAGTGACAGGGTTATAATCATGGGGCGGAGAAGGGCAGCATTCAGGACCGAAGAAGATTCAATGAGGATTCGACTTTGCAGAGGTGTGACGGTTCTAAGCCCTGATTGAGGGTGCTCTTGCAAAGCAAATCCTATTTATAGAAAAGGAGGAGAAGGGTTTCAGTTCTATTTTGCGGACATAAACATAAGCTTAAGAACTTTAGGCAGAAAGGGTTTCCACTGATCGTTCTGCATTCCAAAATGATGTGGCTTTCAAGAACTGCTAAGCTTTTCCCTTTTCGGATTGCACTTTTAGTAAAGCAGCTCTTTGTGACGTAGAAAAAATGGCGACTCGTTACGGCTTAGCAGGCTTTTGGTTTTCTTTGCTTCATCGTTTTCTGGAGGGCTGTTGTGAGGGATCAATGGCCCATTCAACTAGAGGACAACATTTGTACCCTACCCTATGGAACTCACAAGCGAATGAAGAAAAGCTCACAAAAAAAGATAAAGCTAAGAAGTAACCTGTGTGATGGAAGAAGAAAAAACTATACGTGTTTTCCAGTCGGCAATATGTCCAACCCTTGCATGTCATTGCTCGATAATGAGTGAAAGAAGGATACGTGGCGCATCCTGATGGGGTGGATTGACCCAAAAGCGTTTATCCTTTTATGGTTTATCGTTTCCAATCTATCCAGATTGTTCAGCCACGCAACCGCAATATCCTGCTTTTCTCAAACTTCCCCAATGTACCTTTTTGCCGTTACTGGCGCTCACTCAACAATATGCCGTCTGTCCGCCCGGTTGTGTGTTCAGCATAGAAAAGTGTTTCTGTTCGAAAGGATAAGACATTTCGGTCAACTTATGACGATATGCGTAAACCGTGATGAAAAAAAAAAGGTTTTTGCTACTTTCGCCAGTCATGTGCAAGGAGATACGTTCGCTACGGAATAAAAAGTTTGAAACAAACTGGTTATGAGGACGCTGGGTTATAGGCAATACGGGGCTGGAACCCGCACTCCAAGCTTTCCTGGCTAATGTGCTAATCCATCTCATATTAGAGACCTCATTCACTTCAACTTAGCATGCTAATAACAACTTTTGCATTGCGGGCTGCGCCGTTAACAACAGCTCACAAAACTTTAGAATGAGATCTTGAGGTAATAGAATCTTGGTGGGATCGCCTTATTCCAAAAACGCCTCTAGATCATTCAGACTCGTGGTGGCAGATGAACGCGATTTGGCCTATACAACAATTTGCTCGCCAGTAGATATAAAATTCAGACGGTTTACGCCAGTAGATATAAAATTATCCCCCCAGACGGTTCTAGTACGCTCCTGATTGTGAGGCGATGAGTGGCTGCCTCCTTCTTTGGGCAACCCATTGTATTATGTTCCTAAACTTGGTAATCAGGCTAAGTTTCTGGGTATGTGAATTGGTACTAGAGCTCAGGTAATTAAACTTGGGTTTAATGCACCGTTTGTAGTACCGACTCACATACCTTGGAGGGAGAAAGGACTTTGTAGATGTAGGAGGACATTGATGGGATATTTATTTCCCTTATCACGTGGATAGGAGCACCACGTGTCACCACACTAACTTCGCTCCCACTACGAAATACTGTAAGGAAATAAATCGTGGCACCCAGCAATAATTTTTATGCGCTACACACTCGATTCTCACAGAACGGTAGCCACGACATGCAGGGATTGCGGCCGCGTGTTGTTGTTGTTGGTCTGTCTGGCATTTTGGTGTACTGGTATTACTACTGGTGTAGTAATAGCGACAGAACTCTTTAGCGATTGTCATGGTACCTTTGAAAGCGATGCTAAAGGTTAGTCATCAATCATGGAGTAAAAATGCAGGAAAAGGCTACATATATGGCTACGAGAGTGGATATGTGAAATCATAAATCTCGTCATAGAAGTTCATTAGACAAATAGACACTGAAGAAATACATCTTCTATTCTTCATTTGGAAAAATGGGAATCTAAAAACAGGGGCACATAAAAAAACGAAAGAACGAGAATGTTACAATGTCAATACTTGAAGAGGGCCCAACTCGCGCGCAAGTTGGATTGGTCACCTCCGCGAGCAGATAGATAGGCCTGTAACTGGAGAGCTTCACCGTTGTCGCGGTTGTGCAGTCAGTCATTTGGGCGCTGACGGCAGTTACTAAAAAACTAATCGCACACCTGTCACACTTGGTTAGCAGAGGCAACGACAACCACGTAGTCTGCGTCTTGGAGCAAGCTTCAACCTATTTAAAGCTCTTTTGCTCCTTTTCTGCCTTATTTTCTCGTTGGAGGGCTTCATAAACTCATGCAGTAGTCAGTAAAGATATCGAAAGAGAGCACACACTCACGACCCAATCTATCCTTCTCATCCGTGGCTAGTCACCCAGGTAGCGCCACAGTCCTCTTTCTTGAATGCGATATTCCAATCAAGATTATCGTAAATCTTCGGAGCTCGAGGAAAATAATGAGTCCAGCAGTAGCGACTACCCAGTGCAGCACCAGTAAGGTTTGAGGTGAACAATTATTTGCCATTTGGATGTATCGGCGACATAATGAACCTCGACTTTGCAGCATGTGATTACTTCCTGTGATTGCGGAAGAGAAGGTTCCGCGTTGGAAAAGTAGATACGGGTAATGAGTAAATCAGTTGTAACCGCCATAACACCACTATTAGGTGAATAGATTGTTTTCATCCACGATAGATAATAACCTAACAAAATTCAAGACTTATATTCCGAAACTTGAAAATATAATCCACGGAAAAAGAGTTTTTGTGCAGCACATATATTAATGTTGTATTTGCATAATAAGGGCCGCATGCAATGTTCCACGCGAAAAACGTGAATCCGGCTAAGATACAGCACCACAAAGTCCAGGCCAGCTGGGCGGATCCTCGGAGCAAGTGCCCACCCCGTCGTCTGCTGCGGTCGGAAACGCGTTGTGGGAGCAGGAAGTTACATCCCCTCTCTCCGTCCCAACCGCGGCGGACTACGGACAGGGCTTTTTTACTAGAGAGCCTCGCCCACCCGGCTAAGAAATTGGAGAGCTGTATCTCAGCCACATTCTCTTTTTTTCGCGTGAAAGTCTGCATGCAGTCCTCATTAGGCAATACAACATAAATATAAGGGTAACAAAAAACTAATGTTTCCGTGGACGATTCCTTTAACTCATCTCGGATGACCACAGAAAGGTAGTTATTTATTTCTGTATACATTCCACTAATTATTCCAGTATATGAGAAACAGTCATTCCACTATACTGGAGCCAATACATAGTTTACTAAATGAATAAGCAACGGGTGTGTGCAAAATACTGGGATTTTCTTCATTCCTGGTGGCATGACAGTGAAAACCCAAGCAATAATGGTAACCACTACCTATAAAAGTCTGCCTTACGTTCCCCCCTCCGTATGTCACGAAATCAGGCTACACGTGAAAAACAACCTGTAGAGAAGAAAATAAGTTTGATATGAGTAGGGCATAAGAAGTGTTGGATACTCGATGTGGAAGACGAGATATATTGCAGCTTTATTAGAGCAGTGAGGATAGAATGAATAATAATGAAAACAACCGCCTTATATACGCTCCTAATGGGCGGTCTATATCATTGGCTTTATCTTTATACCATCCTACAGTGAGTATGATGCCTTCATGCAGATCACGCATTCAGGGATGTAACAAGAAGAATAAATGAAGTAGGGAGCATACATGAACCAGGTTATGTTCCGCCCACGTTGTGCACAAAGTGTACTGGAATACGCGTCCCTCACACTGAAAATTGGTAACTGTATCTCAAAATAACTCAAATATGAGGAAAAGATGGGTTAAGGTCAATGTTGCGTTCATGAAAAACATTGAGGGGCCCGGACGCAGTGGGAGGAGCGCATCTCGAATGCGTGGTCTTTCTACGAAAATTCATATCCCCAATCTCAACGCGGTATGGGGAGTGGAGCAAAAATCATAGCGATGACCGCGTCGCGGTGAACGAGGCCAAAATCGAAAAACGCGAGCCTAATGAGAAATAGTGTTAGCATCGAGAAAATTATAACGTACATGAAAGGAAGGTAACTGCTGTTGAACTACATAAATAGGAACGCAAATGCGTAGAGCGGTCTCTATAGGTTTTGAGTATCGATCGAAATTATCGATTGTAAGGGGGTCGCACATTGGTAATGAACTTTCCAACGGGCGGGTAATGCTACAGAAAAGAAAATTTCCCAGAACCATGACAAGATAGTAATAGTGACCATGATAAGATAATGATAAGTAGTGACTTCACAAAGGAGCACTTTTAATTGACTTACCGTACCCATCGCGTGATGCGCGCAGTAGAGCATGCCAGCTACACCTATGCGTGCAATACACCATTATAAATGGAATAAGGATTCAAATATAAGCCGGAATTCCCGTTTAAAGTGAATTTCATATTTACACTATCAACATGTTGGCGAACCCATACTCAATTTGAACTTTAACGCAATTTTAAGCTTGGATGAGTTCATTAAGGAGAAGTCATGGGTCAGCCGTACACAGCTTCCTACGAATTCCGTACACAAAATCTCGGACAAAACTTTGATTTGATGGCCAGTCTGCGGTCGCCTTCACAACCCGAACCACAACATGTACTATGGTGTCCACAACAGAAATGCTTCTCAATCAGTGCCTGAAAGAAGTGGTTTCTTCAACAGATTCACTGCCATTGGGGGTTTTTCTTGAAAGTAGCATTCATTAGATAAAAAGTTTTTCCTTTTCCGGTTACTTGGATGTAGGTCATCTGGAACAGACAAGGCACCCCTACGAGTGGACCAGCAAATTTAGATTTTGGGTCTTTTATACTCACTAGATCTACTCTAAAGCTAATAGGTTTTTAGGATGTGATCTGAATGGAAAAGAAACCAGTGCAAGACCCTTTCAGAGATTTACGAGGTTCACCAACCCTCAAACCAAACAGAGGGCTCTCACATCCTCACGATCCCCTTGTTGACAAGGCAGAGGATAAATATGAAAAAACAATAATCACTGAAATAAGTGGTACTGAAGCCGGAGAACGCCAATTGCTCGTTTTCTCAGATTAAATCAAATTATATTGGTTGGTGTGTACACAACATCTACAGGATCGCAACAAGTCCGATTTTCACGTCACAATGAGTAAGGCATGTAAATGGAAGTCTATCACCATTAATCACAAAATTGGTGGAGTTTAGAACATACAAAATCAGTCCATTCCTACGGATCACAAGAACCTCGTTTTCTTGCAGTGATTGGTACATCTCGATGTTTGCAAGCGGACAGGGGTTATTTTGGTCGACTGGGGATAAGAAATTCGAGGCGCTAACACGTGCAACAGCAGAGAAAGCACTGGATGAAACGTTACTAAGGGGTAGATACAGAAGGCTAGAGGCTGTGCCAGGCAGCCCAGAACGTTGCCCCGCCATCGCAGTTCATCGGGTGTGTACCTTTATGTCAGGATTTCGCACGACGGCGAGCGGCGTGCGACACAGAGTGTGCGATATATGCGCGTCGCGGTAGTCGGGTCTTAGAACGATTACACTTTAATACTAGAGGCGCGATACGCAGTTGGCTTGTAACCGCTTCGGGACCCAACAACATGGCGCCTTTATCTCGTTTGCATTGCGCTTGAGGCATGCCGCGGTGCGAAGTTTTGACATAGGGGTACACACTCCAGTCATCCAAAGAAGTGCTGCAGCTAGATGTGCGATGCACGATCACACCCCACGATGCGTTTTTCCAGTAAGTTCCGCCACAGATCAGCTCTTCTAAGCTCGAATGTCTGGGTTTTCATAGCCCCCAGTTCTGGTTTCTTTTATTGTACCCCCGCTGGTGCTTTAATGGCAAGGCACCAGAAGGGGCAATTTGGGTAATCAGAAGTTTCCTGCGAGTGAACACGGGAATCGCAACTATGCCACTGGCGGGCGATTTCCATTAAAAGACGCTCCTCAATCCACCTAACCCAGCTTGGCGAGCGTCGTGCGGATAGCCGAATAGCAAGGGCAATACATGTCACGTTACTTGACTATTGTGCGAGCCCCTCAAGCGAATAAGGGGGCACGGAAACCAATCTACACTGAGGTCGCGTGCTAGGAAAAACATTCTATTTATTGGGCTCGGATCTGCTTTACTATTTTATCTCTTTACTGAAACAATACTTAGCTCATGTAATCGCATATTCGACATCGAACACTTGGATGAGGTTTAGAGAAAGTGGTCACAAAGTGCACTCGCAAGGGCAGGCTGGATGTTAGCCTGTTCAACGGTAAGTGTGCGGGATTGAGTCGAAGTTTGTCCCTCTCCCGGGGTGGATTACGCACTGATTAAGTTTTTCGACATAGGGATTAGGCAAGCGTTGAATGGATACAATCCGCAAAGCGCTTCAACATCTGCGTCCCTTTCGCACTAGCAAAACATCGTTCTACCTTTCTACCTCGTTAGCAAATTACTATGCGGGAGTATCTTGCTAATCATCCAGAGTAGCTTATGTATGTACTACTATTATAGCTCTGGAGTCTCTTAGACCAGGACACTCGAACTGGGTCAGATTGCTGCAGCTCGTGAATCAATGTCTCGTCGCATACGACGATTCACAACGGAGAAGCAGCAAGACACTTATCGTGATGGTGAGCATTTCCCGCAGTGCGGTACTAAATACCTGTTCTGAGTTTACACTTTGCTGGTTATCTTTGTGAATGTTCGTATTCTATCGTCTAAGCCTTCGTTCAGCGGCCGGTTAATCCGTTGTGATGGCGAGTAAAGGGCCTGATAAACAAATACAAAACAACAAACAAATATCCGTGCCATCTTTATGCATGTGACATTAAGGATTCCCACAGCCAAGAATAGAAAGTTGATGTAATGACTCATCGATCGAGTTGCACATTGCTTCGCTCCCAAACACCCAAAAATCCCATGCATTTGAGATCGCGTGAGATCCTGAGATAAGGAGCGATGAAACTGTTATCTATGCTCCAAAGGAATTTGTGATTTCCAGAAAACAGGTGAAGTTGAAAATAGACGTTGTGTTCTAGAGGTGTAGAGGTAAATACACAGTAGCGCGAGTAAAGCTACCAAGATCTTTTTCGGTAGATTTCGTAGCAGCCTGCAATGCGAAAGTTGTCATAAGGATGCTGAGTTAGGATTTTATAAACTCATTGTACGTGTGAGCAAATGGTAAAGATACCGTTAAAAAGCCGAATCAGAGGAATCGTGCACGAAAAAGTAAAACCCCCAGTTACCCATATACATTTGCTCAATAAGGGCCTTATGAAGTTTCACGCGAAAAAAAAATGAGAATCCGGCTAGGAAACAGCTCCTCAAAGTGGCGAGCACGGAGGAGGGTCTCCAGAGTAAGTGACTGCCTCTTCGTCCGCCGCGGTCGGAGACGCATAGTGAGAACACAGAGTTACGCAAGCAGTCTCCTCCGTTCCCAACTGCGGCGGACGACGGGGTACTTACTCAGAGGCTTCGAGGAACTGTCTCTCATCCGGACTCTCACTTTTTTGCGTCAAACTTTGCATGCGAACCTCGTTAAGCAAATACAATACAGACATATAGGTAAGTGAAAAATTCATTTTTCGCTTCCTCCAAGGTGAAAGGGCCTCGGTAGTATTGAGTGCCGGTTGGAGCCCCGTCCTGTCCAGAACTTTTGCCCATAGCTCAGTATTCTTATAGCTACAATGATCTTACCGTAAATCCAGAGAACATCGGTAGGTCAGGATCTGTTGCGACCCAGATGAAAGAGTGGGAAAGCTAGAGGCACAAAGGAAAGACCTTCACTAGGGTGTGTTTTTAGAAGGTTCGGGTGCGCCACTTTGAACAAGAATGATCTAAAAAATTTTCGTGAGGTTTACGACTGTCCAGCTTGTGCCTCCGTGCCCTGCTAGTGCGAGAGAAAAGGTCGCTAAGAAAGGAGTCATGTTTTGCTATCAACAACTTACACATAGTTGCTGAACGCCAAAATCTGCATAAGCGAAGTTTATTCCAGATGCATTCATTGAATATGCCCGGACAAAATGAGATTTTTGTGGCATCAAAGTGCAAGGAAATTCGAAAGTCGCAAAACAGCTATTACTAAGTTATCTCCTTCGAAGCTTGAGAGGGCCAAGCTCTTTCTAAATTCCTACTTTCGTTGGAAGAAAAAGTAGCTTCGCATAATTAGTGTCGCAAGTCTTACAATGGCTGATGAGAGTGACGTGGTAATTGTTAGGTATCCCTATTCAATCCATTACCTAAGCAAACTCCCAGCCTTCGTTTCTGGCGCCAGCGCTAAATTTTACAAAATCGTTTGAATTCGATGAAAAAGTCTATACGGATGCTATACACGACCTTGATCACAAGCATGGCCTCTCTTCTTTCGCCACTTGCATGCTATAATTTTAGAGTCAAGGTGACGAAGATACATTTGTAATAGTTGAGGTGAGGGGAGGTGAGGCACCAAAAATATGTCATGAACAGCTGACTAAAGGGCTAGATAAGCTATATTTCTTTTTTTTCGTTGGTGCTTATCCTAACAAGAATTCGTCCATTCAGACACCACAAGGTGAGATGAAATTGTGGAGGAACTTGTCATATGTTGTTATAGCTTTGGAAGTATAAGGTTTGTGGGAACTCTGCCCTATTTTTTCAAAACAGAATATGGGGCGGGGACATCAGATGCTTTTGATGGGAGCATAAAGTTATCACATTCCTACTCTCCGTCGCCGACCGGGCGGACGACTCACTTTGGAAATACTGCCCCGTCATCCGCCACTTTGAGAACCTGTATTTTTCAGATTCTCACTATTTCATTTCATTGGAACATTTCATGCAGCCCTCATTAAGCAAATTATTAATACATGGGTAACAGAGAAGCTTGTTCTTCGTGCACGGTTCCTTTAACCATTTCCATGTGAGCTGTCAGGCACTATTAAGTTGAGGCTGACTTTCGAAAAAATTCCCCTGCTATGCACATCTCATGATATGAACAGTCTAAACAGTCTAAACCTTATTTGGTTTTCGAGGCTGTAGTTTCTATCCCCGAAGTACTGATAATAGCGGACGTTGTCGGTTAATAGAGGGACATTGTTCTTCCCCACCTCCTTCACTTTGGCCTCGATAGCTCTCATAACTGAAGCAGCATCGATGGAAGTAAAATTTGAGAAGTGACATTTGTGCTTACGGCCACAAGCAAAATCAGTTCCTATTCTGTAAAAAAAAGAATTAGACTGAGTGAACATGACTGACAGAAGAAAAGCATTGCGAGCTATTGTTGATAGCATTATCAAGAGGGCGCCAACAACTTAGGAGATGTAACTTTCTAACAATACAGCAAAACTTTCCCACCCATCTACAATATATGCACTACTGCGGACGTTTTTTAACCCTAGGGCAATTGCAAAGGCTTTCCCACCCTGCATTTATAAGTTAGAAGTATGGAAGCACTCTGCAAAGGATGCGGAACTGTTTAGACTGTGACTACTCTTCGTGATCATTTCGAGTGTTGTTCTACCCCTTATCAAGTGACCCTTAGCGCTTTCTAAGTTAATGCGAAGCCATGGACACCAGCGTGCTGTTAACGTCTCAGTTATGTAGCCTTTGCTTTTAGGTGCCTACATTTATGCATTGCATTGCAGTGTAAAAGAAATCATTCATTTTGATCGAAATTCATTATGAAACCGCCACCCTCGCATCACATGTTCGAAGAGGATGGAGATCATTTATCAACAGTTCAACAATTAAATTCAGCATTCGTATCAACAATTGGGAAACAGCCAACTGCCAAATCCACAAGTTTGAATTTGTGCCACAAACATACGCAACAATAGTAGTAGCTTAGGGCTTGGTGAAAAACCACCAAAACTGCTCCATTGAAGAATGCCGCTTTCCTAATTCACTTTTTCTCCCCGGGGAGGAATTCGCTCGTTTAATTTAATTGAAATCATTAAACTCAAACGCATCCAGGCAATGGCGTTCATTTGCAGAATTCGGTGGGAAGTGGAGATAGTTGCTGATGAAAAACGATTCTGATGCTCCACATAGGGGCTGATGCGGATTAGAAGAGTCCTAACAAATTGCCACATCATAGTAAGACGGATGAGCGGATTGCATGTTAAGAGTATTGTGGATCATCAACAACAAGAAAGCAAGACTCGATCACGCCCATAGCTCAAGCTGGTTCGTGAAATGTCACGTCAGCTTTTATTGACTCTTCTAAAGGAGATAATCATGCTGGATATAGCATTAGATTGCAGCATTAATATTGAAACATGTGAGATTTTTCTTTCAGAACATTGCTACCCCGAACAAACACAAAAAAGGTCGTATTACTTCATTCGCACCCGCAAGAATACTCTACCTTACTGTGGTAATTAATGATTCATAAAGTTGGGGAGCAGTGTGACCATAAGAAATTCAGGAGATGTCGCATGAATTATGCGCCATCCTAATAGAAATTGATTTAAAATCGGTGAACCAATTATAAGCATGAGAAACTGTAATGTATTTAGGTGATTGAATAGTTGCAAATAATGTTTAAGACTAAATACAAGATTTTGGTGAACCAGACCAAATAAGAGGAAATCTGTGATCATATCCCTCTCACCAACAGAACATGCTCAGCGATCGGTGCAAAGTGGAACGCAAAAAAAAAGCCGGTGCTAATAACACAGATAAAAAGCTCAACATCCGACGAAGATTTACGATTTTACATCGAAGAGCACGATGGATTACTGTAATAATGGTTTCTGAGCTCCTTATCTCATATACCAAGGTCGTTAAGTAGTGCTGATGAGAGGATCACACCATGGTCAAGCCTCGGGTCAAGGAACACTTTCGGAAAACCCGCACAACCCACCCCGTATGCTAACTCAGTGGTAACTTTTTCTGAAGGATATCGGCTCACCAGTCTAAAGTCTGCTCTGGACTGCGCGGCTTTCGAGAAATATAATAGTAGACTAGAATTCCAGCAGGCCACCCTTCCTACTCTCAAACCCAAAACACTCCCTCCGTGGAGATTCTCCGATCCAAGCCCGACCTACAGCCATTCTTTAACATTTACAATGGTTATGATAGCGAGCTCTGTGTGGTCAGCAGGGCAGTTCTTGGCAAGCGGATGAAAGCAAAGCACTTTTTGAGTCCCAGTAAATATTGGCCATGAATGTATAGGATTGTCAAATAGTTGCCTTCAGGATTATGGGGACTGAAAAATAAGGTAATGGCCAATATCGTTACCTCTTTTGATTCCCAGCAATCAGGTACGATTGCACTCAGTGTACTTGCCTGGAAGAGCCTGTAAGCTAAAGCCTCGGTGTCCTCTTTAAAATCCGCACGGGCAGTTAGAGAAAAAACCATGGCGTGGCAAAAAAGAACTCAGATCGTAGTCCTAGGAGAATCCAGGGAGTACACAAGCATTGGATATAAAGAAATGGATTAATGATGAACGATCGGTTAAGATTATGATAATTTGGACAAGAGGAGCGTTTCGAGTACAGTGATACCATGGGACTCACTCGAAACCATATGCCTAGCTGCCCATGTCATGGTAGTCCTACCCTCCTACACTCTCAGGTTTCTCCAGGCTAGCCGAAGCCAGGCATAGGTAGCCTAGATTAAGTGTTACGCCTGCTCACAACTACCTACCGATCCCATGTCGCAAGATTTTCACCTCGGAAATGTCGCTGGCAGCTCGCGACAGCTCTCCTCGTTTCCCATCGTGCTTAATACAATGGCGGATTCATTGATAAACAAAACCGAAAAAAAGTACCATTCTCAGGTTTTCTGTGCTGTTTTTACTACCGCAGGAGAGAGTTTTGTATATTTTTGATGAGGAAAAGTGCTTGAGCCATCGTCTCAGGGTAATCTTGCAATGAAGCAAGTCAATTAGAGAGCCAGAGCGGAGATGCTGTGGGATTTGATTGAGTACTCTTTTAGAATCATGTGAAGCAAAGGAGCACATGCGTCGTGCTTCTGGCTAATCCCATTCTGAGCACACCTGCTGCAGTACACAGCGCTTAATGTTTGCCGATTCCCAACATGGGATCGGTGTAATAGCGCCATTGGACCATCATCAGCGGAGTCAAGCTCCTTCGCGAAATCCTCGACAGTGTGGTCGTATTCAATCCGCTGAGAGAGGGTTTCTTCGTTGAGGTGAGCAGGATCAGCTGGATTCCTCAATGTGAGGGTTCAAAGCATAAAGGAGAGGTGTGATAGGACTGAGTAACTGGGTTCAAACCCAAAACTAATAGTTAATCAAATTTTCACCTAAAAATCTTAAAGGACCTACAGACTGCGGCACCACACAAACAGAAAACAAAGTAAGGCATAAATTTCTCGAAATAAGTGCTTAAGACGATATTGCAGAGGGTAGAGCGCATGGAGAACGCAAAAGATAGGCAGAATCAAAGAGTAGGCTGACCCTTTGGTCCTCTAGAAACTGTGGACTGGAAAAAGGAAAGATATGGATCGCTTGAACATGAGTTCCAGCAGTTAGTGTAAACCGAAAAAGCTTCGTTTCTGTCTGTTTTCATTCTTAAGTTTGAGTAAATAATAAAGCTTTCATTAAATGACTAGATTGAGTGAAATCATTTTCTGAGTGTATTATCAAGGGTTATATGCAATTTCTGGGCACCACGCACGCTTTCGGAATATTCGCTAGCAATGACATTTTCCAAAGGGCACTAGGAAAGAAGTCCGTGGCAATTGTCTCGAGGAAGAACTCCCCTGAGCTGCTCGATTTCCAAGAGTACTCAAAAATCATATTAAAAGGAACCAGCTGATGCACATAAAATGGCAGTGGGGATAACAGGTGCCTCTAACATTTTCCATTCAGCAATTTGTGCGAACGCTATGGCTCATAAAAATTACTTGGATATGAGTACCCACAAGTAGTGATATTATCAGATTCTCAGACACCCAAAGAGGGAACGTTGTTGCCAGTGACCATTTGAGAGGTGAGAACGGCCTTCTAGCTGGCTCTTATGGAAATCGTTTATGGAAAAAATGGGTTGCTCTGTTACCCATACGTGGGTGTGTACCCTTATGTCAGGATTGTCGTACGACGATCAGGCGCGTGCGACGCAGTATGTACGAGCTATGTGCGTAGCGGTTGTTGGGTCTTAGAACAATTACACGGTGATGCTATGGGCGCGATACGCAGTTGACTTATAATCGCTTCGGGACTCAGCAACATGGCGCCTTTAGCTCGTCCGACTTGCTTCGCTTGCGACATGCCGCGGTGCGACAATCCTGACATAAGGGTGCACACTCCCACACGTTTATGTTGTAATTGTTTATCAAGGGCCGCGTGCAAGGTTTCACGCGAAAAGTGAGAGTCCAGCTATGATACAGCTTCTCGAAGTGATTGACGACGGCGCCCTCAAAGCAAGTACTCGCCCCATGGTCCTGTCAGAGAGAGTACTCTGTCAGAGACGCATAGTGGGAACAGGAGTTACGTGAGCAGTCTCACTTTTGGTCTATTAGGTCTGTGCAGAATAAATGGCCAAAACGGAACACTTTTTTCAAAACGCCATAACTTCGCTCAGACACAACTCTATTTGTCGAAATAAAAACCATTCGAATCTGCACAACCTTGCCAACGATCTGGTAAAGAAAATATGCCATCATGATCAAATTCAGGATTGCGAAAATTAATGAAGTCAACGATGGCATTTTCAACATGCATCGTTTCGCTGAACTCCTTCTGACCCAGGTTTGCATCGAGAACCGGGAAAAAGTGTTAATTCGTCAGAGATAGGTCTGAGGAAGAAGGGGGGTGAGGGAGAGTCTCGATCAGTTTCTGCCGGGTGACTTGCGAACTGTGGGGTTTTGCGTTGTTTTGCGCACCCAGTAAAAAAATGATGCAGTTAGGCATCGAGCCTCTCCCTCACCCCCTTATTCCCCAGACATATCCCTGACGGATTACCACTTTTTCCGGGTTCCCGATGCAAACCTGCGGCAGAAAAATTATGCACGGTAAAAATGCCATTCTTGACTTTATTGATTCTAGCAATCCAGAATTTGATCATGGTGACATATTTTCTTCAACAGGTCATTGGCGAAATTCTGTAGATTCGAATGGTTCTTATTTCAACAAGTAAACTTGTGTCTGAGCGAAGTTATGGCCAGTTATGCTTTGGCCATTTATTCTGCACAGACCTAATATTTTGGTTTACGACGGCGGCGACGACGGGGCAAGAACTCACTCCGGGATCGGCCACCACTTTGAGAAGATGTATCTCAGCGGGCCCCTGATTAGAGAAGTACAACATAAATATATGGTAAAACAGAAACTCATTTATCCGTGCACGATTCCTTCAAAGAATTTGGAGGCAGTGGTAAGTGATATTTCGGTTGTATGATTCATTCTAGTGTTTGATACTAACCGGTGAACGTTTTTAGTCCAAAAGCCGACACTTCAAGCACTATGTAATTCCGATTGATACGGCAAGAATAAGATTCCATAAGTATCACCCTACTATTCATTATTCCCATTACCGTACTCTTTGGTCACCGTTCGGCGAAGTCGACCGTGGGAGGCGGATTCTGTTACGAAAGGCGGAGCTTATTAGACGCATTGTCTGCTCCAAAGCTCGGGGCCGCTCCCTTTACCGGGGATTTCGTCACATATGATTTTCTTAGACCCCAGTTTTCAACTGGATGAATCACTTTAAGGTTTCTTCATTAACCACATCACCCCTACCTCTCCCTTTAAGCTAACGAAATCTGCTAATAAGAGAACTTGCCAACAAGAGCAAGTTCTCTTATTAGCAGATTTCATTAGCTTGCTGGAAACTACACACGACGGTTCCAATATTTGTATACAACATTTCTCAATTATCACCCATTTATGATCGATGACACCAAGAACACCAAACTTCGAGCCGAGCTGTTAAATTCAACTGTGCTACCGACGCTGTGCTACGAATACGAGACCTAGCTGACGGCGCCGATGGAAAAACAGTTGAAAACGACACGAGCTATGTCCGAGCGGCGGCTGCTGTGGTTCACGCTTACCGGGCAACGGGAAATTGGCCTGCACAAGTCTGACATCAGGGCCATGTCTAGGGTAAAGAATGTGCTTGTATACGCCGACGAATCAAAATATCGCTACGCAGGGCATCTAATGCGGCGCATTGATGACCGATGTAGTTCTGCCACTATCCGTTGGTACGCAAGAGACCTCACGCGCCCACGCGGCCGACCGCCTACGCGATAGTTCGACTCGATGGCACCCAGAAACAATGTCGTTGATCCAGCCTCATTACAGCTGATCACCCACTGGACGGCTGGGCGCAGGATCGTTACGGTTGGAATAGAAGATGGGCATCTAATGCGGCGCATTGATGACCGATGTAGTTCTGCCTCTATCCGTTGGTACGCAAGAGACCTCACGCGCCTACGCGGCCGACCGCCTCGACAAGCGATTGGCTTAATATCCGCGCAAAGCCAATCGCTTGTTGAGGAACGGGTTGTCTCAGTACCCTAAGACAGTAACCAACTAGTTTTCAATAACGCACTGCCAATGAGGCCACCTCTCGAAATCGCATTTTCGACATTGAGCTGAGTTACACTTCGACCACCAGTGCTGGTTCTAGCGATCTAACAGTAATGATTTTGATGATGATGAATAGTAATGCCAAGGTACGTGAGATTCATATTGAGTTTGTGAACTGCATTATTGCTGGATGTATCCTTGCAGATGAGCCGAAGGTTACCCAAATGATTGTTACAAAATGTCTACATGTGGCTGAGAAAAGTCAGAACAACAAAAGTGGTTACCGCACCAGTTGCCGCAGTACATTCACTGCAGGATTCTGTGATGTATTGTGAGCGTCGACCAGACGGATCCACCGAAGGAATTGCACAGGCAGAAATTCGTTGCAGTCCAGGGTAGGCATCAAAATCACGGTCAAAATGGAATGATTGTGACTTCAAAT
The DNA here is from genome assembly GCA_963978905.1 of Trichostrongylus colubriformis. Lineage (NCBI taxonomy): Eukaryota > Metazoa > Nematoda > Chromadorea > Rhabditida > Trichostrongylidae > Trichostrongylus > Trichostrongylus colubriformis. The sequence goes on along the minus strand of OZ022258.1, from coordinate 20,743,800 downwards.
TACTGCTTTGTTTTTGGCAGGAAGAAGCGAGTACTGGTAATGTTTGTAGACCTTTGTGAATAAACTGTTGGGACAATTTGTTTTAATTTGTCATTTTTAACCAGGAGCAGTGAGTAACAAGCACAAATCCATTTATTTGCGTACGTAGTTCGAAAGGTGGTGTAGTGCCAGGTGGCGCACACCCCACTTTCAAGTGCTCAGCAACGTCCACCCAGGTCAACCAAGGCTTCCATCCCTCCAAGTCGGTAAATTGGTACCAGACTTGTCTGGGAGGTCGCAAGTCATTGTATAGGGCACATCACGATCACCAGCCATCACGATTCTGAGTGGAACTATAATAGAACGTGCGGCGCATCCTAGGAAGGGGTTGACTAACCCCAAAAACTCTATCCCTTTTTACTTTATGCAGTTCAACAACAAAGCGCAAATTGCGACGACCACAATGCGTAAACAATCCCTTTTTGGGGCGTGCGTCGTGTTCTTTTTCAATCACAATCGCGAAGGCATTCGAGTGACATTTGGCCTTTTTAAAGACCTGCGGTGGCCATAGCATTGGGCGGGGGGGGGGGGGGGGGGGGTTGCGCGCCACTTGTTACTAAACCCTATTACGCGTGAAAAGTGTCAAGTAAACGCTCTTGCAACTCCACTGAATTCCTCCTCCTACCAGCGTAGTCAACTCAGGAAAGCTGATACCCCTTCTGAGATGAGCAATCGCACCGCACTATCCATTTGGATAAAGCAGGGTTCATCCGACTATGGGCAGGAAGACGGTTCAGGGAAGGCTAGAAAACGATTCAGGAACGACCCATAACCTTCTGTGTGTACCCTTAGTTTTGCGGTGAAGCTATGCTGCGACAGCACTGCAATCACTGTGGGAGGACGTAGAAAACATCTTCCACGAGCAAGACATGACAGAAAAAATCGAAACACCCTCCCAATGATTGACGAGCAAAATATCGCTTCGAAGACACATGGTGACCGATTGCTGTCTGGAAATGGGAGACTGGCTCCGAACAAACAACAGGGAGCATCTACTAAAAACTTCAAAATACAGCAAAATGGCAGGTTCGGTTGCTCACGTATACCAAGTAACGTGTTGGCATAAAGGCAGCAAAATAATACGCATTTCTTCCCTCCCATTTGGTCACTGACATCCATTAGCCTTGTATGGGTGATGCTTATGACATTATTAAATTTTAAGTGGCTACATAAATAGCATCAGAAGATCTACGATAGGAGATGAGTGGTTATTTTGACTGGAGAAAACAAAAGTGAGGATCATAGAAAACATTGTAGAGTTAGCGACATTATCAACTTCTGAGGAGTGCCATGCACTCGATTTCGACTTCGAGTCCATGGGAGTCTACTCATTTCCGGTCGACGTAAGGACATACTGTGGTCGACTTTCTTCGGAGAACTCACTTGAAGGACGGCTTGACACCCCTCCCATACCAGTTTACCACTGCTCCTACAGTTCCCTCAAGCAATGTCGGATTAGCTCACTAGTGTTGAGAAAGTTCAGTTTCTGCATCTGAGTTTGCTGACTGATATGGGCTTTCAGAAAGGTAAAGGATGTCCACTGTCATTGAAGCTTGTGGTCCAAGCAGAGGGTACGACGAGCATTTCGGCACTAGAGGAAATTCAGCAGGGTCCAGTGGAATTCTTCCGGACAAAACGCGCTTTTATATGAGAGCATCACGTGTCGTGAATGACCAGCACATTCATCGTGCACAACCTCATAGCGTTTGCCGTACATAAGAAATAAGGGCAAAGACATCCATGGTCAAAAACAAAGCAGCAGGTGCAGTGGGAGGGGTCAGGTGTGGGTCTACTTTTTGAGGGAGCCGTTTGGCATTGTGCTCAGAGGATTTTTGCCTCACACGCACTTTCAAGGAAATTTTACCCTTAATTGGATCTCTGAAAAAAGACCGTCTGTCGATAATCATGCTCACAATTAGTACCACGTAGCAACACATGTCTACCGATTGATAACCACTTTAAGAAGACGGCTCGGGTATGGGCACAGGTATCCTCTCATATGCGCCGACCTGGAAAAGGTCGCCTTCTTCAGTTTTCTTTGATATCACTTTTGACCTGGCAGTGGGATCGTACTTCTCTATTTTCAACCATTTTATTCGGTTTTTCCTCCACAGTCGAATTTCTCAGTGGATGCCACCGCACTATCTACGCCTCCAAAGAAAGTGCATCATGCGCAGCGAGCGACCACCGCACTATCCTTTTGCCCGTAGCGTCGATTGCTGCCCCAGTGATAGTGCGCGCAGGAAAACACGTCCGTGTCCACAGAAAACGGTTGTATGTATACAGTTGAATTTTCAGTTGAATTTTGAATTTTCAGCTACTTTATCTAGAAGATGGAAAATACTGACACAAATAGAAGTTGTTCATGGTAAGACCACTGCGTAATCAAAGAAATGGAATGGCGAGAATGTGTACCACTGAACAGAACAATTAACACATCACATTTCTTTGTCACCAGGTGTGTAGGTGCATGGTTCCCTTGGAGGTTGCTCTGCCCCATGCTATGGAAGTTGAGCAACTTTTTCTTCTCCCTAGCGTTAGTCCCGCACCGTCGCTTGGTCCGCTGCTCTAGTTCCAGGCATCCTCCGCTACGCTTTCACTTCTATGAGGTCGCTATCTATGACATCCCTCCATCCCTTCTTTGAGGCTCCACATGACCGCTTCCTTTGCGAACTCTAGTGCTTCCCTTGTGGTTTTCTCAGGTTTTCTGGTCTTCTCACTACGTGCCTAGAACATCGCAGCCGTTGCTCGCTCACTTTCAGCTGGATAGGAGCCGCCTGCATATCGCTCTCACATCCTCGTTCCTGACCTTGTTCAGTCGCGACCATCCATACCCATCTCAACATTCTCATTTCAGCCGCGTGAAGTTGTGTTTCATTTACCTTTGTTACGGGCCATTTTTCGCTCTGACACAGCACCACCGCTCCCTAGCTTTGTTCTTCAGCGTCCCAGAGCACCCTCGATTGCACGGGATTCCTACAGACTCCCTTCATTTCATAAATTCTGCACTCATTCGGGCTTTACCGCCTCATCCACGGCACCATCAGCTGCTAGATCACTACAGAGGTACTGGATGTCTTGTGCCCTTCCGAAGGCTTCCCCATGGCAGTCCACCATCGGTTCTAGGCATTCATCGGAACTTAGTCTTTTCGACGTTCACTCGGAGTCCATTGTTTGGAAGCCTGTCCCGCCATTTCTGCATTTTGCCTGTAGTTCTTATCCACTGCGCGCTATCAGAGGTATGTCGCCGGCGTACAGGATGGTCCTCAGCCGTACTACGATCAGGCCAAGAGAAAGGGGCTCACGGCCCCTTTCTCTTTCTCCTCGCTTGCACACACACCGTAATATCTACTTCATTCAACAGCCCGTGCGGAGTACGTATCGCTGGCTAGGCTCCATCGTACACATCCTTTACTGGGGAGATCAGCCATTCCGGTGCCTGGACTTTTCGGAGCGCGTTCTAGAATGCTGGCTTTGGGAAACGGTCGAAGGTATTCTCAAGATCGTGGAAGACCTTATGATATGGTCGCCGCTTTTCTCGACACTTTTTCGTCACCTGAATGGCGATGGAGATACCCTTGGCTGTAGATCTCCCAAAGCATAAACCTGAACTATTCTTGGGAGATAGTGATGGGTTCCGTCTGCCCTGAATCGATCAGCCTCTCACAGCTTCATGGTATGTGCTTAAGGTGATTCCGCAGCAATTTGGGCGTTCACTGCATGACTCTTCTATTTGAGGATAGGGACGATCGTGCTAGTTTTCCAGCCATCAGGGATTTTTAACTTAGTTTCTACCGTTGAGGAATCGAGTGCCACACTACTCCGTACTCTCTCACCACTTTCCACGCATGTACCGGTACCACATCTGGAGCAACCGTCTTCTCATCTTCATCCTACCTAACATGAGATGGACCTTCCATTCGTCTAAAGTGAGATTGGGCCAGCCGTGGCCTCTCTCTCAGGCCTCTTGCTACGGGGAAATGCTTGTTCAGAAACCTATCGAAGTACTCGTGCCACCTCTTTTCCACCTCTACTGGCTTCCTTTATGATGACACCGGCGCTGCTTTACCACTCCGATTCTTGGGTGGCTCGATGTCGCACTTTGGCCAGCGTTCGAACTTCTCCGTCTCTTTGCCCTCTAACTTTTCGCACTCTCTGCGTACTTGTACAAGGCATCCATTTCCGTGTTTTCGGCTTTGGCTGTTTCTACATCGACGAGCCTTTTGCAACTTTTATGAGCTGCGCAGTCTCCTGCGCTCCGCGTTTCTGGCAGATACCATGCTGCTTCTTTCGTTTCACCACTCGCTGTACCTCCTGGTTCCAGAACCACCCCTTCTCTCCTCTGCATCCACCCCGTCGTGTTTCACCCTGTATTTCTTACACGCACCATGGGGCCTTGGCGGCCCTAACCCAGGTATCCTGAGCCGAACGGCAGGGATCTAGGAGATCAGCCTTCATTACCCTCCTTTTTAGGTCAACCCTCTCCAACCTGTGTAGCTTCCACCATCGTATCCCCTGCTCAGCTCTTACCTTTGTTTTGCCTGATCAGGTAGTACCTTGATGTCCTCTACACTTTTGAGGAACGGTCTCTCAAGAGCACATGGCCCACTCTTTCCAATCCCTACCAGTCACTGCCGATATGACCGTTCATGTCGCCCGCTATGGTGATGTATTCATTTTCCGGGACTGCCCTGATGCTTAATCAAGGCTCAAATAGAACTCGTCTCCTCTACTTCCTTCGGGTCCGCCAGCTTGAAGTACGTAGACAGTCATCATACTCCAGTACTTACTTTTGTGTATATTCTTACATCCATGGTTAATGACCCTGTCCACTGCAGACGCACAGTAGTTGAGGGTCTCTACTACAGCGCTAAGCCGCTAGGCTTAGTGTCTCTTCCGTTGTAGAAGAGTTTGACTCCAACACCAACCTCCCTAGCCTTAGTCCCTTTCCAGTGTGTTTCCTGGAGGCGTAGGACTTGAATGCTCATGTGTTTCATTAGGTCAGCCACCTCCCTGGACTTGCCGGTCAGCGATCTCACATGAAGAGCTTCGATTCGAACTAACTTCTTTAGCCGAGGTCGTTCATCCCTCGGTAGCCCTCGCATACTGACCACAGAACTCGAGCGAAGGTACTGCGCACCACTTCCGGGCGACGTCCTAGTTTTTTTTAATTCTTTGTGTGACTTCAGACATTTTTTTGTAACTGGGAGTCTCCATCAGCCGGCTTGTCAACCTGGGCTTGACAGTGAGAGCATCACCATTTCTGCAGTTTCTTGTAAGGCATGGTTTTATGTCTTGACCGAGATCGAACCAGGGTCAAGCGTCCAGTTGAGGGAAATTTTCAAAAAAATACGACCCCCCCCCCAAAAAGGAGCCCCCAATACGACCCCCCTTCCTGGCTTAGGTAAAAATAATGTCCAGAGGGATGCCCCTCCTCCCCCCCCCTCATTGTGACAGCACCAGATGAGCTTCCCATGCATATACTCGAAAAAGCATTCTACAAACTATTATATTATGGACACACATTGACTCATGTCCATCAATGGGCTGTGATTGAATAAAAACTGAATCAGTAATAATGAAGGCACGAGAACTGGACAAGTCTAGAAATGATCCAGAAGGGGCTCTCGATAAAAAAAACAAAAACAAAAGACTGTTACCTTTGAAGTTTCGTTTCAGGCGACGGGCGACCGCCCGTTTCGGGCGACGTGCGAAGCGGTCGCGTTGGAGCGCGTTATCTTATTATCACCCCATACTAAATTCCGACATTATTAAAACACTTCAAACTTTACCTAGAGCCCATCTTTCAAGCAGCTGTGACCTGTTTTCCCAATAACTTCCTTAGACCTATCTATTGACTGCTTGCTTTCCCTTATGGTTGCTTAGTTCTCGATATGGGTTTCCAGTTGAGGGTTAGTTGAGGGGAACTTCGGAGTGTTTCACTTCAAATGACCATAACTTCCTTCAAACTTAACTACATGAGTTCGTTTGGGTGAAGCAGAGTCTGCGATGTTTTTGCTTTCGAATGACTACCTGAGCTATGCCATACCTCTGAAAGGAAGCAAGTTATTTTGAGGGAAGCCAGTTGAGGGCCAGTTGAGGGGAATTTCGGAGTGTTTTACTTCAAATGACCATAACTTCCTTCAAACTTAACTATATGAGTTCGTTTGGGTGAAGCAGAGTCTGCGAGGTTTTTGCTTTCGAATGACTATCTGAGCTATGCCACACCTCTGAAACGAAGCAAGAAAAATTCAGAAAAGCTAGTTGAGGGGACCTTTTTTTCGTCGAATTTGCGAGATCTTCCCACGAATCTTCCCTAAAATCGATTCATTGTTGCTGAAATTTTTCCAGTATGCATCCTTCGCTCTCGGAGGCCAGTGGGAAGGCTAGAAGCGTCGGTCAGCTTTTCCGTGGGATGCGCCATGCATGGGGATTTCATCCACATTCTCAATGAATACAAACGTTTCTTCGGTCCGCATAGTGGCCGCCAACACTAGATTACGTACTTGCGATCGTAGTAAGATATGGAAGAAGTCCATATCAGCTAATTTTCCGCTTTCATCCCATTGTTTTTGGAGTGTCCATCCACGGTGGTACCCGCTGATAGATATCGCTTCCCACGACTTATCGGTGAATTCCGGAGGTGTCTCTGTACGTGGTTTCGGTGTCAGCGGACCAACAAAAGAGTTATTGGTACTGGCCGGTTTCGTTGTGAATTGCGCCATGCATGAGGTTTCCATGATGATTAAGTTAAACTAGTTTTGGGTAAACCCATTTAGTCAATTTGATCACTTCTCCCTTTACACTTTAGACCCTTAGCCTGAGAAATTCTGCTGATCACTGCCTACCTCGACAATTACGACCCCCCCCCCTCCTAGCGGACCAAATACGACCCCCCCCCCTGTTGAGGATTCTTCAACGGAGGCTTGACCCTGGATCGAACGCAGTGGTCTTTAGTGTGCAGACCTGAGCCGACATCCGTAACTGCTCGGCTGTCCCTGCCCTCAGCTACTCGATAGTGCAACAGCAGTTGAAGAATGTGATCAAGCCAGAATCCCAAGGACTGGGACCTGAAAGGATAACACAGACAGCGAGGGCAGCAAAGCGAAGCAGTCGTGGGCATTACCCCGCTCTACACAGCTACTCGGCCAGTGGAAGCCACATAGTCTCAACATATTTGGAACAGAGCCGCGATGTAGTCAGAAGAAGCGCGTTCGGGAAACATTCTACCATGGTTCATTGTTATGGATTCTTTATTTCGTTCAAAATGGACGTGATTCCCAGTTTTAGTTTTGATCATTGTCTCTAACAGTATTTCCAATGACAGATGTTAAAGGCGGATATCCAGCAAATTTAATAGAACTAATCTAATGATGATGAAAGGCGCTCACCTCAATGGTAACACTCTCTAAATGGTTCTACAGGAACCTAATTGTCAAAAAGCCAGCTTTTAGCCAAGATTAGTGCAATTCAGCTTGAAGGAGGTTGAACATTTACCTCTACACAAGATATTTCTAAATGACTTGCAATTCTGCAAAAACGCCCCTCAGTTCACAAAACCTCTATAACTCTAAGCAGATGACGCTGGGTTTATGGGCCGTGCAGGTTTATCCCTGATTTCTCTCACTTCCTGAGCGTCCTCAATAGAGGTGTAAGGGCCATAAAAACAGAAACCTCGTTAAGCAGTGAATAATTGCTGACATTTTGGAAAAAACAGTTGATGTGGAAGCGCCATTAAAGCTTTGCCCATGGCGTTTCGGCAGCCTAACAGAGCTTACTTGTTTGTTGTTTTGGGATTATTCTAGGAAGCTAAGCTCTTGAGAAGGAAATGATGTAACGATTCGATGGCCACAGCAAGACACACCAGAGAGATTAGCTCTGTCCTTGTTCATGTTCTGTTTTCCTGGATAAGCGCATTTGGACCCATAAGTAGCGGATTGGGAAGTTGTGGAAGGGATTTACCCCAGTTTTTTAGTATTATTTCACTTCTGACACTACAGGGTGCGTAATTACTATTATTACGCGGTAAGAAAAACCGAATATCTCTAGCATTAGTGCAAGAAAAGAAGCGAAAATTGGATGATACTATTCAGAGCGATTCTTTTGTCTCTTGTGAGAGTATTCGCTTTTTTTCATACCTTAACAGCATCTATTGCAGCTCTCTACTTCCATTAGCTTGTGTTATAACAATTAAACACCTGGTGAGACAACAGTCGCTATTGCAGACTTGCATGGAAACACTTCCGGAGTTTGGGCCATGCTGGGATCGTTGTTCCGTGAGCGGTTGAAGGGAACAATTAAGCTTCTGTGCTGTCATGTCACCGTTCTGGACCTCGCAGAGCAATTTCTTGGCATATGAGGGTGATTGGCAGACGTACATCTAATAGAAGGAAATAGTTGGGGTGACTGGCTGTGAGGGAGACGATTTTCTCGTTAGCCCGTGACCTCGCCACCCTCGCAATAGATTCGTTGTGCTTCCTGGCAGTGGAGGAGGTTTCAGTCTTTTCCAGTTAACGTCGGAACAATACGAAATCCAAGTACAATGCTGCAATGAATTTGTGAAGGAAATAATTAATGCTTTGTCTTGAAAGGGGATCAAAAAGTTGGGGTGACTGGCTGTGAGGGAGACTGAAACTTCGTCGCTGAATTAAACGATCAAGGAGAGGGGTAACCACAAGACGTAATGTGGTTTATAGTGGAGCTTGCTTATGATTTCGTCATCTGCAAAAAAGGTATTCCAAAAAATTACTGGACCCTATGATAATACCGAAGTTCAGACATTATATAAAGGTTTTCTGGCTGATTTCAAATAATAACTGGTTTGAAAAAAAAGTTTGACTAGGTTGTTACTAACAGTCTCCTCCTCGCCGAAATCCGAGCTTTTAGCTCGAAGTTTTAAAAGTGGCTTTAGTGAACAAATCAAGCTTAAAGGCACCAGTAGGGGTAAGGGAAATTTGAGATCTAGGAGTACATGCTCTCTGAAACGAACCTTCTACTTCAGAAGAGGTCACATGTGGTGAAAATCGCATTAAAAAAGACGCCGCTTGGGTCTTGTGGCGTATGGCGACCTCGCATCTCGTCATGCCGTTATGCCGTTATGCGGCCGGGGGAGTCGCCGTGGAGGGGCGGGACAACGATCGTGGCTGTGGTTCAGACTATGGCCTGACTTCAGTCCACTCCGGCTAGTGACACAGAGGACGAGAGAGAAAAGGGGGTTTTTCGGGTTCCTATTCCTCAATTTCTTTGTAATTTTATGTGGTTCTTTCTCTAATATTACATTAATGAGCACCTCTACTTTCGTAATCTCCCAATTTGCCAAATTCACCCCTCCCGGTGTCTTTGAATATATGGGGTTAAGAAAAATTGAATCTTTAAGGACGATTCCCTCGCTTGTTGATGGAGGCCTCGAAACAGCAGTGCAATAGTTGGTAACGTGCCTATTAAAAAGGAGAATTGGTCTGCTATGTTTGAAAACTAGTGCTGCTTGAAAAAGGAAAGAAGGTATGAAAGCATCTTAACGAATTCTCACTCAGGCAGGCTCCCCTTCTCTGAACACCACCAGTGGGCGCATAGCTTACTGTCAGTGCCATGCTTATTCCGAGTAGAACCAGAACTGCTCCAAAAAATAGTCATAATCGAGTCGTCAGAGAGTTCACAATAGAACCTTCACTCATGATATTCCTCTCCCGTTATGAATTACTCGGCCAAATCTCCTACCTACTTGGCCATATTAGATTCAAAGGAAAGTTCTTGCCGATTTCAGGCGTTCATAAGATAAGCTCAAATCTAAAAGCGCGTTATATAATCAACTTACATACTGTGCTCCTTAAATAGACTCTTTCTGGTTGCCCTTTCTGAATAGATGCTTTTCTTGTAATGCCACAAGGTTTTCGAATTATTAGGGAAATTTCGAAGTATTGCAAAAATTGCACTTTTCGGATGGCTTCACTTGACGAGTTCTTGATTCGTCGAATGCCAACAAAGGCAATCACAAACGTTATTACTGCAAGGGGAGAGGGTAAGGCATTGGATGGAACACCTTTTCCTGGTTTCAGTGCAGGAACCAGCGTGTGTTGCTCGAATTTCAACTGATGGAATTGCTTAAACTAAACGGCAGAAAGTGATGAGCGTCTGTACTCGTTGACCTTCCCCAAACAAATGTGGCTGACCACCTCAACATGTTTTGTTAAAAAAAACACAAAAGTGGGTGTCGCAGGAGCAACCATGCGCGAGCGCACTCCCCACAAATCGTCTTCCATTAATTGAAGCGGTTGCAGGTTCAGCCCTTGGTCGTCCATTTATCAGATCTATCTTTAACTAAGCTCCACCTTCCCAAACATCTGGACGCTCCTCCAACAGCAGTCTATTTAGAAAGAATGGTGACTTGGACTTGACTTTTTTGATTTTGGCGAATCGAATGCTGCTCATCTTGTGAGGAAAGATGCAGGCTGAGCCAAAATATGAACTTCCAAAGTTGAAATCGAGGAAACAGGTCAAAAATTTCCCTACAACTTTCCAGGGACATGGGATCCCCTTTTACCGTTGATTGCGATAAGGGGGAGGCAGGTTTAGAAAGAGACGTGCGTGGATAAAGAAAATGGAAACTGTGAAAAAAGACACTACCTACGAAGCTTACGCAGCTCCTTTCAGCGGCAGTTCCGCACATAGAATCTTTGTTGACCCATCTGACTGACTTTAGGATTTCTCATTCCCCTTATTACCCCTGGCTGCCTTTAAATGAATAGATCTCCGGCTTTGTAGGCTGCATCAGATTACCGGAGCACGCGGCAAGCACATCAAGCGCGGCGCAGCGGAGGCAGCAAGACGCCTGCCACGAGCAGTAACCCACTTTGTGGACCAAGTCATTTCTGCTGATCTATACCCCGAGCAGGACCAGGAAAGAATTTCATGCAACTAACCTGGTCAGGAAGCATACGTTATATGCGTAAACCTTGAATGAAGACGGCACTGCAGTGTAAGCACAAGGGATGTCTAGAGATGCGTTCATTGTTTTTTTTTTTCACTTCCGAAGCACATGTTCCATTGTGAAATGCAATTCACGAGGCGACAAATCTGAAGAGCCTATTCTGATGCTAAGTGAAAATGTCTCGCAAAACAGTACTTTTGCTCTTTGCATGGGTAAAATTTATGCAGTATGGAACGATCAGTGGAGCATGCTTGCGGCAACAGGTCATCTGCCGCACCTTTCCTCCATATACGGAAAAACATATCGGGTAGATGCATAAATATAGTGGCGTTCTTGCCTATTCTTCAGTGAAAAAGGTGTTTTTTGGAGTGTTCTTCGTGTGACTTCTTGAAAGCTTTCCTCTATAGGTTTCGAGTAAAGAGACTGCTTTGCCTTTTGAATGTAAACTCATTCCCGGTTTTCTGTTGACTGAATAATAAGAGTTTTTTGAATAAAACTTGATTGACAAAAACGGCAATAGTTGCGATCAGCCTGATAAAAAGAAAATTTGAGCAAAAGAGCTTATGTCGTGGTGTGTACCCTTTTGCCAGGATTTCGGTCCACGATGAGCGGCGTGCGAGCAGCGTGTGCGAACTATGCGCGTCCCTGTAGTTGGGTCATATGACGATTACACGGTAATGCTAGGGGGCAATACGCAGTTGACTTGCATTCGCTTCGCAACCCTACAACATGGCGCCTTTAATTCGTCCGCATTGCTTCGCTTGCGACATGCCTCGGTGCGAAATCCTGACATAAGGGTACACACCCGAAGTCGTGGAGTCTTGCCGGAGCAACGTGAATATGGAAGAATAGAATACCATAGGTCGTGGCCGTAATATTGACCGTTTTCGCATCTACACTGTTTCACTGATCATAATTCGTTGAGAGCTTAGGCAAATATAGTAATTTAATATATCATTCGAAAGCACTTTTCCAAGTAATACAAATTTTTCCGTTTCTCTGCCACCAATTCCTTCACGATCTTGGGTCACCTGTGGAGACGCTGTCAAGAGAAGTCCGACTCATCATGCTTCATGAGTACAAACTCGATCGTAATACTGCAGAAGCAGCTAGGAATATCACCAACGCATGGGGCGAAGGTACTACAACTGAGCACACCACGCTCGCATGGTACTTCAACCTGAGAGGTCAAAAGGGACGCGATCGGCCATCCAAACTTGAAGACACGAATTGAAGGCACAGATAGAAACCAAGTCGAGACCATCCACAAGGGAAATTGTTGAAGAGCTGGGAGTTGATGTCGAAACTGTAACACGTCATCCGAAGAAAATAGGGAAGGTAAAAAAAAACTTGACAAGTGGATCCCGCATGAGTTGACAGAGCACCAGCGACGTCGCCTCGTAGTCTGTTCATCTCATCTATTGCGGAGCAAAACAATTCCTTCCTGCAACTCGTTGTGACGTGTGACGAAAAATGGATGTGATTCGACAATAAGACGGCCAGAACAGTGGTTGGATTACACGGAGTTCATAAACAATTTTCGAAGCCGGAGTTGCACCAAAAAAGGTCATGGTGACTGTTTTGTGGTCTACAGCCGGTTTAATCCACTACTCAAAAATTTTATGCTGCCGGAATGTATTATATAAACTGATTTCTCGTTGGCAAGAATGTGTTGATTTTCTTGATCGTTACCGATTGAAAAGCATACTCCGGAGCGAGCCATGATATTTCAGAATATTTGCTTAAAAACTGCCACTATTTTTGCCACGACTTAATGAGACGCGAATGAAAGAATCATGCATGAAGGCAGTGACATCTTCTTGGGACACCATACCGCGTCATCTACACTTTATGGTGTGCCAAGCGTGGCACATCTACGCGGCCTCAAATTCCTTGCCCTGAGTATGGCGCGAGAGGAACCAATACGGCGGCTTGAAGTTCCCAAAAGGCGACAAGCCCCTGATATTCTCACGTAGGATGATCAGCTGTAAGAGGCAGACGCGCGGCGCAACGCCGTATCGGTTTCCCCCGTACCGCATCTCTTTGACCCGTTAATTCTCCAGATGTGCCGCGTACAGCACATTTCATGCGTCGTTGCCTTTAGAATTAACGCTACAATCATGCCACCATACTTAACATCTAGTAATTCGCAGCAATATTTCGCAAAGGGCATGGATCGACCAATTTGAAGCCAATTTTGCGAGTCTGAGTTTTGCCTTATGTACACCCGATTATGCTGTTCTTGAGGTTGTAATGCTGCATCTTTGAATCCAGAGTAGCGCTACCGAATCGAATAATCGAAAGTCACAGAGTTGCAAAATCACAAAAATGAAATGTCTGATGTTGAGCTAACGTTGCAAATTCCATCTTTAACCGATGGAGCCTTAAAGGAAAGTGATCGAATAGCAAAGAGCAGTTGAAAGTAGGTAGAGGGCGGGAGAACACCATTGAAAAGCTCTCGAGCGCATCGTTTTGTTGTCTCTACGAGGCTTGCATTTCTGAATATGATGGATTCTGCAGAAGGAGGAGCACATGTCATGGCGTGCACACCCTTCGGGGAGTACTCGGCTGAACGTCTCGGCTTCACGAGGGGGCCCAGTGTCAATATGTCTCACATTACTCAAATACAATATATCATCTACAAAGAGGTGATCATCTGCTTGATGATTGGTGTTTGACAAGACGAGGACAATAATACAGCCTCCCAATTCTAAATCAATCGTAGCTTGACCATACGATAGGTCGCAGAGAAGTAAATTTTGCAAAGAATAAAAAATTTCTGAGAGCGCTTAGTTTGTAGTGCGAGACAGCGCACTTTGTGTTGACCAACCCTCTTGAAAGGTGCCGCTAGCATGCCTATTCCATGTGCTACCGTTCGGTCGGAACGTTTGAGCAGGAACTGGTATGAGAAGACTGCCGTGAAGAGGAGGCTGTTAACGGCGGAACACAATAAGAGGACGGCTACACTTCTTCTCACACACGCAGATATATCAAGATTTTCAGCTTGTGTTATTTCGATGGTCGGAGATCAGGGCTCATTTTCATACTAACGGTGGTAACTGGCTAATCTCACGAGAATTCAAAGCGAACACCATGGCGATCTCTAGCGGGGATGATGAATGGTAGTGTACGCTTTTGCTGCTTCATCACTGCAGCATCGCTCTTCGCCGCTTTTTCTCTGCAACAAACAGCGAAATGGAGCGAAAAGGCCACCGAAGTTAAGAATGAAAAGAACATTTATATTTTATACAAGGGAATGCAGAAGAAACCACAGTCAATCATAGAGCACATCAAGGACGTTGCTGATGATAGCCAAGGAATTCACTACCATTTGAAGGCGGTGGTAGGGGTAATTGGGGTAGATACAATTTTATGTGAATATGGAAGTCGAGATGATTAGCGGTAAGAAACTGAAGAGAAAATCAAATGAAATGGTCAAAAACACGAGAATAGCGAGAAATGAAATCCCTTCCCTACTGATTCCAAGCGGAACGAGCCACATCAAGGGCATAATCCCCGATAATCTCTGTCGCTCATTCAAAAGTTTCTGAGGATGTTGTAGGACATAAAATGGAGGAAAAACGGGGAAAAACTTTCAGAAGTCTAAAGAGGCTATTCCGACCTTGGTCTTGGACTAGATCATAGCACGGGAGTGGGCACTGATCTTATCATCGCTATAGGAATCTCTCGATATGGGTTGCTCAGATTCGACCATTTCCACATTACATAGATCTACCATATTATTCGTGCAGTACTGTGCGATAATCAAAAGCTGGAAAAAAGTGAGAAATAGCGTTTCATGAATTCATACAAAATACTAAAAATCTGAACAATATATTGCACGTGCCGCTACCCGCACGCGAGCAAATTTCCAATGCCTTCAAATTCAGTGAAGTGGTCTCAAAATCGTCCGGGAAGTAAATACCATGCGGTCCAACATTGGTAGGCCCCGCCGACACTTCGGTGTGTTTGGCACGCACCTGAATAATAGGAGTGACTTACGGTTTTGGTACCGTCTGCTCAGAGGTGGCACAGAGAGAAGGTTTCTCGTGGTCAGTGGAAGAAAAATCAAATGGGTCGTAGAATGTCGAGGTGACACCTCGAACAACCGTCGCAGGTATTTCTTCTCAGCGTTTTTTTTTTTGGAAAAAATTGACGCAGTTGTTTGATGGCGGCGTCCAATTTTATGCACGTTTTACGTCATGATAACTCATCCACTAATTCATCAGGGAGGAACATACATTTTCCCGGTTCATTCTCAGGACACTCACTCACGAAATGCATATGTGTCCGCAAAGGTGGGACCACCATGAAATCACAAATGGGCATGATAATTGTTCGCTGAAATCCAGAGAAGGAACGCATGAAAAATATCCCTCGACACGGCTTTCCAGCTTTGTGTGCTGCAGAACTTTAACATACATCGGAGAATTAAAGATAAGTCATTCAGTGTAGAGTAACCTCATCAGACACACCTACTATGTACTTATGTGATTCTGGGACATTCCAACATACCCGTTCAGTTGCCATTCACAGCCGCACAGCAACTTTAAGTGATAACACAACTATCCAACGATTAGCAGGAACCAGCAAAAGTGCAGTGGTGTTCAAAAAATAACTGAATCAGTAGTGGAGTTTGGGCCGAACATGAAAAGTTATGGAATATGAAAGCCGAGGTGCTTGATAGTAAAAAAGCTGAGAAAAAGGGGTGAAACGAAGAAGTAATCCTCCACTGTTGATTTTGAAAGGCGGCTTAGGCTAGAAAGGGGGCGGCCTTGGATAAACAAGTGGTAGTCGATAAGAATTGTTCGATTGAAGCAGCCCGATTCCACGTGCCTTCGTTACCTGAACAGCGATCCTCTTCCTTTTTCACTTGCATTGCATTACCTTTTTGTAAGTGAAACTTTACATTTAAAAAGCATTCGCTGTAACATCCTTGTTATGAATGGATCTATCCACGGGTCGTGTACTGCTTCCATACTGAAACACATGGCGGAACGACAAGAGACGCTCTCACTGAGAGGCGAAGTGGCCTGAATGTACTTGAACAAAGCGGAAAGGGCAAGAATGTTCACTTCGCTTGTGACAAGCACTGTTGGAGTTTTCTTACAGACGAGTGGAGAATGGGTTTACAGTGCATATGAGGTAAAACATTCCAAGCTGTTTTTCCATACACCGAAAGAGACGTTTCAGCTGCAGGAGATAAAACTTTCATCATCGTCGCCAGCCTCAAGAATACAAGCAGCTTTTTTAAAACACAAAGCAGTGTGACATTGACCAGAAATTTCGCGTTGCGGGGTCGGTGTGTGACGCAATGAGTGCAAACTGCACGCGCCCCACTGTAATTTAGGCGCAATCGCTCAGGGATCAAACTGGTACACTGTCCCTACTTCGCACGAATCGCGTTGTGCACCACACGCAACTACATAGCGAATCTTCCGTCCCAGTGAGATAAACCATGGTGTTGGTAACCGAGTCCTAGGGGGGCTATCGTTTCCATTCCAAGTCATTACAGCCCTTATGATTTACTACTATTTCTGTTGAGACGAGCTGCTGCTTTCAGAAAACGTGATATGTGTGTGCCTTCATGGAAAACCTTGGTACACATATTGTACCCAAGAAAACGGCTTGAGCTGGCAACACTTGGTGTCCGAGTACGCACTACCGGTCAAAGTATCCTCGAGCGTTTTGGGACAAAAACCTAACAGCGTTATTGGAATTACTGTAAAAATTTAAGAAAGAATTATCGAGCCGCCGTCTCATTAGGCACCACTGGTGCAGTGTTATATTGAATGAAATGAATTGCCTATATTTTGCTTTTGCTCTCGCCTTCTCCTCTCTTAATTGAAGTTCTTCGAAGAACCAGCTAATCATCTCGTGTACTCGCAATGCACTAAATGCAAACCTTCATAATTCTAATTAGAACACAAAACGATGAAGGCCAGCGTATAACAGGTTTCGCAGCGGTTACAACGGACCACCCAGGTACATAGCACAGCTGACGGCAGTTATCCAACAAAATCTAGTGACACCAACATTTTCGCAGTGCTGTAATATGATTCAGGAAGGCTAGAGTGCTATTCATTTTTTTTATGTTTTGATGATCTCAGTGTAGTAGTGTCGTTTTTACCTGCTGACGATTGAAAGTCAAATCGGATCACGTTATGGGGTGAAGAAGGATTGGCTTAAAGTGATTGCGGATCGTTTTTCTAGACGTACCGGGAAGCTGTGCTGACGATGCAGCACCTATCCGCTGATGAGTCATCGATCAGATCTACGGTCTAGATGATCGCGCGCCAAGGCGGGAAGGGATCGATATAAATAAGAAATCGTCGCCATTCACATGTCGTTCACTTTTCCATTGATTACGATCATTGTTTTCTTGCCTCTTTATCTCGTCCAACCTCATCTGACTGGTAGTAATGTTTATTCGTCGTTGTTGTCGGATAATCGCTCTTCATATACTAGAAGGTTGCTGAGTTATGGGCAAAAGCTTCAGTGCCGGACGGGACTCGAACCCGCGCTTCACTCAATCACTGGTCTACCGTGTCACTTATCGTTGTTCTCATCACTTCACTCAATCAAAAGGAGATCCATTCCTAACGTGGTAACGAGATCATATTGTTACCTTGCAGTTCGTAATCTATTTCGCATAGACGTTGCTAGCATTGCTGTTTATTTATTGACCTCATCATGTAATCTCTCTTTCATCTCATGCCTTACAGAAGTCCTCATTATTTGATGTCGAAGTATTTCTAATTGTTCTCATTCGTACTTATTCGTTTGAAGTTAGTAATAAAGTTTAATTACCCAAGTTTGAGGTGTCGTCAGTGTGGTGAGGCCACGACTATCTGTTGGTTCCGTATTGCTTGTTGTGCGCGAAGTTGCCTCTTTACAGGCAAAGCTACTCAACCACCACTTCTTACAGGACACTTTCAATACAAACCCGAAGGCCGGTTTACCTTCTTTTTTCGATCTCAATCATCACCATCGCCAACAGACACACACTTAGGGCAACACACTCACAACATATCTGGTGCATCGGCCAGTTTTTTTGCTTAATACACACATTTTGTGGCTGGTTGGTTAAAAGAGTCACATCTAAAACTATTCACCAAACATATTACCACAAAGAAAACTTTGCAGTTCAGGTACAATACTTAAACAAGGCACCAAGCAAGACTTGGAGAGCTCAAAATCACATACGGAAGCCACAGCAAGCTTTTTCAATTCGAAAGTCACACATTCGCGCAACAGCAGTCAAAATACACAATAGTCTCAGTGGCAAAACGTCCCATTTTGCAAAAGGCAATTCGTAGCAAACGGTTACACCACGGTCTGATCAATATCACCTGTCAATTCAGAGTTCGTTGTTCAGTCTCACTCCCGTGCATTCAGTAAGAAGGGAATCCAGAAAACATTAAAGGTACATTTCCAATTACTCAGCATAGTACTCGTGTTCGTTGTGAGGGTAACCTCTAATCACCTCCTCGCCCCATACAGCTATAGCACCATCAAAACCGTGGAAAACACGCATTACAGAAACAGCAAAATCTCTAGAAGACCTCATAGGAAGATACGCACCCCTCATTAGCTTTGCCATCCCAAACTTAAACTCCGAAGAGGAAGCAACAGACTTCCTAAAAGACAACAAGCCACAATAGCCCACACGTAACAAATATCAGAAAACTACTAGAGTCACTCAAGCAAGCACAAACAAGCATGGAAGAGCTATTCAATGCTCTTGAAACACAACAGCATCTAGCAGAGGAAAGCTCATTCAAAGAGTACATGGATACTGCACTTATAACTATAAGCAATGCCGAAGAAGCATTAGTAAGGTTTAGTAGCAACGAAGAGAAAATTCCGGGGAAGAAACCGCTGGTAGCTGTAGTGAAATCAGGCCACCCTTCCTTAGCGAATTTCTGGGTTGAACCCTCACTGGAACAAGAAAGCTATTGAATTTGTTCGGAATCTGTTCACTTGAAATCAGAATCTTAGTGTTGAATGTCGACTCAGGTAGCTTTTTGTTAGTCAACAGAGGACGTTCTTCGCACCTCCAGAAAAGACATCATTTTCTATAGCGAGATTATGAGGGCATCAAGCCCTTTTCATGGCAATTAACGGCTGTTTACTATCAGAGAACTGATAATATTTATTGAAAAGCATTTTTCATTCAACAGCTTTCAAAACTATGAAAAGTGAAAAGTAGAAAGCAGGTAAGTGTCACAGTAGAAAACCTAAGAGTGCATTTTTACAGGCCTGAGAATTCAACATAATCAGTGAAATCGTACACATCATCCGTGTACTGCGGCGTCCAGAGCAGCCTTGTTGGAGATGGCGGCTGGTTTCGCCGTGCCGGCGAAGGGTTTACTGCCCTTAGCCGCGTTGTCCGTACTCTTCCACTGAGGATATTTTTCACCGTTTTCCATTTATCTTTTTCGACTCCTCCGAGACATTGAAGTATAAAGTAAGTTGAGACAGGGCGGTTATATAATAAAGTTTTCAGATTCTACATTGTTACGTGCATAAACGCGTCATAAAAACCACCTCTCGTATGAAGTTAACCCTGCATTTTATATCCTCGACGCTTAGGTGCAGCTCTGAAAGATCTTCTTTATAAAGTTCCCTCTAGAGCCAGGGCAAACTTTGTCATATGTTCAGATTTCAGTGTAAGTAGGGTCTCCACTCGTTCTCGGCGGAACAGCGAGAAGTCGATTGCATTTCCTGGATTATATTGAACAAATCTGTAATAACGTGACCTAACGGTAGTGATATAGCCACCTTCATTTTTGAGCTTTTGGTTTGACCTGGCCTGCTCCAGCGCTGTCTCCATGGAACTCATCCTCCTATCCATGCGCTATAACGATCCTTGCAACTTACTTCGAACTCTCGCGAAGCTTCTGATTTTCTGGAAATTTCCCATATAGCAATCATTTTTCTACAAGAAAACTGCTGAAGCGTAATTCATAACGAGTTTAATATCAGAATATGCTCAAGCCAACAGCGAGTATACCAATGCAATTGAAGCAATTTGGAAGGGGAAATGGTTAAAAAAAGGGCCGTTTTCGGCCATCTCCCCCCTCGCCGCATTTTCGGCGCATTTGATTGTGGTAAGACCTATATACCCCTTCTCTGTCCCCATACAACGCCATCAACGGAAAATACAAAAAATATTGGGAAGAAAAAAGTACCCTTGAGTAAAGTTATGCCACTCCTTTCTGTTTATTTATCGACAAATACAAAAATCAATCAACAATCCTTCAAAAGCAGTACAGCAATTCCTTAATCCAAGGAACAGGAAATAAAAGAAACAAAATAATTCAAGATGTAATGAATGATTGACCAACCATTGCATATCAATCTTATGTTCAACATAACTCGACTAATCCTGTCGAGACCATTCATCTGATGCGTATTGCTCGTCCTACGAGTTCTTCAGGTGAAACTTTCTTTTACTGCTTTGTAGCTTTCTTTAATGCGCAGTAAGCTATTCACGCTGGAAGAAAGAAGTTAGCGACACGAAGCAATCGCGCTCACAAAACGCTTTATAACCACATGCCAGTGGAATCTGTATGGATCGGTTTTTGGAGTTTTCAAAAGATTTGTCTTTGAGCACGCCAAAATTGACTATAAAGGTTACGAGCGAAATAATTAATTGTAGTACAGTTGCTTCCAAACACACTCGGCGTTGAAGGGATACGTGCACCCCTTCAAACTACTGGGGGGTGGGATCCGTGCTATTGCGGACAACCAATAGCTAGAGACTTCTTCGTTGGGGCCATTTGCTCCACCAGTTCATCCATTCCGGCATTCATTTCATGAAGTGCTT
This sequence comes from Trichostrongylus colubriformis, assembly GCA_963978905.1. Lineage (NCBI taxonomy): Eukaryota > Metazoa > Nematoda > Chromadorea > Rhabditida > Trichostrongylidae > Trichostrongylus > Trichostrongylus colubriformis. The sequence continues at coordinate 20,723,002 of OZ022258.1, read as the reverse complement.
TCGCTATCGAGTCAGTGTCGGCCTCGTCAGCACTTTTGCCTGGCACTGAAGTGGCTTTCTCTCCAACGGTGATGAACCGCTGCAGTGTTGTTCCGTCTTCGGTAACGTCCTTTATTTTCCCCTCGCGTTTGATCTTCGTACCGATAGAGATGATCTAGAAGAAATATCGAAGTGAAACACAGAAAGAGAAGGGACAATGTTAATTCTTTATAACTTCGTGTTGTAAAACTTCTTATTCCAATGGGCTTTGGCTGTTGTGTTGACGGCACAATCACAAGATGCAGCTGACAGCTCTACGATGTCTGCATTCTCGGATGAATTGAAGAAGACGATGGCGTGTGTTGATTTAGGCTAATGCACTTCAGAGGTACGGTATTTCAGTGCAGGACAACGCACCGGCTCTTAGAAGTGCGTTCACATCTGCACACTTGGAGCAGTCGAATCTGGATGTTTTGGAGTGGCCACTCGAGTCGCCTGACTTGAACCCCATAGAAATTGTATGGGGCAACATGAAAGGGGACATCAGGTCGGAAAAGCTCGAATTCTGATCACGAAGGTTGATCACTTGTTTGAATGTGGCTGTGGAAGACAAACAATTATTTATGGCGACAAAATGTCAGAACACTGGAAGATTTGAGGAAGGCAAGCACAGACTACGGCAAGACATTGACGCCCAGTGTATGCACCAAATATATATTCAAAGAACCTGCGTTAGATATTCGAAAAGATGATGATGATCTTCTCGAGTTCACTGATAATGTTGAATTTTTAGGCCTGTAAGAATGCACTCTTAGGTTTTCTACTGTGATACTTACTTTCTTTCTACTTTTTACTTCTCACAATTTTGAAGGCTGTTAAATGAAAAATGCATTTAGGAAATATTATTAGTCCCCTGATAGTAAACTGCCGTCAATTGCTATGAGAACGGCTTGATCCCTCATAATCTCGCTACAGGAAACTGATGCTCTTTTTTGGAGGTGCGAAGGACGTCCTCTGGTAACTGGCAAAAAAAGTCACCTGCGTCGACGTTCAAACCTTGCAGTCGCTTAGAGGCTCTAAATAAACCTTGTATGAAGGCATGCGATTTTTATATTGTTTTCGAATAGTCCTTTTGTGAAAATTGAAAGCAGACATTGAACACATATGCACTTCGCATAAAACTACCACGTTATCCTATTTATTTGGTTAATACAGTGGCATATCACTTGGGGAGGCCGACCAATACCTTTTTGGAGACCTCAGTGAGCTGACTAATTGCTACGAGATCGAGGGATCAGACAGACTAGAACGGTGAAGTTTTTGAGAAGGACTGATAAGGTTACTTATGATCATGGAGTTTATACATGAATCAATTAAATCTTTCATACTTTTTTCGATTCAGGTCTATTTGAGAAGATTGAAAGCAGACATTGAACACATATGCACTTCGCATAAAAATACCATGTTATCCCATTTGTTTGGTCAAGCAGTGGCATATCACAGTGGAAGGCCGCTCAATGCCTGACTTGGAGATCTCAGTGAGCTGACTAATTGCTGTGAGATCGAGGGGTCAGACAGGGTAGAACGGTAGAACTTCTGAGAAAGATTGATAATTTTACTTATGGTCATGGATTTTCTTCATAAATCATATTGATACAACTAACCGGAACAGTTGAAGTTCTTTTTGGATGAGGTGAGACTGTTAAAACATTAGAAAAAACAACTTTTTTAGTTAATAATCAGAAGGTGGCTACTATAGTAGAATACTAGGTGAAGTGATACCTAATGAAATACACCTATGAAAAATTAAAAAACTATTTTTGATTCAGTTTTGACTAGGATAGTGTACTTGTAAGCTGCTGGGTTTTGTGTGGTGACGGCAGATTTGCCTCCTTATTGCATATCGGCGGTACCCGTCGAGAAATTAGTATACCTCCCCCCTATGGCCTACTCTAGGACCCAAAATACTCAAGTTGAACTAGACCCGATAACTTGGATCCTAAGCATATCGATGAGCGAAGAAACGAAACCAGCAACTGAAGCAAGGGAAAAAACTCGGAAACACCAAGGGTTTGCACCACGTGAACATTACGAGAACACACGGTAGTAACATAGGTTACAAATGAACTATTACACGAAAACAAGACACAAATTCGGACTCACGTCAGTTCTCCTTCCGGATGTCAGTTCTACGGCCACTTGAACTACTTCTCCTCATGTCAATCCGTAAGTGTAGTTTATGTCGCTGTGATAGTTTTAAGGGTCGAAGCCCTGTGGGAGCCGTCGCCGGAAGAGAACATTAGTTTCCCGTTCACAAAAATACACAAAGGAAGAATACCCCCGCGGCCATGATGCCAGCCGTTGCCAGCCTCACCTTTCCGGTAGATCGCGGGATGATCATAAAGGTCGATGGGACGGCATTTCCCACAGGTGTCGAGGCACCCAGGATCCCTCGGAGTCTTCCTCGCATACGCGACACTCCTGATTATAATTATAGCGTACGTCGCTCGTTGGTGAGATCCCCCTGGCACTTCGCGCATGCGAAAATATAAAATGTTAGCCTTTCGAGTTTGAAGAGACCATGTGTAGAGCTCGGTGAGCTGATTCGATTAATGTATATTTATATAGAGATTGAGTTGAAGCAAACCGAGTTATAGCAGAAAAACGAAAAGAAAGCAGGTCCGTGTTTTCCGCATTTTTTTGAAAACTTGCGGCGGGTTCTGCAATGCGCTCCATTGCGATCGCAACGATCACGATGGAGCGCGTATCTTCCCAATAGTGAATTTGTGCCATTGGAATACCTGTGACTTCTAAAACTCAATCTTTCAAAGAACTGTGAGCTGTTTTCTCTATAACTTTCTAAGACCAATCATAGACTCCTTGGTTTCCTTAATGGTTGCGTAATTGTCCATATGGAAATCCAGTGAAGGAAAACTTCGAAAAATTCCGAAGTGTTTCGCTTTAAATGGTGGTGAATTCCTTCAGATTTTAATTAGCATTTTGGTTTTAGCTGCAGGACACTGATACATATCAAGAAGCAAAATAATTTATGGTACCTGAATAGTGATAAAGGTGTAGAAATCAAAATATCAGGAGATCAGAGGTGTAGAAACCAGATTCGTCCAGCTTCGTGCAAAAAAATAGAATAAGTGCACTCTGATGAGCAAGCAACAGGGTTCGGATTGGTGAAAGCCGTGGAATTCTACGGCAAGCATCTTTCTGCGAATAAGTGTCTCATGGGAGCGGTACTGGAAAGTGCGATTATGAGCCTTCGATGACATGGTGCTATAAACTGAGATGACTGCTCGGCCCAAAGCATGTGACGTAGGAAATCCGCGGCAATAATTCTTTTGATTCTGAAAAACAAACATCAACAACAGGAGGTGGGACAGCAGAAAAGCGTGGAGAAATGAGATGAAAAAGCCACGAAGGGGAATGGCCGAGGAGGTGGAATGTTCGGGACGGCGAGCGGCCAACGGAAGCAGAAGCGACGGTGGAAGGATACAAACACATTGCTCGATCTTAAAGATGGCACAGTGTTCAGTCACTGCGATGGCACAGTAACTGAACACTGTGACATTGCAGTAACCACTGGGATCGCTTTCAGCCAGAATGGCATGCCTCCACGAGCTCTGTCAAAATGTTCAATACCGGGCGTGTTATCGAAGTGAAAGCGTTAAAGTCCAGCGTGAATGGCTTCCAAAACTCATAATATGTACTGGCAATGAGTTCACTACCCCATGTCAGTCCCCATGTAACCATGTAATCATGGCAAAATGAGAAAAGGACATGAACTTACAAAAAGAAAACGCAGTTCTTAAATGGTAGCCGTAACGAGGGATGCAAGCTGAAAATTCGGTCGAGAACAAGAACCTATGAACCGGAGTGCTATGGCATAAGCAGAATAGGAAATCCGAAGACAGGCCCTAAATCCTTTCAAGGCAGAATTTCATGATGCTCGACGGGAAGCATTTCATAACATTTGTGGCATTTCCTATTATATTTAATTTACAGCTGCTCTTGAAGGAACCGAAAGGGGTCCGAAGAACGAGGAAGTTGCAAAGAAATGATCATTTTGTAATGTATAATATATTCAGGGTTAGAAGCGATAATCGGTGGAAAACCCGGCTTCAGAAGCGCGACGCTGTGGTGTGTATTTGCATCACACTCGCATCACACACTGACTTTCCGATTTGTCCGCTGTTGAGATGCCATTTGTTGTCTCGTAGAGTGTATTTCATTCATTCGTGATGATGTGAAATAAGTGAAACAACGCACAACAACAAACAAGTAATAAAATTAAATGAAGATTAAGCGAAAGCGTAAGAAAAAAGTGTGATTACATTAAATTCTGAAGAATTCACTTTCGACGTCTTGGCAAGGTGCCGTGTGTGCATTGCGACAACTGCAAACCACCGTTATCCCATACTCTAAACCCACTTCCCAGTGTCTTTAAAGGAGAGAGGAGCGAAAATACTCGTGTTCAGAAATTAAAGCTACCTTCGCGATGAATAGGTGTCAGGGACTCGAAGAAACCGTTGCGCAGTTTGTATGTAGTCGAAGGCCCCCTCTAAGGTACTAGCAGACTTCCGCGCCCGAAAACCTCCCACATGTGAAGCCGTCAAATACCTGCTACATACTTCTGCCAGATTTACGCAGCTCAACCAATACTCTGTGTTGCGGCGCTCCGCAAAATACGTTTGCAGCGGAAACCACTGAAGAGAATGAGGTCCTCATAGTGTGTTTCATACAGGCCTAGTTCTTGATCTTTCTATGTCTCTCTTTCTATGTTTTTCTACCTGCCACATTACTTTCCATACCTGCTCTGGTGATGTGCTTGCCAAACAACAGAAAATGCCTTGCCTGGGATGGGATGAGGGGTAGGACGTGTTGTGCGTGTCGCGATGTGATGGTTGTGAACCTGTGCCTAGGAGTAGAAGTTCCGTCCGATTGTCTGCCGCGGTTGGGAACGGAAAGTGGGAATGTTTACGTAACTTTCTGTCCCTACAATACGTCTTCGACCGCGGCGAATAAGGGGGTGGGCACTTGCTCGGAGGCTCCCCCACTCGTCCAAGACTGGGCATTTGGCCCACATAAGGCAAATATAACATTAATAAATGGGTAGCATAGAAACTCCATTTTGAGATTCCGATAGGCGATTACTTTGAGTGCGATCACCCCTCCTCTCCTCAACGAGGACCTAAGTACGAGCCCGCTCCCCCTTTCAACATCTACATAACACGGGGACAATATGTTACCGATGCATAGTATTACTTATAACATATGTTAAATGGAATCAACATCTACATAACCTTACGGGATCAATAACTATTACCGATTGCTTAGTAATACATATTACATATTATTATATTACTACAGTATTACATCATTTATTACATATTATTATTTTATTACTGTAATTTTTGCATTGATGACTCATATTCAACATGATTTCTTACAAAGCCGGATCAGCTGACGGCACATTCCGCCATCACCACTGCTGACCCTACCAATTACAACTTCCTACCCCCATCCTGCCCGTCGATTACGAATCCTTTTTAAAGAATCCTCGACTCCAGATGTACCTTGACTACGACACAGTCGTGGTAAATCACTTTGGGAAGTCCACCTCTAGTAGGGGAGTTGTTGAATCAGCCCTATGAAACTCGTTTGAGAAGTTGGTCCAGAAATTTGCGTGGTCAGTAGCATTTTAAACATTTCATGATAAATGCAGAAAAGCAACGGAAAGAAAACTATCACACTTTATACATTCACATCACATATGTATACAGGGGGTGCCAAAAAAAAAAGTAATTTTGTCTCCTCCACTTTCGACCCCATTTAGCCAAACTACAGTAAATTCTATTGAGGTATTCTCATCCCCAGAATCAAGAGCAGACCTAACTCTATCACTATACTCCGTGGCAGCCTCCTGCACGAGCAGGAACGGGAGCAAGGAAAGACTGAACAAGATGTATCACCTCAACTGGGCAAAATCCGAAATTTCTTCGCCCTCTTTCACAACCTTGTTGACGTCCGTTCAATCTGGGTACCTAAGGGGATTCATACCGGATGGTGTTCTTTAACATTGCGTTTTTCCCGGGTTCCCAGCGCCCTTCGTTTCCAAGAGCCAAAACGTTCCCCTACCACTGAAACCCCTCCGGAGGCGGATTTGAGGCATGAAAATGATACTTTGGATCATAGCAGCCTTGTCCAAGCAGCAGGGGCTCTATGACTTCCAAGAACCGAAGGGCCAACCCTCAGGAAGCTTCCCACAAAAGACCTACCACGGAGCTTGGCTCCACTGTTTTTAGCGAATTTTCAAATGTAGGTACTCCGAAGCCCGACTGCGCCGAATGAAACCTCCATATTTTTATGAACATGAACGTGAGGAGCCACAGCTTGTTCCCGCTTTTAGAGGAACATTTCGGGAATGTTTTGCCCCAATACTTTTATCTCTTTCTTTTCCCAACGTTTTGTAAAATTGGCAGATGTGAGCCGTGGGCAAAATTACTTTTTTTTTTTGGCACCCCCTGTATGTTAGCTCGTGTTAGACCCGCTTCGTAAACCAAATCGGTGAAAATTGACGCCATACAGCATCCCCATGGTAGGGACGTATCTCTGTAGTCTTCTGGCCTGTGTCAAAGTGACTGACGATCATTACTGGGTGAACCTTGGATGCCCACTTGGTCTATACCACTACCAGAGTTTTTTTTTTCGATAGACCACGTTTTCAAATGGCACCTATTTGATTACTTCAATTTGCTACACAATGAGCAGGATAAAAGTATAGATGGTCACACCAAGTTCAAGAGACCTCCTGACAGAGAACGGCATCTTGTACCTACTGAGTGATAAGAAAAAAGTTCATTTGGTCCTAAACACGAATCGGCTCCATATTCACTTCACATGCAGCCACAACCGACACCCTCAACATTTTAGGCTATGCCTAGCCTCCTCTTCATGCCGTTTTGTAGGCTAAAATTAGTTCAGAAAGGCCACAAATGGAGCGCAGCTTGACTTTCAGGAAATGCCCAATTATTGTCGCTGCATCGGCAAGTTAAACGTCCAATACACGCCAGCAGACGCGGAAGAAAGAATGATGGCGTCCGTGGAGTTGCTAGACGAGCTGTAGTGAGTCGGAAACGACTATGTGTCACCTGCCATGTTTTGCCATCATAGAGACAAGCAAATATTGATGAAATTTCGTCAAATTTTCCTATAAAAAATTTATAACTTGGGTTGTCTACAACTTTATACAAACCTAGCTTGTCATTACATCAGACTGAGGACTTCATCACAAATGTGATTCACATCCTTCAAAGAACCAAGATGTTAGGAGACTTCAGCTGCTTCAAAAGCGCTTAAATTTAATAGATGGGCCAGAAAGTATTCGCTGTTTCCCATAATCTGACGTTGGAAGGTCAAACACACACCGCTTCCATCAATTTCAGGGCAAATCCTATCCCTCGAAATTCGTTTACATAGGGTTCAAGAAAAGTTGGAGTAGATTTTGAAATCATTCCCCACGCAAGATGACATCAACCCTAACCAGGGAAAGGTTTAACTAAGTCTAAATGATCAAAATGAATTCCCTTTCTCAAGCAATCGACTTAAATAGAGAAGGAGCATCCGGATAACACATTTAACCCAATAAAAAGAAAACGTTTGTTTAGTCTCACACTACTTATTTATATTCTTATTTGATTTGTTTATACATATCTGTTATTAATGTACGAATGGCAATGCAATTATTCGATTGAATATTAATCTTCATTCCATTGTGAAGAGAACAAAAGGAGAATATTCGTCACTGTTCGGTCCAAGAGCCCGTGCAAAACGGAAACCGAGCAAATCTTATCGTTAATTGCTAGAATTCCAAAAAATTTCAACTTCCACTAGTCAGTCAACCTTGAAATAATTAAAATAAAAGCTAGAACCATAGAAATCAAAGATACATAGGAACTGATAAATTCTCTAATGATGCATTAATATGAGAGCCTCGATTGCAGTATGCCGCTCCAAAGCGAGTAGAAAGGGTCAAATTTTGCTGCTAGAACACATCGGTCATCGCGAAGCGCTTTCCCGTCAACATGGTTCCCCTTTCGGAATCGGAATGGATAGTGATCACGCTCTATGGTGGTGGATAGAGGGTTTGCTGTGGATGAGGGGAAATTATAAAAACCTTCTACACCTCAGGAATGATTCAACTGGTTAGAGTCAAATTCAATTCACCATTCTTACAAGGGTCTGCTCGCTTTTCAAATTTCGAGAGAAAACTGCTATGGAGAACAAGTTGAAGGGATGGGCATGGCCAACGCGTGACCTGGCGGCCCTACTAACCGTATGTGCCATCTTCATCCACATGCTTGTTCAGCCACATCTAACAGCAGCTTTAGTGATGCAGGGGGGGGGGGGGGTAGGGGCGGGGCTACAGGGAATGGATAGAATGGGAGATCTGTTTCTCTCGTTCCACTTCTTTCTCTGCTATTGCACTACGGGAGGCCTCGACTCTCATATTCCGTAATGATGTTCCGCAAAGCTGCAATGCACAGAACCGCTGTATAAAACCTCCGGAATACTCTTATTTTCACTGATTATGAAAGTATCTGTGGTAAACTCGTTCTTGACTTCGAAATTCCTGGGTGAACAGTCCAAGCAAAGTTTCGCGACAATAACCCTGTGCAAAGGTAAAGGAATTCGTAGCTACCTATCTATTGAGGTAAGGCAAGTGCACTTGGAAGACTGTGAGAAAAAGAGTTAAATTAAGCTACAAGTGATGCATCCAGTATGATGGAGAACAAGACGACTGTTAAATGAGTTTTATAGTCAATTTAATCGTGGAAAACCTGAGAGCCCCGGAAAAGCAATCAAGTTTAGCCTGGTCCAAACGGCTTTCATTGAACAACAGCCAAAATACCTCGGCTTTCAGCTGGCGCTCAACGAAAGGGGCCGATAATACTGCCCCGATGGCAATGCTTTGAATTGGTTGCGTAAAGTGGTTTCATGCAGGGCTTTCCGCAATGAACAGCGAACAACTTTGTGAAAAATGGTGCTGAAGAAGGGTTCAAAACACACAAGCTCACAGGTTGTGCCACACTATGCGTATTTTTGTAGAAAACCTATCAGCTGACCCCATTAAATCATTTCTCATTGATTGTGTAGTAGGCACCTGATGCTAACTATGACATCCTGTCGCGCCCTGCCAATCTGGTCAACCCGAGCAGAAAGTGGATAAAAGAGGAGAAAACATGCCCTTTCGAGATAAGAGATCACGAGGGCGGCTGTATACATATGCCACATGGATCCGACAGGTGAGGAAAAGGCTGGGGTCATCCAATCGGCCATTAGTGCTAAGATTCCCAGGAAAGCTCCTGGCGGGGTGTATGTCGTTAGGCGCGACACCGTGCGCCCATGAGCCTATGGGGCATGGGCTTTTACTAATACCGTAACAAAGGTCATCCGATGCATCTTCTGCGTCCTACAACTCGTCAACCAAACCCTCAGACTTCCGTAATTGATAATTACCTCAAAAATGACCTTGTCCACTAAACAACCGTACTCTACTGAGATATAGCATGTATTCAATCCCGAAATGATTTCCATACAACCTCTTCCCCTGACCTGCGAAGTAGAAGCAGTGTTTTCTATTGTTCAAAATGTAAAACACACGAAGGAAAAGGCACGTCGGATGGTCTGCGTTAGGGTGGAAGTAACAGCCTCTGCGCCTCATCGGTAATTTGGCGCACAGGGCGCGCCTAACAACCGTCTCCCAAAGGCTGGGCTCCAGTGTGCCAAGAAAGTAGCGGTACGGTTGCCTTGCTGATAACACATGGATGAGGAACTGAGAAAAAGGGCTGCTGCCTTCTGCACGGTCAAGCAATTGAATTCCAGATCTCACCACGAAGACTTTCCATCCTCGCAAAGCGGATTGGTATCAAGGTCTGAAAGGAAGCACAGTGAATTGCATAGAGCGGACAGGAAATACGAAAGTTTTTGTGCGTGTAGGCCAACTGTTCATTCAACAGCTACCTCGATCCAGATGGAGTCAGACGCGTGAAATATCTTGCAAGGCGGACTGGTATCAAAGTCATCTGAAAGGAAGAACAGAATTGCCCAGGCGGACGGTCAATACGAAAGTTTTTGTGCGTGTAAACCAAATGTTAATTCAACAGCTACCCCAAATACTACTACAAATCAGCGTGAATTGACTCGAGAAAAGGATCAGTGGTGAAAGAATCACCCTTCACTTTGATGTTTGCTGTACTTGTCAAAACAAAGGACTAAAAGTAGGAAAAACATCCAACAAAGTCTGTAGACACGTTGAACCTCAGCTCTGCAAGCGTCATGACTGGTTTCCTGCCCCTCATGCTATTCCAGCCTTATAAAATTACAAGCAATTATTAAGGATTATACACCAATTGTTCTCCTTTTCTCGGAGTACGTAGAAATCCACCAAAGGCGATTACATACCTCCGTCGCTCCCAAAAACGAGAAACCCTAGGAAAAAGAGGCCACAAATTCCTATACCGCACCGACAAGCTCTAACACATAAATGTAGGTCCACATAATAAAGAAAATATCGAATAACACCAACGACCAACGAACAAGATATACCATACATTCACCACCACATTTCTAATGAGGGTGGATGGGTAGTGGACTCGTTCCCAAAGCGGTTTGAATACTATGAACACCTCGTCCCCCCATACTTCATAAACAGCAGAGGTATCATTATGAGGTGGGTCGTGCAGCCTTCACCCTACCCCGTTCCGGCACGTGAAACAAGAATACTGTACAGAAGAGTAAGCTATACACTGAACGGGCATAGCAAAGTGAGACACTATTTAGGTTGGACATCAAGGTGTGATTTGCTGCGTGTTCCCACCGCTTGTTTCATGAACGGGAACTACACACATATGCCACTGCTGCCTTGCTAGTAAATCGTAGATGAGTGTGGGCCTCTTGAGACGGTGGCCGCCATTTCACCGACGGCTTCTCTACACGTTTATCACTTACTCTCGCGCCGCGGTGATGGCACACGCTTTGCAGTTGTGGAAGAACCTAGCCACTTGCGGATGGAACCGAGATACTCCTATCATCGTGAACTGTGCCTTTGAGTCATCATATCACCCTCCAAGATGACCAATAGCCATATTCAATTCGACTACTGGGGCAACAATAGTAAGCGAAGGAGGCTTACTTTGGATTACGTAAAATAAGATAGAGAAATTTGTGATAGTAAAAGCATTGTTAGTGATATGATCAGCAACTTGTCCACAGACCCACTTGTGGCCTGTAGTATTGTCGAAGCAAAAAGCAAAGGCTAGGAAGTGCCAAGAACCATCTCTAAAGAGTTCATTTTCCAGGATTTTCGAGGAATTTCTTAGTTTTTCTTCATTCGTGTTGTTATGCAGCATTTTCACAATCGTTTGTGGATATGATAACCCAAAATAATTATCATCAAGTGTGCTTTCGAAACTCACGTTCACTGCGATTAAGGAAGGCAGAGGTAGGCAGTTGTGGAAGGGCTATAGGTATCTGGTGTATATGTATGGTTTTTTTTTTCAATTATTCTAATTCTTTACAGTTGTTAATTGACTATCTCTTCATTTTTATATGTATTGGGTCATTCCATAAGTAGTGTCGTTTTTTTTCAAGCGAAAATTTTTGCCAAAAATCACAAGTTTTTGCAGCATATTATATATCATTCGGAAGAGAATTCCCCGCTCTACAAAATGGCCTACTTAGTTTTTGAGTATGTTAGAATGGAAGCGACATTTAGGCCGGCGAAGAGGTAGGTCCAGTAAACAAAAATTGGCCAAACCGGCAATCAATTGAAACACAATATTTTACCTGAGGAAATCTAACCAATCATGTGTTCCGCACTTAGCCCCGACCTCTCCTGTAAGTTCTACCAGTCGGTTGCTTAAAAAGTCACGTCGCTCTTTTTCCACATTTCGTTTTTCCGCCACAACTCGGTGATTTTAGACAATTTCTTCGAACAAAGGCAAGAAAATTTTCTCAACCAATCAGTTGAAAGAGTGGTAGAATGTTAAGAACAGGTGGTGCCTAGGAACAGGGAAATACCACTGACCGGATTCCTTAACTTTCTCATGGAAAAAATAAATTGTGAAAAATGTCAACTGGACTCATATCACATGGTATTAAAACTCAATCTGAATCGCAGCCAAAACAAACTAGAAAGATGTTTTCGATAGAGCAGAAAAAGTCCTTCGAAGTGGTTCATAAAACAACTCTAATCAAAAAGTTTGAAAGAAAAAATTTCACTTTGAATAAATGTGGGTGCTTTCGAAAAAAAGATTTTAGAAAAATAACGACACGACTTCTTGATCAATTAAATATTGGAAATTGTAGAAGAGGTCAGGGCTAAGTACGCGACACATGACTGGTTGATTTTCCTAAATTAAAATATAGTGTTTCAATTGATTGCCGGTTTGGTCAATTTTTGTCGGCTGGACCTACCTCTTCGCCAGCCTAAATGTCGGCCCCATTCTAACAAACTCGAAAACTAAACATGTCATTTTGTAGAGCAGGAAAACCTCTTTCGAATGATGTATGACATGCTGCGAAAACTTGTAATTTCATAGGAAAAATTTACGCTGGAAAAAAAAAACGACATTACTTATGGAATGACCCAATACATGTATAAGCCCGTTTTAATATGCGATGTCGTGGTGTCAGACGATTTGAACCACATAAATAATTAGGAATTTTGACTAAGTTGGCCAAGGATGAGTGAGAGATCGTGATAAGGCAGCATTAACGCAAGGAAAGCATATATTACATATTCAGGGATAAATGGCTAGAATCCAATAATCTAGCTCTCTCCTGGTAAAACTATTGCCGTCTGAATTTGTAAGATCTGGGATGTAAATTTATAAGATTTGGGATGTAATTTGAAGGTTTGTAAACATCCAAAATAATCGAACGAGTAACATAATCTGGTCACTAAAATCGCCATTGAAACTTGCAAAATACACTGCGGTGCATAATGATAAAGCCACTCATAAATTGTTCATAAACTTTCATAGTAAGATGTTTCTGGGAAACCTCTCAGGTATAGATTGTAGCAAATTTGATCGCGCGTCTACACATCAATACCAAACTTGAGCTTGAAATAACAGAACAAATTTATCTTTATTTTTTCAAAAAATGCAGCTTTTCCGATGGTGCAAAATGATAAAGCCAGTAAGGAATTTTAACAACTCGTAAACAACAGAGGGACAATACGCTACTCTAATAATCCGTTGGCCTTCCTTCTCTCCGAATAACCTGAAAAATCCGATTGTCTAGACTCATGTAAAGATTATTAATAAGATCTTGGTCCACTTGGTGCCACGCGTGGATTATAGCCTTTTTGAGCTCCTTAACTCCTTGGATTTCCCTGTTATCTGCATAAATCCGTCGCACCATGAAGCGCCATACATTTTCCATCGGATTAAGGCCTGGGCTATTTGCCGGCCAGGGCAGGAGCCTTATTCAATGACGGCTGAACCATGCAATTGTGCTCTGGCTGTGCCCTTATCTTGCATGAAAACAAGATTTCAGCTTCGATTTTCACGCCAGAACGGGAGAAGTGCACGGCGCATGACCACTTGGTAACCGGGGGAACTCATCTTTTTAGGAACAAAACATAACTTCAGACGTTTCTTCGATGAAATGGCGGCCCACACCACAACGCCCCCTCCTTTGAAATTCCTTCTCAAAAATCGTAGCTTGTCCTTTCTTAGATCATGCCAGTAATATCGGAGTGTCTCCTTCAGCCTTACAAAACAATCTGGAGAGGAAAAACATCATATGAAAGCAAGAAGGATTCTACGACCTAATACCCTACCTTACTCCAGACCCTCGGCTGCATGTTTTGACGAACTGCACTCGATTTTTGCGGTGTTCTCGTGTCATGAATGGTGCTTTCCTCATTTTCTGTCGCGAGATAAACTTGCACTTTTTTTCAGAACCCGCAAAACAGTTGTTTTAGAGACGTTTAGCTCCAAAGAAGACCTGGTATCGGAGCTTGACTTGGTGAAATTCGATACTTTTTCTGAGAATGCGGCGCTTATCCTTCTCGGAAAGTGAAGGAGATCGCCCAGAACTCTTCTTAGTTCAGGATCCTTGAGAAAGTTGTCGACAACTGTGTGGCTGCGGTTAAATTCTTGCGCAATTGACGATTTGACTATCCCTCCGCTTTTTTTGCGACAATTTGGCTTTTTTCGAAATCAGATAGGGGTTTTCCTTTCCCCATTACCTGAAAAAGAAAAACATTACCGCAGCAAAACGTTTCAGCAAATACAGATGAGAAGCGACGGAATAACTTAGGGTGGCTTTATCATTTTGCACCATCGGAAAAGCTGCATTTTTTTCAAAAAAAATGAAGATAAATTTGTTCTGTTATTTCAAGCTCAAGTTTGGTGTTATGTGTAGATGCGCGATTGAATTTGCTACAATCTATACCTGAGAAGTTTCCCAGAAACATCTTACTGTGAAAGTTTATGAACAATTTATGAGTGGCTTTATCATTATGCACCGCAGTGTACATGCACTGTTTCTTACGAGCTGGGTTTCGCGATCATGTTCCTCAACGTCTAGGTAGAAATATCAGAAGGGTTCATACCCTGAGCCAATTTCGATAACCTTTCGCCTCCAATAAAGTTACAAGCTCTTAACTAATAACGTTGTGTAGGCTTCAACAAATGTTGATCATTTGGAGAGCAATCGATTCACAACTGTCACCCTCACAGACGGGTTCGGTGCCATTTATCCTTTTCCTACTCTGGTGGTTTGAGAGAATATGGGATCTGGTGAACTGAGAGCGACAAATTTTTCACTACATCACTTCCGCGACCACCGGTTGCCATGATCATCAATCGGAGGAACTACCCATCGATTACCTTGGTTGTAGCGAAGGCTTTTTCTTTCAAAACTGTCATTTGCGAACCATACGCTTGACAAATCTTTCACCGCAACGAAACTAAAAATAAGCGGTTAAGAGCGTTCGCGAAGTATATGCTAATCTGAATAAACTGTATGACGGTTAGTATCACTTTAATGTTTTTTAGCCGTTACGCGAAGGTTAAGAGTGTCGTAAAGAATCTACTTATATAGAGGGAAATGAGAGGGAATGCAAAAACACTACAAGTGCTCTCATCAGTGGTCGGGACTACGGTGAGATCATGAAAGTCGTAAAACCATAGGTTTCGACTAGAAGTTAAACAAAATGGGCACAAGTATGAAAATATAGAAGGAAAGTAGTGCCGCGTGAAGAGATCGTAATGGAAACGGCCAAAAATCGGAAAATGGGACTCCACTCTCTTTTCTAAATGTCATCGAGGATGTGTTCGAGCTTCCTCTGCATCACTTGAGAGGAGTAATGGGGGGGGGGTTCAAGGGCAAAGTCAAGCCTCCGTCGAGGAATCTTCGACAGGGATGGAGGTCGTATATGGTCAGCTGGGGGGGGGGGGGGGAAAGGGAGGGCGTAATCGTTGGGGTAGGCCGTGATCAACGGAATTTCTCAGGCTGAGGTCCATGGTGTAAAGGGGGGGGGGGGTTGTGATAAAACTGACTAACGGTGTTCGAACCCGGAACTAATTTGATTCATGGGAGCCCCATGCATGGCGCGATAAACCGAAGCTAGTTTATGCCGTTAACCCCTTCATCGGTCCCCTGGCACCGAACACACACAGGGACACCTTCGAAATTCACCGATTAACCGTGGGAAACCTCATCTATCCACAACTACCACCATGGGTGAATACTCCAAAGTATGGGATGATAACGAAAAATTGACTGATATCCACTTTTCATATCCTACCACGATGCAAGCATTTGGTCTGGTGCTAGCGAGCCACTATGCAGACCGGAAAAGCGTTTGTACCCATTGAGAATGTGGATGAAATCTCATGCATGGCACATCCCACAACGAAGCCAACCGAGGCCTCACGTGGTCTGCTGCGAGCAAAAGAAGTGTGTTGGAGGAATTACAAGCGTAATCGATCATTTTTTCCAATGATTCATTGGAAGATTGTAACTTCAAGGAAAAAAATTTCTTCGACTGGCTTCCCTCGGGATAACTTCTTTCTTCTCAGAGATATTACATATATTGAGTGAAATTTAGAGAGTGACCACACTCCGGACAACAAGACTGCACTCATATGATCAGATTTGAAGGAAGTCGTGGCCTTTTAAAGTGAAACACTTGGAAATTTTTCAAAATTTTCCTCGACCGTATACCCATATCGAGAACTACGCAGCCATTAGGGAAACCAAGCAACAAGTAGATTTGTCTAGAAAAGTTATTGAGAAATCAGTTTGGTTTTTAACTTTTCTATTCTTGTTCTTTCATCCTTTATCTCTGCCCCATGGCTTGCATGAATATCACGCTTTCTCCATTGTTATCAGAGGACGGACACTTTACCCATGCATGGCAACGCTTTCGTTTCGGGGCACCGGTCGTTTCAGGCGGATTAATAAATCAGTAGCGGTTTTGAGTTGCGTGTGGCACCGGCAGTTTTAGGCTAAATAATGGTTTGGTTCTGGCCTGAGGTGGAGAGCAGCTTTTGAATGTTTGTGTAGCCCGAGGCCGCGGTCGAAAGCTTTTGGTTAGCTTTCTTCTAGTTTTCTGGCTATCCTGTCGCTGTTCGAATACGAGCTATTGAAATTGATGGCGGCTGATACTTCTGGATTCATGCGGGAGGGAGAACCCATAGCGCTGCATATCCCCATCTTGGAGGTTTTTGAGCCTGGTAGATTTGGCTGAATGCATCCACCGTAATATTCGCCATGGGCTGACGGAGGTAAAACTGTAAGTGCATTCGTGCTGACCGAGGAAGTAAATTTGATCACCTGATTCTCTATGGGTTAAGTGTTGCAGACTGTAGTTGATAGAGATGCATAGGCTTATCATCCACCAGGATTGCTGCTAATCGCAGATATGAACAATCTATCTTTGATACTTTGAAAACTGCATCGCATCGCATGCTGGCTTCGTTGAACGTAGCTTGGAGCGTTTAAAGTGTTTCCTGGATGGACAAAATCCATTTTTGAAACTAATCTTCTGTCATTCGGAGCACTTTCGTCGTCTATATGAGCAGTGTCGTACAAAAGAATTGCTCCTCAAATCCAGCATGGCGGTGGTGGGAGCTTTGATGAGAGTTCTTCGTCGATGAGCATCATCTTTGGATTGTAAACCACTCACGAAGATGGGGCACTTAAAATGGTTGTCATCACATCCGGCCAGCGCGAATCTTTCGCATTCGCTTTTAACCGCATAGTGTAGGTGGTAACGTCGTCACCTGAATCCTCGCTTAGCTTCATGCAGGCATAACGACGACTGAACAGCGTCTGCTGTGCTCCGAATAGATTTGTCAGAGTAGAGACGGCTTCATCAAATATCACATCTAATGTTGTCTTCGGCGAAATGTAGCCAGCATACTTTTCGTAGGTCGCAGGATTCAGTTTGTGCAGAAGGAGACGAACTCGGGCTGGCTCTTCGAGTGCTTGCGCATCGAGTCTGCGATGACTACGCTTCAAAAGTATGGTTAGCATCTGGGTCAAATGTATACTCAGCGATGCGTCCAGCTATCGAAGGTTCTGCTTTAATCTGCCGCTGCTGAGGTTTCCGGCCGTGACTGCTTCAGCGCTTTCGTTAATGCTATCAAGAGCTGCTAGAACTGCTGGTCGGGCCATCACGACAAAACGATAAACTAAACTTTGATCCATTCTAAAGGCTTATATAGCCGACTTGTTTTGAAAACCACATTTAAAGGCACCAGTAGGGGTAAGGGAAATTGAGATCTGGGAGTACATGTTCTCTGAAACGAACCATCTAATTCAGAAGAGGTCACATGTGGTGAAAATCGCTTTAAAAAATCGCGGCTTGAGGTCTTATGGCGACCCCGCAGCTCGGCATGCCGTTATGCGGTTATGCGGCCGGGGGAGTCGCCGTGGAGGGGCGGGACAATGATCGCGGCCAGCTGGTTCAGACTCTGGCCTGTCTTCAGTCCACTCCGGCTAGAGACGCAGAGAACGAGAAAGAGAAGGGGGATTTTCAAGTTCCTATTTCTCGATTTCTTCGCAGTTTTAAGTCGTTCTTTCTCCACTATTACATTTCTGAGCACCTCTACTTTCGTAACCTCCCTATTTGACAAATTTTCCCCTCCCGCTGTCTTAAATACGCATGCGATAGTTTTGTGATGGTAGAGGGTCACAAGAATAGCCATGACTGAGAAACATGATTACTGCTGAACAGATTCTCAGCTACATTGACGCTCAGAAGTGTATAATGGCTCCTTCCTTTGCACGTGGATTTTCGTTCTTTGCCTGATGGAAATTGGTCGATCAACTGGTCGAAATTTGAGATTCATGAGTTTTAGTAATATCAGCCGCCCCTGATTGCCAAGCAGTTGTGCAAAAGCAATACTGTCGTGGTTCATTGTTTATTCACTCACTGAACTCTCGAAATCTCAGGCACTTTCAACTTTATTGACTCAGCAGCATGTACGTAGGAAAGAAACTCGAGCACTATAACAAATTATTGGTAGAGCTGCCCAACATCAGCCAATGGGAAAATTAGTTTCACATTCGTGGAGATAACGACGAGCTGTAACACTTTAGATAGGTTCCGGCAAGCCAAGCAGTATGAGGGGTCGCTTGATAAACTAGTAAGCAAAGCATAAAATCATACCTTGCGCAGGCCAATTTCGCCATCCCTCTTCTGCCAGAGTCGTTTTGAAGTCTTTTTATGTCATAAGCATCGAATAAACAATGCAGCTTCTGGCGTCAGTCGGTCCTTTTCGGAACGGAAGTACATACTTGTACTGTTTGCATTCTCCAAGACCACCATAGTCAAGCAAAAGAGTTGGATGGCCTGTTTAGTCCGGCACGGCAGCGATTTGATGCCACTGCACCATCCCTCATGAAAGAGGACCCTCTTTTGATCCGGTTGAGCATCGGAGAAAAGTGTTCGGGCACTCTATAGAATGATGCGCTGTACGGGACAAATAGGTGGCGCTTTCAAGGAGATACCAAAATCGATCAACTTACATTTTGCTGGCTCGCCGCACAACAAAGCAGCGGAAGTGCAATTTTATAAAGTACCAATACTATTCTTGAGTGATATAATAATTTGTAGTGTATAATCAATAAAACTAAAATGATGTGGTTCTTGGCGTTAATTAATCCTCCGGTGAGATGCCGCGTTTCGCTGTTCCGTCAGGAGTTGTGGCGGCATGTGAAGGCCGTATGGCCTGTACAATGTCTTGCGGAACCCAGCCAGAGTGATGGTCACTGCTCTTATCGCCTTGAAGAAGTCTGGTACCAACTCATCGACCCAAAAAGGATGGGAGGCTTATTTGGCCAAGGCAGATTCTAATGCGAGATTTTATCCTCCATAAAAATGGGGTACTCGTCCCCATCACTGCACCATTTCCGTCCAAATGGGAAATATTTAGTGCAAAACACACTATCAATTAATTTCGGCAAAAACAATAATTAAATTTAACGAAAATAAATGCGTTCAACTGATTACTCCGGAGTGTTTCACCATTGCAATCAAGTACTGCTTCCCACTTGGTAGTCGCCAAAACGCCACTTTCACTGCAAAAAACGCAACAATAAAAATCCGCATTGATTATGCTCCGACATGCACCGATTATTAGGCTCCAGAAAAATGTCTTAAAACTTTTGTGCGTGGAGATCATTAACGGTGCAGCCGATAAGAATTGTTGCAGTTTCTACACTTGCAGTCGTGACTTCGAAAATGACGTTGCATGGAAGTGAATCTCTTTTGTTCCGCCTTCACAAGTGCCGCCAGTGATCCAGCGGTAACGATAGGATCGTGTCAGGCAACATTACATAAGCTGATTTCGAATATATATATATATATCTTTACATTCTGAAAATTTTCGACTACTTGACATAGAATACATCTCAATATGTTGATAGAAATGAATATAAAAGACACAATTATGGCTCAGAATTATGATTTGATTTTTTGTGAAAAATAGATACGAGACGTACAAAGATGCTGAAAAAAAAATTCCCACAATCTAAGAATAAAATGTTATGACCTTTGAAGTCCAACAAGTTGGAGGTTTCATCTGAATTCAAGGGTGGCAGACCCAAGAACGGGTTAAACAACTTTTTGGTATGCACAAAGATTCGCATCACTTCAGAAATGGGAAACCCAACGCAAAGCGCCTCCGGCCTTACGAGCACATTCCGGATTACCTTGAGTAGGCCAAAGCGCTGAGTTATGAAATTAGAGGTGCTGAGGAACACGCCACAAAGAAAAGCCCGAGAAAAGCCCACAGAAGTGGAAAGAAATAAGGGATCCTGACATTCCGCTGGATGGTATCATAAGGAGTCTGGGATATCACCTGTTTCCTTGTGTCAACGTCTCCTTTGTCATTAGCACATTTTCCTTGTATTATATTTTCACACCAATATTGCCAACAACCACGTCTGGGGGGGGGGGGGACTGGGCTGCTTGGGGGAGCTGCACTTGCCTCTTTGGCACTGCACGCTCTAGGAATTCCTACCCACGCCTCGCTAGAGGTACAATGGGTCGAACTATCTAACCACGGCGGGAGCAGTAAAACCCCTATAATCATCGAATGTGCCTTCAAAGGAAGGGGGGGGGGGGAGGTGGGTGGGTGGGAGGAGGATAAAGGAAGCGGGATGAATCGATTGTTTGATACGGTGCATTCGAGGCTAAAGGTGATAAACGGTGGAGAAACCCGGATTCAAAAGGCGACGTTGCGGTCTGTATCCGCATCCCCCGCTCATCTCGTCGGACTGCAAAAAATTGTCACCTACCGATGTCTTTAAGGGGAGCTGCCATCATGTGCACTACTGGCTACTCACGGGCATACATAACGTGATTCATTTCGATTTACTGCACACAATGATATCATTGAGAATGCGGTTTTCATGACATGTGGGAAGATGTTGATTTGGAACTTACAAACAAGCCGTTTGTGACCAGTTCTTATAAATATGGGTAATTTTGGCCTACGGTAGAACAGAAGTAGTTCGGACGAGTTCAAGTGGCCGCCGTTGCACAAACACCTCAGCGTCGCGCTTATGAATCCGGTTTTTTTTTCAACGATTACTGTTTCTAACCTTCACTGTTCGTTACAAAATGCTCATTTCTTTGTGTCATCTTCTTGTTTCGGACCCCTTCCGGTTCCTTTAAGAAAATGATTCATGGCGAAATCCCTGCCGAAAAGCCGCCCCCGAACTGTAGTGACGGCGTAACGGTTAACCGCTGATACCTCCGGATGAGAGGCCCGCCTCCATGTGACATGATTCCTGGTTGGCTTCTATGAGAGCGGCGAAGGATATGCGGCAAGAGAAGATACTTCGGTGCGCTCTCACAGTTTCAGCCTGAAGCTCACTCCAGAAAATAGGTGCTCTCGTATTTCCAAACATTCCCTTGTGTATATCTGGCAGCATGCCAATGGAAATTTCGTTAGGAGTATCCGCCTATTGGCGGAAAGGTCGTCCTCGCTGAAAATCAACTGTTGGAAGGGAGTTCCTTTCTTGGGTCTTTGGCTACTCCCTTCCGCATTCACCATCGTATTACTGAGCACCTCGACATTCGAATTCATTACATTTTTCACTGCTGGTCCAAATTTCCCCTATCGTTGTCTTTGAAGGAATCGGAAGGAGTTCGAAGAAAGAGGAAGTTGCGAGGATAATATCATTTTGTAACAAACATTCAAGATTACAAGCGAAAATCGGTGGAAAAACCCGGGTTCAAAAGCGCGACGCGACGCTGTGGTGTGTGTTCGCATCAGATTCGCATCATTTCGAACGGCGCACACTGACTTTCCGAGTTGTCCGTTGTAGGGATGTCATTTGTTGTCTCGTAGAGTGTATTTCATTCATTCGTGATGAGGTGAAATAAGTGAAAAACACATAGCAACAAACAAGTAAAACAAGTAAGTGAATAATAAGCATAAGCGTAAGAAAAAATGCGACTACAATTAAAACCTAATGAATTCACTCTCGACGTCTTGACAAGGTGTCGTGAGTGCATTGCGGCAACTGGAAGCCACCGTAATCCCATACCGTGAACCGAGATTGCTCTTCTTCCAGTGTCTTTGAGTAAGAACTTTATAAATAAATGAATAGATCACACGCGAAACCCAAACAAGAATGTTCAGACTTTAAAATGATCACTCAAATAAAGAAATCGCGAATTTCTCATGATTTTCCACCTTTCAATGTTACTGGTCAGCATCGTCCGAAATCCATGAGGTATGGAGCAGAAGGCCGTCAGGCAATCTGACCGACATCGTTCGATGAGGGTGAAGACAAAATTCGTAATTGGTAGGACTGTTCTCCTTAAATTGTAGAACGGCTTTCTAAGAGATGACCTGCACCGAGACTGTTGATTATGTGCGCTTCAGTTTTTTTTATCGCCGCTTCACATGAGGTGTCTGGAGCGGCGGCTGCCGACGGTAGAGTAGCGGTGAAAGACGGAGCAATTTTTACTGCTGGTCTCGCACTGTGCATTACCCCTTTCAGCTGTGCAGAGGACGAGAAAGCAAGTCCTCAATAAGTATCAGTGGTAGGAGGAGGATCCTGTTTTCCGTGTTTGGGACCGTATCTAAGTTTTTCTCCGCTCCACAATCTTCATACTTTCCACATCGGCCATCTTTTTTAAGTGGGAGGCTATGTTGAGGACTTGCCCATAAGGGTAAAAGCGAATACTCGGAGCGGAGTCTTTTCCACTATTCATTAACATGAGAGATAGAATTTCAGCGGAATTTGAAACACTGGTCCCTCAATCACTTCAGTCAGGCGGTTACTTTATCCATCGTTTTCTCAATATATGGGTGTCACGAACAATATTTTGATCAGAAAATTGAGGTCTACTCAGGAACCGAAACGTGGCGCAAGTGTGGTGAGTGACCGTGAATTTCTAACTTTTTTCAAATAGTAGGATATGACATAATAGCGGTTCTGTAAACCCTGCCAGATCTGTGTTTATTTTCAGTTTTCTCGTCGTTAGCTCACCCACCCACAACATGCTGATTCGATGATTCAAGCAAGTGTAGGTGATGCGTTTGCGATTTGCGGAGCGTTTTCCCCTTCTGTGTGTTTATTTTACGATGTCGCTGGTGGCTTGAAGCTCTTGAGAGATGCGTGTTTCAGTTGAGAAAAGATTCGCGAAACATACACATAGCCGCGCTGCGCAAGAGCCAAGCCGCAACCTCATGAACGGACAAATGGATTCGAACTGAACATACTTCAGCCTTGTAAACTCTGATTGGATATACGTGAAAAGGCGAGTGGTCATATTTGATCTCCTTCTTGTTCAATGAATGTACGAGCAGGTTCAAGCAATGGGTTGAGGACAATTTTGGAGATTACGGCACCTAATTTTAAAAAAAATCAGTAAAACTAGGTGGTGGCTGAGAACGTCTTGAGGAAATATTTCCCAAGAGCTCCTCTCTCTTTTCCAACTCAAAATACGTTTCCTTGAGGCCCCTCAACACTTGATTTGACTCTTGAATGAATGCGACTTAAATTCCGGACGACTGTCTACATCGAAACAGAGAAAAACTCTTATGCGTCTATGCCCTTTCACACTCACAGAATTGGTGATGGAATCCAAACTAACAATGAGCATGGCAAACCCTCTTCAGCAGGTTGATGCGAGTCCTTTGGGTATGTATAATCAACCTGAGTTCCTTTTCTGCGACGATTTTTTGTTTCAAAAAATTTGCGCAGTCATCATCTTGGCGAAAAAGAATATGAATTTTTTGGCTTCAGCTGTGAGTGTTTTGAAACGTGCTCCGATCTTAGACATGAATTCTTCATGAATCCAAGTTACCGACTAGACTAAACCGCTTCCATCAGTACGCAGTAGCATCATATAGGGTGGTAACAATAGCAGAACCTTTGTGTGAGTTTTGTATCGAGGTTGGCGCCACAGTTATGGAGGAAGCGTTTATCAATACTCCATTTCTTCAAGGTATTGTTGTAGGTCTAATATGCGTCAGGGCGTTCCGGCTAAGTCGTCGCGCCACTCGCCTTGGTTCACCGCAGGCGATAAAATTTGTGTTGATGCCGTATTGAGTCAGTTTCCATCAAGACCAGCTAGAAGGTAGCGCGCGGTGACCCATTTGACGTGACTCGGTGACCTAAGTGGATAGTCTTAACACGTACCCTCGCAGGGCCCGGACGCTTCTCTTTCCGATCAATCGACTCCTAGTCATGAAGATAAACGCTACTTTTCTCGATAATTATTTGAGAAATACTAAAATCGCCTTTTTTTCATTCATAACAGAAGCAAAAACCTCTACTCAAGAAATTTACTGATTTAGAACAGACCTCAGCTGATCTCCATTTCGAGTATTCATCCACTGAAACGCATGATGTTGCTGTAATCATCAGAGCACTTCAATTGGTAGGATATCCACTAAGTTAACGTATACCTCTTGAGAGTCCAAGTACACAGTCAGGAAACTCGACGTCCCCAGTGTTTTCTTAATGGTCTCCTTTTCGGATGCCAAGATGTACATAGTGCAGTAGGAAACTTATCCTAGACTTCTGAACTTTTTGAGTTTGCTCTAGAGTCAATGAGCTCCCAGAAGACACTTCATTGAAGAGATCTGTACTACGACGACTGGAAAGCAGGAGTGACTCTCGTGACATCGAGTTTATGCTCTTAAGTCGACACTGAGCACTACACTGCAAAGCACTCCAAAACTTAAGCCTAGGCTTCAAAAAGATACAAAAACAATGTCTGGGAAGATATTCGAAAAACCGTGTCTCTAAAGCGTCTAAGTTCAAGAAATGTTCACTGAAATGAAATGAAATGACAGCCAGTGTAGGTGTGTGAGACCATGGGAGGAAGCACTAAATGGCAACGGTCGTAAATACATATAAGGATAGAGATGATGCTGGTTTTACAGATGCCCCATGCAGACTCGCTCAAACCCTCCCTTCCTCCACTAGGACAATTTTCAGCGGTTCGTGGAGGTGAAAAAATGGATTGCAGTTGGTGGATCCCCTGAACTCATTTTCGAGAAAAAGCACATACTTAGCTTCCTTAGCCACTCCAGCTGTCATTCGAATGCATGGAACATTCCGTGTGCTTTGATTAACACATACAGAGCATCTAGCACAAGAATTACCACACGTGCTGATTTCTGCATTTACAGACTATAAATGACAGACACGAAACTGTTCCTTAAGAAATACAAGCAGATTCCATCTAGGTGGGTTTCAGATGGATTATTTGCCATTCCCTTTCCGTGGCTTAACCCCAGCGTAGCAGCCCACTGAGCTTCCAGTAGACCGTGTAATTGTCGCCACTTTACTTCCTACAGTTTGTTGTAACAGAGCATAGAATGTTTCTGATGAATGCGACGCCATTTGTCACGCTGTCCCGCTTCGAGTGCTCTGCAATAAGCACAAGTTTCTACTAATTACCGTAGTCCACCCTCTCACACATCCCTAAAGTACATTCAAACTGCGACGTGAATGCTCTGTGGATAAACAATTCCTCTTGGCACCGAGTCAATATCCGCCGTCGGTTACACGCTGACGAAATTTTCCGTTACTCACGTCACTCTAGTCAATCCCCACGATCAATGAAAAATCGATATATCGACTCTAGACATGGCTGGCTGGCTGTCGGTTTGTTTCTTGAAATTATTATTTGTAGTGGTGGGCGACTGTGAGTGGAATGTGGGTGGTGGTTAAGCCGGTCGGCTTGTCTGGCGGCTCGGAGTTCGAGAGATCTAGAGGTGCTGTGCAAATTTCGTCCGGCAGACCGGGATTTCGGGCTCTCGACAGGCTCTCGCTCCTCACCTACCCACCCGTTGTCCTGCCTCTTCTGCCATCCACCGCATTTTTCTGCACTGTTTTTGTATTGATCCAAATCTCTTGTAAGGTTCTTTAAGCGATAGTAACACGGGGGATCGCCGGATTCGAAAGCTAGCGACCATTGTATAGCATTATATAATATCCTTGATGATCGCTCGATGTTTCGTTTCAATTTAACTTTGCACATAGAAAACTAGGATCTTTCTCCATCACATATCTTCAAACGATTCGTGGACATGGCCGGCTCATTTGTTAGGTGCGGTTATTTTCTCGTCTACCTGATTTTTCCCTTTCTTCCCTTTAGTGCCTCTCTGCTATATTTTTATTTATCCACTTTTCCATGTGAAGTAGTGATTAACGAATTCTTCTATTGATCCAGCATATTTTCGGATTACTGCGCTGATATGGACATAATTGTAGTTTTGGTCAGGGCCAGAATGCTATGCTGTAACTGCATTGCCTCTTTTTACTCTAGTCTAATTGGTATTGAAACAGAATTTACCTGATTGTAATCAGTCACGGCAGGACATTACTCGGATGAAAATAACGACTTTATAAAGAGAGCGTGAAAAATTTTCATCTTAAAGATTTTGGGCGTTGTTAGTGCACTTATTGCATCGTTACTTTTTGCTACACCTATTTATCGACAATGGCTGGCAGCAGTCGTAGTATATCACCGCGACGTTTTCTAAACTTATATTCTTCTCCGGTGGCTCAAGTGGCTCAAATTCACAAGGGGAGGTAACAAGAAAGCGAGAGCGGGGGATACATGTTCTCTGAAAACAAACCCACTTCAATAAAAGTGATGTGTAGCAGAACTAGCATTGAAAAAGCGCGGCACGGGGTCCTATCACGTTCCTGCAGTACGGCATATCGTTCTGCAGTTCATTAGCCGGGCGAGTTGCCGGCTGACTCAGTCTCTCTGCACGTCTGCAGTCTACCCTCGGCTAGTGATGCAGAGGGGCGCAAAGCAAGTTTTAGGAATCCTCCTTCTCGGTATTTTAGCCGTTTCATTTCGTTCTTTTTTCTATTACACTGTTGAGTATCCCCTTTTTTCATATTTAACAATTTGCTGAAATTAGCTCTACCGGTGTTTTAAAATTATTTTCAAAATCAAATGCTAATGATTCCATACCTGACTTCATGTATCTCCAGCCCACTAAATCCTTATTTAGCATGAAACTTCGAAAGGGTAGAGTCTTGCACAACTCGTTCACGGATCGTTTTCGATAGCCGGTATTTCAACCTCTTAACTTCAATAAACGTTAATATTATACTTGAACTGGTTTTTTTTCATAAAGTCTACGCTTAAGATATGTTTCGGAAATATATAAAATATGAACAGATTCCATGAAATTCAACGGGCTCGTTGTGGTGAATAAGGGAAGCAGATCGCCGTTTCTATTCATAGCATGTTCAACTTGTGGTGGAATCGTGTAGTAGCGAGTTGCGCTGCTCTCACTTGCATGGTCCAAAGATCAGGTCTCGCAACAGCGAACAGAACCCTCCATTTTTCTAGGGTGTGTATATTGCAACAGTTTCTTCTGGAGAAAAACATAATTCGCGTCACTCGCTCACAACTAAAGTGCAATTATTCGGTACTACGGCTCTGAAGTGAAGGTAAAGCGTTTCGCATATATCGGGAAGGGTTTCTCGTCCATGCTAAATGTTTTATCTTTTGTTTTAGCACCTTTCCAACTGGGCACACTCATCAGTCTCTTCTTTTCTTCTTAAAATTTAGTGGACCCGAAGCTTGGGAGCATGTAGCCATACAAACACCGCTCAAAGTCGGAAGGTGGTATTAAACTTTCCAGATCGGTTTTAGCTCGGGTACTAGAATTCCTTATGTGTCTTTCGCTGTTAAAGTAATAGTTTTACCAACGCTCGGATACTAGAATTCCTTATATGTTTTTCGCTATTGAAGTAATAGTTTTACCAACTATTTTTGATTTTTGATAGCTACTGATTATCGCCGCAGCCCACGATGCGAAAGTCACTACAGGGATGCTGAGTTGTGGGCAAAAGCTTCGGTGTCGGATGGGACTCGAACCGTAGTAACTTTACCAACTGTTTTGGAATGGGTTCTCTGTCATTGCTCACGCCATCTTCTTCCACAGTACTGTACCATTTAGCCAAATATCGCTAGGACTGCGACCGAGAAAGAACGAGCTCTTAAGTTGTCCTACCCCCGCCCCCCTTAAAAATCCCGAATAGCTTTTGTGAGTTTTTTCTATCGTTGAAAGCCCGAATGTTGACAGCACTGTTTTATGTCGCCTCGATATTCACTTTTCGGACGTCTGTATTTAGCACTTAACTTAATTGTGCACAAATATGTCAACATTTTTTTGAACAGTAGATAGAAGCTCTTGAAAGCTCTCCGAAAGTATTTTCTGTCGTTTTCATGAAAGAAAAGATTCGGTATAAAAATGAGAAAATAGGGAGCGACGAGAGCGTAGCTCTTAATCTAATTCTCACTTGCTGACTATACAAACTCTTCTGTAACTGAGATCTATGGGCAACAATGATTGCCGATATCCAGATGGTCCATGATGTCTAGGGTACTTATATTTGCCTTGACTGAAAAGAAGAGGAAAACTCCGATTTTATACAATAGAATACAGTGAGCACAATGTACTTGACTTCATTTAACACATTGGCGACCGCGCCTTTTACACTTGTCTGGCGCGTGGAAGCGCACGGGGAACTCTCCCACCGCAGTTATCACCGACGACTAACCTAGGAAAGCCGACGCCATACTAAGGGAGACGCAATATTTTCTAACGACTGTCGTAAATATGATTCAGAACGGCGCATTCTAGCAATGAGAAAGCTGCCTTTTTGCAACTTAAAATATAAGTATTAGCTTGTACCAAAATCTTGTGGGTTTTTCTTCAATCATCACTTTTCATTATTATTTCTTCCAACAAACAACAATTAGGCAACAGCGTGTTCACCATTAATACGACAACACCTCATAGGTCGACCGTTGATTCCTCCTCCCAACTATGGGTTCTGAGAGTTAAAGAAGTCAGCGATCGCCTTTGCAGGCAAGTCCTAATCGATGAACTTCTCATGGCCAGGAAGGATTTCAGGGGATGGAATAGGTGATAGTCAGAAGGGGCAATCTTTGGAGAGTATGGCGCGTGGGGCAGAACATCCCAGCCGAGCTCCTGCAGCTTGGCCTGGCTACTCTTCGCGACGTGGGAGTGAGCGCTGCCATGAAGGAGGGTAACCACGGACCTTATCTCGAACAGCGACGGCAAGCTGCTGGAGCTGGCGAGTGTATAAGACAGCGGTGATCGTCTCGTCTTGTACCAGCACCTCTTAGAAGAGCATTCCCTCTGCGTCAGAAGTAGCACAGTCCTGTGCTTGGTTTGTCATCCATGTCAATCTCGCCGTTGCTGAAGGTGATGACAGCGGCGCACAGTCTCGTGGCTCACACATCCCTTGCCCACTGCAGCGTCGATGAAGTCACTTCCGTCGTTTTGTACCGCGAGACCACAGTAGATGACACCGCATGTTTGATGGTATCGACTACGGGCCTTGCAGCTTTCTCCACCGAAACTGGCGGGTCAATATATTGGAAAGCTCAGAGAACGTTCTACCACATTCCTGAACCGCCGAGATCTGTCTCGAAGTTAACAAGAGTTATTGATGTTTTCGGGAAAATCCTACAAGTCTTTTGGTACAATTTAATATCCAAGAGCTAAAATGATGATTAGGCGATCTGGGAGCTCGTGTCCGTTAGTTTTATGATTTTCAACAATGGAGGATCCCAAGGGTAGAGAATACAAACATCCTGTCACAAATTGGTATAGTCATTTATTTATGTGATTGTTTATTTGTTTATTTACTAATCTATTTCATTATTTATTTATTTTAATCCACAGCCCAGTGCACAACAACATCTGTTTGCTAGTTTAAGTAGAAAGAACTGAAGATCAACTGCATCAACCCGAACGAGTACAAACAGATAGATATTTCTGAATTACGAATCAGTATTCGGTCTGTTCTTCAAATAAACAAGCATGCCTCAAAGATTGACCAATGGTGAGAGCCGGAGGCAAGCTTCAGCAGGATTCAAAAAAAATATCAGAGTTAGCCAAGACAAAAACCATGAAGATAATCTGCCCGAGGCTGCAGAGGAGGTGCACATTTGGGACCTCCTTGACCTATGAACAGACCCACTGAGCCGCTGGTGTATCAAGACAATCGGTTGAGCGCATTAATGGGAGCTTCGCCAAGACTCATGAGCAACATGTGCAACTTGAAGACGGAAGTGTGGCGTAGAAGTTATTTCAGTAGGTCCAAATTCTATGGGGTGTGTGCCAGTAGCACAAAAAAGTCGCGTTGTGGCGTCCGGTATGCGACGCAGTGGTGCGAGCTATGCGCACCGTACTAGACGGGTCCTAAGGCGATGACGGTGCTTTACGCTATATTCTGGGCGTTATCGTTTCAGGACTCAACTATTACGGCATTTATCTCGCACCATCTCGTCGAGCTGCGGACGCGGCCGAATTTTGTGTCCTAACGGCATACAGCCGAATGCTATTTTGTGCAAGAGGAACAACCAACTATACATTTGAGTTATGGCTTGCATTTCGATTAATGAGAGGGGAACCTTCTTTTTGTGCCTGTAAGAATCTTTTTTGTCACATTGTTCAAAATACAAGAGATGGAAATGACCCTCTTTGGTAACTATGTATTGCCGTGGATGAGAGATGAGAGTCGTAGCAATGAAGTCTGGAACTCTACCGCTAACTCAACTCTGCCCCCATTTGGACCATCGTATGAATTCAAAAACCTTTGAAACTTGATACGTTATGGAACGGAAGGTGAATGGTGAATGCGTAGTTCATCGGGATGAATTTGATCAACGCTCAACCAATTTACGCTTCATAAAAGGCAATTCAGGTGCATTAGATTCCTTATTGATTTCACTTTCATAGCCGCTGATTTTTTGCCTCTCATCTGTTATAAATCTCTTTGGAAATCTATTTATTACATCATCGAGATCGACCCCAATTCCCATTCACCAGCAATGAGGTGACTCAGCCGGAGGAGGGGTGTCATCAAAATATTATAGAAAATTCGCCTGGCCACGTTTGGCAGGTGATGAAATGGTGTGAGATATGGCCGGTTGTGCTAGTTGAGTCCCGAAGCGAGTACACCTAGAATAAGGACTAGAGCACCACTATCGCTTGAGGACCCATCCAATAGGGCGCGCATAGCTGGTACCACACCGAGCCGCCGCGCGAATTTTTTGTCGTAATGGCACACACCCCTCAGCCTGGTAGTGTAAAAGATAAACGCGATAGCGAACGAGCATGGATACTAGTTCAAATGCTCTTCGAGGCTTAATCGATACAGAAAAACCGAAGCTTAACTAAACAGAACCACGCGTTATTACGAAAACTCAAATTTTATTGATTTTTTTATTTAAGATATCTATATTATGACCTATCCTCTACACCGTGAAAATATATTAGGTTGATTCATAATAAATCGGACAAATTGACCAATTTTAATCATTGTCGTACAACTTTTTTACGACAACAGGGATTCACTTGAAACATACTCCATCTTTATCGATGACCTTCTGCCACGGTATAGGCAGATCATGGATGCCCTTGCTCCAGAAGGCCGGAAGCTGGAGCTCGAAGAAGTTGCCGAGTGCCGCCTTGACCTCGTCGCGAGTTTTGAAGTCTTGGCCGTCCAGGTGGCGTTGGCTGTGGGAGAAAAGGTGGAAATCTGAAGGGGCCAGGTCTGGGGAGTACGGTGGGTATAGAAGTACGGTCCAACTGTACGACAGCAGCTCGGCCTTGGTCGATCTTGCGAAGTGCGGTCTGTGGAAGTAGACACGTTGTCGTGCTGGAAGTAGACATGTGACCGCCGCCGTAGCGAACTTTGGACATTGGCCTTCAATTCTCGTAATTGACGAACGTAGACGTCGGCGGATACTGTGGTACCTTCATCGAGCAGCTCCCAGTACTCTACGCCGTGTACGCTCCACCAACCGCGGTTTTCGTCTTCGATGGAATAGTCGCCTGACGCAAACTTCGAATGCTACAACTACAGTGTACTTCTGCCGGGGGCATGCTCCTTGTGAACTTCTATCAGACGTCTGCCGATATCCGCGGGTTCCTGGCCAGATAGCGATATAAATAGTATGACGTTGCGGATGTGGTCTCTGGACCGCTTGAAATCGTGCGGCATTGTGGCGGAATGAATTTACTTTGGAGTGATTATTTTGCGATACTTTGAAGAGCTTTTCATACTCATTCCAACGGTACCTCGCGCGTCCATTTTCGTTAATTCGTTACTGAGTTATGATCTCTAGAAATCATCACTACCATTTGTCCGATTTATTATGAATCAACCTAATACATTCTCGAAAATTATGATGCGACTGTAGCATTCGTCTCTCTCATCTCTCTCCTCTCACCTGTCTCGCTTGAGCTATTGATTTACAAATATTGATGTACAATACAATGTTTACAAATACCCTCCTGTTATGCTGATGTTGGGATTCTTCTTGGGAACCGAACTGAAGAATCAATGTCGATTAGTCATCAGTAAACTTCAATTATCGCTTTATACAACGTCCATTCAACTTCATCTCTTCTTCAGATATCGGCTATCTTTCACTGTACTGCACTTTACGTCCGCCACACTTGGCTCACGGGGCAAAGGTTATTGTTGATTGTGCTCTGTGAAATGCATGAGCTCTTGTGCCATGTGTTCGCTGACAATTAGTTCCAGCTTCAACTAAACCTTTACTCTAAGCGGATCGCGAGAGGAACCAGTACCCCGCCTCGTCTGGCATATATCAGTAGTGACTCCCATATTATTTTCGTCAACCTCACCACTTAATCAAAGCGTGCTCAGACTAAAAGCCTCTGCTTTTAGTGACTGAGCAACTAAATGCTAGAGGGCACTGCTCTGTTGCTAAGGTTTCACACTCAACGCCAGCAAGGCCTGGCTTCCTTAGATCGGATGATGGCACAGGCGGAGACGCAAAGATATGCAGCCACGCCCAGTAGCGGCACCGCAGAGTATGAACACGGTCTCACACTACTAATGGCCAGATTTGTAGCTTCTTCTGGTCTTCTTTAAATGTGAATTCGCGAATCTTTGCAACGATACCTTTGCCAGTGTTTCTCTTTCAATGCTGTCGGTTAGATGCTACACGATCGGTTTTCCTTGAAAATCTAATGGTTTCAGCACGTCATTTGAATCGGCATTTGCAGCATGGAGAAAGATCCTGGTTGGCCGTATTTGCGGCAATCTCCTGAACAGGTTAGCTACGACACTTAAAATTTTGGCTCATTTCTGTAAACTCATTTCTTCGGGCAGGGGTCGATTGGTCGAATTTTCGCACGGCCGCCCGCGGCGACCGGCGCGGTGAGTGCGAGTCGTTTGCAGCTTTATCTGTTGAAACAGCAACAACAACAAGACGGGCAAACTTCTGAAGCTTCCAGACTGCAATCTTCGAAGATCCTTCACGGTACCAGCCAATGCATCTTGAGCGGAATCCCAAACGACTCGTACTGACGGCGCCGCGAAGCGAAAATTCGAATAATCGACCCCCATCCACTTTCTTTTATCACTACTCACTAAGTCAACCTTCGGAGTGGTTGACGTGAGCTTTTCCCCAACCTTTGCCTCATAGTCATGGTTCATGCATGGGATTGATGAGAACTTCCTTCATTCTATTTAATTTTGGAAATGAAATCATTTTCTTGTTGGCAAGTATTTCTCGGGGTCAATCCCCGCAGGAAGGGTGATCTGGCTTCATCTTATCAAAATTCCAGTGATCAGAGGGAGATTTCTTTCTGTTATAGCAAAATTTGCAGATCATCACTAGCTTCTTCTAACCTCGCGTTTACATAAAATTTCTTCCTATGCTGCCATGTAGTTGTTCCGCGTATTTAGTTGCACTCAAAAAGATCATGCAATCAGGTAATTTGGACAGGCCTCCTCTGTCTTTTGTAATCCAAAAACACATCCATACAGCATTGCCGTCAAGAAAAAACCCATTGGGGCACCCAAAGCTTCGAGGCCGATTTAATAACTAATGTATCCTCGTCTTACGATCAGCAGAAGAGGAGTAACGCCATCACCACGTTGTTGTTGATCCCACACCGCCGTGGCATTGTCTATGAGTTGAAAATTGGCATATTTTGTTAACAAACCTTAAGAATGGTCTTTTTTTTTAGTTGTTAGCGGCTTCTACGAAAAAGTTTGACTCAAAAAAGAATGTGTGGATAGCAGACAACGAGGAAGGATTTATTGCTGCCGAGATCAAGTCGACGAAAGGTGATGTCATGGTTGTAGTGACTAGTAAAGGAAATGAGGCGAGTACCTATTCTTTTACGTGTGCTCATCCTTCTGAGAAAATCAGGGCAGTGTGATTGTTACGTTTCTTGTTTATGTATAGAGATCTACTTTTTATAGATTTTTGGCATCGTCTTTGCTCAGCGCATTGTTCGATCTTTTTACCTTTTCATGCCTTATCGACATTTGACAAGTGGACTGATGTTGCCTGTTGCCACATCTCATGACTTGTCACTGTCGATCTAATTGGTAACAGCTCCTAATTGACGTCAACTGCTAGTTGCTCCTAGTGGTCCCACAATTTAAATCAACATGCGCTGTGTCCCAATCTTACCTGATCGCCGCAACGCTGCAACTTTACCTGCATTGACTCCCCCTGGTCTACATCGAACTCGCGGGGCCTCCGGGTCAGGACACTCAAACTGGGTCAACTTGAGCCGCGCAGATCAAGGCAGCTGTCGTGCGCGAGAGACCCTTTTCGCGTGACACGGTGGCCCAGTTAAGTGTGCTGGCCTATACAAGCATCCAGCCTCAGTTATTACCAATAGGAAAGAAGCTAAAAATTTCGGGAGAATCGTGGATAGGTGTGTTCGACTCATCTAAGATCGGGCGTTCGGCTCATAGCTCTTCCCGTGGGAGTTTCCAGATTGAAACGAACTTTTTACCCTGTACACATAAGTGATCGATAATTAAGACTAACATTATCTTAATTAATAAATATTTTTCTGTGCGCTGCTTTGCCGAACGAGGCTTCTAGGTGGATCGGTTTTGATAACGCCTATCGATGAACATCTGGTCAGTGAAAGGAAAGGAGCAATAAAAAGTCCACTTGGCAGGCACAGGCGTGAACACCACTGTGGGAATGACTATGACGTGAAGTGCAAAATTCTATCACATTAGACCAAGATTTCATCTAAGAAAGCATTAGAAACGTTTTGGATATCCGTAAGGAATCCAGTTGTGAACAACAGAAATGAGTGTCCTCTAACCGCGAATGAATTCCTGCTGTTTGTACCTCTTTGTGTGTTAGAATGATGTCGCAACTGACAGCATCGTCACTCTCTCGTCACCTCGGTATAGTAATTCACAGTCGCACATTATACTAACAAGAGTCGGTAGCGATGTTCTATCACTCACGGGATCACGGGGTGAATTCAATTTCTTTCTTTCGTCTATTTGACGTCTCCATGGATTGAATGGGTGAGTGTGAAATGTTAGGAGCTCTTGGCGCTCTATCGGGTAACTCAAGGGAAAGCGAACTCCGAGCCACTTTTAAGGTAGGTGAAGAGACGAAAGACTCGAAACGTGAAGCCGTCAATAAAATTGTTCCTCCAAAAATCTTGTCCGGCAAAGCAGCACACAGATAATTTGAATATATGTCGAGGTTTCAAAAAGAGAGAACTTGAATAAGAAACATTCCGTTGGGTGGTTGAGATCATATTCATTTTCAGAAGACCATCAAGAAGGATGAAGCTCAACAGATGAATCCACCCAAGTTTGAAAAAACAGAAGATATGGCTAATTTGACGTTCCTCAATGACGCCTCCGTGCTTCACAATCTTCGTCAAAGATATTTTTCGATGATGATTTATGTGAGGATTATCATTATTGCCCTTGAAAGTAGAGGCATGACTGAGTAACATCCGCGTCCATCTCCTGCAACTTAACTGCAAGGTCCACTTGTCTGAAATCATATTTCGACAAATTTTTTATGTAGATCAGCCACAGCAAAATTGATTGAGCTGGAGACCACTTCTTTGGGACCACCTTAGGCCCATTAGGTCACATTACTTACACATTGTGTGCTATTATGTACATCCCTAGTAGAACCTCTCTTCCAATAATCCCTGGACTGCTCTTTAATGTGTCGTCTACGAGAGAGCTGAGAGACGCCATTTGCCGAATGGTTACGAAGCCAAAGTGTTTTGAACTTCCCTTGCGTATTCAATTCTTGTTCTCCTAATTGTAGCTTCCATGCTTGCCAGCATACAAGTAGCCCCTACGAGGAAATATCCTAGCTGGTTGTACACGTTGATTTTGCAGACTTACTCTGGTCTATTCTGCGTAGTTATCAACCCGTACAAACGCCTTCCAATCTATTCGGAATCCGTCTGTCAGATGTACAGGGGCAGACGTCGTAACGAGATGCCACCTCATCTCTTCGCTGTTGCTGACGAAGCTTACAGAAACATGCAGAACGGTAATTCTCATTCGATAATATTCAATGTAGTGAGTCCAAACTTGTCCCTTCCAGATCACGAAAATCAATCGATGCTGATCACTGGTGAATCAGGAGCTGGAAAGACAGAGAACACGAAAAAGGTCATCTCATACTTTGCTATGGTTGGAGCATCACAAACGGTGTAAGTCCTCAAATATCATGCACGTCGGTCGAAGTTTCATCAATAATATTATTCGTTATTGAAGTTTTTACCCGGAGGCGGACCTCACTCGTCTTCGAATCACTAACACATTGAGGGTGTGGGCAGATATGACAGCGAATCGCTTCGCTGCGTTTCACTCGCTGCGCCAGTAGTGCGACTCGCCGTATCGATTGTCCTTGGGAGGCGGCCGAGCGTGACTGCGTCACGTCTGCGCTTCCACTCATGCTACACTGCCTCGCTTGAAGGCTGCCATGCCCTGCCACTAGCACTCGCACCCGCCGCGCCGCTCGCCGCAGGCGGCCACGCGATTCGCTGTCATATCTGCCCACACCCACACATTGGTTACCCCGTCGCGACTTCGTCCCGTTTGGTTCGGTCGGCTACGCTATGCCTCCCTTTGTTCCATTACACATTTCGCACGTCTGTTTCATTTTCCCTCATAAGCTCTTCTCGAAGGCGTGTTCTACGCCCACTAGGAGGCACACATCGTCTCGTATTCAAAGACCTGTACCTCAAGAATCTTTTCCTTCTGTCAGCGCAAATCCACCAATGACCATTGAAGACACATTCCGGGATCGCTGATGGCTGGAGTAACAGTTGGCTCTCCATTGGTTGTCGGGCGCTGAGGGCGGATCGATCACGCCTCACTGTACGTAATAGGGCTCGGAGAGACCGCCTTCCAACCGCCGACAACCAATGGAGAGTCAATTGTTACTCCACCCAAAAATGGGCTTTTAAGATGCCATCTTTGCAACCGTCGTATTGTTTGTATCCCAAAATGGATCTAGAATATGCTCAGTATCTATTAGGTTGGACGGGAAGTTCTGGGACACCTTGTGAGAAAAATTCAATTTATTTTAATTTTACTCACATGTAACTTCAGTCACCAAAGTATGCACCATCGTGATCTACAATGTACTGCCAACGCTCAGGAAGATCGTAGATACCCTTCCGGTAGAATTCGGGAGACTTCTGGTCAAAGAAGTTCTGGAGCCCGCTCTTGAGATCGTCGTCATCTTTGAACTGTCGCCCGTCAAGGAAGTGGCTCAACGACCGGAATAGGTGGTAGTCAGTTGGGGACATGTCCGGGGAATATGGTGGGTGGGGAAGCGTCGTCCAGCCGAGGTCCTGGATCCTTTGACACGCCAACTTTGCCACATGTGGGTGAGCGTTATCGTGGAGGAAGAGGTCTTGGTCCATTTTTCCGGTAAGTTTTGGCGCTCCGGTGTCCAATTGCCTGCAGTAGAGATCGGCAGTGGCTGTCGTGTTGGATGGTAACAGTTTCCTATTTTTTTGAAAATTTTCAAAAAAAAAAAGTTTTTTTCTCAATGCAATTTTTTGAATATTTTCCTGTTCCAATTTGAGCCGATCGAGCCATCGGGCTGCCGCCATATGAGAGACAGTACCTGGGTCCATCGACTGGTTAATTTTGTTAGTGGCCTCGCATGCTGAGGAACCGAGGCGGTGTTCGTGAATTTCGCACCTTTCGCGAAATTGCCGTAAATTCACTGCTAGTTGAAGCCGTAGAGAATATGAATGTGCTATTCAGAAGCCCTTTTCAGACGCTTCATATACCCCCCACTACCAAATGCTCCCGAAGCTTTACAGGTTTCTACAGGAAAAAACAAAAAGTGTCCCAGAACTTCCCGTCCAACCTAATAGAACAAAGTGGACAAACGGCGAAGCCCCACCATTTTCCTCGTAGACTCCTGTTCTCCGGACAAATGCGGCCTATATCTTAACCGCATCGTGACATATGATGAGAACTGGATTCTGTGGTTCAATCTACGGCGACATGCACAACTGTTGGGCAAAGGTCGAGCACATAGCCGTCAGGCTCGTCAGCACGGCCGCAGTATGGTCGTCGGCGACTGTTCCAATCCAGCCTGGCTTCATGGATTCCAGCTAAGCTGTCATGGCTAGAAAGTACTGTGAAGAGCTCGCGAGTTGCATCGAATCTGCAGATCATAAGCTCAGTATTGGATAATAGGATGGAACCTATCTTTCTTTGCGATAACGCGCGTTCTTACGTGACACAAGCAGTCCTGAAGAAGACGGAGCTGAAACTCTGCGGGATCCACTAGTCATCTGTCCTGGCCCCCTTATTACTTGTTCTTTAAGCGTCTGGATAGCTTTTTTTCGAAAAAAAAAAACGCTCCAAAACCTAACAACACGCTGCTGAAGCCTTCAACTGATTCATCGCCTCTAGATCTCCACAATTGTAGGCAGTCGAAAAAAACGGACCTGTATCTTGTTGGCAAAAACCTGCTGATTCTTATGATTCTTATCTCATTTGATAAAATTTCGTATAAGTCAAGATTGCGCAATGGAAATATGAAGCCGAAATTCGCAAGAACCTCCCAAACGGCCTGAGAAATGCGCATGGACGAGAACGTGAGAATCGCTGCCGGAGCATGTGATCGCTGGTGGAAGTCAGAGGTTCAATACAGAGGGTGAGGGAAAGAAGTGAGCAGAGAGACCTTCCAAAAAGCATTTGCAGCAGAGGTCAAAGATTATGTCTGAAGAAAATAGCGCTCACTTGAATTTGTCGAAAAGAATCATCGTAGACACAACCCCCCTTGCAAGCATCCTTGCCGCTCACTCCTTGCGATCTA
This sequence comes from Trichostrongylus colubriformis, assembly GCA_963978905.1. Taxonomy (NCBI): domain Eukaryota; kingdom Metazoa; phylum Nematoda; class Chromadorea; order Rhabditida; family Trichostrongylidae; genus Trichostrongylus; species Trichostrongylus colubriformis. The sequence goes on along the minus strand of OZ022258.1, from coordinate 20,683,824 downwards.
ATATCAGTGCGAGAATGGAGGGGGGCGGGATTGGGTGTGGTGGAGGAGGGAAGTATGGGTCAACCCCAAAAGACAGTCGTCTCATGTCCATAGACGGGATAGTATCCTCATGGTATCACGCCTGTGGGGGGTGACGGTTGGGACATACGGTCAGTGGGCCACTAGGTCACGCGATGACCATGCGCAACCCTCAAATCATTATGGACACCTTTTATATCATCATCATTCATCAATGCACGGAACAGACATACAAGGAGGATGGGATTTACATGAACAAATTGTCTGAGTAATTTATGTCACGGGGCAAAAGCCACAGGCTGTCACAGGCTGAGGGCTAGATTCGTGTGTTCCAACCTACACCCCGCCTGTGGTATAAGCGACGACGTGAGAGTCCTAATGGTGTCGGCGTTTGGTAATGTTTCGAACCGAAACGAAAGTCTATAATGCCGAATATGACCTCTTGTCCATTTAGCGATACACGAAATCCTCTTTGGGATTTCTTGGTACAACCTTTACTCTGTTGATTTTTCGTTTGTACGGCTGACTAGCGTTAGTGCTGGTTCAACGATTGGGAAACATCAGTGACATACATTTCGCACCGTTAAAGGAGAGGCAAAAAGTCTATTTTAGGAAGAAGAAGGACAAGTCGACAGTATCGTTAGAAGATCAAATAGTTCAGACCAATCCTGTACTAGAAGCTTTTGGTGGGTGGAATTTATGTTTTTGTACTCGCATCCTTAGCCCCCTCGCAGGAATTATTATGCCATCGGTTTCTCGATTGAACTTCAGGTAATGCGAAAACGGTTCGTAACAATAACTCGTCTCGATTTGGAAAGTTCATTCGTATTCATTTCAACAGAGCCGGAAAGGTTGCGGGAGCTGATATCGAACATTGTATGTGTCTTTCACTGAGCTTCACTCCTTTCCAGCTCACTGGTCTTTTTTTGAGATCTTTTGGAAAAGTCCAGAGTAATCAAGCAAGCACCAGGAGAGCGATGCTACCACATTTTCTACCAGATCTACTCTGGTGCAGTTCAAGGACTCAAAGGTACGGCGAGAAAGATTCTGTCTCTACACGTGTCTGTGATTGAACGATCGTGATCAAATCTTTCAAGCTGAAAGTTGAAATGAATACGTATCTTTTAGAAAAGCTGATGCTAACTCGTCCCATCAAGGACTATCACTTTGTGGCCCAAGCAGAGACCACTATCGATGGTGTGGATGACAAGGAAGAAATGCTCATCACTGATGTACGTAGCCGTTAATTGATTCAGTAGTCATTAGGAGCCGCCCCTATCGATAGTGTAGTTGAGGATGAACCTTCAAGCACAACTGAAGTAAAATTAGAGATTCACATGATATGAATAATTGATAGGAATACTCCAGTGCGTATGAATTCCACTGACATTGGCATATGGTCTTTGTGATCCAAGGCTTACGGCGTATCAAAGACACCAGAAAGGAAAAATGAGTGCCTCCATATCGAGCCATACTTTTGTTGAAAAACGCACCCTTGGGCATTATACACTAGACACCTTGCTAAGATGTCGGGTACGAATCGAGTGGATTTTTTTTTATCACGAACACCCTTTTCTTTCTCCTTCGCTAATTTTATCGAATCATTGTTTCACTTGATTGCTGCTGTTTGTTGTTTCACTTAGCTCACACAAATATGAATCAATGAAATACACCCTACGAGATAATACATGACATCTCCTCCGACGAGCAACTCGGAAAAGTAATATTGCGATTCGAAAAGATGCGTGGAGATGCGAGTAGAGACCACAACGTAGTGCTATAGAACCTGCGTTTCTCTACCGATTATCGCTTTCAACATCGAACGTTCGACTCAAAACTCATTTGTTCCCATATTCCTCTTTCACCCGATCCCTCCCAGTTGCTTCAAGTGACAGCGATCCAGTGGTTATGGCAGACGGATGGAAGGTTGAGTGATCAGAACGTATCGGTGGCTGTAAAGTATGATGAACTGAACATTAAAATGTAAAAAAAGCAGCTCAAAAGATCAACAGAATAAGAAATGCGGTAACTCGTCATGTGATAATTATTACAGGAAGCATTCGATATCATGAAGTTCAGTCAGAAGGAGAAAGATGAGCTGTTTGCAATCACTGCAGGTCAGTCGCAATGATTAGTTTGTATCTTAAGAGAACCTACCGAGCAACGTCTATCGAAAGATGTAATAGGAATATTCCAATTTGTTCCTGTCCTAGGAAGTTTTGTACGTCAACATATAAAACTTTACTGGGCTATTAATCCTGAGCAAAATGAAATGGGGTAGAACCAACAGGGATGCAGTAGAAACCCGAGATATAATAGCTTCGGTCATCTGAGTCACTGAGTACAATCATACGATTCAAATTTTATATAAAACTATCAAATCAATTGAAAACGTAAATCGATAGTGCGAGGGTGACCTATACCCATTTTAATTACTTTCTTTTCAAGGAATAATGCATATGGGTGAGTTGACGTTCAAACAAAGACCTCGAGAAGAGCAAGCCGAATTGGACAATGGAAAAGGTGAGCACTCACGAGCATGTATGTTTAGGTAACCCTATAAAACGAGATATAAGTCCCTGATCGGCGGTAATTTTGATGAAAGTTGCTTGTTGCATAAGGATCTTCAGATAAGATAAGAAAAACCATCCATATTCACCCCTTATGGTGACCAAGAATTTCCATGGAAAAAACGATTCGGACCATGAACTGGAGAAAATCGATAAGGCATATGCGAAAGCGTTCCTTGGAGCGGGTGGCGCGTATGTGGCATAAAATGGCCGTAGTTGGTCAACCGTGCCCAACGGGTGGCGTGCAAGTGTTTCGACCGGTGTTCTGATAGGTCAGGTCACCAGTGTTGCATAGCGGGCAATTCACTACAGAAACGACGAAATTAGCATTCTAATGAGACTGAAACTATATTACGACTGTTGCAGAATAGCTTCCTCCGGTTTTATAGTTCTTATTTGCTTTCACATGGAAATTGTATTTGATGGAAGATGTAACAACTCAGCTTTTTATATTTGAACATCTAACTTTACCATATATTTAACTTCAAAAAATATAGGTTTTCATTCTTTCGCCTTCATCTTTGACATAAACAGAACAGGTACGTAGCCAAGATGTTGAAATCAGCAGTAAACCAATCCTTTACTGAACAAACCGGCTCATGAGTGGCCTGAGCCCACATAATCACCGAAACACTTGCCACACACCACAACACCAACAAAATGTGATTTCTTCTTACTCCAGTAACTTGCACACTGGGAATTAGCCGTCCAGGACACTCTGACTGGGTCATCGCGCTACGCAAGTTGCGACCACGCGCGAGGAGACCTTGCAAGCCATGGCGACCTTACCCAGGTCGAGTGTCCTGGTCTACACATTAACGTTTAGATCTCTTACAACTGTCAGGAACAAGTAACTCTGTGCATTCGATAAGAAACGATGTGTGATGCAAATTGATCGACGCTATTATATGATTTCACCTCAGAGAGATATGCCTATATCATTACAAGGCGCAACGCCGTGGTGCACGTTAGAAAGGCACTAGAAGCGTTTGTGCTATAATTCTCAACACCCCACAAGAGTCTGAAACGCTCTTAAAGGAATTGTCCACGAAAAATGAGTTTTTATGGTAGCCATACATCTATGCTGTATTAGCACAATGTAGGCCGCATGCGAAGTCACGCGAAAAATGTGAATTCGCCCAAGATACACCACCACAAAGTCTTGGCCGGGTGGGCAGGGCGTCTGCGGAGATGCCCACCCCGTCGTCCACCGCGGTCGGAGACGCGTTGTAGGAACAGAAAGGTACGTAAACAGTCGCACTCTTCATTACCAACCGCGGCGGACGACGGGATGGGGTTCCACTCGGAGGCCCCGCCCACCCGGACAAGAATTTGGGGAGCTGTATCTTAGCTGTAGCTTTCGTAAACAGTCCCACTCTCCGATCCCAACGGCGGCGGACCACGGTACGAGGCTTTTACTCTTAGGCCCCGCCCACTGGGACCGCACTTTGTGGTGCTGTATCTCAGTCAGATTCGCATTTTTTCGCGTGAAATTTTGCATGAGGCCCACATTAGGCTAATACAACATAAACGCATGGGTAACACAAAAACGCATTTTCCGTGGACGATTCCTTTAAGTAAAGTAGTTGCTCGAAAAGCGGCATATGTAATCAGCAACGAGAACACGCTTTTCTGGAGGTCGATAGAGGGACAAGTATTGGCACACAACGAAGTGTATAAGCTTTCATAAGTACATATTCTAATAGGAGGGAGATTTTCAGAAGGCGAACTGGCGTGCAAACTCTTCCAAGTCGACTATGAGAAGTTTGTTAACTCCATCCTCAAACCACGAGTAAAAGTCGGCACCGAATGGGTGAATAAGGGACAAAATCTCGAGCAAGTAAGTGTTAGACAGTCGCCTTTCAGATGCTTTTTTTTGGTCACTAAGTAAGTCACGTGTATCGAAGCACTTCTCCATTGCGCTCATCATAAAACCATCTGTTTCCAGGTGAATTGGGCACTAGGAGCCCTCGCCAAAGCATTGTTCGCAAGAATGTTTGCTTGGCTGATCAAGAGGTGCGACATCTTCTGCATGAAGGAGCAGTTCATCAAGCATATGGAGCACACATACATTTGAAGGCTTAAACTTTATTGTTTCAGGTGTAATAAAACTTTGGATGCCCAAGAGCTCTCTCGTGACTACTTCATCGGAGTGCTCGATATAGCTGGTTTCGAGATTTTCGATGTAAGGACTCTCTGTTTCAAAGCTTTCTACAGCATTTTATTACGACATGCCATGCCTAGAGCCAAACACATTATCATTTTGGGAGGTTCCCTTATTGCCTCGTTCGAAAGAGTTTTGCGCAACGCCAATGGGCCCTACTTCGCTGCCCGTCTGTAGCGCCATTCCCAGTTCGTGCAACCACAGAATTTTGGGTAGAGGATCGAACGCTGTTATCATTTTTGGAGGTTGCTTTAGTGCTTTATTTGAAAGCGTTTTGCGCCGCCAAGGCAGTTCCCGATTCTTCTTTCCAATTCCCTGTAATAGGCTCTGTCCTACCTCATCCATTCGTAGTTAGCAGTGGGGACCATGAAATGGTTCGATGGAGGAGTGTGTGGGCGCGCTCTGGATAGACACAATCCACCACAACCTTCTGGATGTTTTTGAAACTTCGGTCTTGCAATCGGCAAAAATCAACACGGGCGGGAGGATTGGTAAACATTTTTCAGCCTAGTGTAAACATTCTGCCTTGTTTTGCGATAGATATTGAAAACTCATATCCCATAAACTTTGTGAATTCTGGACCTTGTGAATACCCACAGATAGAAAAAGTAGCAAAATGATACCAGCATGCAACCAGATGAAAATCAATGAAAATCAGAGTCTAAGCATGAACGAGCACCACCGTCCGTTTGTGCTTGACAACTTTTGACTCGACAATTTGAGTTAAAGCTGATCGCATGGCGCGACCCACCATTGCTTTGATATGGATTATTAAGCAATGAATACTATTTGCAGCACAATTCATTCGAACAACTTTGGATCAACTATGTCAACGAGAGATTGCAACAATTTTTCAATCACCATATGTTCGTACTGGAACAGGAGGAGTACAGTCGTGAAGGGATTCAATGGGAGTTCATAGATTTTGGCCTTGATCTCCAAGCTTGTATCGAACTTATTGAAAAGGTACGCTAAAGAATGCGATAGCAAAGTTGATTTCTTTTTTGGTGAAAACGGCGGACCTAATGTGAGCGGCGGTTAGGCAGGGGAGGGGGGTGGGGTGGGGATCATTCGGTTGAGGTAGAAGTAATGGTGAAGTCTCGAGTAGTGCCGAAGTACAAACACGTGGAAATAAACGAGAACCTGGAAAGGAGATCCATATCCTCTTCGTTGACTCATGTGACTTACTGTTGACGGCACGTTTAGCCATTGACTAATTGATCTGTGATGTGTGGCGGCCATAAGCAGCACGTGAGACTCCCACCTGTGAGTGGTGTGCGGCCATGCGGGGTTTTCTGTCTGCATAAAGATTTCTCCATTGTAAGAGCTACAGAGAGCGCCTTCGTCGCGAATGGCGTCGAACACCGTCCCCTTTTACCTTGGACGTTTTTCAAATAACCGTCATTCTGCCCTTTGCACATCCAACTTTGTATCCACAACCAGCTTTAAAGGACTCAATGAATATGAACAAAAAAAACGGCTGAACAAAATGAATAAGAAGTGAACGTTTATATTTTTTTATGAAAAAATAGCAATCAGCAAACGTTGACAGAAAGCTGAACTCAGTTGTTTTAGCCACTTGGGGTCATCTCTATGTTGGACGAAGAATGCATCGTACCAAAAGCTACGGATATGACTTTGGCCTCTAAACTAAATGATCAACACCTTGGAAAGCACCCCAATTTCCAAAAACCTCGTCCACCCAAAGGAAAACAGGTGCATTCTTACTCCTTCCTGCCGGTCTGTGATAGCCAATGAAATGAGTTCATTGCAGTCTGAGGCACATCTGGCTATTGTTCACTATGCTGGAACTGTTCGATACAATGTGAAAGGATGGTTGGAAAAAAATAAGGTATAATGTGGGAATGCGAAGAAGTACATGTGCATTCAAATGTTTTCCATCAAGGACCCTCTAAACGACACTGCAGTATCGGTACTGAAAGCTAATACTGGAAATCAGCTGATGTCTGATCTGTGGTCGGACTATAGCACACAAGAGGATATCGCGAGCCTTGGCAAGAAGGCTGCACCTGGAAAAAAGAAGGTATGCTTAAAAGGCTACAAATTCTGTCTGCTCCTGATTCACACTCAATCATGCATTTAACATTGTGCGCTGGACGGTGAATGTGATTAGTTTTGTTGTCCTCGTGTATTATAATCAAGGCAGGTGAAATTTGTGTGATTTTTGCGAGACGAAAGTGATGAGGATGGGGCAAAAATCTGCAGGGACACCTCTAGTGAGCTGGGCGGAGTGTCGACAGGGCGTGGCTGTGTGCACAGACAGTGAGGCAGAGTGGCAGGTGCAGAGGCAACGCAGGCAACGAGACAGTGTGGAACAGGCGGAGACGCAGAGACACGCAGTAACACCCTGCCGTCGGCACCGCAAAGTATGAATGCGGCCCGAAGACAGCGTAAAACCAGATGGAACTGACCAACGGAGAGTGAGCGCTTGAAGCATGTAGTCTCTGAGTATCGGGCCATGTCCACCTTCACCCACAGAAGGTGCCAATAGGTTTGAAGTGTACCGCTGTTACTGATCCTTGTGCTAGTGCGCTACACATTGTTGAAAGTATAAAACTTAAAAAATTTTCTCACGACAATTATCACTTTGGGTGAGCATATGATTTGACCAGATTTCTTGAGTATTTCTTCATCTTTGGATGGATACCCTTCCATCAAAAGGCAATAGAGAGCTTAAGTTCACTCACATGGCGGCGCTTCTAGCTGTAGAGTTCCTCTTGAGACGGTGTACTAGTAGAAAGGGCGAAGGATGAGTGACACTTTTTTATCAACCGTAGTGGTATTATCTCACCATTAAATACTGGAATGCCCTTAACAAGATCCGATGGGGAGGAGTTAAAAACCAGTGTTAGCGCGAGCTGTACCTCTTCATATGGAGTTACATGAGATTTTCAGGGCAAATCGGCGTCCTTCATGACGGTATCCATGATGTATCGCGAATCCCTGAATAAGCTGATGCACATGCTCAATCAAACTCATCCACATTTCATCAGATGTATCATTCCGAATGAACAGAAGAAAAGCGGTACGTACCGTAAGACTTGATAGAAATCCCCTGAATCACTCATAAATATATCATATTGCGAGGTTTGAATGCAGTAAACCTGATAATCACCTGTTACACTGAAGTAGAGTTAGCATAATTATGTATGTATGTTATATAAATAGCACTGAATTATGTTATTTCATAGTTAACTAATTATGTGAGACAGAAAGAGAGACAGATGAGTTAAGATTGAAACATTGACTCGTTTCGCCTCTTCATCATACGAGTCAATGATAATATCAATCCCGAGGCTCTTCAGTGATTAGGATTGATATTAACCAAAATGTGTTACCGGTGAGATATCAAAGAGATATATTGTTATAGAATGTTAAAGATAGAATGTTAAAGAAATATATGTTAAAAAAGTTAACAATGTAATAATCAATGTAAACGACGAACCCATTAAATAATGCAAAAGAATGCAATCCTAAAGATGCAGAAAAGTGTGTTAGTGTATTAGTTGATACGCAGTCAAGTGAATAAAGAGCCAAATTTAAATTTTTATAAAAATGTACTATAATTACCAGCCATACAAGGTAGTTAATAGGAGTAAAGTTAGGCTATATAGTCTGTTAGTAAGTGAGAATGTACTAATATTGGAAAGATACTTAAGCTATTTAACAATTCCTATTACAAGTTTCTTAATATTTTTTATATCACTTGCTTTACAAAATTTATAACATATGAATTTATTTTTATATAAACACTTAATAATGCTGGCAATTATAAATTCTTCCATGTATCCATTATATTTTAGAACCTCTTTCATCTCTTTTATCTTTCCTGCGAAATCATTAAAGGTTGAACAAGTACTTGAAATTCTAAGTGTTTCAGTGTATATAACAGCACTTTTATTGGTAAGAGATATATTAGTATCGCTTTGTGGAAATCTAATAACCTTAAAATCGAAGTCATCCGTTTTATTGTACAGTTTTGTTATAATCTTATTATTAACAATATTAAGTGATAAATCTAAATAGCTGCAACTACTCAAGTCTCTGTGAGTTTTTTTGAGTTCCAGTTCTTCTTTATATACGTTTTTTAATATTTCTTCAATTTCTTTCTCGTTTTGATTGTGTATAATTAGCAAGTCATCCATGTATCTATAAGGAATAAACAAATTACTGGTTTCATACCTCTTTGTTTTAGAATAGTTATATTCCATAACTGAAAGTGTAAGGTCTGCCAGAAGAGGGCTAAAATTACCTCCCTGTGGCACACCAATAGTTTGTCTGTATATGTTATCACCAAATAAGCAGTAACTATTATTCAATAAATAATCTATTAAATAGAGTATATCTTGAATATTATAGCTTCTATATCCCTTATTATTATAGTCTTCCCCATTACTATAAAACGTTCTATATCCATTAGTCATGATGTATTTTTTACTTGCGTTGTTGAAACATTTTTTTAGAAAGATTACAATGTTATTAATAATTAAATTGTGTTTTAAATTGGTGAACATATCGGTAAAATCTGCAGAGAAGATTTTGAGATTGTTACCAATGATGCCATTCAACTCATTGCTAATGTTAATGTTACTGATAGACCAATACAGTTTAATTGTTTTGCTTCTACTTTGTGCAACCTTGGTATAGTTTATGAAGTGTTTTTTCATTTACGTAAAAATAGTATGTAATTCTTGAGCCAAGGGTTTAATGCTACTATTGTAAGCACCAGTAATAAATCTGAATTTAATAGGATTTTTATGTAACTTAGGAAGAGCATAAACCACAGGAATTTCACCTTCTACATTTTTATAGAAATTGTTATTGAGACAAAAATTTTTGTGCTCGCGAATCAATGAGTCTTTATCTATATCTAATATTATTTTATAAGTGTTATTGGTATCTAGATATCGGAAAATTTTTTCAAATTCATCGTATGATATTCCCATTTCTTTCATTAGTACTAGGAGATAGAATTTTTTACATATAATGCCATAGTTATTACTAGCTTTGTCCAACGGGCAAAACACAAAATCTTTCTGATATCTTCTAAGGATCTTACCTGGGAAGAACGTTCTTTCAGTTTCCCGATTAAAATTGCTTGAATCAAGAAAAGTTTTGATTTTTTGATGGTATAATCTGAGAAGAAGTCTTTGGATAAGGGTGACTTTAGAGCTGCTTAATTTATATCTATTCCTATAAAATGCTATTACCTTGTGGACAATTTGCCTGTAGTTATTTTTAATTTCATTTCTATTAGTTCCAAAATCCACTCTATATTTGGTTCCTTTTTTGAGTAGTTTCTTAAGGCAATCGTCCTTGATTAAGTCCAAATTTCCTGTAACAATGTGTCCAAAATCTTGAACTACATAATCTTTCGTGGAATCATCGTCACAAATACATTTACTAGTAATGATTTCTTTCAGCGATGCACTGTTTAATTTTTTTAAAACACTGTTATAGTTATATATTTTATTTGATACTGGTTTATCGTAGGTATATATTATTCTTATTGGGATTATTTCTTTGTTAGGGGTATTATCTGTCAAAATCTCTTTTAATTTGGATGAGTTAAATATTTTATTGAGTGGTAACTTATCATAAATTTTGCTTGTAAACTTAACTAGGATGTTATGATATATTTTTTTTAGGTCTATTAGTATAAAGTTTCAATCCGGCGACATTTAGGTATAATTGAGGCCACTCTGGTGCTTAATCAGCTCACATGTAATGGTGTATTGGAAGGAATTCGCATTTGCCGTAAAGGATTTCCCAATCGCATGCCTTATGTCGACTTCAAACAGAGGTGAGAACTCACACCCGTGGGTGAAGTGGGGCAAGAGGAGGAGAGGAAATACGCCAGTTTGATTTCTATTATATTATGGGTTCAGCCTCGGTATGAGTGGAGAGTTTCGCATGAATGAACCACTCCTAACAAGGGAAAGACCCGAGGTCCAAGTGACCATTCGGAATGGGATACGTATGGTTCGACGTATTTCCATAAGCTAATTTCTAACCTGCATTTCAAATTTGCAGAACGATTCTCTGAATGGGGTTATGGATGTTTTTTTGAAAAAAACAATATTATAATATTATGGCAGCTTTTGAAGCCCGTAACACGCGAGCCAGACGTTCTCGCGCAGAATCAGTGCGATTCCCGTGTTTAGGGGACCAAACTACCCAATCGGACATGTTCTCAGCCAATTGAAGCCCAAGAATTTTTCCGAAATTTGGTAAAGTTCTCGATTAGCTGAAAACATGTCCGGGGGGATAGTTTGATCCAAAAAAAAACAAAAACCGCTCTGGTTTTGCACGAGAACGTCTGGCTAGCGTGCTACGGGCTTCCAAATCTACCGTATAATAGTGCTGTTTTTCCATGGAAAACCTCCATAACTCCGCTCAGAGAATCGTTCTGCGAATTTGGAATGCAGGTTCGAGATCACCGTCTTAAAATATGTCGTAGCACATGTATCCCATTCCGAGTGCCTCTTCCACCCCGGGTCCTTCCTTTGTGAGTGTTAGGGCCCTGCTCTCTCATAAAAGTTGTTCCGTCCACTCCGAGGCTCCCTTTCCTTTAGACTTATGCTTGATTCGTATACACATCTCTATGTGAGAAAGAGATTCTGTGGTAGGAACGAAGTCGTGGCAGCATTGCAATTTTTATGACAATGTGGAGCGTGTGTAATGAAATGAAGTGACGTCTCTTCCTGCTGACCCACATTGGTCACTCTGAGAAATGCCAAATCACCAACCGTTTCTACTAGGTATGCCATACTTGCTGCCGATGCCGCCAAGAAAGCAAAGACGGACAAGGAGGCTGGTGAAGGAATCACGGCTGCACTTTCCTCCACGGGCGCAATCAAAGCAGAAGAGTTCCAGTGTGGGCTTACCAAGGTAATGCTACATTTTCTCTTCTTACCCTTGCAATGTGTGGCCATGACAGTATTTTTTCCACAACGCAGCTAATAGATTTGCTGATTATTCTCAAAAATCAGTGGGTTCTCTTACGATTGCCTTTCTCCAATTCGTTCTACCTGAATGCGTTCCTGGGTTCTTCTCAATAATTGTAGGTTACTCCTGACTGACGTGCTTTTGAAGTGAGACTGCCTGAAGTATGAAAGCAAGCGCTGTTGAAACCACAAGAAGTACCTGTTTCTTAGTGAAGTCAAAGTAGCCGTCAGTTTTTTCACCAGGACACAAATGCAGAGGGACCACATGGATATCACTTCCGCTGCCAGTACTTTATCACTGGCCAAGAAAGGAAACGAATCGGCCGAAGTGTGTCATCTGAGGCGATCCCCACAATGCATGTGTTTCAAAGATTATTAACACTTTACTATATAGAATGCTACTTTGGTACAAACGAATGCGCAGTGAAATACGGATGCATGTCATTAGGAAAGAAATTCGCGTTGCGGCATCCGGCGTGCAGCGCGATAGGTGCGAGCCATGCGTGCCGCATTGGCTAAAGCAATGACGGTGCCCTAAGCCTCAATTAGCCTCGAGTCAGGCGTGATCGCTTCAAGACCAAACTAATACCGAGTTCTTATCTCGCATCCATCGCGTCGGGCGCTTAACCCGACCACGCGCTTTTCGTCCTTATGGCACACACACACTCGTGCGAACCTGACTCGTTTAACGAAAAATGAGCCTGTAGCTCTCAAACTTTCATATTCATTTTTACAGTAAATTCTGAAATGGCAATATTTCCGATTCCATCGTCTAGTATTACCACATCTCATAGAATTTGCTGTGAATCATCAAAGGAAATCAAAAAAGCGGGACAGTTAGAACCATTCCTCTGAAGGGAGTTAAGAAATTCTTTACCTATGTGTGTATGAAATTCTTCTGCAAGAAGTAGTCCAACCTAAATATGTTAGTGACTCATGCCGTCCACATTCTCGAAGTAGACGTTTTTGATATAATTGTAAAAGGTCTGGGCGACAGTGTCGCGTTCACAGTATTTTTTGACGAGACCGTACTCACATGACCGAGTGCAGTGATCGCCAATGACACAGTGCGGCTCTCGCGATCATCAGGTGCTATGGTTGCTAGCGTTGACGCTTTCGAGTACATCTGATCGCGTGCTTGTGGGTATGTCCCATTAGAACAGAAAAGTTGCTTTGCGGCGTTCGGTGCGCGACGCGATGGAGCGAGCTATGCACGCCGTATTGAGTGGGTGCTGAAACGATGACAGTGCTCTGTGGGGTGGGGGGAAATCCGCCAAAAAATCGCGTCAGCGGCGTCGCACTCGCGGCGCCACCAGTACGACTTGCGAATAGATTTTGCTCTTGGGAGCCCGGCAGAGTGTGGCTGCGTCACTTCTGCACTCCAGCCATGCCACACTGCCTCCTCCAGCCACGCCACCCTGCCTGCCTCCTCCACCTTTGCTACACTGTCTCGCTTGAAGGCTGCCATGCCCTGCCACTGGTACTCGCACCAGCCGAGCCGCTCGCCGCGGGCGGCCACGCGATTTTTTGGCGGATTTCCCCCCACCCGTGCTCTGTGCCTCATTTTAGGTGTAACCGCTTCAGGACTCAACCAATGCGGCTCCCATAGCTCACACCAACATGTCGCGCTCGAAAAGCATCCACGCGAATTTCCTTCCCTAATGTCATACAACCCGGGGCTTGTGATGGGGATGCGTTGCTTTGATCGCGATCATTGCGATCGGTCACCGATTGTGAATGTGGCCGCACCCCTATCTTCAGACGGAGCAGAACATGTTATGGACTTCTTAGGAATGCCTTTTCTGCTTAACACATATATGATCTCTTGACATAGGTGTTCTTCAAAGCCGGTGTGCTTGCTCATCTCGAAGAACTTCGTGACAAAGCACTTTCGGTGATTATCACCAAGTTCCAATGTGCCTGCCGACACTATCTTGCCATGTGCGACTATAAGAGAAGGCTCGATCAGAGGTGAGGTTTTTTTCCGTAAATACTTACATCAGTAGCGAATTTGAATGTTATAAAAATTATCATAATAAAAGATAGTGACAGAGAAACATCAAACATCAAACGTCCCAACTATGTGCGTTCACCACGCACTCAGTCTCTTTGATCATGAAATAAGTGTAAAAAAATCTCGACGTTAGCTAGCAAAATGGCATTGCAAATCGAAGCAGTTTATGCTCCATAAAACCTGTCGAAGAAATGTATACGATCCTGTTAAGTGAACAGATTAAAGGCATCGCCATGGGTAAGGAGAAAATGAGAGATGGAAAGACCTGTGCAAACGAACATTGAAGTTCAGAAGAGATCACCTTCAGCGAAATCCACCATGAAATAGCGTGCTTGGAATTTTGTGGCGGGCTTGTATGCCTACGTCCCGCGCGGTTGCAGGTGGGCGAGTTACTGCGAAGGCGCAACGTTCACAGCCACTGGTTTGGTTCCTCGCTATCTGCATCGGTCAGTGATGCGGAGGGTAAAAGGCGTAGAGTGAGAAACAGGATTTTGGGATGAGCGATTCATTCCGTTTTGATCCCTTCTATTTCCATATCCCATTTTTATTCCACAATCTTCCAAAATTAGTCCAACTATGTGTTGAAGTAGCCCTCAGTGTTGAGCTTGCTCTACGACTGTGTGTATGTGACCAGAAAATGAGCATTAGTACGAGAATTGGAGAAGAAGTGCGGCCGATGAAGGACTGATCATACATTTTCAGCTCAGGTGATTTTTAAGAACGAGAAGTGTTAAGGTAGAGAGGAGAGGGAGGATCGAAAAGGCGAATTGAAGCTGTAGAACCATTACCGCTTTGTCAAAATATCATAGAGTGGATGGATTTGCATGAGTCTCTCTGAACTACTCTCTTCGCGTGTAATTTTCATCTCATGGAAAATTCGTGCACAGTACATTTCGATGCGCTTGATATAGCATAGCCTGAGTGGCGAGAGTGAGAGTGTGTGGCGGGTTGACAAATTTGATACATTTTCACCCAAGTCCGTAGGACACGCCCTATCAAACGCTCCGAAATGGAGTGTACATGAAGTATGGAAGGATACTTATTAGGTTGTTCGAAAAGAAATGCGCGTTGAATTAGTCCATTTATTTCTCTTCTACTATGGAAGATTTTGTAAAACAGTTTTGCCCATCAAATTTTTAATGTGCATCTTTTGAAATATTTTTGTCTATGTCTACTTTGTTTTTTTTCAAAGAAGAAATTCAAAAAGAATTTTCTAATTTTTCTCTTCAAAACTTTGAAAAATTTAAAAAAAAATGCAAGATTCAATGCAATAAGCGATAAATATTTGTCGCAGTTCGTAATAATGTTTGCGGATGGATTCGGCTATATAAAGTGCAGGGCAAAGTTCCAGCGTTCCAAAAACGTCATGAAAGCTTGGAGGACGAGGGACATGGAAGTCGGCCTCAAGTCGTTGAAACCTTTTTTCTCGGAAAAAACAGAGTAGACATAACCAAAGATGTATGAAAAGATGCACAAAAAAATCTCTTCTAATAAATAAAACTGTTTCAGAGACATTCCATAGTAGGAGAAAAAATGGACAAATTAAACGCGCATTTCTTTCCGAACAACCTAATAGTAGGTTTGAATGATCGCGTACTAGGTCAAGAAGTGGCGGAAGAGGGTGAGGGGCAAACTTGTCTCATGTCAGCATTGAAGTCGTTCTCTCACGATTAATCATGTGAAAAAAGTATAAACCCGTCAGCTCCGCGGTTATTACACGCAGTGTGTCATTCTAGCACGTGATAGCACGTGTTAACATGTCAGGTGATGAAACGATGGGCCCGCTTCGGGTTACACCTCGGGGGGATGTCTGCTCCAACAAGGGTCCCTCGCGGGACGGCGTACCCAGGATTCAGCTCTAAGACCAATCTCGGACTACAAGCAAGCGTTCCTGAGCCTCCTTGAAATGAGGGATTGACCTCATGCTCAATCTTTGAACGGAAGGTAACGGGCGGTTCTGATTTTTTGAGCAATGGAGTGAAGCGTTCAGGCTAAACGCCACAAAATCCAAAGCTCTCACAAGGAAAACTGACTAATTCTCGACTGTTTAGGGTTGGGCTCATTGTCGTGCAGCGTAATGTACGTGCGTGGTGCACGCTTCGCACTTGGCATTGGTTTAAACTGTACGGTCAAGTAAAACCGCTCATCAAAGGCAACAAGAAGGACGAAGAGATGGAAGCGTTGGCGAAAAAGTGAGTTGGAGCTTCAGTGAGCTTCATGCTCAGTGTAATGTGATCCATTTTTAGGCTCAAAGAAATTGAGGAAAGCCATCAGGCTGAAGAACGCAAACGAAAAGAACTCGAAGCGGAAAATGCTCGTCTTCAGGTGGGCGAGGTTTTCCACTGTACATCAGTACTGAGATGGGTACTAATCTACAAAAATCTCTTTTAAGGCGGAGAAACAGGCAGTGCTTCTTCAACTTGAGCAAGAGCGCGATGGAAATGCCGAGATCGAAGAGCGCAGTGCAAAGCTACTCGCTCAGAAGGCTGATATCGAAAAACAGGTACTGTGGCTTCTGGTAACACTTCTGTTGTCTTCGAAGCATACTTGATATTACTGCTTAATCAGCTGAAATCCGAAGTCTCTGTTTAGCTGTTTGAACTGCCGGTCAGCTAATGAATCTTCTTCCTTTAGTTCGATCACCCCGCCTTCTCCTCTTGAGCCACTTTCATCCTTGCAGTCATCGCGGAAGTTATACTACATACCTCTTCATACACTGCAGTCCCAGAAAAAAAGAACTAATTTTCGTCTCTGGAACGCGATCTAGGACATCCATGATTTTACTATAATGGCGGTCTAACCCTTTCTAAAAACAACCCGTCCACAAGATTATGAGCATGGTCTTCACCCGTATTTCGAGAAAATCGTTCGGTAGGCCCTCCCTGCCGCTCCCCTTACCCCTCTCAACTTCTACTTGCAGTTCCTAGCCCGCTGCATAGTAGAACTTGTAAAGGCACGCCAAGGTACAAAGGCAACTTGCACACACACACTTCTTCCATGAACGGAAACTGCCCACGAAACATGTCCCCCAGCGAAGGAACATGCTAGTCCCAGAAAGTTTGTATAAAATCAATATGTAAAGACTATCACCATAAGATCAATTCTACACAAAACGGTCCCGGATCATGGCTTATCTCTGAAATACTGGACGTCCAATACAACCCCCCCCCCCCTTCTGTTGAAGGGTTTGTGACTGGCGGTGCACCCTGCTCTCCTGACGTCACCGCTACGCTCTCTAGCACACAATGGAGCAATTATTTGGAGGAATCATCCACGGACAGAAAAGTTTTTCATTTACTCATATATTTGTTGTATTAGCCTAATGTGGGCCGCTTGCAAAGTTATACGCGAAAAACGTGAATGCGGCTGAAATGCGACGCCACAAAGTCTCGTCCGGGTGGGCGGGGCCTCCGAGAAAGTGCTCACTCCGTCTTCCGCCGTGGTCGGAGACGCATTTCAGAAAGTTAAGTTACGTAAACAGTCTCACTCTTCGTTTCCAACCGCGGCGGATGACGGCTTTTACTCGGAGGCCCTGCCCACACGGTCCAAAATTGGGAAGCTGTATCTCAGGCCAATTCTCACTGTTTCGCGTGAAACTTTGCATACGGCCCTTTGCATTAAGCAAATACATCATAACTACATGGGTAACAAAGAAACTCATTTTCCGTGGACGATTCCTCTAAGCATCTCTGCCCCTACTGCATTGAATTGTGCATAAAACTAAATAATCATCTGAAGGGAGTGTTAACGAAAATAACGAGCTTTGTCATCTTCACAGTGCGAAAAGTAGGGTTCTGGACCCCACACAGGGTTCAAGGAAGTTTCAGCTCGTGCTCAGATTCTGCCGAAACTTCTATGATCCTTTTTATGTAGCAGTATTGCTTGGTCTTGCACTATTAGACTATGGGTGGGGGGAAATAGGCCAAAAAATCGCGTCAGCGGCGTCGCACTCGCGGCGCCACCAGTACGACTTGCGAATCGATTTTGCTCTTGGGAGCCCTGCAGAGCGTGGCTGCGTCACTTCTGCACTCCACCCATGCCACACTGCCTCCTCCAGCCACGCCACCCTGCCTCCTCCACATTTGCCACACTGTCTCGCTTGAAGGCTGCCAGCACTGCCACTGGCACTCGCACCCGCCTCGCCGCTCGCCGCGGGCGGCCACGCGATTTTTTGGCGTATTTCCCCCCACCCCTGGCGCTTTACATAAGATCTCTAGCGACCGGCCCATCAGATGTTTCTCTGATACTCCTTATCCTTGAAGCTGATACTAGTCACTATGAGAAGGATGATAGTGCTTCGTTTTTTGCAGAACGCCGATCTAAACGATCAGTTGGCCGATCAGGAAGACCGAAATGCAGCGCTCACCAAAGCGAAAAAGAAGGTAATACGTTTTTGTGGATTTCCCATGATTTGGCGGTTATAAACTTTTAACCGCTACATTTTTAGCACAGTTATCATCAGATTCATTACGATATACAAAATACTCGTCAAAAAGCTATTTAGATCGAGCAAGACAATGATATGCTGAAGAAGACAGTGTCTGATCTTGAAACAACAATCAAGAAGCAAGAAGGAGAGAAGCAGAGCAAGGATCATCAGATCCGTAGTTTACAAGTAAGTTCATCCGTGAGAGTGATATAGAAATAGAGAAAATGCTGAAATTTAGGACGAAATTGCATCTCAAGATGAAATAATCTCCAAAATCAATAAGGAGAAGAAGTATCAGGAAGAGGTGAGTGACACCATCTTTCTACTCTGTCTGCCTTCCTCATTTATTTTCACACACAAAGGATTAATGAGTGCAAAAAGACACATTTTCCATGGAAAAGCCTAAGGGATGTTTACAATTTCTGTAACGATCAGCCCAAAACAGCAATGCTTGGAACTCACAGGTCAATATCTTACTGATTTTTGTGGGTCGTGGACCCTTCTAAATGCCCGAGTCAAGTAAGAAAATCTAGGTGCGAATCATTGACGGTTCACTATTAGGCTCTGTTTTTCAACTATCGTAAACTGATTAATTGATGCTGTTCCGTAGTTGCGGATTGCCGTGAATTTGCCGGGTTGAATACACCGGCGGTAACCCATTAGTATATATTTATTTCATCACGTCATAAGGAGAAGTGCCAGAGTCAAGCATGGGTAGAGAAATCTTCAGGGGCCGCATTTTAAGAAGAAAATGAGGATCGCGTTTCAAGAAATTCCTCTATAAGCTATCGATTATAATTTTTGGGTGACTCAGGAGGTAGAGTCTCAGAAAAGCTGTCAATTCGATAATCATACTTACAAGGGAAGGACCCCAGGTCAAAGTGGCCATTCGGAATGGGATACATATGGTCCGACGTATTTTCGGACGCTGATCTCGAATCTGTATTAGAAATTTGCAAAACGATTCTCTGAGCGGAGTTATGGAGGTTTTTTTGAATGAATGGTTCATCAGCATGGCCGATGCTGAGCAGTCAACGGCCTCAGCGGGTCGGTGGTGGTGCTCCGGATCTGCAGGAGAGGGGTCGAGGGTTTCCTCCCCGCCAGTGCTAGTTTTTTTGCATTTTGTGTTTCATTGTCAGTAAGTGATCTTCCACTTCTGAACGTTTCCTTGGACTGGTACCTATCACACCCACCATTTACTCTGCCACTTTATTTATAACTGCTAACATTTCTCACAAGGAAAGGATACCAAGTCGAAGAGAATCCCGTACCACACGAATTAGGCGTTTTTGCGTGAAAAGATTATGATATTCGTGCACAGGGGGTCGAATTACCCCTCTGTGCAAATTTTCAGCCAAGTCCAGTTTTTGGTCCAACTTCGGAAAATTGGGGGTGGCCAGGTTATAAATGGGTAGATTTTGAATTTTCTCCTACAGAAAACCCTGCAACCTGAACAAGATAGCCTACACATACCTTTTACGCTTGCCCATCGCACTAAATGTACGGAACAAGCGTCGATTAGGAGCATTTCCTAGGCAAGGATCAACGACTTCTCCTTTGTTCATTCCGAAACTTGGTCAAATTCTCGAATTGGCTGAAAACTTGTCTTCTAGGGTAATTTGACTCCCTGAACACGAAAATCTCCCTGGTTTACGCAAGAAGGTCTGGCTCGCTTGCCATGGGCCTCCAAACCTACCATAATAGTATTGTTTTTTCAAAAAAAACCTCCATAACTTCTTTCAGAGAATCGTTTTGCAAATTTCGAATACAGATTCGAGATCAGCGTCCGAAAATACGTCGGATCATATGTATCCCATTCCGAATGGCCACTTCGACCTGTGGTCCTTCCCCTGTTAGTATCACGTAGCAATGGCATGATTATTGATTGACAACCTTTTGTCGGAGACACCCGAAGTAGACTGACAGGCAGCTTCGCAAGTGTCAATCGGTCGTCATATTTTTCAAAAACATTTTTTCGACCCTCGCCTAGGATAGCTTCGAATGTGGGAACACTCATGTACTATTCATGCCAAAAAAAAATAGAAAAAACTCGGCAATGGAGAGATCGCACGATGATTAGCCCACTTTGTGCAGAACCTATTCCGGTCCGGTTTCTGTTGCTGTGTCCTGAATTAGAGGCAAGGAAAAATGCATGTCTCAGAACACTGTTCCCTATGAACAAACATTCGAACTCATATCGGATAACGTGAAAGGAAAATCGTGCGAAAAATCACGCCTATGGGACGCTACTGCGATTCTAGCGCGCTTTACCTCGGACTGCACGCTTCGAACAGGGCGACTTGGCTGTCATCCGGTGTCGCATAGGGCGAGTTTGATTACATTAGCGATGACACTAAACAAGTGAAGCACAGCGATAAACAAGTGAAGAAATGTAAAGGAAAATAAGCGAAAAAGTAAGAAAAAGAAAGTCCTGATTGAGAAACCAAATGGGTTCACACTCGTTGTCTTGGCAAGAAGTTGTTAGTGCATTTGCGACCACCATGCCCATATCGTAGCACTCCCAGGTGCGAGGAAAACAGCCATTCTAGTACGTCCCCCCTCCCCACCTTCCAGGAGGACCAAATACGACCTCCGTCTCCTTTTGACCTCTAAAATACCAGTAAATTATGCCAGATTGTATAGTTGCAATGTATTTTAATGCTATGCATTCTTACCTTGAGCAAAAAAATATTTACTTCACACGGATTCGCTGAGAAATACTTTTTACTTCCATCTGCCTATTGAAAATGCAAGTTCTAGTGCCTGTCGCTTACCTGTGCAGATACGACCCCCTGTCCGGTGAAGTACATCCCCCCTCTGTTGAGGAATCCACGACTCGCAGTGTACCTTGCACCTTGAAGTTTCTACTGCCTTTTGGGGCCTTCATACAAAATGACAAGATTTAGGTGAACCGTAAACTTCTCGATGATATCCAAGCACAAGAAGATAAGATGAACCATCTTAACAAAATTAAATCGAAACTTGAATCAACGTTGGACGAGCTCGAAGATTCGTTGGAACGCGAGAAGCGCAATCGCCAAGATGTCGAGAAACAGAAACGAAAGGTCGAAGGAGAGCTGAAAGTGCGTTTGGACCTATCATCAAATATTACTGACATTCGATACCTGAACAATCGAATATGCCTTGTAGATCGCGCAAGAAACAATCGAAGAGATTACACGTCAGAAGCACGATTTGGAAAATGTAATAAAAAAGTGAGTTATGGTTTTATTGTCTCTTCTGTCTACGCTTATAGTTCAAGTTGCTCCAGTCGAATAGCTCACCAAATTATAGGAGTCGTGTGACAATATTGAGTTTCTCTGTTGCAGATATGTATTTATATTTATGCTGTATTTGCTCAATGAGAGCCGCACGCAAAGTTTCACGTGAAAAATTGAGAATCCGGCAGACATACAGCTCTCCAAAGTGGTGGTCGAGGGGGCGGGGTCTCCGAGTAAATGCCCATCCCGTCGTCCGCTGCGATCTGAGACGAGGAGTGGGAATGTTCACGTGACTGTCTGTTCTCACTCTGCGACTCTGACTACGGTGGACAGGGCAGAAATTTACTCTGAGGCGTCTGCCCTTTCTCCACCACTTTGTGAAGCTGAACTTGGCCGGATTCTCCCTTTTTCTCGTGAAACTTAGCACGCGGCCATTATTAGGCAAATACAACATAAATATATGGGTACAGAGAAACTCATTTTTCCATGCACGATTAATTTATGAACATCAGCAGGGTTTTACTTACTTCCCGGAAGTAAATTTCAGATTAAAGGAGACAATCTGCGGCTCAGTCCCGAGGCTATACTTAAGTATCCCCCCTTGAGAATGAAGGCACTGTTTTCTTTTTAAAAAAACGATAAAATCCCATCGGAAGGTGCTCGGAACAATTTCACACGAGAGCTTATTCCGTCGCAGCGGTCTCAGCTATCATCCCATCCTTAAAGAAACCGGAAGGGGTCTGAAACAAGAGGAGGGTGCAAAGAAATGAGCATTTTGTAACGAACATTCAAGGTTAGAAGCGATAATCGGCGAAAAAAAACCGGATTCATAAGCACGACGCTGTGGTGTGTCTTCGCATCGCATTCGCATCAACACACTGACTTTCCGAGTTGTTCGCTGTAGGAGACGGGCCGCGGGCCAACGTCAATCGTAGCACCGACTCCCAGCGCAGTGGAGTGGCCATTCCCAAGTACATAATCATTCATGTCAGAACATCTAGAAACAATATAAGAAAGAGCAAAGGAAAAAGTAAAAGGAAGAACAATTTTATAATAAAAACATCTTCTCTTGGCACCATGAAAAGGCGTCAAATTGGCGAGTTGGTGCCATGGCGGCCACCTAAATTCGTCCGAACTACGTCTGTTCTACCATACGCCAAAATTATCCCCTTCCGGTGGCTTTAATGTAGTGCAACGGCGTCGACAATCCGAGGAAACCTGTGTTGTGCAGTAGAAGGAAGAGTTTGATTCAATTACGAATTCCAAGGCACTTATAGGTAGTTCTAATTCAGTTTCATCAGGTTTCTATACTCTTGTAGAATCCGAAACAAGAGAGGGAATTCTAAAATGAAGTCATCGGTAGCCAGATCTCAAGTTGGGTTTCTTCTCGATTAGAGTGCTCCCGGATTCCTACAAAGAGCGTGACATTCCATCATCACCCTATGTAGGTGATTGTCTACTTTCAGAAACGTGACTGAGGTCGACCACATTGGGGGTTCCCTACCGTGATGGGCTATGGCACTGTCAAGCGGTTGCTAGCTGTGATGGGAGAGGTGTACGGTCTTGACTTGGCTCCTACCTCTCCAGCTGTAGTGATGCAGAGAGCGCCAAAAACCTTGCTCGAGGGTGGGGGGAAATACGCCAAAAAATCGCGTGGCCGCCCGCGGCGACCGGCGCGGCGGGTGCGAGTGCCAGTGGCAGTGCTGGCAGCCTGCAAGCGAGACATTTGGCAAAGGTGGAGGAGGCAGGGTGGCGTGGCTGGAGGAGGCAGTGTGGCATGGCTGGAGTGCAGAGGTGACGCAGCCACACTCTGCCGGGCTTCCAGGAGCAAAATCGATTCGCAAGTCGTACTGGTGGCGCCGCAAGTGCGACGCCGTGACGCGATTTTTGGCCTATTTCCCCCCACCCCTTTCTCGATGAGTGCTTTCTCTCCCCGCTGCAGCACTATCTAGTATCACTTATTTTGTATTGAACAGCTGATTCGAGTTATCCTTCCCAGTGCTTAAAAGCACCGCATGAAGGACAAGGGAGTAAGGCGTATTTGGAAGCATCTCACCTTGTAAACGACATTTGTTCTCAAAAGAGATTATGTGTAGTGAAATTGCATTGAAAATCGCGCCTATGGGGCGCTATTGCGACCTTAGCGCGTTCGCCTCGAAGTGCACGTTGCAGAGGTCGAGTTACCTATCGGCGGCGGACAGAGAAAGCGAGATTGACTTCCCTCGATGATCTTCAACTAATGATATTACAAATACAAACAAACTAGCGGAACAGTGAAAGGGAAAGAAGCGAACAATCATGAATTTGTGATCGAAACTACCCTATGAATTCGTACTCGACGTGTTGGTAAGGAGTCGTGTGTGCAATAGTCGAACTACAAGCGAGTACTGCAGGCCGAAATCGCTCCTCCCGGTGTCGTTAGACGCACACTCTACGATAACCAGATAGGTCGGCTTGCGAGCTACACCTGCTCGAACCGCCCGGACGCCACCTACCTGAGCTTTGTTGGTCATCTAGCAAAACGGGTGGCGTCGATGTGGGTTCGAGCAGGGTGAAGCCGTAAAAGCGCACCGTGGTGGCGCGGAAAAGGTGCAGCTTAGGTAGTTGTCCAAGAAACTAGTCCCAAGAAAGTAAGTCGACCTATCTGACTACGTGGATTGTGCCTTTAAGTTTACATTCCGAAGGTTGTATCGATTTTACGCTCTATAACAATGTTAGAACTTTACATTCTTACAGTCCGAAACTATACATTGTTACGATCCGAAATAGCATGCTGCTCAAGGAAATCATCAAATGTTATTATATCTCGCAAATGCCTAAAGGCAGCATTAGGGGAAAGTCGGAAGAAAAGAAAAAGTAGTGAATGTGAAAGTCGAGATGCCAAGTAACAGGACAGTGAAGGAACAACGGATGGAATTGGCCAAAAACCCGAGAAATAGGACCCCCTTTTCACTGTTGATTCTCGACGAGGACGACCTGTCCGTCAAGAGAGGAGTAGTCTGATCTAGTTTTCCATTGGCATGTTGCCAAGTAAACACAAGCGAATTTTCGGAAATACGACAGCATCTATTTTTAGAAGTGAGCTTCAAGCTAAAACTGCGAAAGCGCGCCGCAAAACCTTCGATCCTGCCGCATCTCCTTGGCCGCTCCCATCCCAGTCAATCCGGAATTAGGTCATCGGGAGGCGGGATCGACAAATCAAATAGGCGAGACAGATAGGCGATTGCGGCTTTTTGCGGCGTTTCTACAGCTCGGAGGGGCGCTTTTTCACCGGGATTTCGCCACAGAAGCCTTCTTAGGCCCAGGACTACCATGTGAGTGACTTCCTGTAGGGAATTCTCCATTACCACATTACCCCTAATGCTGTATTCAAAAGGCACACCACACGATAATCAGATCTGTGGCTTACTTTCTTGGGTCCTTGGATAATCGCTCACGCTGCACCTTCGTTGCGACTGCACGATTCACCCTCACGGTGATGTGCCTGCTTGAACACAACTGAGCCACGCTCCCACAACCCACTCACACCTAGCCTCAGACGAACAATTTTCCAACGTGACGCTCATTTGGAGAAGGGAACTTACTGGTAGAGAAGGGATTTGATGAAACAGCCACTCTGATGATAAGAGCAGATTCTACATTGCAAATCGTTCGCCAAGGCCAGATAAGATTCGGCTGGGTGGGCGTGGTTCAGTTGTATTGAGCAGGCACAACATCGTGAGGGTGCAGCGTGCAGCCGCGACCAGAATGCGGTCTGAGCAGTTATCCAAGGACCTACTTTTTCTAAGAAAAATGCCACCATTGTGATTATCGCGTGTGCCTTTAACTGTAGAATTTTTCGCAGGGAATTGGGGTTTTCAAAGAAAGGATCACACTAACAATCAAAAGTAAATCTAAGAAGTTCTCCATTTCACTCATTACAGAAAGGATGCCGAAATTCACTCATTGGCATCGCGATTGGAAGACGAGCAGTCACTGGTTGCAAAACTTCAACGACAGATCAAGGAGCTGCAAGCTCGCATCCAGGAATTGGAAGAAGAGCTCGAAGCTGAACGTCAGGCTCGAAGCAAGGTGCATCTTCTTCCATCATTAACCTCTCTCTTCCTATCAAACTTTGCTGTAGGCGTTCAGCCTGGAGCTTGTGCACACAAGTAGCCAACTAGCTTAACACTGCGTCATTCCTAAGTGCTCGTTATCAAGGGTTTACCTCAAGGCTAACTAATCGAATTATTCGACTACTTTATTGAGACACTTGATCCTGGGAAAGTACACATCCAGGGTCCATCCTCGTTGCGCCGCCATGGAGCGGCACCTGCTCAAGAGCGAGCAAGTCACGCCTAATAGGGTTCCTTACTAGTCAGCTGAGCTGAGGTAGTGTGGTTGCCGTAGCTTCGAGCGGGGGTAGCACTGTGATGGTGCACCATGGCAGCGTAGAAAAGGTGCAGTCCGCTTGGTTACATGAGAATCCTCCATTTCGTAAAGATGACTCGGCTCCTTACAGGCAGAAAAAGCCCGTAATGAAATGCAACTGGAGCTTGAAGAACTCGGTGATCGACTTGACGAGGCAGGCGGTGCAACACAGGCTCAAATGGAACTCAACAAAAAGCGTGAAGCTGAGGTAGACGAGCTCAAATGAGCTCTTTTTGTTTTCTTGGATAACTAACATCATTACCCTTCCTCTAGCTGGCAAAACTTCGTCGTGATCTGGAAGAAGCAGCTATTAACAGTGAAACAGCTATGGTGGCTCTACGAAAGAAGCACACTGAGGGTATTGCTGAGATCACTGATCAACTCGATATGGTGCAGAAAATAAGAGCCAAGTAAGTAATAGCACTGGTTATGCTACTGGTTATGGGCCAAGCAGGGATTGAGAAGTCCCCAAGTAGGAGGAGTTTGGGATCTGGAAGGGAGGCTTCATGAGGAGAAAATTCATCCAGGAATCATTGACCTCCCCTTTCAAAGATTTTTGAAGCGATCAGATAGTCTCTTGAAACACTGTCGTCAGTCGATCATCTATATGGAAAGAAACAATATTGAGTTGTAGATTGACGACCTTTTTTGTTGTGTAGACAGGAGGCAGAAAAATTTCAAATGTTTTTCTCAGTCAAATACCCGACCCTTGTTACAGTGTGTCCCAAAAGTATAGGTCCACCCTATTTTTCATCCATATCTCTAGAATGGACCAGCGATTCCTTTCCAAATTTTTATCTGTGGTACCTGATCACTGTAGCGATCAAACGCCTCAGTAAAATTGAAGACATAAAATTGCAAAATTTTATTTGCTTTTTTTTCGAAAATAAGGGTGTCCCAAAAGTATAGGTCCACTCAGTCTTTCCGCCTTGCTTCCATCGAAAGGTAAGTTGTGAAGTAAATGTGTTGACGCATCCTTCTGAGATTTACTCTACAGTGCCATGCCACGCGGTACGCACTTCTCCGAGTACGAAAAAGGACAAATTCTGGCCTACAAAGGTGTGGGACTCAGCAATCTCAAAATTTCTGAGAAGATGGGCCTATCCCACAATTTTATCAGCACCTGTCGCACCATGGACCTGTACGGAACGAAAAAGAGAAGTGGAAGGCTGCAGAAGCTTTCTGAGAGGCAGAAGCGTCGGATCCTCAACGCTGCGTCCAGTTTCAGAAAGGGTGTTTGTCGGCTGTGCAGGGAACTGTCACCTACTGTATCGAAAAGCACTGTGCACCGTCTGCTCAAGTCGTCTCCTCACATCGAGCGAATACGGTTTTCGTTCACGCCATACCTCACGAGGGCGCACGAAGAGGCTCGAATCCATTTTGCCAAGTAGAATGTCAGCTGGACGCATCAGTGGGATGAGGTAGCCTGCAGGGTCACATTATTGACGTAGTGTAGTTTACGGCGTATCAGTAATAGCGTTGCCGGTATCTTTTTTGATGAGAAAAGTCAAAATTGGATGAACCCGATGGCTTGGCAAGTCATTGGAAAAATTTGAAGAAGGAGCCGCGCCACTTCTCGAGGCGCGGATTCACTGGTGGTAATGTTATGGTTTGTGCCGCCTTCTCTCGCTTTGGTAAGAGCAGGATACTATTCATCACGCATCGTATGGATTCCAGGGCATATCAGGACGTTCTAGAAAGTAATTTACTACCATACAAACAGCGGTAAATACATACATTAGGTGCCAGTTCCCTGCACAGCCGATAAACACCCTTTCTGGAATTGGACGCGGCGTTGAGGATCCGACGCTTCTGCCTCTCAGAAAGCTTCTGCGGTCTTCCACTTCTCTTTTGAGTTCCGTACAGGTCCATGTTGCGACTGAAGCTGTTGATCAAGTTGTAGGATAGGCCCATCTTCTCATAAATTTTGCGATTGCTGAGTCCCACATCCTTGAAGGCCAGAATTTGCCCTTTTTCGTACTCGGATGAATGCGTACCGCGTGGCATGGCATAGAGTAAATCACAGAAGGATGCGTCAGCACATCTACTTCACAACTTACCTTTCAATGCAAGCAAGGCGGAAAGACCGAGTGGACCTATACTTTTGGGACACCCTTATTTTTGAAAAAAAAAGCAAATAAAATTTTGCAATTTTATGTCTCCAATTTTACTCAGGCGTTTGATGGCTTTAGTGATCAGGTACCACAGATAAAAATTTGGAAAGGAATCCCTGGTCCATTCTGGGGATATGGATGAAAAATAGGGTGGACCTATACTTTTGGGACACACTGTATCGCTGTACACTTGTGATAGCATGTACAGCTCTATGGATGTGCTGCATCCTGTGGATACCTTTACAGAGAAGGGCAAGCTTCAAGAAGATATCAGTGGGAAAGTGAATGCTTTATAGCTGAACAAACCCTTGAACGGAGCCACTGTAATCGTAATCAACGATGGGAAGCAAGCAGGCACAAGGCGACAGAGTTGAGAACCCAGTCCTGGGTAAAGGAATTGTGCACAGGAAAATGCTCCTCTGTCACCCATATGTTTATGTTGTATTTGCTTAATAAGGACCGCATGCAAAGTTTCACGCGAAAAGTGTGAATCCGGCTGAGATACAACTCTTCAAAGTGGTTGCCGAGAGGGAGGGGCTCAGAGTAGACACACGCCTCGTCGTCCGCTGCGGCCGACCAGAGCTGGGAAGACATGTTCTCTGAAACTAACAATCCAGTTTGAAAGAGGTTACGTGTGGCAAAACTCCCACTGAAAAGCGCGGATTGGGGTCTTATTAAGCACTGTTTATCCGCCGCGGGAGTTGCCGGCGGGGGCGGGACAGGGGCAATGTGGGTAACATGTTTGCGGTCGGCTGACTTTGCTTCTCGCCCGTCTACATCTACGACACGCTAGACGGTCGCTAAAGGGAATGAGTGAAGGGGTTTTCAGGTCCACACTTCTTGAGATATTCGCTCTTTATTGTCACACTGCTGAGCACCCTATTTCATAGTCTTCATTTATTCCACAATTTGCCACATTTACCCCATCCAGTGTTTTTGAGCTTTTCATCGCCGCCTCGTCATAGGATATTGCACGGTGGAGTAGGAGTGAGCCTGCTTCGCTTGCTTGGCCGCGCCGTTTGCATTACCCCCATCAGTGATGAAGAGGGCGCAAAAGCTCGTCCACTGTTGTACTTCGGTCATGCCAGAAGGGTCCGATTTTCGGGGTTTCCGATTGTTTCATTCTGACTTTTCCAATTTTTTGCACTACAGAACACCTCCACTTTCTTATTTCACTACGAGTCAAAATTAATCCTATCAGTAATTGCAAAGATAATATTCATTTGCTGCCCTAATTTTCCCCATCAATCGACAGCGTACATTTAGACGCTTGAGAGGAAACATGAGCGGTAATTATTTCGGTACTGTAATCATAGCACTGTCTAACGTGTATGATTAAAAATAATTTGGCGAATGTTAAACGTCAACTACTCATCATGTTCAGGCTGGAGAAAGACAAGGCGCAGCAGCAGCGCGAAATCGAGGAGCTTCATTCGGCTATTGACATCGAGGCGAAGCAAAGACAGGCATGTTACTATTATATGAACACCAACAGAAAGACCACGAGGAGAGTTGATGTCAGGAATGTGCTGAAGCTATTAGCGGGCCTAATATTTTTTGATGCAGCGCAACATATTAGGTTGCCCCAAAAGTTTTGTAGGATTTTTTCAAAAAAAACAATAACTCTTGTTTACTTCGAGGCAGGTCTAGGCGGTTCAGGTATATGGTAGAATGTTCTCTAAGCTTTCTAGTAAAATATATATTGACCTACCAGATTCCGTGGAGAGAGAGGTACAGTGCCCGTAGTCGATACCCACCCAACACGCGATGTCATCTAATATGAGTGGTCTTGGGGCAGCAAAGCGACGGCAGCTTGCGACTCCATCAACGCTGCGTTGGGCAAGGGATGTGTGAGCTACGAGACCGTGCGCTGCTCGCTCATCGCCTTCAGCAACGGCGAGATTGACATGGAAGGCAAGCCACTCACGGGACGCCCACATGCATTCGACGACGAGACGCTGCTCTCCCCCGTTCGCGCCGATCCTGAAACCAACATGCGCGAGCTGGCGGCGAGGAATGGACAAGCACCCATAACCGTAAACCGTCATCTCCACAAGCCCGGTTATCGGAAGGTGCTCTCGCGATGGACCTCATGCCCTGACGTATGCTCACGAAAGTGCCCGTGTGAGCATCTGTCAATCGCGCTGCTCCGCCCGCATCGCAGCGACTTTCTCGTCTATCTGGCTACGGCATGAAAGCTGGAACATGTACGATACCAACGCACCCCGCGCCTTTTGGCTGCTACGTGACGTCAAAAGCCAACGCAGCCCATGTGCGACCTCCATTCGAAGAAGATTCGTTTCTGCTGCTTCTGGACACAAGGCGAGACAGTACCCGCTTCCGTATACACCCACCAGCTCCAGCAGATCGCCGTCGCTATTGAAGAAAAGCGCCTGAGAAGGTCCGCGGTCACCCTCCTTCATGGCAATGCCCACCCATATGTCGCGAAGTGTACCCACGCCAAGCTACAGGAGCCCGGCTGAGATGTGCTCTACCACCCGCCATACTCTCCAGACATTGCCCCTTCTGACTATCACCTTACCCATCCTCTTAAATCCTTCCTGGCCAAGAGATAATTCGCTGATAATGACATGCTTGCAAAGGCGATCGCTGACTTCTTCGACTCTCAGAACCCGGAGTTCTGAGAGGAGGGAATCAACGATTCACCTATGAGGGGGCTGGGTGTTGTCGATAACAATGGTGAATACGTTGTTGCCTGATTGTTGTTTGTTGGAAGAAAAAATAATAAAAAAGTGATGATCGAAAAAATCCTACAAGGCTTTGGGGACAACCTAGTAGTTTATAAGTTCTAAAACTCGAGATTTTAACGATGCAACTGCACAAGCTGGATACGATAGTTCGCAGTCTTGTGACGCAAAGGGGCGTGGAAGCGAGCGGAGTTTTCGGATTCTTATTTCTCGAGTTCTTTTTTGCCGTTTATTTCGTTCTTTCTCTACTGTTACACCGAGCGCCCCTACTTTTAAATCAGACAATCTGCCAACTTTACCCTTTCGGTGTCCTTAGGTTCTACTTGAAAATGTATGAGCTATGTTCAAGAAAGAAATGATTCAGAAGCCCACATCTGAAATTGCATGAGTATGATTATAATTAAATTGAAATCGGTTACTGTAGGCACCTTACAATATACCGAAAACGCTTTTCTGAAGTGAGATTTATTTTTAGAACATAGAGCGACTCGCCAAGCAGCTCGAAGTGCAACTCACAGACATGACACTGAAGAGTGACGAGCAGGCGCGTACTATCCAAGAACTGACAATGTACCGAGGAAAACTGCAGGCTGAAAATACCGAATTGACTAGGTAACTAGTAAAGGAAGTCCATCAGTCACCTTTTTCGACTGAAACCTGAAAAATCAAAACCACTTGTTCAAAAATGCCTCTGACTATCGCACTTGAAATTTGTCTCTTGTAGGCAACTGGAAGATGCTGAGTCACAACTAAACGCCCTCAGTCGTATCAAGCAGCAGCTTCATGCTCAAGGGGAAGAAGCTCGCAAACAGATCGAGCAGGAAACAAGGGAAAAGCAGGGACTACAAGTGCAGGTGTGAATACCCAATCCGCTGATGACTTAGTATGGGTAGAGTTTCGATGAGAAGGGTCTCAACTCTTCAATCACCAGCAGGTATAATGCGAGTATTCAGTGTCTGCTGGAGTCCTCTGTGCCATATTCACTAGCCAGGTGGAGATAGCTTCCTAGCCTTCGTTGCCATAGTGATGGATGGCTATTGGTACGACCACGCCTTTTCGCACCAAACTAATGTTGCTTCGTACACGAAGCGATCCCATTTAGCGGCGTAAACACACGGTTCATCATGTTCCCCATAGATCCATGAGATCCGTAAAGAAAAACAAGTTAGTCAAGCAATATAAATGGAACAATTTTCTTGAAAAGGCTACTCACGGTGCAAACTTTTTAAAATATGCTCTTGTCAAACTCCTCACGGAAAGGTGTAATATACTACTGATGATGGTACTGGAACCAGCTGGAATTTCCAGATGAACAAATACATCATAAATTCCTGGGAATATGACCGTCCTGAAATAAAATGTGCAATACCTTACGACAGAAATTTAGCTCTACCTACAAGAAGATGGACCCTTTGTGGGAGCGCTTGTTACTTTCCTTCTGGCGACCCCGCTCGAGACGAGAAGTTGGGCTTTCGAAACATCTTAAGGCTTTAAGAAGAGATTTCAGGCTAAATTTCACACCACGATGAGAGGTATTACATTAGTGACATTAAAAATCGTTCCATACCTTCACGGATGCAAGTATTGCCCATTCTCCCCAACTCGCCCATACTTCCCCCTCCACAAAAAATACCAAACTTCACACTCGTAAAACCCTGTAGAAGATTCTCCTCAACAATACTCGTCAGGAACGGAGCCTCATCCTTTCACAGGATTATTCTACACATTCAACGCGGTTGACAGGGAGTAACCAACACGCGCTTGAATAGGAGCATACTGCAGACGTATGTTCAGATATGAGACTGATAAAACTATATTCATTCATTTATTTGTTTATTTACTTATATGAGACAGCTCATATTAAATTTGTGTTTATTTTTGTACTCGAACTGTTCGCTAATAAACAATAAATATACCTGAATAAGAAGCATAAATCCATTTAATCTGCATTTCAGTTAATGGACCTTTACTCGGTAATGGATCAATGTGGTGAAACGATGACCTGTGAATTCTCGCACTTAATTGAAGTTGCTTCTAACTGGGTGCGAAATAGACGGCGTCGTACCAACAGTCGCCGTTCCCAGCCATAGTTTCAATTTGTTCTCTCTGTATCTTTCCGTAGCGTACAAAATTCTTCATGGATTTGAGAATGATGGATAAAGTTAATTCATCATACGCCTGAACCCCATGGAGTCGCATGAAACTTCAGCAACCAACAAATGAAGGTGGGGGGTGAGTAGACTGAACTTAGGCTGGACCTGCATTGTGAAAAGAATAGGTTGGAGTAGTTGTAAAATATTTGGTACTTTTATGATAGTATGGCGAGCTCAGGGGAGCAGTAGAATAACACAAATTGCGCCGTTCGTGATTGGTTCACTGCGCGGTGGCTGGTCGCAGTGAACCAATCATAAATGCTTGCGAGTTCCGGCGGCCTGAGCGGACTCCCACATTTGTACGCATGTCCTTTAACCGTCTATTAGTGTTGGTGTAGATCACCGACTTAAGTAGTGTTGTCGGGGGAGGGGGTATTTTCAGTGAGACACTTTTGAAGGCAATGTGAAAATTCTTATGAGCCGGCAAACAACGATTAATTCCAAGCCGGGGGGGGGGGGGGGGCGGGGGAAGATATGTATTTTTCGCGGTAAAGGCACAGGAGAGAAGTAGGACGCAATAATCACTAAAAGCTTTTTGTCGGACAAGACTTACAGTACACTCGGTCACGAGGTAGTGCCGTGGAGATCAATGCTTTTTAATGCGTGGTGAATTTGGATGCATGGTGGATTGCACGACTTTGAAGGAGTCATCGATATCTCATTCGTTGCATATTTCATATATTGTACTTTTAGTTATCCAATTATCAGTTGGAGTGTGAGCAACTGCGAGAAGCACTGGAAGAAGAGCAGGATACCAAGACAGAATTACAGCGCCTGATAAGGTTCTTTAATTTTTGCTTTACCCAAAAGTCATCACGGCGTCGTCCAGCTGTGCTGCTTCTACAGTAAAAAAGCCGCTGTCGCTTTCGGTCGGCCTTTCCTTATCACCTAGCCAGGCCATCCAGGACCCCAAGTGCACTTAACTACTTCATCATCAACTGACGTGACAGAGTACAACAAAGACCCGCGGTGAACATAGATAATTTGTCTATAGGATACAGGACATCATATCGAGGATGAGAGATCTTAACGAAGTAGAGATTATAACGGTATCGGTTGGCTCCCGATGTTAGCGGGTCCTTGAGGTCGTCCTTTTCTTCACTGGAGCGTGTGTTTTCGGTCCTTTTACTGGCTTCCTTCCGGCGTTCCATTCCCGTTGTATCTCCACCAAATGAAAGACGGAGCGAAGTAATGTTTGCATAAAATTCTTAAATAGAAAAATAGATAAAATGAGCTATGTACACAGTTGTGTGTCGCCTCTTCACACTACTGCGGCACCTCTATGCGTATTGGCAGTGAAAATACGCCCTCTTAATCAAATATAAATTCAGCAAAGCGAATGCTGAAACTCAGCAGTGGCGTGCACGATTTGAAGGCGAAGGTATGAGCAGAGCTGAAGAGCTAGAAGAAGCTAGACGGAAATTAGCTAATAAGGTAAGGCAGTTAGTGGTGATCTTCTTATGTGTCAGAATGGAACAACAAACGTTGGGCAGTATTTTCAATTCCACTCAGGTGCAAGAAGTTCAAGAGCAGTTGGAAAGCGCAAATCAGAAGATTAGTTCGTTGGAAAAGACCAGACAGAGGCTCGTTCATGAATTAGAGGATGCACAGGTTGATGCGGATCGAGTAAGTTTGAAGTAAAGTGATTACCGCTCTTATAATTCGGTCGCCAGACAGTAGTATGGTTTCAGAGAAGTAGAGAGAGAGGACAAAAGAGGGGTTTATGCAGTGTGCGGCTTCAACTCGATGTGAAACCTGCCGCCTAACTGCTCACCTATAGGATTTGTAGTGTTAGTGGAAGGAATCGTCCGGTGGAAGCACTGACCACATGCACTGCATTGCGCGGCGAACCTTTTTTGAGTGATGTGTAACAGCCTATCGTACCATGAGTTGTTTTCGAGGAGTGCCTCATTCCTAAGTATTGTGTCGCTTCTCATCCGTCTTTCCAACTTTATCCCTGAGTAACATAAAGCGTAATGACCTTGCAGACATTTTGCAGCTCGTCAGCAGTCGGCATGAACAGCAGTACATATCGATCAACGTTTATTAATTCTTCGACGTGCAAATCACACCATCGCGCAATCGTAAAATGCATGTGTTGTCAGGCGTTCTTTCCGGAAGTGAGTGATAACAGTCTAGCGTTGCGGAGGGAGGATAGCACGCTTAAGTGAGAGTGCGCACGACGGCACATGCAATTTTGCGATCGCCGCGGCACAACCGTAGCCTGAGCGGCAATCCGCGTTATCACGACCATGTCATTCGCACATACGCTCACATACGCTGGCTCCCGCTACAGGACATTCCCTTGACATTTCCCCTACCTGATGCACCACGCGCGGCGCTTTCTGAGATTAACGGGCGTGGAATTTCTAGCCTTCACCCATCTCCTATTTTTCAGCAAATTTTTTCTGTGTTCGAAAATTGTGTGAAAACAATTTTGTGTTCATGCTTACGTCACTCCTATTGTGTAAGTACTCATGCCGCAGTGGATAAGGAGTTTTGACAAGTAGCTCTTCAGCAGCAACACATATTGCTCGGAAGCAGTAGTTCGGTGCGACGCGGTGCTTTAAAAGCTACGCATACATTGTGCTTGGCATGATTGTAGAGAATATATCAATTTTTTAGGCGAATGCGGTTGCAAGCTCATTAGAGAAGAAACAGAAAGGCTTCGATAAAATTATCGAGGAATGGCGAAGAAAGTGCGAGGCACTCGTTCAAGAGGTGGAAGCCAGTCAACGTGATACCCGTGCTGCTGCTACAGAATCGATGCGGTTGCGTAATCAGCTCGAAGAGGCTTCTGAACAGGTCACTCATATGATTTGATTACTTCAGTGTTCTAAGTCTGAACAGTGCTTCATGAAACCCTCATCCGTAGTTATAGTTAAACAATGCTGAGTATTTAGGTTGAGGCTATCCGGCGTGAAAACAAGTCGCTTGCGCAAGAACTAAAAGACATCACTGATCAGCTTGGTGAAGGTGGTAAGAGCGTGCACGATCTACAAAAGGCCAGAAGACGTCTGGAACTTGAGAAAGAAGAACTGCAGGTATGAACACTTCGAATAAAACAGATCCCGGAGATTTATCCAAGCTCGGCAGACTCACACTTCGGTAAGCTCCTATACTTAAAGACACCGGATGTGGGTAATTTTGGCTCACGGTAGAACAGACGTAGCGTGGACGAGTTTAAGTGGCCGCCATTGCACAAACTCTCCAATTTGACGCCTTGGCATGGTGCCAAAAGGAGATGTTTCTATTATAAATTTGTTCTTTTACTTTTTACTTTGTTCTTTCTAATATTGTTTCTGATGTACTTATATGAATGCTAATGTAGTTGGGAATGGCCACTCCACTGCGCTAGGAGTCAGGTGTTACAACTAACGTTGACCCGCGGCCCGTCTCCCACAGCGGATAACTCGGAAATCAGTGTGTTGGATGCGAATGGGATGCGAATACACACCGCAGCGTCACGCTTTCGAATCCGGGTTTTTTCGCTGATGATCGCTTCTTACCTTGAGTGTTCGTTACAAAATGCTCATTTTTTTGCATCTTCTTCTTGTTTCGGTCTCCTTCCGGTTCCTTTAAAGGCTTCACAGAGAGAGGAGACTGTTCAGAAATAGAGCAATCATTTGTCTTGAGTGGCAATATCAGAGTATTTATAAATCTTCCAATGAGTAATTTTTTGTCGCCGACTATCGATCGAAAAATGTGATTTTAGCAAGCACTGGATGAATCAGAAGCTGCACTAGAAGCAGAGGAATCAAAAGTCCTTCGAGCGCAGGTGGAAGTGTCGCAGATAAGATCAGAAATTGAAAAACGACTTCAGGAGAAAGTTCGTTCTAGTTTCCTTCTTCATCTTCATTAATAGCCTTTGAAATGGTTATAACTACTATAAAATATGTTTGTCCAATCACTACGTTGCGCACCTTAATTAAAAAATGCAATATGGCCTACAGAAGACTTGTTTTTTTTTTTTTTGCGGAGAGGGGTCAGACGATGTGCATGTCGAATTTTTGATTCTCCCAGACCTATGTATCTGGTGCTAATGCGCACACCTCGGCTGAACGAAAAGCCTTGTTAATTTGGGCGTGTTCCGGAACATCATCCTTGGACCATGCGGCTCTTCCATTGCTTTTAACAGTAGTTCACTTTTCAAATTTCGTCCGCGACAAGGATACAGCCATAAAACACACGATTGAACTGTGAATGATATGTTTGTAATTTACACTTTGAAGATGCATGTTGACAAGACATGATTGAAAAAATGATGACGCAGATTGAAAATGACGGATTATTGAAACACACAGATGAATCTGTCTGCTCTATTTTTTATTTCATTCCCATGTTACTTCTTTCTAGGAGGAGGAATTCGAGAACACTCGCAAAAATCATCATCGAGCATTAGAAAGCATGCAGGCATCTCTTGAAAGCGAATCACGTGGCCGTGCGGAGCTGCTGAGAATGAAGAAGAAGTTGGAAAGTGACATAAATGTTAGTGAACGACGTTGCCATCATACAAATATGGGTGAACAGTGATGCATCACTGTCTGACTTGCAGTGGGAACAGATTCAAGGGGGGGGGGGGCAACGATATCTTATCCTCGACAATTCAGAATACAGCTGAATGACGGAAGCCTAGCATGTTCCGAAGAATCACCAACCGTGAGAAAAGGAGGGTACACGTTGAACACGTGCGGGGTTAATTCCTCATACAGAAGTTGTAATGGGAAATGGGCCGAAGTTAGGAAAAACAACAAGCAGAATCTTTCGAGCTTTTTGCCGCTTATTGCTTCGCATTCTTCTATCATTTCACCTTGCTCAAACACTCACGTTTATAGGAACTGGAAATCGCTCTTGATCATTCTAATAAGGCGAATGCGGACGCGCAGAAGAATCTGAAAAGATATCAGGATACCACTCGGGAACTTCAGGTGCGTAAAACGTCGGGAATTGATGGCTGTGAACGAATATGAAAGACGAGAACTTTAAGATGCAAGTCGAGGAAGAACAACGACTCAAAGAAGAGGCACGTGAGCAGGTTATGGTCGCCGAACGACGGGCTCAAATCACCCAGCAAGAAAAAGACGATCTGGTTGTAGCGTATGAGCAGGTACGCACCTTATAAAGATCCCTTTCGGGACTGATGAGCACAGATTCAGGGAAAATGGGAAAATATTACCTAATATGAAAACCGTGTTGTTCAGTAGTATGAATGTGAAGAACTGAATATGAAAGCCGAGGTGTTTAGTAGTATGAAGGTGAAGAAAAACGGAATGAAACGGTCAGCAACTAGAGAAATGAGACACTCTTTCCGCCCTTGATTCTCAAGAGGGGCGAGCTGGGATAAAAATGTCAGCAACCGTTGGAAGAGCCCCTCCTCCAGAGCTTCAAGTGCTCTCATTACACTTATTACCTTATCACTTCTCTCAACCTCCGCCTACGGGCACGTGCAAGGCGGAGATCAAACTAATTCTTTGTTTCTTCCTCTTGAATCCTTAAAACACGATTTTTCACTAATAGTTAACCACTGTTTATAGTTTTACTGGTTCTAGCCAGTTATAGCTCTCCCATAAACACATACCCTTTTCTCTCGCTTCCTGGTTTCATGTATGTAGCGACCGACTGGAGCGCTCACCGTGTCAGGACTGTCAGCTTGCGGCTTGTACTTCGGGGACACATTGGCTTGAAAAAACGCGTATTGTCGTTCTGTTGCTCTTTTCAGAGTCTGGACACTGTATTGGGCAGAGTTCCGGTGAGAAGGAGCACGCTTGGATTCGGTAAGAGCCGTCATCTGCTTTGCATTGCTCGACCTATCGTTGCGTGGTTCGCCTCGGCTCGAATCAACAACCAGTTGGGCTATCGCACAGTGCTGCGCGAATAACACAATAGACCTACAGTCCATTTCGGAGCGCCGACGTGTACCGAACTCTCTCCCCCCGCCACACACTCTCACTCTCGCCACTCACCCAAGCCCTGCCACGCGATGGACTGTACCTCAAACTTGGGTAACTAAACCACAGGGCGGACACACAGACAAACGGACAAACCAAACTCCTGGTTTATATATAAGGTATGAAGGTATGATGACAGAAGGGTCCTATTTCTTGGGTTCTGACCATTGCATTCTATTTTCTTCACCTTCGTACAATCGAACATGCCGACATTCATATTCAACAATTTTTCATATTTTCATCCCCATATGTCATATACCATTATTCACACTGTGAATGTTTTCTTCGAGTTGGAAGTATAAAGTAAGTTTTCAGGCAGAACGATGTCGTCGTCAAGCTGAGTTTGAATGTGCAGACTGCAAAGAGACAGCAAACGCTTTATCGAACACAAACGCTTCATTAAGCGCACAAAAAAGGAAGCTGGAGGGTGAAGTGCAGGTGAAAACCAATGGAAATTCCTAATCACTTGCCACCAGTCAAGGGTTTCCAGCGCTATTAACGGTTTTGGAAGGGGTTTAATCACAACATGGCCGTGCATGGTGCATGGTGTGCTGGGTGCATCAGACATCGCGATTTTGTGATTCTACGAGCCTCTATTCGCATGCGAAGTCGCAGCATCGCTTAACCATAGTCTGGCACAGAAATCACAGGACTACTAAAAAAACTGAAGCGGGAAAAATTGGAGTAGGTGTTATCACTATGAGGGGAACATCGTAGTATAAAAAGTTGCAAAACTGGAAGATGTCTAGGGCTTAGTCTGATCACTCAAAGATATATTCCGCCTCTGCCTTAGTGGGTGAGCGAAGGGATTCCTGTTCCCCTCTAGACTTGGGTAGCAATAGCGTTCATATTGGAATGTCTTCTCTGCCCTCCCCCCGCCACCTCATTTGATTGCACCTCGGAATAGGCATCAGCGCATGAGTGTCTTCACTTCAAATTCCCTGCTTATGGTAACGCTATCGTCTCAGCAGAAGCAGCTTTCCCGCAATTATCCAAAGATAGCTGTTGATCTAAAAATTCTTACTTACGAAATTTTCGATTATTGATAGAAAACATATCGATAGAATATGTAAAATGTCTTAACAAATTAACCCTAGCATGTCTCACGTCTTGTAGTAACTGTATTTTGTATCTACATGGTTCTCAGGGATCCATACGCCTTTGCTTTACTAAGCTGTAAATTTATTTCAGCAACTGCACTCCGAAATGGAGGAGGCTCTTAGTGAGCTAAGGAACGCCGATGATCGCGCACGGAAGGTATGTCAAGTGCTGTTCTTGTTTTATTGAATAATCAATTACACTTGCGCATGCAGTCCTCTGACACCAGATCGCCTGGTCCATCTACGTAAACACACCATACAGTCAGTGACATAACCCATAACCCACAAGTGATAATTAAAAGCGCAGTGCGTTGCATGAAAAGTCATTTTTCCTTTTCATGTGTGCGCTTTGATGTATACCTTTACTCAGGGGAATTTTTTCTCCAAGATTATATACGAAGTAAAATATTCCTTCCTAGAAGCCTGGCGGCGGTTTTCTGTTTTCCGAGTAACGTCGAATCGACTCTTCTTACTGGCACAAGTCTCAAAAGTGTAGGCTGCGCGCTCTTGTTGTGTACAGTGTCGTGACCTGCTTAGCTCCTTATCATGTACGTATAATGAAATTTTCATATGGACGTTTTGACCGCCTTGTCAAATTAAATAGTTGTCTTCATGGTGAATCTTGCGCTAGCAAGCAACACCGAGTGCCTTTACCTTTTATTTTATTAGGTTGACGGAAAGTTTCCCGCCAAGTGTTTGATCGCACCATATTAGCCTTGCATGTATGTTTATGACTTATCGTGGGGTGTGCATGAAGCACGCAAGAGACTCTTTCACATCACCACCTCACACTCACCCAGCTTGCATTTGGATTCCAAAATGCCGGCCACGTTTCAACCCAATAGGATGCACCTAAGGCACTGTCTTCTTTTCCTATCTTTCTGGCTCAAATGCAAAGGAAGCCCAAGCCAAGATAGTGGATACATATGGCGCTGACGCTATCTCTTACGACACGTGCAAGACCTGGATGGCCAAGTTCAAGAGAGGAGATTTTTCTCTCCAAGATGCTCCAAGGTCCGGCCGGCCGATAGAGTTAGACTCGAAGTTGCTGCAATCCACCGTGAAAGAGGATCCGTACGCCACTACAAGGGAATTGCAGCGATGCTCGGCCATGCCCAATCAACTGTTGAATCTGGGCTGGAGAAGATTGGTAAACTCGCAAAGCTTGGCCGTTGGATTCCTCACCAACTCACTGACTACGACATCATGAGGAGGGACACTTGCACCTCACTCCTCACTCTTCAGAACAAGTACAAGTTTCTCGATACGCTAATCACTGGAGATGAGAAGTGGGTTCTCTACAAAAACTCTGTGAGGAAACGGCGGTGGGTCAACAAGGGAGAAGAGCCACAGCCCGTCCCAAAGCCCGACATCC
The DNA here is from genome assembly GCA_963978905.1 of Trichostrongylus colubriformis. Taxonomy (NCBI): domain Eukaryota; kingdom Metazoa; phylum Nematoda; class Chromadorea; order Rhabditida; family Trichostrongylidae; genus Trichostrongylus; species Trichostrongylus colubriformis. The sequence goes on along the minus strand of OZ022258.1, from coordinate 20,642,632 downwards.
ACCCCAAGAAAGTGCTCCTAGGTCAGACGCGGCATCGAGCACTGGGAGCTGCTTGAGAAGGGACAGACCATCAACGCCACTACCTACGTCACCCAGCTGAAGAAGCTCAAAGTCCACATTCATCGGACACGCGGACGCGAAGCCGACATCAGCTTCCACCACGACAACGCTCGACCACACACTGCGAAGGCAACCCAAGCCGAGCTGGAGAAGTTCGGCTGGCTTGTCGTCCCTCAGCCTCCTTAAAGCCCTGACCTTGCACCTTCTGACTGCTGGCTCTTTAGCCACCTCCATCGCTTCCTGAACGGGAAACAGTTTGAGAATGAAGATGACATCAGGGAAGCAATCGAAGGTTTTTTCAAGTCCCAGCCCCCGTCCTTTTGGGAGGAAGGAATCGACAAGCTGTCAGAACGTTGGCGACAAGTTGTAGACTCTGACGTTGCATACCCCTGATTTTCAAGTTATTAATTTTTGAAATATTTTTGAAAATTCAATGGCGGGAAACTTTCCGGTCAACCTATTATAAGAGTTTGGAAGGGAACGTAAAAAAAAAGAAAAGATATTATGAGGAAGGAGGTTTGAAGTACGAAGAATGAGTGTCTATGATAAATCTTGGATGAATAGGATGACCCAGAATAAGTCAAAAGGATGAAGTTTTCGGCGTTATTCGATGCTTGCTGGGATGCACCGCGCTTCATATGTAGTTCCATTGAGAACCGTGGGCAGGTGAATGCATTTTGGTCGATACAGTGACTTTTGAGTAGCCCATGTACAGAGCTTTTATACTTTCAGACGGGTCTGATAGCAGTCCATGTAATCCGGAAGCATGGAAGACTTGGTCGGCCTAGGCCGGTCTTGATGTAGTATTTCATCCTTGCACCGCATGTGTGGGAATGCGCGCCTCCTGCTACTACACCACCACCGCCCGAACATTCAAAATACGAAGATATGCTTACAGAGTGCTGCTGAAGCAGGACGTCTCAGCGATCAGTTGCAAGCTGAACATGAACAAGTACAAAATCTTGATAGAGCAAGGAAAGCTTTAGAATCTCAAGTGAAGGTAAGTTCCACATCTTCATCAGAGTTTTGACCTCTGTGTCCTTATTAGCTTAATAAGCAAAAAATAAAGCAGTTGCGCGAATGCTACATACATACTTGTCCCCATTGCCGAGTTCTACGGGAGGGGAGAGGGATTGGGGGTACTCCACACACATTCATATTACGTTATCTTCATGGTGCATCTTGCGCTAGCAAGCAACACGGAGTGATTAGGTGTATGAAGAATAAATGGCCGGACCACTTTTTTCAAAACGCCATAACTTCGCTCAGACACAACTTTATCCGTCAAAATAAAATTCATTCGAATCTACACAACCTTGCCAACGATTCTTTGAAAAAAAATATGTCATGATGATCAGATACTGGATTGCGAAAATTAATAAAGTCAACGAAGACATTTTCAAAATGCATAGTGTCGGCGGATTTTTTCTGACGCAGGTTTGTATCGAGAACCCGGAAAAAGTGGTAATCCGTCGGGGTTAGGTCTGGAAAATAAGGGGGATGAGTTCTGCGTTGTTTAGCGCACCCAGAAAAAACTGATGCAGTTAGGCATCGAGACTCCCTCATTCCCCAGACCTATCCCCAACGGATGACCATTTTTTCCGGGTTCTCGATGCAAACCTGCGTTAGAAGAAATTCGCCGATATTATGCATGGTAAAAATGCCATTGTTGACTTTATTAATTCTCGTAATCTAGAATTCGATCATTATGGCATATTTTCTATACCAGATCGTTGACAGAATTGTGTAGATCCGAATGGTTTTTATTTCGACAAATAAAGTTGTGTCTGAGCGAAGTTATGGCCCCTTATGTTTTGGCCATTTATTCTGCATACACCTAATAGTAGCGGCTTCTCTGGTCTCTGGGAATTCACAAGGGTTAAATGCCACTGTTCATTTCATCAAGTGCTTTCGGATCACGCTAAGACTGTCAAGGAGACGAGGTGTACATCCTTGTCGCGTTCGCTGCATCATCTGTGTGCAGCTGACAACAGCTGAAAGTCGGACTTAGACTACCTGATTGGTTACTTCCGCGGGCAAAATGGAATCACTACACATATGTAGTTGATTAAACTACTGGACTCCAAGTAAACCCACTGAGTAGACCTTTCGTACGTCACTCTCCGATGTACAACAATAGTATCAATAATAATTCAGGATATGCAAGCACGTCTTGAGGAGGCCGAAGCGCAATCAATGAAGGGTGGAAAGAGAGCACTCGCCAAACTGGATGCAAAGTACGATTAATTGATCGTGTTTTGGATTTTTGTTCGACATTATTTCCTCTATTGAGTGAAAATATAACGATTAGGAGAAATGGCAATGATTTTAATGTAAAGACGGCTCCAAGGTTTCGCTGTAACGCGATCCATTAGGTTTACTCATTTTTTTATTTTTGCTTTTTCTAAAACACTGGGTCCACTCAGATTCTTTTTTTCTATTTTTTGGTTTTTTTTTTTCGCGCACTGCGTCTACTCAGGCTATAGTAGATTCGAAGAACAAGTTCCTTGTAAATTTTTTGAAGTTGCACTATCCACAAAACCTTGCAAATTTAAGATGTCGTGAATTGGAGTCGGAATTGGAAGCGGAAAGTCGTAGACATGCAGAAGCCTTAAAAAATCTCCGGAACAAGGACAGACGGTGCAGGGAGCTTCAATTCCAGGTCAGAACTGCGACTTTGTATAAATCGTAGTCACACGTCGCGGTTGGAGACGGAGAATTTGACAGTTCGCATAATTTTCTGCGCCCATTATGCGGCTGCGACCGCTGCGGACAGAGGGGCGTGCACCCGTGGTTCGCAGCGGTCGCAGCCGCTTTCGCTCTGACTTACTTTGAAGCTTGGCCTCCCCCTACCCCTTCTCCACGTCCGCCACATTAAGGAGCTGTATCTAAACCAAATTTTTACTTTTTCCTCTGAACCTGCATGCGGCCATAAACGAAGGAAAATAGCATAATATGTATGTGGGCAACAGAGAAACTAATTTTTCCGTGCACGATTCCTTCAAAGGCAGCATAAGAGGCAATGTGGTTATTGAGAAATTCTTAAAAGAAGTCACTTACATGGGAATTACGGATCTAAGAAGCCTGTTCATGATGAAATGAACTTAGAAAAGCCCGCCCCCGAACTGTAGAGACGGCGTAACGGTTAACAGCTGACGCCTTTGAATGACTGACCCAACCTCCAGGCAACGTTTTCCTGAATGGTTACGGTGGGAGTGACTGAGGAGATGTGGCAGGGCTAAAGGTATCGCGGCGCGCTTTCTCAGCTTGAGCTCGAAGCTTACTCCAGAATAGGTGCTAACGTACTTCTGAACACCCTTTCATAATTACGGCTTGGGAACATGCTAATGGAAAACTCGTCTGGATCATCCGCCTCTCGACAGAAAAGTCGTCCGCGTCGAGAATACACGGTAGAGAGGGGCTTCTAATTCCCGAGTCTTTGAGCACTTTCCTCCATTTTTTTTCACCGTCGTATTACCAAGAACCTCGACTTTCACATCCACTACATTTTTCACTATTCATCCAAATTTCCCCAATCGCTGCCTATAACATATGTGGATATGCGTCCTTATTTAGAACTTAACATAGTCTAACGGCCGATACCTTTATTGCTTCTAGTAGCGCATTCGAAAGTGGTTCACCGTGTTGGTGTTTCAAATCTAGTCGCATCTTGATCATTCATGTAGATCGAATATCAAAAGTACCAATTAGGCTATTGCACAGTACTGCGCAAATAACACAATAGAATTATGTAATAGGGAACAATCGACACTGAACAACCAATATTGGAGGAGTCCATATCGCATGTCCAACATTGTGATAAGCGCAGTACTGAGCGCCAGCCTAACTGGTTTCCCTACAAATACCTACCATTATTCGGAATTCCACATAATTTAGTGGTAAAATATACCGTTGCTACTGAAATCGGAGTACAAGGTATATTCATTTGCTAGTGGATATCGATAATCTGATCATTTACCATATCACATATCACATCGCTGAAGAATGCCACCACTTTTCGAAGGTCCAGATGATATAGTGGTCGGTACCCCGTGTTGCAATGATATCGACGATCAGTGTGAATGGATCACGAATGAAATGTGTTATTTCACTAATCATTTGTCATATTAGCTGAAGTGGTCACTATTGGGGGATTTGAAGGGTAGGAATTGATAGTTGTGTTCGACTGCATCGATTTGTCCATTTGCTTAGCATTTAATTCCTACCTAATGGGTATATCCATATGCCAATTATCGTTGCTTATCGTTTCTGTAAACATGTGTCACTATTAGGAATTTTACACAGTCTAGCGATCGACACCCAATATTGTTGCTGGTACCGCGTGAGAGAATGAATCTCTCCTTATCACAAATCAAGGTCGTATATTGATCATTCATGTAGAACGCAGTATCAAAAGACGCGCACCATCATTCGAAGCTAGGAAATTTAGCGGTCGATACATCGGCAACTGATATCGGAACATACGCAGAGCATGTTCACCAATTCGCACTGAGCATCAGACACTTACTATAGCGGTCAGATAGCATTAGTAAGCGGTGTACCGGATTTTCCAATTCTCCCCAACGGCTCTTATCAGCTGTCGTGTGAGCCGTTATCAGTTTCGATAAGTCATCACTAAGGTCCCCGCACCCCACAATCCTTTTCACCGTCTTCCGGAAAAAGCGAAACGGACTCGGTGACAGTCGTCCGACGCTCCTTAGGACTTGGCGACATTTGCCCTTTGACGCTTTTTTCGAATTTTATCAACCATTATCAATTTGGATCACTCACCATTAATGTCCTCGTTTAATTTCTCAAGATACCATTGAGGGTTACAGTTCCAGGATCTACGTAAGAGGCGTAACAAATTTAATGACATTTGCCTTTTGACGCTATCGAATCTTATCAACTGTTTTCAATTTGGATCACGAAATATTAGTGTGCCCGTCCCACCCCTAAAAACATCTATGAGTGTCGGCAGTCTAGGATCGACTCGTAAGGTGAAACGAATTTGACGGCATTCGCCCTTTGACGCTTTTATCGAATTTTATCAACCATTATCAATTTGGATCACTCACCATTAATGTCCTCGTTTAATTCCTCAAGATACCATTGAGGGTTACAGTTCCAGGATCTACGTAAGAGGCGTAACAAATTTAATGACATTTGCCTTTTGACGCTATCGAATCTTATCAACTGTTTTCAGTTTGGATCACGAAATATTAGTGTGCCCGTCCCACCCCTAAAAACATCTATGAGTGTCGGCAGTCTAGGATCGACTCGTAAGGTGAAACGAATTTGACGACATTCGCCCTTTGACGCTCCTTATCGAGTCTTCCTTATCAACCGTTATCAAATTGGATCACATACCATTGATGTGCCCAACCAAACCCTCAGAACACCTATGAGTGTCGGCACTCTAGGATCGACCCGAAAGGTGAAGGCAATTTGACGACATTCGCCTTCCAAGGCTCCTTATCAGCCCTTATCAGCTGCTATCACCTTTAGTCCACCACCACTATGGTTCCCTTACCATCCCCTATATCACTTGTAAAATTTAGGGTCTCAGCTTTGCTGCGACGTGAGATATGGACACCCAAAAAACACACACACCAACAGACACACTTAGCCGATTATATACAGGGGGTGCCAAAAAAAGTAATTTTGTCTCCTCTACTTTCACCCCGTTTTGGTCGAACTACAGCAAATTCTGTTGAGGTATTAACATCCCCAGATTCAAGAGCAGACCTCACTCTATCACTATACTCCATGGCAGCCTTCTGCATGAGCAGGAACGGGAGCAAGGAATGAGTGAACAAAATGTGTCACCTCAACTGGGCAAATTTCGTCGCCCTCGTTCACAACCTTGCTAAGGTCCGTTCACTCTGGGTACCTAAGGGGATTCATACTGGGTGGTGCTCTTGAAGATCCCGTTTTTTTCGGGTTTCCAGCGCCCTTCGTTTCCAAGAGGCAAAAGGTGCCCTTACCACTGAAACCGCTCTGGAGGCGGATTTGGGCATGAAAATGATACCTCGTATCATAACAGCCTTGTCTAAGCGGCAGGGGTTCTGTGACTTCCATGAACCAGAGGGCCAATCCTTAGAAAGCTTCCCACAAAAGATCTACCATGGAATACGGCTTCACTGTTTTAAGGGAACCTTGATACCTTGGGTGCTCCGATGCCCGACTGCGCCGCTTGAAGGTTCCATGTTTCAATGAAAATGAAAGTAGTGAGTCTCAACTTGTTCCTGCTTTTAGAGGAACATTTCGGGAATATTTTGCCCCAATAACTTCTCGTTTCCCTATGTTTTGTATAATTGGGAGATGTGAGCCGTGGCAAAATTACTTTTTTTTTTGGCACCCTCTGTATAGTAGGATGACGGCAACATTCAGAAGACCAGACCGTTTAGCGGTCGACACATCACTGCAATTGTTATCAGAAAAAAATGTGCTCACCCTGTGGCAGCAACAGGCATCAGTCACTTCAACTACAATGGCAGTATTGAGAACTATGCTGTGTACCGGATTTCATTCTATCTACTTGCTATTGCTTCTTGATAGCCCCTTTTTATTTTTTAGTTACAATCAGGCACCATTGAAGGCAGCATTGGGGGAAAGTCGGACGAAAAGTAAAAGAAGTAGTGAATGTGAAAGGCGAGATGCCTAGTCACAGAACAGTGAAGAAACAACGGATGGAATTGTCCAAAACCCGAGAAATAGGACACCCTTTCCCTGTTGATTCTCGACGCGGACGACCTTTCCGTCAAGAGGCGGATACTCCGAACGAAATTTTCACTTGCATGCTGCCAATTAAACACAAGGGAATGTTTGGAAATACGACAGCATCTATTTTTTGGAGTGAGCTTCAAGGTAAAACTGCGAAAGCGCGCCGCAAAACCTGCCGCATCTCCTTGGCCGCTCCCACCCCAGTCAATCAGGAATTACGTCATCGGGAGGCGGGATCGACAAATTAAAGAGGCGGGACAGATAGGCGATCGCGACTTTTTGCGACGTTTCTACAGCTCGGAGGAGCGCTTTTTCACCGGGATTTCGCCACAGATAGCCTTCTTAGGCCCAGGAGTACCCTGTGAGTGACTTTCTGTAGGGATTTTTCCATCACCACATTACATCTAATGCTGTCTTTAAAGTCCCCTTATCACCCTCTGCAATATCAATGTGTGTCAACACTCCAGTGTCACTCGGAAAAGCGATGCCGACTCCAGCCCTCTAACGCTGTTTATCAAATCCTATTGAATATTATCAATTTGTATATGCCGACTCCAGCCCTCTAACGCTGTTTATCAAATCCTATTGAATATTATCAATTTGTATATGCGCTATTGATATGTTCTCCAATTCCATAAAACACCTATGGTCCATCCTATAAACGAGAAGGATTTGATGACTCCATCTTTTGATGCAACTGACCAGCCCCTATTTAATGTCATAACTTTGGCTCCCTCACTGCTGATTTCCTTTCTCACCTCCTATGTATATCATTTGTAAATTTAAGGTCCCATTATCGGTGTGACTCGAGATATGAAGTCCGTGACAGACAGACGTCACACACAGGCACACACGCACATATTATGCGATCATATATAGTGGGAATTCCAGGTCGATGAGGATAAGAAGTCATCAGAACGCATGTACGACCTCATCGAGAAGCTGCAACAGAAAATCAAGACCTATAAACGCCAAGTTGAGGATGCGGTACGGGAGCATCTATAACTTATGTCCTATTCACCATAGATCACTACTATGTATTGATGTCACGTTTAGGAAGGCCTAGCGGCGCAAAATCTGGCTAAGTATAAGCAACTCCAGCATGCCCTTGAAGATGCCGAAGAACGAGCAGATGCGGCTGAAAATGCGTTGGCTAAAATGAGACTGAAGAATCGTAGTGGATCATATAGGACGCTGTCGCACTCGGTAAGCATGAATTTCATTCAGAAAACTACATCGAATAGGAGATTGAATGAATGTGAAGGAAGGGTAGCAGCCAAACTAGCCTGACCATAGATGGAAATGGCCAAGTTGGCTCACTAGACGGTTTTGACCGAAGAACGCGATGTATCACTCGTTCATCGTGTCTATAGTAACGCATCCTGTTTTTGAAATTTTTTGAGATTCCCATCGTTCCACGGCTTCGTGATTCTCACTTTCTTCCCCTTGTCGCGCTATTTTACACGCAGATTAAGTGTAGTGCATTAAATTTCACCCGAGAAATCGGTTGTCGAAGCGGCGAACTATGCGTTGACTTTTTAGATGTGGCGGGTAAGGTCGCAAATACGCAGTATTCATTTCTAGATGCACTACCAGTTATACATAGTGGTCAGCATCTAACCAATTGCTTCAGTAAACAACCCAGCACCCAGCAAAATTAAAGCGTGTGAAGGTCATTAATTGGAACAGGAAGGATACGAGCAGTTTGAATGCCCGGCACAGTGCGCGGCGATTAGGGTTGAGTGGACGTCCCGTACATTAGCGTATCAGAGAGAATCATCGTAAGTTTTTGCTTGAAGACAGTGTGAGGGAAAATGTGGGTGATAAGGAACCCCTTAAAAAAACTAGGGGTCTAGAAAGCCTATCTGCGGCGAAATTTCCACGAAAAAAGCACACCTGAGGAAGGCAGCGTTTTTGGCTTCAGCCGCCTTTCTTGGCTCGATCCGCCTCCTACGGTCGACTTTGCTGAGGAGTGACTGAGGTGTAGAGGGGTGGGGGTAATTACGCCAAAAATCCGCGTAGCCGCCCGCGGCGAGTCCGAGTTGGATAGTATCGTCTCAGGAAGCACATCTAAGATGGCGATCGTACCTAAACCTAAGCTGCGACAGCGCGGGCGGTCGCGTGCGCATCGTTGCTGGGGCGCGCTAAGCGGCACTGTACTGAGTGTGGGTATCTCGTAGGACGTTTTGTTTGTATCTGATATCTCGTTACAATCTGCATTACTCGTAAGTCGTTTCTCATATTGATATAGCGATAACCCGTCGTTCTATTTCACAACGTATCAAACCATTTTCGCACTCTTCCATGGGTTCTGTCTGAATTCGAACCCCGTATTTTGAACACCTCCCTTCACCCGGTGCTAATATAGTTGGTGGGGGCACTTCACTGTGCTCGGCGTCGCGTGCTTCTTTTGCCTAGGTTTTTAGCCTAAGCCTTTCTTTACGTCCCTATCCCTCTTAAAGAAGGCTTAGGTAAGTATATATACCTGAGTGCACAAACTGATGATTGTATAACGGTTCCGATTGAGCGCAACAGTGTGGGCCTCTCCTTATCTATATTAGCAGCGCTGCATCTACTTTTATGGTGCTCTAGAGACGGATGACTGATGGAAGAGTCCATTTTCATTTAGTGATTGTATATAATGAACGCAAAACTGAGTCTTCAGAGTGTTCGATTTTTCAACAAGGAAAATCGTGAAACGTAAGTTCTTCAGACTCTTGAGTCGGATATTGAGGTATCGAAAGGAATAGAAAAATCTTCCTACATCTAGATTTTTTATGGCGCATGATGTAGCAAACTACATGAGGCAGAGTATAAATGTGATTAGATCTCGGCATCTATGTAAATCACTACGGCGCCACTCCATCCCTCATTTTTCAAAAAGTTCGGCGCGCACCCAGCAACGAAGCGCACGCGACCGCCCGCGCCTTCGCACCTTAGGTTTGGATACGATCGCCATCTTAAATGTGCAGGTTTCCTGAGACGATATAATTCAACTCGGGTCACGAGAAAACGGCCAAGTGGATCTTTGGCGTAATTACCACCACCCAGGTGTAGAGTTATGAGCACGAGTATTAGTGCTGTATCGATTGAAATTACGTGGTGTTCGATGTGTCCATTTTTGTGGTGAAGACGTACACCAGTCAGTATCAGAGATCGGAATGATTAATGCATCCGCGCTCATTATGCAGCGTTCATTGTTTTGGAATTTGTGGAATTGGAATCTGCGGGAAAGGATTAGATGGGTATCGATTGGGAGGACTGCGGAATTCGCGGTATTGTGGAAAGAAGAGTAGATTCGTATCGACCGGGAGAATTGTGGATTTTGGGGTAATGAAGACACTTCCCTTTTCTCGTTTTCTCTAATACTCTCGTCTCTTCGTAGCATAAAAATCAATATACCTAATGCTTCTTCGCAAATTCCACAATTCTCATTTAAACAAAAACGCTAAATTCGCCATTCTCCCCATCGATACGTATCTTATCCCTTTTCACCATTCTGCATTTCCGCAAATTCCACGATTTCGCAAATTCCACATTTCTGCAAGTCCCACAATTCCGCACCTTCCATTCCTTTCCTTTCTCTATTCCTCTCGTCTCTTCGTAGCATGGGAATCGTTACGTATCTAATGCTGTTCCACAAATTCCGCAAAGTCCAAAACTATGAACGCTGCCTCACTCTGCAGCTCAGTCATTCCTCGTCAGTCGATCGTAGGAGGCGGACCAGCCAAGAAAGGCGGTTGGATCCAGAAAGGCATACTCCGCCACAGCTTAGGGTACTTTTCTCGTTGGGGATTTCGCCGCAGGTAGGCTTCGTAGCGCTTCAGCTTTTAAATGAATATCTCAATTATCACCCGCATTATCCCCATCACTGTCTTTGGCTTCCTCTATTGAGTAAGAAATCTGTTTGCATCTCAACCGGTGACACCTGCCATGAAGATAACCTCATTAATGGGAGGAGTACTATTCAGCAGGCCACCTATCATCTTCATAACTGTCACGATAAACTCGTACAGACCGCGCGGTAAATTCACATTGTCAGCATCAAGGCGCATGCGGGCTCACGGTGTCGCGATGCGCGTGGCAGGATAATCTAATTCGAGCGTCCTGGTCCAGATATTCTACTCACAGAGGAGCAGCGAGGCATTTCTTACCCTTGATGACTCAATTAGCGTGGCTTGTTGACCCAGTTCGAGTGCCTTCACCTACACCGCAACTCCTTCCTCATTTATGACCGCTTTATATAGTCCTCGTTCGAAATTTTGTGCAGTAGTACAAAAGAAATTGTGAGATACGAAGAAACATGAAACCATAGCGCCAGTGAATACTCCAACTAGCATAAGGCATGACACGCTTGATTGCAAATCAAATAATGTATAAGGTACTCATTCACGAGTAGGACGCAAAGAGACATTTCTCCACAGAACACATCGATCGAATTGCCGTTCAACTTCTCGCGCGCGAACGTACCAAACGTACTTTTTTATGAACCATTCACGCAAAATAGGAATTTGCAATTGAAGTACCGGCTGCTTGATTTCTATGTAAATAAGAAATCAGTTTTCAAATGCCCTAAAGAGCTGCATGTCACTTCAAGTTTTCTCCTGACTCCTTAAGTAATCGCTCAAATCCTATGAAATACTGCAACATCTATGGATTTCAGATGTCGAGCACGGCCGTGAATATGCGAAGCAGCTCTCGGGGTCGCTTATTAGACGACGGTATCGAGGAGTAATTGATCACAGAAGAGAAGACTCTACTATTCTAAACTTGAATATTTTATTGATATTCCCATAACTCAGTCGCCCTATGTTTCGGAATCTCTTCTTCCTATACAATTAGTGTATCAGCGTCACGATTTATCATATCTACTTGACAACAACCCCAAAACTTATGATGCTGAATCATGTATCACTTGATACGATCCATGTCTTTGAGCAGGAATCATGATATGAGTGTACCATGAACATTTCACTTATTCTGTTCTTCCACAAGTTTGAGAGCCGCTTTGCCCCTGCAACACTTGCCAACTCGTCAACTATTGATGCCCCGATACGTCTATTGCAGAGGTCCCTTTTGATTACCATTGTGTGACAAATAGGCAGTTCATCGCTATTTATTAGGTTGAGTCGATATGAAACAGACAAATTGACAAAATTTTATCAGCCCTTATCAGATGCTATCACCTTCGGTCCATCACCTCTGGGATACCCGTACCACCCCCGATATCATATCTAAAATCCAGGATCCCATCTTTCTTGCGACGCGAGATATGAATTTCCGTTCAAACAGACAGACACACACAAACACACCCACACGCACACCAACAACTAGCCGAAAGAATTTGAACATACATAAATCCAAGCACTCTCACCATTAATTTCCCAACAAATCTCTTTTGCACTGCTTCAATCTTCTTGATGGTTTTCATCTTATATGGGCTGAACACGGGTGTTCCATACTCCAGAATAGGACGTACGTATGGCTTATACGCTCGCAACATTGTGGACAGACTTGTAGTTGACAAGGCTTTGAATAAGTTGTACAAGGTGACTGTTGCTTTTTTTAACCAATAGCATCGCTATGAAAATCGAAATTTAGGTCACTGGGAATCAAGAAGCCTAGATCATTATTTGTTCAAGCACGCGTAGAGGGGCACTTTTCATTACATATCCATGTCAGTTATTGTGTTTTCCAAGGTGAAGGACTCTCGACTTGGTCTAAACTCCACGCTTGCAGACCATTGTGCTACCCTATTTACGATTCCTTGAAGGTCACTGCAAACACTCTCATTTCCTATGGAACGATAAAGTTTGAGGTCATCAGCAAAAGCGCAAATGCCGACGCCAGTTAGCTCAACTGATGTCATGATATCATGGAGATATATATTAAACAAGATTGTAGAAAGGACCCCGCCTTGAGGGACTCCACAAGGTACAGACCTAGGCATAGAAAACGTCGACTTAATATGGACGGAAAATTGACGCCCAGACAAAAACGCCGCAACCCTCGCAATAATGCGTGGGTGAATACCCACGACTTCCATTTTATACAACTACTTTTTGTGTGGGCGAAGGTGGTGTAATGACAGGTGGCACGCACCCCACTCTCAGGGTGCGGGGATCAAATCCCGCATCAACGCCCGCCCAGGCCAACCAGGCCTTCCATCTCTTCGGGGTCGGTAAATTGGTACCAGAATCGTCTAGGAGGATAAAAACACTGACTTGCACATGGCTACCGCAAGTCATTGTATAGGCCACATTACATTAACCAGCCATCCAGATTCTGAATGGAACTAGAATGAGCGGCGCATCCCACAGAAGGGATTGATTAACGCCAAAAACTTTATCCTAACTTTAACTTTATCCTTTACTTCTTGTGTGGAACTCTAACAAATGCTTTACAAAAATCAAGATTTATGACCCACGCCTGGCCTTCATCAAGTGCCCTTGTTCAGTCATTGAGGGATTGAATCATAGCAGTGACCGTTGATTATCTTTTCTGGAAACCGTGTTGCCTCGAGAAAATAATGTTACGGTTATATAGATCTTCCAAAATCGCCTTTTTGAGATCTTCTCAAAAAGTCTCGAAAAGATGGACGTCATGCTTATAGGCCTGCAATTTCGAGGAAGATTGTTGGGAGTTCTTGCTAAAGAACTACATATGATTTTTGTACATATTATACGTCACTTTATAAATTACTTGCGTGTAATACAAGATAGAAAAAAACCATTCAAACATACTGGTCAATTAGTAATATAAATATCAGTAGAGAACTTTGCAGCGCCAAGAAGAACGATATCAAATTATACACTGCATTCACGGATATGTTTAGTAACTTAGACCACGATTAATTATTAATAATATGCAACAACTCTTGAAATTATGTTTCAATAATTTAGGAAAGACTCTTATAGCTACTAACAGATATGCAGTATTTTATACAGATGGCAGGACCATCAGTAAAAAATGCCGATCTTATAATAGCACAGATCTAATCTATTTAGAAGATTATCTGTTAAAAATAGCTCCTGTATGTTTGCCGGTGAAGTCTTCAAACAAATCAAAGGAGTTCCGCAAGGAGGTAACTTCAGTCCTTTTGTGGCTGATCTCACTCCTGTTTTGGAGCACAGCTATTCAAAAAATAAACAATACGATAGAAATAAAATGTTTATACCGTACGGATATATGGATGATTTGCTGGTTCTACACAATCAAAATGAATCGGATATAGACCAATATCAAAGATGTATACAAAGATACTGTAAAGATTAAGCAGACGCATAACTCCGAATCCTTGAGCAACTACTTAGACATGACCATTGCAATAGAGGGTAATAAAGTGAAGACTAAGTTGTATATTAGAACAGATGATTTCAGCTTTGAAGTTATTAGGTTCTCTAACCACGATACCAGTATCTCCAGAAATACAATACAAAGGCATCTGTTATACACACTGAAACCCTGAGAATTGCTAACACATGTACAGAATTGCAAATGTTCATGGATAAGTAACGTGAAATGCAAACTTTTCTGGGGAGTAACGGATTGCTGAATGGTGGATGCCAGAATCTCCACTTTGTCTACATCTCTACGGTACTATTTGAAGTGATGATTCAGGCTTACTGGCCAACCTTGATTTCAAAAGCTTGTAAAAAGCGTCCTTGTTCTTTGAGTAAATAACTTTTTTCAACGAAAGCATCAAATTTCTTAATTTTCTTATCTAACTTTTTGTTTATTTGCTCGAAGGTCGTTTAATCGCACTTATTACATGTGGTTTATGCCTTATGCCAAGCTTGCTCACGCTACTGCGCTAACCGAACGAGATGCATAGGTGGTCTCGCGCTTCTTAAGGGCTCCTTAACTATAGGCACAAAGAGATCAATACAATAAGTAAGAATACTTAAGAACAATTCATACTGAGCATTAACTGTATCCACACTACATAGCGAGCCTAACCAATCGACATTCATCAAATATTGTTCAATACCCTTACAATTTTCTTTTGCAAAATCTCTTTCGCTTATATATTTCTCCTTTATTGCTTTCCACTTATTTTGAGCTCAACGGCAGAAAGATCGCTGGAACACAAGGGGGAACGAACTCGTAGCTCACCGATTAGCATCTGATCAATTGTCAAGACCAGATCTAGTGTTTTGCCACGGAGTGTTCTTGCGGTAACATGCTGCTTTAGCTCGTGGGTTTCACATTTCCAAAAAAGAACGAGCGCTGACCGAAGTATGCCTTGCCTCAGCTTCACACGTGTTGGCCCAGCACATTGATGGATAGTTAAAGTCCCCGAGTACTATGGAAGAGTGCTCACATGACACCATATCACTAATAGCTTCGGTAAGCTGATCTGACATTCTGGCTCCACAACTAGGTGCGCTATACACCAATACAAACCGCAAAATGGCCAACCCAACTTTTAAATCGCAACACAATATCTCATACGCATTTACTATAGATTCCGAGCAGATATTCACAGAAAAAACAAATTTTTTGAAAAAAGAACGACACCACCCCTGCTGCTGAGCCTGTCCCACCGCAATATGCTGTACGGCGATAAGTCCGCGTGTATAAGAGAATAAATTAATGGTGGGGTTGAGCCATGTCTCTGTCAAAGCTATTATATCGAGACCCTGTTTTTTAGAAGTAATGTCAAAGCCTCAGAATTCCTAACCGTAGATCTGATATTAGCTAATACACAAGTTGTGCCTGAGACGGAATTCCTTAGAACCATCACATATTTAGCTGAGTTGCATCACTAAGAGCCATTAGCAGAAGCCCAAAGTGAAGGAGTACTGACTTGTTCAACTCTCGATAAAATCAATTTAGCTGTTTGAGAATGCAAGTGGTCATCAGAAGTAGCATGAGCAGAGACAATAGGACTTCTATGAGTTTTCAAACGTTTACGCTCGGCTACAGTCAATGAAGCTCTAATAGAATGCCTCTTTCAGGAAAATAGATCAGTCTAGGAGCTCTTCTGAGTAATAAGGACGCGAAAAAAGGCGATGAAAAACAACCTTCAATAAGCGTGGCTTGTCAGCAACATAACGACCCATTCTATAAACGGTTAGAGTATAACAGTCAATGCCAAGAATTCATTGATACGACGTATACATTCAATACCATGTGCGACTCTGACAGATGACAAGGGGGCCGTTGATTCTACAACACCAACTACAATAACTGAGCGCTTACGCTCAACCTCTTCACAACTCCTAGGCAACGATGAACCAATCGGTGTGCTATCGGAATTCGCCTTTGCTTCAGATAGAGAATCAATCTGAGATTTGAGAAACGCAATTTCACTTGAGAGTTCACAATTTATTCCTTTACCAGCTGGCGGGCGCACACTACTGCGCGCGATTCTGTTGTGCAACATGGGTTCGATCGGCACGACCACAGCTGTGTATGGAGTTGAATGAAAATTTCCTTTCCTCTGCTTGCAGCTGAGCTATTTATTTGGATAAAAGCAGAGAAGATAGCGTGGTAAGAAAGCATTTCGGTATTACCCAATATGCTTCAGTCGCTTTGCATCGAACCCATTTTGCAAGTCATCGACATGTAAAGCGCGCAGTAGTTTGTCAACTGGTTTAGGTCATCATTGGGAGTTTGGATAGTTCAGGCATCGATAGTTTTGTATTCGACTGCAACGACTGGTAACAAATTGTTCACTTGCTGAACGTCTAATTCCTACACTGATGGTAGAACCGCACCCCGATTATCAACGTTAATCGTTTTCGTGTACATGTTTCACTATTTGGAAGTTTACATAGTCTAGCGGTCGATACCCACTGTTGCTGCCAGTACCGCATTAGAAAATGATTCCGAGTGAAACGTTCGCTTTGCTATCACAAATGTAGGTTGTATCATGGTTATCAGTGTAGATCGCAGTATCAAGAGAAATGCACCATTTTATGGAACGCTAGACAATTCAGCGGTCGATACATCTGCCAGTGATATCAGAACATAACAAAATATGTTCACCTAATGGCACTGTGCATCAGACGATCTTGCTAAAGCGGTCGTGTAGTAGTAGCAGGCGATGTAAAGAATCATCCCATCCGATCCCTAACGGTTGTTATCAGCCACCGTAGGCCGTTATCACTTAGGTTCCCGTGCCCTAAAATACCTGCGAATGTAAACATTCCACTGTTAGGTGCAAAAGCGTACTGGCCATGGCGACATTTTCCATCTCACGCTCCTAATCGAATCTTATCAACCATTATCAGTTTGGATCACCCACTATTAATGTCCCCGTCCCGCTCCACAAAACACCTATAAGTTGAACGCTCCAGGACCCATGCGGAAAGCGAAACGGATTCAACGACTCTAGCCTTTTTACGCTCCTTATCGTATCTTATCAACCGTTATCAATTTGGATCACCCACCATTAATGTTCTTGGCCAACCCTGTTAAACACCTATGAGTGTCAGCGCTCTGGGATCAACCCGAAAGGCGAAACAGATTCAACGACTCTAGCCATTCCACGCTCCTTATCGTATCTTATCAATCTTTCTCAAGTTGGATCACCCGCTGATAATGTTCGCGCCTCATCCCGCAAAACACCTATGACTGTCAGCGCTCTGGGATCAACCCGAAAGGCGAAACGGATTCGACGACTCTAGCCATTTCACGCTCCTTATCGTATCTTATCAACCTTTCTCAAGTTAGATCACCCGCTAATAATGTTCCCGCCTCATCCCGCAAAACACCTATGAGTGTCAGCGCTCTGGGTTCAACCCGAAAGGCAAACGGATTCGACGACTCTAGCCTTTTTACGCTCCTTATCGTATCTTATCAACCTTTCTCAAGTTAGATCACCCGCTAATAATGTTCCCGCCTCGTCCCGCAAAACACCTATGAGTGTCAGCGCTCTGGGATCAACCCGAAAGGCAAACGGGTTCGACGACTTTAGCCTTTTTACGCTCCTTATCGTATCTTATCAACCGTTATCAATTTGGAACACCCACCATTAATGTCCCTGGCCAACCCTGTTAAACACCTATGAGTGTCAGCGCTCTGGGATCAACCCGAAAAGCGAAACAGATTCGACGACTGTAGCCATTCCACGCTCCTTATCGTATCTTATCAACCGTTATCAATTTGGATCACCCACCATTAATGTCCCTGGCCAACCCTGTTAAACACCTATGAGTGTCAGCGCTCTGGGATCAACCCGAAAAGCGAAACAGATTCGACGACTCTAGCCAATCCACGCTCCTTATCGTATCTTATCAACCGTTATCAATTTGAATCACCCACCATTAATGTCCCTGGCCAACCCTGTTAAACACCTATGAGTGTCAGCGCTCTGGGATCAACCCGAAAAGCGAAACAGATTCGACGACTCTAGCCATTCCACGCTCCTTATCGTATCTTATCAACCGTTATCAATTTGGATCACCCACCATTAATGTCCCTAGCCAACCCTGTTAAACACCTATGAGTGTCAGCACTCTGGGATCAGCCCGAAAAGTGAAACAGATTCGACGACTCTAGCCATTCCACGCTCCTTATCGTATCTTATCAATCTTTCTCAAGTTGGATCACCCGCTGATAATGTTCCCGCCTCATCCCGCGAAACACCTATGACTGTCAGCGCTCTGGGATCAACCCGAAAGGCGAAACGGATTCGACGACTCTAGCAATTTCACGCTCCTTATTGTATCTTATCAGCCGTTATCAATGCGGGTCACCCACCATTAATGTCCCTGTCCCACCCCGTACAACACCTATGAGTGTCAGCGCTCTGGGATCAACCCGAAAGGCGAAACGGATTTGGCGGAATTTGCCTTCCGAGGCTCCTTATCAGCCCCTAACAGCTGCTATCACTTTCGGTCCACCACCGCTGAGGTTCCCTTGGCACCCCCTATATCACTTGTAAAATTCAGCTTTCCAGCTTTGCTGCGACGCGAGATATGAATTTCGTAACACACAGACGGACACACACACAAACACACACACATACACACACAGACATACTAAGCGAATTATATATAGTAGGATCATTTTATTTTCTTGTAACAACTGTTCATTGTGAGCTAGAACGTCGTTGACCTCGGTCTTCATCTCAAATAGGTACCCCATGGCTGCTTTCAAGTGCGCCGGCAGCGACTGGTCGTCCACTATAAAATCAATTGCCCGCTCAAGGTGATCTTCAAATTGCGGACTATTGGATCGATTCGGTGGCGTTTACCCTTTTGATTCTGAATGGTTCGGGCGTCTTCTACGATAGGAGTATCCATAATGATTAAAAATAAAAGCAAATGCACCTGATGTGGTGGCTTAATAACAATGTTTTTTGCCACGAAGAAACTCACGGAAGACCAGAACGGCAGAAAATCAATGAAAATCCGATGACACCAAATGAATTCCGCGGTAAATATCCGAAGGAGTTGCTGATGCTAGCGAGTAGGCTATTAGCGCCCCGAAAATAGGATGAGCAGCACGAGTTGTCAGAACCAGAATAATCACTCGGATTGAAAAAAAAGTCGACAGAGGATGCCGAAAGGAATATTGGAATCGATGTCGAGAGCGAGATTTTGGCTTGGCGACAGCCAATGGAAATTCCTTCCGAACTACTCGCCTCTTGACGTAAACGTAATCTGCTTCAAAATTAGCGATGAGAAGGTGCCCTAATTCTCGTGCTTTTCACCATTTTCTCCATTTTTTCTTCACCGTCGTATTATTAAGCTTTCGACTTTCATATTCATTACTTTACCCGTACTTCGTTCCAATTTCCTACAAAAATCACTTCCCTTCAGGTAGGGGTAATCCGATTGTTTCATTCGTTCCAGTCTTTGATACAGACCGATGGACGTTACCACGAAAGCTGACACATCAAGCACCACGTCATTCCGATCGATACGGCTTTGATACGATACGATTGGCATCATCCTGCTATCATGCTCATTACTCTATACTTCAGTCATCCTTCGGCAAAGTCGACCGTAGGAGGCGGGCTGACATGATAAAGGCCGTTTGACCTGATGAGGCCACTTCCGCCACAGCTCAAGGGTGCAGGAGATTTCGCTTTACATGGGCCTCTCAGATCCGTAATTTTTCCGTGAATAACTCTTTTTGGGATTCCTTATCACCCACATAACCCCCATCACTGTCTTTGGAGAAATCGTCCACGGAAGTTCCGACTTGATCCTTTTGATATCACTTTGCTGTTTGCCGGTGCCTATCGTATTTCCACAGGCATCCATCACTGTTCTACACTATTTTTCGAAACTGGCTGTTGATAGGAGTCGTTCCCACTGGTGTGGTTCTTGCCGGACTCCATCAATTACCACCTGCTATCACATTCTATTCCTCTGTTACTGTCCTCATCCAACACCCATACTACCTATGAGGGTCGATGCTTTGTTGTCAATAGAAAGCGCAACGGGTTCTTTGTGATAGTGTCAAGTGGCAGCGATAGCTTCAACGCTCCTTATCAGTCGTTTTTCGGTCGCTCTCAGTCCGGCAGCTAATTATTGCTGTCCTCGTACACCCTACATAGCATTTATGAGGACTATCATGCTGCTGCTATCAAAAAAGAAGCGACGGATTTAGTGCCGTTTGCCTTAAGACGCTCTAATCACTTGGTACCACTTTGGGTAGACCACCATCATGTCTCAGTGCCACCCCACATAATACTTTTGAAGACAGTGATAGGGATAATGTGTGTGATAAACAATCATTAGGAGTATAGGAAGCCTATCTGCGGCGAAATCCCCCGCGAATGGAGCGCCTGTGAGCTGTGACATAGGCGGTCTTTTTAGCTCCAGCCGCATTTCTTGGCTCGGTCCGCGACTGATTGGCTGGGGTGAGAATGGAAGGTATCGCGGCCCGCTTTCTCAGTTCTGGCTGAAGTTCACTCCAGAAAAAGGATGCTATCTCATTCCCGTACACATTGTTTACGACATGGCAACACGTTAATGGAAAACTTGTCCGGGCCACTCGCCTCTTCACGGAAAGACTCCACGTCGAGGATCAACGGTGGGTGGGGGTTCTATTCCTTGGGTCTTCGGCCATTTCCATCCGTTTTTCTTCAGTCTATTATGACCAGACATCTCGACTTTCATATTCACTGCTTTTTTCATTCTTCTTCTGAATTTCCCCTATCACTGCCTTAGAGTGTCGACGCTTTACCTCGCGCCCGAGACGCACATCCAGTGACAGTTGCTTCTCTCCTCTTCTCATTTAATGAGTTGTTATCAGATCTGAACACCTACCATTAAAGTCATATGGGCACTCCTCATGATACTTACGGGATCCACCTTCATGGCGATGTGAAATATGGATCTTGTCACAAAAAGCAGACACACGCATAAACCTATACACCGTACATAGCGGATTATAAACAGATGGCTTGCGCTAATCGTGAGAGTGTAAATGAAATAATGAAAGCTTTCCTTTCACCTCCCCACCCCCTTTCGGTGAAGTTATCAATTCTTTCCTTAAGAACAATCTCGTTGACTAGTGCGTTCTTTGATCACGAAAAAATATGAATGGGAAAACCTGAAATGGCATACGGATAAATCTTATCGGAACGAAAGTGTTATCTTATCACCGCAGGTGAAAGAAGCCCTCAGTATCAATGTATGTACTGCAGTAAAGTTCATTTGCGAGGAGCGCATATCAAATCAAGGTGGGTTTAAAACCGGTTTTTATAATATGCGGGGAAAAATGAAGGGAGGGCCGAAAATTCCGGTACGGTAGTAATCTACCCGAAGCTGGCACTTAAGAACAATGATCAGGTGCTGGTAGCGCCAAAAATATAACGGTTGAAATTGGGAAGTGACCGCTCCCGAAATAGCAGCTTTTTCTCGTTATGTGCAAAACTTGCAATGCAGACCTAGGCGCTCATGTCCTATGGGGGTGGCACTCAAAAACAATTTCTAGGAGGTGCATCTTTTTCCTCACCCTGAGAGTTTAAGAAGGAGCTCCCAGGAGTGTGCTCAACCGAAGGAAGGATGGAAAAAATATTTGCTACACTAAAAAATATTCACCCATTCCGAAGCTCCTTCCCCCTCAAGGCTTAGGCAAAAATCTCATTCCCGGTTTGCACTGATATCCTAGTACCTTCCAACACATTAAAAAACTTCTGTAATGCCAACGAGGTTTTTAGGTGGAACATTTATTTACGGCCTAACGTTTCGACCAGATCGTCTTTCTCAAAGGCCTAAACGTGGCTCAAGATTCAGCATTCTATCCACTACACCACCAAACGCCTTATCCCTCTAGCGGTTCTGACGAAACTCAATGAAAGCGCAGGAGGAACCCAGTACGAAAGAACATAACTCACCCAGTCCACCACCGCGGGAGCGGAACGCTGCCACTCCGTGTCAGCTGTCGTCAGTGAATAAGGGATGCCGTGCTGTCCTTATACATATATAGTATAATGGGGACATGCATGTCTCCCTCATCATATCAGTAGCTCGCAATGTGGCGCAAATGGCAAGAGACCATTCGTAATGGATAAGCACTCATTTTGGTTGTTCATACTTGGATTTCTTGCAGAAATCCAAAACGCTTCAAGCACTTTTCTGGCGGAAATCTCAGTCTCGCATGCTAGAATACAGACTTTCCCACGACTGTGAAACATGCAGTTGTCAAGAACATGTTCAAGACGGCTGCAAATGTGTGCACAGGTCCGACAGAGCGGCGAGAGTCTATACGTCTAGCTTCTGACATAGCTGCATCAAACGCTATGTTGTACCAGAACGTCGTAGAAGAATAAGCACTGGGCACCGTAACATACCGCGTCTTAATAAGGTTCCCTTATGTATACCTTTTATCTCTGACAGAGTAACTGCTGCAATCCAAAGATGCCTTGTTCAAGCACAGCTGGATGATGATGTTGTCTTAGTGAGTGTCCCTAATGGCAACATCAAAAGCCAACTCGTGCGAAATAGGCTCTACGATGTCAGAGAATTGTGTTACATGCCCGTATGGCACAACTGGGGATTGCGCCAAAATTGGTGTAATCTATCAAATCGAATGTCAGACATGTAACGCAACGTACATTGGGGAAACTGGAAGAAGACTAGCAGTATGTATCAAAGAACATCTTGCTGGTAAAAGACTAGGTAACACAAGAACACCTCTGGGAAAGTACATGACCGAGGAGCATGACGGAAACGACTTTGATGTGAAGTGCAGTATTCTAGCATGCGAGACTGAGATTTCCGCCAGAAAAGTGCTTGAAGCGTTTTGGATTCCTGCAAGAAATCCGAGTATGAACAACCGAAATGAGTGCTTATCCATTACGAATGATCTCTTGCCATTTGCGCCACATTGCGAGCTACTGATATGATGAGGGAGACATGCATGTCCCCATTTACTATATATGTATAAGGACAGCACGGCATTACTCATTCACTGACGACAGCTGACACGCAGTGGCGGCGTTCCGCTCCTGCGGTGGTGGACTGGGTGAGTTATGTTCTTTCGTACTGGGTTCCTCCGGCGGTTTCCTTGAGTTTCGTCAGAACCGCTAGAGGGATAAGACATTTGGTGGTGTAGTGGATAGAATCCTGAATCTTGAGTCACGTTTAGGCCTTTGAGGAAGACGATCTGGTTGAAACGTTAGGCCGTAAAAAAAAATAAACTAATAACGATGCCGAGGTTCTACGAAGAGAGAAGTTGGAACTTGTTACATTAAAAAACATAATACTAGAACAGACACGCATAAAAACCCAAATAACAAAAAAGAGGCAAAAAATAAGTCTGGTAGCTTGATCTACAGGTGATGCCGTGTTAATAGGTGCACGCTTGACACGCGCCGTGCCAGGATCCTGGCAGAACAGCTTTAACCCCCACTTCACACAATCATTTTCTTTTATCTTTTTCTTTCATAATGTTGTATGCTGATTCTTGGTGGTACGAAGAATTGCGTGCGAACTAGGACTGAGATTTAGCCTAAGCCTTGGGGGGGGGGAGGGGAGAGACACTTCACACACGTGAGATCATCAATGGCAGGTAGAATTTTATTTGTTTATCTACTTTCGACACTCCAAAATAAAAACATCCTAATGAAAATCGAAGGCGCTAATGTTACATGTTTGATGATTTGTAATGGAATTAATTCGCTATTGCAATTTCAAATGTGTTTTTGAGTGCCACCCCCATAGGACATGAGCGCCCAGACCTATACGTAACCCTTGACCTCACGTTTCATACTCGGCATCAGTTCCACTACACCACGTAGAACTGATGTGGTGCTACCCATTAATTGGAGAGTTTGAAGTTCCGCGACGCTACTCCCTTGATGGTAGGGCCCATTATCCGTTTCTGGCCGCCCTCTGCGCACAATCTGATGTCAATGACTTACTAGAACACTTGCAATCACTTTCGTAGGCTCGAACTCTTCCAACTGACCTGACCTGACGTTCTTTTCCTATGGCAGCTTCATATGAGAACGCCTACCCTCTGTGCTGACACCCAGTGCAGCGTCAGGGGTGTGTAGCCTTTTGTAAAGTTTTTGCTTTGCAGCGTCGTACTCGCAGCGCCATCAGCACGACTTACAGCAATCAGTTAGAATTCCGTTCAGGACGCAAGCTGATACCGTATTTTCTCCCTAAAGAAGTAGCCATTATCTGAAAGCAATGACTTTTGTAGGGTCAATTAATCCATTGACGCCTGCACCGTTTCGCGCGCATGCGTACTCCGCTGCAAAGGAAGGAGATAATAACTATTTCATGAAGTTTCAAGCAAACTGGCGTTGCTCTCGACACCAGTAGGTTAAGATCCATCTAGAAAATCATTCCTTGTACAAAAATGTGATGTTCTATTCCTCCAGAGACATGGAGCAACTTATAACACATATAACAGCATGAACAGTGAACAGCGGAAACCAAGCAACTTCTTCTCAGACAAAGTTGACGTAAAATATCAGTCCGTTATCTGATATACAAAACGCAGCCGAAAGAAGTGTTTCAAGAACTTATTAACTGAGTTGAGGGTTGACTCTCTTTCTTGTGAGCAACCACAGTGTGATTTTGAAGCCCCATAATATTCTTAAAGTTGAGGATGTCAACTAGTAATGTACACCAGAAACTCAAAGGAAAAAGATTAGTTGGCTTTCGAGTTTATGGAACACACAGAGCCACGGAAGTACTGGAAAATTTTTGTTAATGAGATCAATACCGAGTGTGTACCCGGCGTCGCCTACGGGCATAAATGTCTTAAAGTGGGGGTGGGGGAGACGCAACTTTCACCGCCATCAAATTCCTTCCCTCCTTCAGTAGGCAGAAATTCATATCTCCTCCTTCTACATGGAAAAGCATCTACCACAGCAGCTGTCTCATCTGCTTTTGCCTAAGCCTAGGGAAAGCAGCTTCAACGTCGATGAAGTTTAAAAGAAATAGTGACAGTTACAGAAATAGTTACATGATAACAATCCTAATCAACAACTAATTAACTCGGGCCTCAAACTTTGAAAGGAGTGTTTGTACGCGATCACACACGAAGAAATCAACTTGCATTCGCCGCGCCGCTCGCCAAGCGCGCCCGAGCGATCCGACATAAGGCTACACACCCCAGCGTCAGCACACAGCGAAATGCCTGTGAGTGTTTGAGTAGGCGTTTATATAAGAAAAAAATGCTATTGCAATCAAGATTGGTCCTGCGAGACCATTCAGGAACTCATCTTAGTGAGTGGTTGTTTTCCTACGTCAACTCCGTTGCTATGATAACTCTTTCGCGTACTGACAGAGACACATACCGACATACCGGCAAAGGGACACACAGTTGGTGGTGTACATACAAGGGGAGGGGGGTGTCAAAGAAAAGCGTCGCTTTGCTTGCGACTGGCATCCGGCTGGTGTACAAAACAAAGGGTAATGAAAGAGATGCAAGTGTTGGAGCGAAAGATAGCTGAAATGTTCCTCTATAATCAGGACCTAGCTGTGGATCACTTCTTTCACTGTCATGAAAATATAGAGCCTTCACTCGGCACATCGAGCTTTATGTAAAGCACCTACGGCATTAAGGTCTGCTAAAAACAGCAGAGCCAGCTCAATTGTGGGGTTCTCGTGTGAAGGTTACTACGGAGTGACTCTTTGGTTCAGTCACAGAGCTCTCGCTGCATGGAGAACGCTGCTATGGTCCGGAGTGTCATTTTTCAAGCCTAAACCCGTCTCCGGAGGGGTTTCCTGGTAGTGGTACGTTCTGGTTCGTGGAAACGAAGGGAGTTGAAAACCCAGAGTGCCTGGTAGTGGTACGTTCTGGTTCGTGGAAACGAAGGGAGTTGAAAACTCAGAGTGGTAAAGGACACCACGCCCGCTGGTCCCCAAAGTGAACAGGGCTTAAGCAGGTTGTGAATGAGGGCAATCGCAGATTTTATCGAGTTGAGGTGACACATCATGTTCACTCAGAGGAACCTCCCGATCCTGAACGCGCAGAAAGCTATTAAGGAGCATGATGATCGGGTGAGGGTGTGTTTGAATTTGAGGATAGAAACACCTCGTCTAAATCTACTGATTTCGATTAATTTAGGGGTTGGTAGTAAAGGAGAAAAAGTGGCTTCTTATGGCACCCCCTGCGTAGAAGAATGCCTTACGCATTCCAGATAGCGGTCAGTGGATTGCGTTCCTGTGGAAAGGACAGTAGATACATAGGGTTGATGTTTGGGGGGAGGGAGGAGAAGGAGACGTGACTTTACATTTCATGTCGCAAGTTTGCTACACGTAAAACGTGCAAGGGACGCTTTCACGACTTTGCTGCTGCAGTGGTAATGCCGGTTACTTTCTTATGTAGAAAGAATGAATTATGGACTTTAACCTAAGATTAGAAAGTAGAGGAGCTTTGACATGAGTGAAAGAAGTTCTGTGAGCAAAAGGGCGGCAATCAGGCTACTACCAGGTGTCGAGGAAAATAGCCGCTTCAGTACGATCCCACGCCCTCTAAGGGGACCATTTACGACCCTCCCCCCTCCTTTTTCTTTGACCTCTGCAATACCAACAACTATTGCCGGTTTGTAAAGTTGCAAATGTGCTTTCTTGCTATGATCTTACTTGAAGCAAAAATTATATATTTATTTCACATTTCCTCACACGCGTTTGCTGTAAAACAGCCGTCGCTTCTCATCTGCTTATTGACATTTTAGTGCTTATCGCTGACCTCTGCACGCACGCCCCTCCCTCATGTCCGATCAAATACGACCCTCCCCCCCCCCCCTGTCGAAGAATGTTCTACTCCGGGTGTACCCTAGCGGCAATGTTGCAGCGTGCTCTATTGATAATCAGCCAGACCATACTACAATACGGTAATCGTAGGAAAAGGCCGCACGAATCAGTGGCAAAATCCGAGCTAATCTTACCACAGTTTGGCACTGTGCCAAGATTCTTGCAATGATTCGAATCTCGCCATAGTTTCAGGGGGCTCTTGCTACGATCATCATACTGTGGTATGGTTCCGGCGAGCGTTATAATGATGCGCTTCGCAATAGTGCCGACATTGCCTGGACTCAGCGATGGCAAAAACCGTCAAGACAAAAATATTCGGTTCCCTCCGCTTTTACTAGTGATACTTATGGTGATACTCGGCTGGAAGGACAAATTTGGAAGTGTTGGTGTGGCTGAGGAATATCTTGACAAATCAGAATGCAGACGTGTTCATGGCACAGTTCCGTCTGCGTGTATTAATTTCATTCCGCATATCATCTTAGGCATGTTAAGAGGATGGAATTTCTAATTGTCTTTGCAACATTGATCACCATTGCTGGCACCAAGAAAGGCTACACACATTGCTCATATAAAGGAAAAAAATACGCGAATGGTGCAATATGGGTTCGTTTCAAAAATACATTATACGATGCTTCTTTATATGTGGCTTGCCGAATTATAAATAGTTAGAAAGCTTCAAAGGTTGAAGGCACAGTTCTCGATAACTGAAGTATTCTGGTTCAATCCGTGAGAAGATATCCTCCAATAACCACGGCGCGAAGATGAGCAATAAAAGTGTAGAATCTTCAAGGCAGCAATCATGATTTTGGAATTGCGGAATTGCGAAATTTGCGTAAGTGTAGAATAATGGCATTTGCGGAAAGGCACCAGATACGTATCTATTCCCATGCTACAAGAAGTCGAGAGGAATAGAGGAAGAAAATGGAAGATCGGAATCGTGGATTTTGCGGAATTGTGGGGATGCAGAATTGTGGAATTTGCGGAGTTGTGAAAATTGCAGAAAGGGATGAGATGGAATTGGTAAGGGAGGAATTTGCGGAAAACATCAGATACGTATCCATGCCCATGCCACAAAAAGTCGAGAGGATTGCAGAAAGGAGGGGAATGAAAGGTGCAGAATTGTGGAAATGCAGAATCGTGGAATTTGCAGAAAGGCATAAGATACGTATAAATTTCGAGAATTGTGGATTGGCGGAATCGTGGAACCTGTGGAAAAGATAAGTATTGATCGGTGTTTTACAAGAGCCACATTTCCAAATGAATACAATATAATTTTCAGTGCTTTCTTAAAGACAGTGATAGGGGTGACGTGGGTGATAAGAAATCCCTAAAAGGTGTCATTCATTTGCAATTTATGGGTCTAGAAAGCCTATCCGCAGCGAAACCGCCCACGGCAAAGGCACCTCTGAGCTGTGACGGAGACGACCATTCCAGCTCCATCCGCCTTTTTCATCCCAGCCCGCCTCCTAGGGTTGACTTTGCCGAAGACTGAGGGTTGAGGAATGGGCATGATAGCAGAATGATACATATCGTATCATATTGAAGCCGTATTGATCGGAATGTTGCTTCACGTGTCAGCTTCCGTGGTGAAGGCATCCACCGGTCAGCATCAAGGATTGGAATGAATGATGCAACCGAATTGCCCCTAGACACTGCTTTTTTAAGGGGGATATTGTTGAAAAGGGAGCATCTGTCTGGCATTATTTTCACATAAGACCCATGAAGTGAAAGGAGTCCGTCTTTCTGCTATTGAGGTCTAGGGAAAAACATGCATTCGGGTTGGGTTGGCAAATTAAATCAGATTTTTCATTGTTCTTCAAGCTTTCCCAGTTATCATTGACATAGCATCTGATGTTCTCTCAGTTACATATACTTCTATTAGGTTTAAAAATAAGTGAGGTAAGCCTAGATAAAAGAAAAATGAAACTTTGTGAAAGGCCTGGTACCTAAAGGTAGTAAAAATATACAGAGTTGCCTAAAAGGACGGAGGTCTCTCCGAAGGGCGCATTTTCAATGGTTAGCCGTAAAGCTACGTATAACATAAGCGTATCAATCTTCATTTAATAATCAAATCCACAAAGGCAGTGATCAAGAAAGTAGGTTCGACCGTTTGCGAATGATGAGCTGTGTGTAATGAGATGCGCTGCACACGTGGATTTCACTATTTCTACAATTCTTCATTTCCGCAAATTCCGCGACTTTTCCGCATCTACGCGAATTCCTTGACTCGGCACTTCCACAACTCCACAAATTTCACAGTTCTCCCGATTGATCCACATCCATTCTTCTTTCCACGATTCCGCGAATTCAGCAGTTTTGCCAATCGATACCTATCTAATGTTCTCTGCGAATTCCGCAATTTCGCAAATTCCAGAACTATGGCTGTCTCAAGGCAGTGGTAGAGGTGATTCGGTTATATCATTCCCAATCCTTGATAGTGACCGGTGGATCGCGGGCAATAAGTGTTGCTCTGCTATCATTCTTATTATTCGGGTGTATGTCCTAGACAGAAAAGTCGTGATGCGGCGTCGCGCACGAGTCGCCCGTTTCTGATTGAGGCAACCTTGTGCTTCAATGTATGTATAAGTAGCCATTTGTCCGTGTCGTGACCTTTTTTCGTACCCTAATATTTGATGTGCTAATGTAGTTGTGGGAAAGGGCCATTAGACTGAGCTCAGCGTGCCTCAGTTCAGGTAAAGCCTTCACATTCCTAAAGTAGAGCTCAGGCAAAAATATGCTCTTGAAAGTTCAAATACTCTGAACTGGGTCTAGATCCAAAAATTCTATAACGACTTAGGTTGTTGAAGTGGTTATTAAAGTCACATAATTCCAATAAAACTTTGTGTTGATGGCGAATGACCACATCTTTTGCGGCAGAAGATCGCTGAGTAACTGTTTTTGCACTCTAACAATGTAATGTGCTTGGAAATAACGATGTTCATGCAATCTGAACAGGAGCGGAGTCGTCCTCGTTGGCCGACTTACAACGTGTACTTGTAAGTTTCCAGGGTTTCGATTCACTCTCCTCCATTCTCACTTTCCTCTGTAGGAGCACAGTAGCTCTGGCGCAAATGCGCTGCCCCAATCGGAATCGCACAACTCGTGCGCGGTCGTTGCTCACTGCACGCGGCCGCGAGATTTTTCTATCCTCACGACATACACCCTTATTATTAGGGTGTCCACAAAGTTCGTTGGCCATTTGTAAACAGCGTCGCGTTACGCAACGCGTTGTGATTTTGCAGAATGATTTCGCAATACTGAAAGTACTCGTGATGGGCTATCTTCTGAACTCGGTAGCTCTCAATTTCCTCTCCTGCTCTTCCCACAATAAAGCAGTGAAGATGAGTGATAGTCACCACTACTACTACAACCTGGGTATCTCCAGACGTCAGGCCACGACCAGGAGTCAGC
The DNA here is from genome assembly GCA_963978905.1 of Trichostrongylus colubriformis. Lineage (NCBI taxonomy): Eukaryota > Metazoa > Nematoda > Chromadorea > Rhabditida > Trichostrongylidae > Trichostrongylus > Trichostrongylus colubriformis. Next base: position 20,612,249 of record OZ022258.1, on the reverse strand, counting down.
AGTTTGGTGATAACACCCCTTCTAAGAACTGAATGTCAAAATGGTGGACTCGCTTCACCAATGGAAACTATGGCATCGAAGATAAAAATCAGTGATAAGTGACAAAATCAGTGGCGTCGCCCACTACAGCATCCTGTCCAACAATGTCACAGTGACGGCAGAGACCCTCTCTTAATAAATGCACGAGGTCAAGGTGAAAGCTGCCGCCTTGTCCCAGGAACTTGCAAATCCATGGTTGCTCTGGGACAACGCGCGCCCCCACGAAGCGAAAGATACTCAGGCCATCCTGGACAGGCTGGGCATCAAAACGGTCACGCATCCACACTACAGCCCCGACATCAGTCCATGCGATTACCACATCTTCCGGTCCATGCAAAATTTCTTGGACGGAAAACAGCTGAAGGACGAGGGTGACCTCGAGGACGTGATCGAGGACAGGGTCGAGTCACGGCCGGCCGGCTTTTGGGAGGATCGAGTTGCCTCTCTACCCGTTCGCTGGCGAAGGGTGCTGGGTATGTATGGAGATTTCTCATGGACCGGTAAGTTCAACTTTGTGAGTTATCTTTACAGGCTCTGGAAAAAACGAATGGCCAACGAACTTTGTGGACACCCTAATACTCTGCACCTCAGCCACTGTTCGGTGAAACCTATCCGGGGAGGCGGGGTCTGTCATCCGTCAGCTGTTACCACTATGCCCCTCTGCAGCTCAGAGACGCACCTTTGTTGGACCGGGGTTTCGTCGCGAGTAAGCTTTCTAGGACACTAGTCTTCTATGTGGTAAGAGAGCCTATCCGTCGAATGCGATGAGGTAGGATAGAAAAGACTGGTAGTGACTGCAACGTTAGGCAGTTTAAAGTCCGCAGTTCAATTGATCAGGCGTTTAGGCAAAGGAAACTATGTATACGTATCGAGAAACTGCACATGCGTTTCAAATAGGCAGTCCCCGAAACGCATATGTGTTACCTGAAAGGCAGCGGAAACGAAAGCACACGTATGATTATTCGATTGATCCAGAAAAGTATGTGAAACCGCATGATCACCCAATTGATACGTTTTTTTCTCTCCGGCTGAACACTTGAATGGTCTTGACGCATATGCTTTTCTGGTGACGGGTCGGTGTCAAGCGATTCGTGAAATTGACGAGTACAGCAAATCGAGCTCCCGATAATCCATTACCGTGCCCACAAGAGAGGTCGAACCAGTTCAACTCGCTTATGGGCGGTAATGGATTATCTCAAAAACTCGAAGTCAGCGATTCCGATGACGAATAATCGAAACGTACTTTTCCTACCCGTCTAAAGTTCAATCGCCAGATCGCGTGATATACCAAGAAGATTATCATGAACTATGCCTTCGAGAATGTATTTGAGTTGAACTTAATCTGCCTGATGTTTCAGCTTGAAAAAGGGTGCAAAGTAGCGATTGCATGCTTGTTCTGACCTTTCTTTTGAATAGTCTGGGAACAGGTCGAAACAAGGGTGCCTGACTCGCTCCCGTAGACGCGGTACCGACGAAATAGTTGGTACCACCCCCGGACTGACTGCTTCACGCGGAAGCCATTGAACGTACCGTAGGGATGTTTTCGATATTTGGAGTAGTTTCTGAGTTCAATCCTTCGAGCACTTCCCTGCTAGCCTGCCCTCCTTCTTAGATGACTCTTTGATCCCTAACTGATTATAAATCGGTTATCGATATGTAATGGTGTGAAGCCTACTTGCAGAAAGTGGATGCGATAATTAGGTTGTCCAGAAAGGCGGAATATGTCACATACAAGCTGGGGATTCAAGATGACCGTATCTAGCGCAGTGGTTAATGGTGAAGGGCTAATTCTGAGTATTTCAGCAAGAGATAACCGCTTCGAGTGACTCCTCCTCGAAGCCCTGCTACCCAGCAGAGAATACTCCTGATTGGTTCAGATGAGATGGGGCAATCGATCGTAAGGGCTAGGAAGGTGCACACCCACCTTGCACATCATCAGCCCCTTTTATGGCGGAAGGTGATTCCGACAAATACCCCATAATGCGGCTGGAAAAAACGCCTGCGTGGACAATCAACAGGGAGAGTACAGATTCCACTTTTCTGGTTGTTGGTCATTTCAGTTTTCCGCTGCAAGGTACTGAACAGCTTCTTTCTCATCGCCAGCAGTCGACTAATTATCGCTCCCACTGCCTGTAATTGATGTAAACGTTCTCGAGATAGAATTGATACATGCGTAAAGTTTTGACACATTAATGTAAAAGTTAACAGGTAGCTGAAACTGATGACGATAAGTTCAAAGTGAAGTGCAATGTTTTGGGCAATAGCTATTTCATAGAGCCTGTGGGCTGCATAACTCCAGAAGGTAACGAGGTAAGGTTATCTGCTTTCATCTTCATCCTTTGCTCATTCCATGCATCCTCTGCCTTGAATATTACAAAGAAAATAAGCACATATCTAAGCTACTTCTCGAGGTACAATGTCGCGTTGAATGTTGACATCTCGATCCTCGTGACCTGTGGGATAACCACGAAAAAGCGCTTCTTATATATTGAAGTAGCAAAATTGTATCTTGGGTGGGCTCCGAAAGCATTTCATAGCGATACCCATCTTAAGTTATTGCACCACCTGCGAGAAAAGGACCCCCTGAAAATCCTGGAACGTGGTAGATGGCTTCCAAACGAAAAAAGCGTCAAGGATATTCACAGAGAGCCCCTCGCCATCCGTGACTGCAAACAGAACTCGCCCTCACCAACACGATTTCAACTGTTGCATGAAACGGCACATGCGAAATGATTTCCGATCAAAAAGCAATTCAACTAGTTTTTTAAGCTAGCACTTGGAGAAGCAAAATATATCGGTAATTGTACATATGGAGATGCAGTAAACTAGGGAAGCATTTTGCTAAAATAGAATCGTTCCTACGAGCTGATGCTGATTGTGACGATGGTCATAAACACGGTGAGTTCTTTCCCACTGGGTACAAAAATATCAAGAATTGGTTTTAGAGTAACTTACATAAAGCTGCTAACAATTCGAAGCCGAAGTTAAAGTTGTAGTAATTGTTTACGAAAGAAAATTGCTTTTTCTCATTCTTATGCCCTTAGATAATTGGTTTGCAACGAGCCATATGCAAAAGTTACTGCAGATGTCAAAATGCGGCACACATAATTCGTCTCAAAGTTTCGTCGCTGTAGGTATCACGAGAGCGGCTACGAGGGTGCGGGCCAGAACAATGCAGACACGACGGAAGGTCGCGTTCATACTTTGCGGTGCCGGCGGGGCGTCAAGAAGTGTCGTTGCGTCTCCGCTTATGCCAGCGTGTCTTACTGCCTACGTCGTCTCTGCATCTCCCCCATGTGCCTCGCTGCCTGTGAATGCAGCCGTGCCGACACAAAATCTTTCTTGATCGCAGCCTACGGAAACCGAGAATAGTTGTCATAAAGGAATTGAATTCTGCCGTCGCTTTGCTTCACGTGGCACGGTCACGATGCTCCCGTGGGAATCTTAGGGGGTATCTATACCATTTTGATTTTTTTTGCGTGAACTTTGCGCGTGGCTCGTGTTGAACAAATACAACATATTTGTATAAGAACAAAACAACCAGTCTTCCCATGGGCAATTTCTTTGGCGGCATAATTCGAGATCTTATGAGCTATCCCTCACGTCAGGGAGGGGATCAAACTCCTCACAGAACTTTGAAATAACACCTAGATGGGCCAATTAGACTCGATTGCTGATCACAAACATGAAAACCAAAATTGCGGAGTGCCGTTCCGAAGCAAGTTAGGAGCGGTCAAGGTTTTCTTGGGATGACTCACTAACAGGGTACGTTGCTGGGCGTGTCTCATCACAAAGTTTAATCGAGGGGGCAAACCCATCGCTCACCACCTCTAGGGCAAAAACGCTGTCGCGGAGCTACGGCGACTGCTGTTGCACATATGTTGTCCTTCCATGCATATTTTACCAGTTCTAAATCTTCTCGCTTCAGAGCGGCTTGAGGTTTCGATTTTCATAATTGTAATCAGCATTTGAAACCCTATCCATCCATCTAGGTGCTATGGGAAGTGGAATCCTCTTCTCACAAGGAAAGGCTCCCAGGTCACCGTGGCTATTCAAGATGAGTTGTGTGTTTCGAACGGGGATCTCAAATTTGCACTTCAAATCTGCTGAACGATTCTGGGAAGGAAGTTACGGGGCCTGAAAGATACGGCGCAAGCGCAGGCGCTAGTCATATGTGACTCGAGAAGGTATTAGGTTGATTCATAATAAATCGGACAAATGGTAGTGATGATTTCTAGAGATCATAACTCAGTAACGAATTAACGAAAATGGACGCGCGAGGTACCGTTGGAATGAGTATGAAAAGTTCTTCAAAGTACCGCAAAATAATCACTCCAACGTAAATTCATTCCCCCACAATGCCGCACGATTTCAAGCGGTCCAGAGACCACATCCGCAACGTCATACTATTTATATCGCTATCTGGCCAGGAACCAGCAGATATCGGCAGACGTCTGATAGAAGTTCACAAGGAGCATGCCCCTGGCAGAAGTACACTGTAGTTGTAGCATTCGAAGTTTGCGTCAGGCGACTATTCCATTGAAGACGAAAACCGCGGTTGGTGGAGCGTACACGGCGTAGAGTACTGGGAGCTGCTCGATGAAGGTACCACAGTATCCGCCGACGTCTACGTTTGTCAATTACGAGAATTGAAGGCCAATGTCCAAAGTTCGCTACGGCGGCGGTCACATGTCTACTTCCAGCACGACAACGTGTCTACTTCCACAGACCGCACTTCGCAAGATCGACCAAGGCCTAGCTGCTCTCGTACAGTTCTCCGCGCTTCCACACCCACCGTACTCCTCAGACCTGGCCCCTTCAGATTTCCACCTTTTCTCCCACAGCCAACGCCACCTGGACGGCCAAGACTTCAAAACTCGCGACGAGGTCAAGGCGGCACTCGGCAACTTCTTTGAGCTCCAGCTTCCGGCCTTCTGGAGCAAGGGCATCTATGATCTGCCTATACCGTGGCAGAAGGTCATCGATAAAGATGGAGTATATTTCAAGTGAATCCCTGTTGTCGTAAAAAAGTTGTACGACAATGATTAGAATTGGTCAATCTGTCCGATTTATTATGAATCAACCTAATATATTGATTGACCTTGGATAGAGCAGCTGGTAAGGTGTCGGGCTACTAGATGGGAGTTCGAATCCTTGATGCATCTGCTCGTCTTGCCTTTGTTTCAAGTGTTTCCTAAACGTTTGCAAAACGCTTTCACGCTTCATTGAAAGATCCCGCGTCCCCACTGATTAGTGATACGGAAAGATTGGTTTGTTTCTGGATAATTGATTATGCCCATCTTTTGTACCCTATTATTCTGCGATTGTGGGGAATCAGGCATCGTTGCGTAAAACGACTATGATACTGGTGCTCAGGGGCTCGAATTACCCCTCTGTGCAAATTTCCAGCCAAATCGAGTTTCTAGCCCAACTTCGGAAATGGGGTGCCGGAGGGGTAAGAGTAGTTTTTGAATTTTTTCTACAAAAAAATCGTGCAACCTGAGCAAACACAACCTAGACAATTCTATTACAGATGCTCATGGCAAAAATGTACGTAACAAGGGTCAAATAAGGGGGATTTTCTCGCCTACAGTAAACGACTTCTGCTTCGTCGAATTAGTTGCCAGCCCATCAATTTTTCCGTGATTTCGTCAGATTCTCGGATTGGCTGAAAACTTGCTGCATGGGGTAATTTGATCCCCCGATCACGAAAAGCACAAGCGTCTTGCGTGAAAACGTATGGCTCGTGCGCTATGGGCTCCCAAACATACCATGTAATATGTAATACCAGTTATTCAGAAAAAGTTCCATAACTCCACTCACAGAATCGTTTGGCAGATTTGGAATACAGATCTGAAATCAGCGTCCAAAAATGCGTCGAGTGATATGTGTCTCATTGCGAAAAGCCACTTCGGCCTGGTATCCTTCCCTTGTCAGCCGGCACATCCCCGCATCTTTCAGGCCCCATAATTTCCTTCCCAGAATAGGTCAGCAGATTTGGAGGGCAGATTTGAGATCCCCGTTCGAAACTACGTATTAACATATACAATTCTTCTTGAATGGCCACGGTCACCTGGAAGCCTTTCCTTGTCAGTCAATAGTAAAAGGGCAGTGCTGAAGAATGCGCCGGTGATGGATGATCAAAGATAACTTACAAAATCAGAAAATAGGGCCATTCTTATCTCGCTCAGAGATGAGATTGCAATATAGAGGTAACCGTTCGAGCGATGTTTGTTGGTATCATGTAATGGATTGTTCGATGATATCAGCAAGATTGTGATAGGACACTTCGAACGATCAGTTCACGCGAAAAGGCGGCAGTCGTTTACCTTAGTTCGAGTGTTCGTCGGATTTCGATCACGCGAGAATGAACGACATCACTAGTTTTCTCTTGGGACTGGAGCCGCACTACTAGAATGCCTTTGCTGCGTGGCTGTCACCGCTTCTACTAGCGGGGATAGGATTCGTTCCTCATATCGACATGCTCGACCTTAGCGCCCTGACAGATTAAGGCGACTAAGCAAGAAGAGATGGGAGAGCCTTGTCGGTTACAGATATCTTGTCAGCTTACAAAAGTGTATGGAACTCATTCTCAAGAAAATGCAGTTGACGATGATTTGATAAACAGGGTAGGAGATAGAGATGGTAGTAAGATGGGTTATACGGTGTTAGAGTAGGCGTCACTTGTCGGACTTAAAGGCATTGATGGGGGAATTGGGATATGAGAAAATTGGTGAATATGACGGTAGAGATGATCACTAGTACAACGGTGAAGAAAAACAGATAAATGACCAGAAACTTCAAAAGTAGAACCCCTTTCCCACACTGATTCTCGACGTGAACGCCCATTTCGTCAAGAGGCATGTAGCTGGGATGACTCTGCCATTGGCATGTAGCCAAGTAATCAATGCGCAAAAACAGCGAGGAAACAGTACAAAACCCTAAAAGGCGTCGCATCGTTGATTGCAGACGAACGAGGACAACAATTTATAATTATGAAAAGGAAAAGAAGAATTGAAAAAAATAGCAAACTGTACGAGTAGGCAGGGAAAATTGAACACACTGAGAAAGATAATCAGCTGATCGGAAAACGGTATGTAACGTTCTGTTACGAAAGCGCGCACCGATCCAGCCATGCCGACGCCTTGACCCCTCCTGCCCCAGCCAATCAGGGGTGCTCTTCATTAGAAGGTAGACCGAGCCAAGAAAGGCGGCTGAAGCCAAAAAGGCCCCTCTCCCACAGCTCAGAGATGCGCCTTTCGCGTAAGATTCCGCCACACATAAACCTTTCAGACCCACAATTCTTCACTGAATGACTCCTTTTAGGATTCCTTATCACCAACATTACCCCTATCAATGTCTTCAAAGTGTCTTTCTGAGCAGTTTGAAAGTATAGCGTGCCTCATAAATGCGGACGGAGTAACTGGGACACCGAATTCTTGGTTCGAAATAAACGCGATGGCGTATACATCTTATTCGCAGCATTGCTAGCGCTGCGCGTTCGCAGTATGCAATTAATGTACAATCTAGCATAAAAATCAGATTTGATCTCGACAAACAGCAATTAATAATGAGCCTGTTTCGCGTTGTAAAGACAAGGTGTCTATTCACCACCAGTAAAGCTTTCGTGAGCCCGAAAGCAGCATATTGAGCATTTTAACCACATAGACATAATTTCCATTTTGGAATCCAATGTGGTGAGGAGAATTACAGCATTTTTGGATCTCGACGTGTCAAAAATGCAGATTTTTGCCTACAAATTACTCCCTTTCCAAACCTTGAAAACGACAAACAATCAAACGATCAAAACAAATAGCACCGTTATGAGCTAAAAGACTATCAAGTATTGGGTTGATTCAAAGGAATCGGACAAATTGTAGTGATGAGTTCCAGGGATCATAACTCAGCAATGAGTTGACGAAAATGGATGAGGGAGGTACCGTTGGAATGAGTATAAAAAGCTCTTCGATATGTAATTAAACAGACACTCGAAACAGCATCAATCCGCCACCATGCCGCAAAATTTTAAGCCGTCCAGAGACCACATCCGCAATGTCATACTGCTTCTATCGCTATCTGGCTGAGAACCCGCGGATATTGAAAGACGCCTAAAGGAAGTTAACAAAGAGCATGCCCCCGCCAGAAGTACAGTGTACTTGTGGCATTCGAAGTTCGCGGCGGGGGACTATTCCATCGAAGACGAAGACCGCATTTGGTGGAGCGTACTCGGCGTAGAATACTGGGAGCTGCTCGATGAAGATACAACAGTATCCCCAACGTCTGCATTCATCAGTTATGAGAATTGGAGGCAAATGTCCAAAATTCGCGACGGCGGTCACATGTGTACTTCCAGTGCGACAACGCGAAACCGCACATTGCAATATTAAAGAAGGCCTAGCTGCTCTCGTACAGTTCTCCGCGCTTCCACACCCACCGTACTCCTCAGACCTAGCCCCTTTGGATTTCCACCTTTCCTCCCACCTCCATCGCCACCTGGACGGCCACGTCTTCAAAACTCGCGACGACGTCAAAAGGGTACTCGAGAACTTTTTTAAGGCCCAGCCTCAGGCCTTCTGGAGCAAGGGCATCCGCAATCTGCCTAACCGGTAGCAGAAGGTCATCGATAAAGATGGAGCATATTACAAGTGATTCCCAACTGTCGTTGAAAAGTTGTACGGTAAGGATAAAATTCTGTCAATTTGTCCGACTCATACTGAATTACCCTATCGTACAAATATTTTTCTTTTGACCTCGATCGAAGTGAATTCTGTAAGCCTGTTTTGTGGAGCAGAATGAATTCTATCGAATTCGTATGTAAACTTTGTCGAAAAATGAAGAGAATTCCGTGAAACACAGGGAATAAAAAACGGCATGAACTTGCAGTACTGACCTAATCCTGCGGAATGTACGCAAAATCATTAGTTGTAATCGGCTTTGGCAGGAACTCGGCTTGATCACGCGTACGTGCAGTTAGTTTTCGTAAGCTTTCTCGTATTTTCTCCAGTGATTCTTTCAGAGTTCATGTCACGGTGTGGTTTGGGAAGTGAAATCCCCGTCTTAAGCGGAAAGCAGCGATAAGCTCTATTCGGAAGAATTGGTTCGTCAGTCATACACAAAGATCAGTGTGATGAACTGGCTCTACCGAATCTTGAGTCTTCTTCTACTTGCGCTCCTGTTCGAACAACATTCGGCACATTATCACACCTAAAGCACAAATAAGAAGGAACAATGGCTCCAAAATTCAATCCTGACATTACTATAGATTCCCTTAACTCACTGAAAATGTTCTCGCACTTGAGTGCCATCATAAATTGACCTTTCTTCTTCTACTTGACACTTCTAGCACATGAACAACATAGCGCATATCAGCGTGGTGTTATCGTAGAGCAACACATGGCGTGCTCACTCTGAGTTTGTTGCGCAATTCCGTCATATCAATTGGTCATGCGTTTATTCAGTAGTGCTCGGGAAAATCTGTAGACATAGCTGCGCTTGTTTTCAAATAAGGTTTCTGTAATACGCGGTGTTACAAGTCCGCTACCCTATGCAACCCTGTAGTTGCGTTGGCCACTTGAATGTGAATTTGTGTGTTCGCAGAATCTTTACAAATTACGGCACCTATTGTGATAAATTCATCTACACAGGTGTGCAGTGGGATTTCAACACGGCGGCTTTACGGGTTTTCTCCTGCTTCTGAGCAGAAGAGCACACATTTTTCATCACCAGCCAATCCATCTTCTAATTGGTCCATCGAGCTGAAGTATGGGTGTGTCAAAATGCGGGTTCTCCGTGTTCTGCTCTCAACATGACTGTTGGAATGGGATTGCTTGACAAATATCAATCTGATTTTATGCTATGGTCGTAATCTCTTCTACTGTGCCCATAGCATCGGTTATTGCCGATATAACTTGCATTCTATGAAATAACCCTTTCTCACACAATATCAGCCTCTGAGGAGGCTGCGTAGACCATGAAAGAAAGGGTCGATACCTGCTGAAGATCGCGTCGCTTATATTAGGCTGTTCCAAAAGTCTTGTAGTGTTTTTTCGATCATCACTTTTCTTTTTTTTTTCGTCCAACAAATAACAATTAGGCAACAACGTATTGACCATTGTTATCGGCAACCCTCTGCCACTTTATAGGAAAATCGTTGATTCCCTTCTCCCAGAACTCTAGGTTTTGAGAGTCGAAGAAGTCAGCGATCGCCTTCGCAACCAAGTCATAATCAACGAATTTTCTTTTGGCGAGGAAGGATTCGAGAGGATGGGTAAGGTGTTTGCCAGAAGGGGCAATGTCTGGAGAGCATCGTGGGTGGGGCAGGACATGCCGGCCGAGCTCGTGTATCTTGGCGTGGGTACTTGTCTCGACGTGGGAGCGGGCATTGTCGTGACAGGGGGTGACCGTGGACTGATGTTAAGCTGCTGAAGTTGTCTGGTGTATACGGCAGCGGTGATTATCTCGTCTTGTACCAGCACCTCGTGGAAAGCATTCCTTCCGCGTCCCAGAACCAGCACAGCCCCAAGCGTGGTTTGTCTTTCATGTCAATCTCGACGTTGCTGAAGCTGATGAACGAGCGGAGCACGCTCACGTAGCTCACATATCCCTTGCCCCATTCAGCGCTGATGGAGTGGCAAGCCTCCGTCGTTTTGGTGCCGCGAGACCGCTCATAATAGATGACACCGCGAGTTGGGTGGGTATCGACAACGGGCATTGAAGCTCTCTCCACGGGATCTGGTGGGTCAATATATATTTTCCTAGAAAGCTTAGGGAACGTTTTACCATATTCGTGAATCGCCTGGACCTGCCTCGAACTGAACAATTGCTATTGATTTTTCTGGAAAAATACTACAAGACTTTTGGGACAACCTAATATATAACACTACTCACTTCCTTTATTGGAAGCTTCGGCTTGCTGATCGATGAGGCCATTAAGGGGCCAAAAATCTTCAGCTATGTCTTAATGGACCGAATATCTCCGATTATGAAGAATCACATTATGCATTCACGGTTCGGTCAAAGAAGGTGGCCGAAAGTGAGACCGTTGAAAATTCTGGGAAGAGTTGCACATGGAAGCCTCAGTTCTCATCTCTAAACTGTGAAATAATCTTAGGTTTGCAGCTGTGAGGAGGATAAACATCTCCATTTCGTTTGTCGCGGAATCTGAAGTCAAGCGTCCGCGGCAGTTCAGCAATAATGGTTCATCAGTACGGCTGCCCTAGATGACGCCCTGTTGTATAAGCCTCAAAGCATGCGAACAATGTTTTTCTGAAATTTGGCTACTTCAACCAGTAGTGTTGCTCTTCTGCACCAAAAACCTTTTGAGACTCCTTACATCATTCCTTAAGGTAAAATGTGAACGGAGATCGAGCAGCCCTAACTAGGTGAATCAGTCCGAGAATTTTCAAAGCATTAATAATTAGCAAAGTCCGATCCTCCACAGTGTCACTCAAGCTTCAGCGCCACACGGGAAAATTCACAGATATTCACAGATATTCAAATTATAGCCGCCGAGGTGATGCAAGAAGATTGTTATTCCCAAAGTCTGGCATGGGTGGAAGAATGTTGGCTAGATGAGGCGGTCTCTGAAAAGCTCACCAGTCAAAACTCATTTTGGTGCCGGGTAGCATTGCGCAGTGTTGGATGATTATTACGAATTGATTTTCTTGCACTCTCGAAGTCTTCGCTAGGTCCTTAAAAAATCTTTGTTCTCTTCAGTATTGCCGTATTTTGATTCTAGAACCCTCTGACCAGGAAGGGCTTTTTACTTCCCATGGAACTTTGAATAGGGACCCATATCATTCGATAGAGCTTCGAACGCTGATTACGAATTGGAAAACTAAAAGTGCTACGGGCTATTCCGAAGCGAGTTAGGAGGGGACAAAGTTTGCTTGTGATATCTCATTGGCGAGGCACTTTGCCGTCGGCACGTCTGCTCTTGAACTATCAACGGCCACTGTGGCTTGCTGGTAGTGCTCCGGATCTGCAGCATAAAGGTTTTGTGTTTGCTCCCCGCCGGTGGAGATTTTTTTGCATTTTGTGTCTCATTGTCTACACGTTTACCTGAATGCCTAATATTATTACATGGTGCGTTCGGAAGCCCATAACGCGCGAACCAGTCGTTCTCGTGCAAAACCAGTATGATTTTCGTGTTGAGGTAATCAAGTTACCCTAGGAGACGAGCTTTTAGCCAATTCGAGAATTTGACTAAATTTCGCAAAAATTCACGATCTATTGGGTGGCAGCACAATGAACAGTGGAGAAGGCGTTGACTCTTGCCGAGCAAATGCTCTTATTTGACGCTTGTTTCGTAGGTTCAGTGCGATGGGCAAGTGTAACAAGTATGTGTAGGTGATTATGTTCAGGTTCCAGGATTTTTTGTAGAAGAAAATTCAAAAAATTATCAGTTTACCCCCTGGCCACCCCTAATTTTCCTAAGTTGGACCAAAAACTGGATTCGGCTGAAAATTTGCACAGAGGGGTAATTTGACCCCCTGTGCGCGAATATCATAATCTTTTTACGCAACAACGCCTAATTCGAGTGGTATGGGAGTCTCTTCGACCTGATGTGCTTCCCTTGTGAGTATTGTTAGTAGTTATAAATAAAGTGGCAGAGTAAATGATGGGTGTGATAGGTACCAGTACAAGGAAACGTTCAGAAGTGAAAGAAAAGCATTTTCTGGCCATGAAACACAAAACGCAAAAAGGCTCAACAGGCGGGGAGCATACCCAGCACCCCACGCCTGGAGACGAGGATCACTACCTTTGAGCCAACGTGGCTGTTGTCACATACACGATTAGCCGCGTTGACGAGTCACCACTAGCAGAGTCCCCCGTCGATGAGTCTTCGCATGCGAATTTTGACCCCTCCTAACTCGCTTCCGAACAGCCCGTAGCACTTTTGGTTTTCACATTTGTAATGAGCGTTCGAAGCCCTATCGATCTGTAGGGGTCCCTATTCGAAGTTACATGGGAAGTAAAAAGCCCTTCCTGGTGAGTTCCTAGAGCATGTATGTAATCTGCTCCTCCAATCTCAAGTGTAGAGCTCTTGCATTTTAGCCGAGTTGTATACAATATAGCAAGTAATTTTTCAACTACTAAGATGAGGGCGAAGGTGGTGTAGTGACAGGTGGCGCACACTCCACTCTCATGGTGCGGGAATCAACGCCCGCGAGGTCAACCAAGCCTTCCATACCTCCGGGGTTTGCAAATTGGTGCCAGACTCGTTTGGGAGGATAAAAACACTGACTTGCACATTGGCTGGCTACCGCAAGTCATTGTATAGGCCACATTACATCAACCAGCCACCACGATTCTGAATGGAACTAGAATGTGCGGCCCAAGAATGGATTGATTAACGCCAAAAAACTTTGTCCTTAGTCCTTTCAGCCCTGAGATGGTGCCATCATCTGTCCCATCCTTCGGGCATGCTCCACTATTGGGGATCGTGCAGAATCGATTACGGAGTCAAGTGTGCACAAGGGAATTACCAGTACAGTCCACCGGAGCGCCTGACAGAGCGTGACCTACGGACTTGGGGTGGAGTGCACCAACTCTCACTCCTCCACACACCCTCATTCTTGCCACGCATGCTCACTCTCGCCACTCACTGTCTGTAGGCCACACCTTATCAGGTGCTCCGAAATGGAGTATACGTCTGTCAATTATGCGGACCTTTCTGGGTCCATATGAAGTGAGAGCAGTGTCGTGCTCATTGTTCACAGATATTTCGTATGAGGTCTTAGCTACTATTTTTGATCGTTTCCCTTCGTGCATAATTTCACTGCTTTGAGATTGCTTCCCACAACAGCTCGCTTAGAGATGAGGTGACAGATAATGTGTAATGTTATTTTTGTTGCTGGCTTTTCTGCATTACTTTGTGTGATGGAAGCTACCTCAAATCAAAAAAGGTAGCCTCTATTGTAACGGCTCAGCAACGAGGAAACGGCTGGCGTCTATATTAGCAATAGCTTTGTCCACCCCATATTTTATTGCCAAACATTGACATTCTTTTGTGGTCCCCTTAACAAAAGTAAAACTGGTTTTGTGTTCGAACTTCCTAAGCAGGCAATCAGAGCACATAAAACTTACACAGAAAAAAAAGAAAATATTTTTGTGCATTTTCGGCAACTTGGAAGAATCTCAAAAATTGGCTCCGTTTTTGTACATCTACATAAGAATTTGAGGTAACTCCCGTGCCCCAACAAGAACATCATTATGTGTTTTTTGTCAGCCAATTTTCTTCAGACGAAGTGAGCTGTTGTCAAAAGCATATTCCCGAAAGTCTTTAGCTCATACATACAAGAAAATAAACATTCAAACAATCCTGAGTTATATACAAAGCCGCACCTTGAAGACACTGACAGGGGTAATGTGAGTGATAAGGAATCCGAAAAGGAGTCATCCTAGTAAATTACGGGGCTAAAGGCCTATGTATGGCGAAATCCTACGCCGAAGGCGCGTCCCTAAACCGTGACAGAACGGCCTTTTCAGCTCTAACCGCCTTTCCTGGCTCGGTCTGCCTTCTAAACGAGCATGCCTGATTGGCTGGGGTGGGAGGGGCCAAGGCGATGCGGCATGGCTGGAGCGATCGGGGCGCTTGCGTAAAAAGAAAGTCGCATACCCTTCTCTAATCAGCTGATTACCTTTTTCTGTGTTTTTGATTTTTGCTGCTTACACGTAGAGTTTGCGTGTTTTCCTTTTCTAGTTTTCTCTTCATTTTCATTGAATTCTTCGCTCCTCTGCAACTAACGGTGGGATGCCCTTTAAGATTTTGTATTGTTTCCTCGCTGTCTTTGCGCATTGAATAATTGGCTACCTACATGTCAATAGCAGAGTCGTTCGCACTACGCGCTTCTTACCGGAATGGTCGTCCACGTCGACAATCAGTGGTGGGGAAGGGACTCTATTTTTTGGTTTCTTGTCACTCACTTCCGTTTTTTCTTCACCGTCGTATTACATCTCTCCTGTCTATTTACCACTTTTTTCATATTTCGTCCAAATTTTCCTTTTACTGCCTCTAAGGCTGCTATGATTATCGACCGACGATCGCCTATCGACCGCTTATCGACCGACCTTTATATCAGCCGCCTCGAGTATAGGAACAGGTAGCCTCCGTACATTTCTGCGTATTTTACAGGAACAGAGTGGGAAGATGCGAGAGGATTTGTATGGAAGTGTGAACGTAGGGGAAAAAAGGTTTTAAAAGGATGCAAGCATGCTGGAGTGTTCTATCCGAAAGACGTGACATATCAGGTATTTTGAAAATTTTTTATAGAAGTATAAAAATAAAAATTACAAAATGCCTTTCAGTAGCAAGAAATATTTCATTTAATTTATTACATGAGGTAACTCATGCGAGGGGCTACAACAATGCCCAAGAGATGATGAACATAAAACTGTAAATCAATGGCCACAGCAGCAATCATAACGACAAACGACGAGTGTATAAAGCAAGCGAGAAAAAGCTAAAACCAGAAGAGGTAATAAAACACAAAAGCATAGAATAGATGGAAGCAATCAAAGTGAGGGGCCATTATTGGTCGAGGTATTCGTCAATGACCTTTTCGAAGGAGTAAAGACTGGCAGGGATCGTCTCTTTTTTTGCTTGAAGTGTAAAGTGAGCAGGTGCATAAGGAAAAAAGTGAAATCGACTATTGAGTTTAGGGGGCACGTGCAACTTGATTTTGCCATATCTGGTAATGTATGTTCTTGCGCTATAAAATGCTCCGGCATTGAGTTGCGTGAGACCGTGAAGAATTGTAGAACATCAACAAATTCAAACTTTTTCCTCCTCCATTGAAGAGATTGAAGACGAAGTTCACGGTTTCTCTCAAGGCTCGGGATGTTCTCATAGCGCAGCCCCACTGCTCTGTCATGAGTTTTCTGTTAAAGCTGTTCTGTACCTTTTTAATCTGTCCTAATTTATTTTGTAAGGGCTAAAGGCTACCGTTCCATATTCAAGCAGGGGCCGCACGTACGTTTTGAATGCGAGCAAAAGAATGGAACTGCCTTATGTAGATAAGGCTCTGAACAGGTTGTGTACGGCATTAAGACCTCTGTTAGCAATAAATTCGCTGTATTTGTCGAAGCTGATGTTTCTGGTGACCAGAGGTCCTTCACTTGTCTGACAGGGGCTGCCGGGGATACAGCAATGTTGTAATGATAGGCAGGGTTAGAAGACCCTATGTGCAGCACTTTGGTTTTTCTTTGAACAGCGGAAGTCCCCATTCAGTGGCCCAGCTGGATGTGAGATCAACTTATGGGTGTTCGCACCAATTGTATTAATGACGTACTGCCAATCAATGGCCAATCACAGGTGACCTTTTTCACGCATCTTGATATTTATAATATAAAAAAAACTGTGAGGTTTGCCTTGTCATAAGCACCGGTCTCTTTACCCAACAAGAATCGCATTTTTGAGCACTAGCCAGCCGCTGATTGAATGATATTTGTTAGCAGCCTGCTGAGCTCTGGAGCGTGCGTCAGGATTTTCTGGGTCTAATTGATTCACCGCGAATGCGACGTGTTGATGGATCGCGCGCGGGAGCATTCTTGTTGATCTCGCATAAATTGAGCCAATTCGCGCATTTGGCATGGCATGGTGACTTGCTCGGAAACACTCACTTCACTCCTCAGGTTTGTCCAGTAAATCCCCCAAAAAAAAACTTCAAATTACATGTTGTGCCATTTTCGAAGCGTGCGCTCTGTGTAGCCACAATGCACCTATCTTTTGAGTGCTTGGAGCAGTTATTGACATTTACCCATTGAACGCTGCAGAATACGGGGCAGGTCTAGCTAGTAG
The DNA here is from genome assembly GCA_963978905.1 of Trichostrongylus colubriformis. Lineage (NCBI taxonomy): Eukaryota > Metazoa > Nematoda > Chromadorea > Rhabditida > Trichostrongylidae > Trichostrongylus > Trichostrongylus colubriformis. The sequence goes on along the minus strand of OZ022258.1, from coordinate 20,595,409 downwards.
CCGTCCGATTGGGATGACCAACTTTCCAGCCATAAACTACACGAGTGCCATACAGAACACATTATATAATTTTTTCCCAGGTGTCTCGAACCGCGCTACACCTCTGCCCTTCGCTTTAGTCAAGGTTTTAGACTCACATCTTATGAATCTTTCCTACCATATCCATGACAAATATTCATAAGTGGTGGCGGTGAGCATCTTTGAGTACCCGCTGAGTAACAAATCTCACTTCAGGCAGTAAGAGCTCAGTAATATTGGAGAAGTGAATCTATAGGCATCACCTGTAGTTAAGACAATGGTAGATCGGTTGTATCACTCATTCCAATCTTTGTTACTGACAGGTGGACGTGTTCGCCACGAAAGCGGAACTTTAGGCACTACGTCATCTTGATCAATGTGGCTTTTATTCGATGCGATAAGTATCACTCTGCTTACGTGCTTATTATTCTACACCCCAGTCTTCCTCGGCAAAGTCGACACCAGGAGGCGGGCTGACATGAGAAAGGCGTCTTAGCCTGAGAAGGCCGTCTCTGCAACAGCTCAAGGGGGCGCCCTCCCTAGGGAATTCTGTAGTTAATGGGTCGCTCAGGCCCGTAGTTTTTCAGTGAATGACTCCTTTTGGGATTTCTCATCACCCACGATACCATTGCTACGGTCTTCGACGTAAATGCAGTGCGTGTCACAGCGTGATATGGGGTTATGGCCTACGGAATAGGATGAAAGGCGGCGGCGTTAGAGCACACTTGGATTTGTACGTCAAACAGCCGATATCGACTGGTCTCGTAAATCCTTGTATTCTGCACAGTGACGTCCGTTAACTATTTGGTAAGCGAGTTTTGGTATGATAATAAGTTAGTGCTATACCCAAAGAGTAAATGGAAAACAGTGAAGGAAAATTGCAAACGCAAAAAAAAAACCCCATGGTAAGGTGACTTAAGCTGAACCGTGCAATATTGCTAATCGAGCTGCTTGCATTAACAATCGCTTACCTCGTGAGAAGCAGGCGTCGCTGAGCTCAATAATAAAGAAATTACCCTAAAGTCTGATAGATAAGTCCGCCCGCACGCTGTGTCGCGCGCGGCACAGGCAGCCGCGGACTTCAATGAGCCAAGGATGGAGGAAATTGAGGAAGCTATAATTTGTGGATTGTATTACTAACGAGTTTGTATTGTATTGTGTATTGTAATTGTTGATATAGAAGGAGTAGCAAGTAAAGCGGGGGGTCGTAGGAAGGATGAACAGAAACTTCACAGTTGGCAGAGGAAAGTGAACGAGTGAAAGGAGAATCGTTGTTCAGCGGTTCCAATGCAACGATGGTTTCGGCGATGAAACAGCGGTTGAATAAAAACTTTTCCTCATTTCTGTTATGACAATGGTGCACAAAACCTCGCAGACAAGCGTCTTTCATCTTCTTTTTCCTCTGCAAAACGCGCTTCCGCTTGTCGCGTCAAGTTTTTGCACCTGATGTAAGCCCTCCTAGTTATCAAGCCTTTGAAATGCCTGAACAACCTATGATCAGCGGACACGGATAAAACTAACCCAACAAATTGACCCAACCCAACATATACAAAAGCGGCATCAGGAAAAGGATGAGGTACGGAGGGATAGCTCCTTTGGTTTGCGACAGTTTCTACGCGATTACTAAGGAGGCGATTGTCAATAGCTTCTTGAAGGTCTCGAACTAAGAGTTATTGTTAGATGAGATGAGTGAGAGTTTTCATGCTATGAATGTTGATGACGATGAAATTGATTGCGTAGAGTTTAAGATGAATGATTATTGCTACACGGGTTAAACGAAGATATTGAAACCTGGTATTTTTACATATTAGAAATAAAGCTGAATGAACAATTTCTACAATTCTATCGTTATTAAGAATGAAGAGTGCAGTCGATCCCGTGTTTTGAAGAGTGCGCCTGCATCCGCCGCTGCCACGCGCGACAGCGCGTGAGGGCGGACTTATCTATCAGACTTTAGGGTAAAAGGAAAAACAGCAGAAATCAGGTGCTTTGCGGACGACTATCAAGCGTTCTCTAATACCACCGTCTTGGCAGCCCAGTGGGAGAATGCTGTGAGACGCGGCCCCTAGCAGCTAATTTGCCAATGGGGCACATGGGCCATAAATGCCACCTAAGCCTAAGGTTTCACCTTGCGGATGGTACGATCCCCAGGGTAGCTAAATCGAAAATCGCAAATCGCATAGTCGCAGAATCGTACGTGCCGTCCTGCGCACTGCCACCTGAGCGTGATCTTTCCCCTCTACAAAGCTGCTCCGTTGCCAATCACGGTATCGAGGGGGAAGCGAATTCGTGTCCCGGAAAATAAACGTCGCGCACGCCGCGGGTCGAGGATGCCATCGAAGTCGAGTGAGGCGCGAGATTTCTTATGTCTTTATCATCATTGTATAATTTTTGTTATTGATTTACTATAAGTTTTTGCCTGACACTTATTTCAGGAGGTCGAGGTTTCCCCTGAACTAAGGCTTGGGCAGAGAACCTAAGCAAAAGTAGCCCGATCGCCGAGTTCGGTGAAGTGCCTTCTCCCCCAACTACATTAACACCCTTCAGTTTTTCAATCAAACATTGTTTCAATCTTTAGTTTTTTATTACGTGTGGCCGTGATTGACTCTATCCTTTACATGCTTCAACTGCTTCAAGTCTGGTAAATCAAATACAGATTGGTCCAGCTCCCCAATCTCTTCTTGTGATGAAGTCCTCAATCAATGTATCTAGGAGACCATGAACCTTTGTTTCACAGGATACAAAGGAAAGCAAAGCACATAACGATCTTCTAACAAAGGAGCCCAATTCTTGAGAGAACGAATAATAAGAAACGAATAAGGCAATCAACATAGTGAAAGAGATGAGCTTAAGCTTTCCATCCCTCAAAAATTCATACCGCGTTTCCTGCCAAATCGCCGGCGACGTGCGCCGCCCACTGGTGCCACATCCTAGCCAGGGTCACAACAGATCAGACACATACCCCAGCCTAGAGTGGTAAAGATTTTGGAAAAGTAGCACACCCAAGGGTGAGCGCATGACAGCCTGCACTCCAGTCTTTGGATTGACGCGATAACTGATGCGATAACGCGATTCTGCGATTTTGCGATCCTGCGGATCGTACGATCCGCAAGGCATAATCTCAGCTTCGAAACTACTCGACACATTCTCTGTCATTAGAATTGACTCAGCCATACACCGGACCCTTACATTTTCGTAACTGATAATTACCACATTAAAGACTTTGCTAGAGAATGACTGCAAAGTATTGAGAGGTAGCTTGCATAACAACTCCAGGACGGCTGTAGTACGACCACCCCGGAGCAATTACATACGCTGTGTTCCTATCAGCCTTAGATGTATAAATGATAAAAAAAAAGCCAAAAAGGTAACAAGTAGCCAGAATCCACTCATATTCTACCAGTTGATTTAGGTCTGCAAAAGGTCGTCCATTGAGGATTGACGGACGCCTAATAGTTAAGAAAATCTCAGGGTTCAGTGATATGGACGAGTCATCCGTTGCTGGAGCTGCTTTGAATGGTCGGCGTTAGGGTGGTAATTACGGCCGGTTGCCCCACTGGGAAACTGACTGCAACGTCCAAGTGTGACGACCGTCTCACAGCTTACTCATGGGCCACACTCTTTCTAGCCACCGTGATATGGACTGCAGACAGGTCGGAGTGTCATGAAGTAGTACTTCTTGGACCGTCACTCCCTTTCATGTCTACTAATAATTCACCACACAAGCGAATTTGACTAGCGTAGATCTTATGTAGTGGATCCCGCTACATTGTTCTGCATAAGTAGTACCCAGTGAACCATATTATAAAATTTCCTGTAAACAAGGTGACAACAAACCTTTGGTAAACGTGCACATAATTATACACTGGTTAGCAGCCAAACTGGTGCATCGGCCTTTAGAATAACGCAAGATCTCTACTTTCGTGTGCTCTGCTGTGAGTCTTTTCGCAAGTAACCAGAGAAGTAAGCTACTCACCTTTTCCCGAGTTTTCTCTGGAGGGATAGCCGAGTTCAAGACCTCTTCTTGGGAGTCCTCCTCGAGGGGTACAAGAACAAAACCCAACTCCATCTCTGCGCGTTCTCTTCGGGAGAACCGAAAAGATCTTCATGCACTTTCCAATACTTGAAAATCAGAAGTCCTCCCCTGTTTGTCTTCGATAGAGGAGCCAACTGAGCATATCAAGTTTCACCAGCAAGCATTCTTAGGAGGCTCCGAAATGTCAAGAAATTTTATTTCTTCGAGTGTTCCCTCAGGTAAAGCTAAAAGGGAATTCTATTCTATCAAAATCACGAGAGAGAACACGAAAAAGGAAAAAAAAAGATGCTCAGTGAAATTTATTCTAGAATTTCTTGCAAGCCACGTGATAATATACCTCTGTTACACTTGCATATACATATTGAGCAGGAATATCCCGCCTCTTTTAATTCTCTGTGCTTCACAACGTTCTATTCACCTTTCGGCAAAGCTGAGATATATGCGCAACGTTCTATTCACCTTTCGGCAAAGCTGAGATATATGCACAACGTTCTATTCACCTTTCGGCAAAGCTGATATATATGTGTTCGATGAAGCTTTTTTTTTGCTCTGCAAAATTTACTATTTGTTTTTCGCCTTCTTTAATTGCTCAATATTTATGAAATTCAAAAATAAGTAATCTGCGTGAAAATTCGCACTCTCGACATTTCCTCTTCTTCTTCTGCCATCGAGGTCAAGAATGTATGCACATGTGATCAGCTCTACGAAAGTGTTCTATATGTTTTCGGTTGTTCGATCGACTGATGTTTTCACAGTTGAGAAATGGGGTAATTTGTGACAAAAATCTGCCCTTTTGACACCTAAAGGTCCAAAAAAAAATTAAACCTCCCTGATGAAATCAGGTAAGGGAAAAATATGTAGCTGATCGATCTACTATTATAACTGGAGGTTTCCTGTTCAGCCAAAGTATGGAGATGGGTTTATGTTGAGTACCCCATTTGCAAGGCAGTACACCATTTGCAAGCCTCAGAAGTATGAAACTATATTCTGTGAAGCGGAAAAAGCTTTACCGAATGCATTAATGAATATTGTGTTACCATTGGTAGGCTAGAAAGAGAAGATGTCGGAAGCGAACATTTTTGTCAAAAACTGCATTTGTAAGCCTTAAAAACTGCAAATAGCTGAGCAATTCAAGCAACAAGTACTACGATTCTGTAGAGCTGAAAAAGCTCTGTCGAAAACATTTGTGCATGCATTTTTTTGACCTCAGTGGCAGATGAAAAGGGAGAAATGTCGAGAGTGCGAAATTTCACATTCAGGGGTGTGTTGCAAGTGTCCCGATTTCTAGAGGTCGGCCTCAGCATCCTAGTGGTAACCAGTAAGTAACTTTCTTTTCTGTTGGACGAATCCATAAACAACCATATTTCCCGCACGAATGAGGCTACTGGGACTTAAGTGAGAACGGACTCAGCCCTTGCTTTCACGCTAATTTATTTGTTGTTTAGAACGATTTGACAGTATTCAGGGTTAAAACGAAAGGCTGTTGGCACCAGTACAAAAATGATGCGTAATCGAATTTAAAATTTAATCTTAGAAAAATACATACGTATTATTCACCCGTGCGGTACGTAGTCAGGATGTGAAAAATGCTTCTACAGCGATATAGTACATACCTACAAGAATGACAAGGACACATCCACTTCATTGAAATAGCACTTCGCTCTTTATTTTTTGGTTTCAGATTGGCTCGCACAAATTCAAGTGTTACCAAAACAGTGATGGCCAAGCTACACGTGACGTGGTTACCGAATGATGATAGTCTGTCTAATAAATTGTTTCTATTTTTTTAGAACTATGCTGTTTCTGTCTCCACATGCACAGGTCCATTCACTTTCATGTCCATCTACTGTATCAGAAAAAGAAAAGGAAAAAGTGGTCATAAGCGCAATCACATAGAAGTTCGGGAAGACCGACGATACTAGACGGTTCAACTTGTATTTCTACAAAGTATCGAGAACTGTGTAGAAAAAAGGGCGCTACTGGAGTTGGGGAGGGTCACTCGACAAAAGCATAAGTTGCCCCCAATTTCTGTTTATAGGCACTCTCAAGGTTATTTTATGCCTAGATACAGCTAACTAACTAAAAAACAATCAAACTACTCCTCCATCAGAATATAATGAGAAATTCACTTCAACTAGACTAAACAACCACTTACGCATATTCGCCTAAGCCTAGGGAAAGGGAATCTCCTTCCCCAAGGCTTAGGCTAACATAGGATGGAAAAAAAGCACGAATTTGCTTCATTAGAATCGTTTCTATGCAGTATTCGAAGCCGATTCGGCTAGCGCTATGGCTTCTCTGCGCTCTATCCCTGCGTTAGAGACGCAGAGCACAGTGCGCTGCCCCCCCCCCCAACTCCAGTAGCACCGAAAAAAGACCTGTCGTAGGCACACCGTGGATCATCATGCATTTACTGGTTCTGGACTAGTTGCCATTTTGACTAGCAATATAAATAATTCACCAATATCATTGTTCGTACTGTACGCAGCGTAATATACAGCCAAGCTTCAAAAAAAACGCAATCCCCTAGTTTGCGAAACTCTAGTCAGAGCTCATATAAGTCTTGTAAATTCACGGTAAATCTACATAACTTCCGGAACAAGCTTCGTGATTCCTTTGAATGTCCAGTTCACGATAATTTGTGGAGGTGCTAAGGAATTCATCATCAACAATTGAATAGCCTTTAAAACACTGAAGACCTCCTCGCCCGTGCAAGGCTGCAGCTTTGGTGAAGATGCGTTGAAGGGTCCAGCTTTATGATATCGCCCCAGTCAACGTTACCGTCATTACTACTGTAATGAATGATCAGCGTTGATCAGCGTTGGTCTAACAAGTGGGGAAGGTGAAATTATGGAAAAAGGCTGGTAAAACTTGTCAGTGCCGTCGCTCCCTCTTCTATGATCTGGGAATCTAATGCCGGTCCATCGCTTGGGCAGATGAAGTTGGCTATTCTATTTTTTTGGATCTTGGACTTTCATAGACTTGCGTGGGAACATAACACTGTCTTGCGCATCGTCTGCCTGTTGCAAGTCATCATATTTCATTATGTTTAATACCACTTGGGCTGGCGCACCGTACTGCGCCAGTCACACATGGAAGCATGCTAATTCGGCTTGATCGTACCAATCTGGTGTTCCTATACTCGTGCGTCTGCACGATAATGATGTGAGATCAGAGAGGCAAAAACAGCTGCGGCGTCGTCTAACAAGGGAGGTCTCTCAGGTCATGACGCTCTTTTTGGAAACGGCTTTTTCCATTATATGGGGTGCCTACATAAAACATATAACTAACTTCCATTTTTGCTGAGCGACCCTACGAATGCCAAAAAAAGGAGTAAAAAAATTTCTTCCAAAAAGGCGACTTTAACCCACTTATTGTAACGCATACTCCTTGTGACCTTGACCATGTGCAGATCCAAAGGTGTTCTTCCATTTCACATTCAAAACAAAGTCAAATACGGGAAAAAAAATAAGATCTTACCTCCACCATGTACTAAAAGTGTGCAGCAGTTTCACAACAGTTCCCCGACGTGAGTATGTCGCAGCGATTGGATGGCCTACTGGATACGACGATGGACTCTCAAACGGTCGAAAGGCATGGGTTGGTGGTTCGGGTCTCGGCCCTGCCGAAGTTATGCATTTGTTTTCGCCTTCATTTTTTCATCTTCAGATATGTCTGTTTATGCCAAGTGACTATGATTTTCGTTGACAGAATGTCGAAATGACTCTGTCTACGAATTTTCAGTGAACTTGTTGATCTGACTTTTTTGGACACATAAATGCCCGTAGCGCTCGAAATTCGCGATTTCGCGCAAAATGAGTGCCATATTCGTGTTTAGGGGGTCAAACTACCCTTGGGGACACATTTCTAGCCAATTCCAAATTTTGACTCTAACTTCGGGAAAGACGTTTGGTCATGAATACATGGTACCTTTCTATTTGTAGAAGCGAATAACAAGCAAAATAGCTGAAAATCAGTAGAATATGCACAGCATGGATGCCTATCGTTACTACTTGACCAATCAAGCATCAAGCAAGAGAAATAGTCAGGATTTCTTGACAAGTGATACCGTCGTCTCCTTCGTTGAAAGTGCAGTTGAAGGTATACCAATGCCCAGCTCAAATTTTCAAACTTGGCTCAAACTTCGATTGGGCTGAAAACTTACACCTGTGGGTAGTTCGACCTCCTGAACACGAATATCAAATCCCTTTCACGCAAAAACGCCTCGTTCGTGCGCTATGAGCTTTAAAAGGTCAAAAAATTGGACTGTCGAACTTGCTGAAAACTGGCAGTAGAGGGCAGTCCGGGGTTCTAAATGTGATTACTGCACTTAATCTTCATATTCAAATGTTTACGAGCCCAAAAACTGAAAATCTAAATTTTGCAAAAATTTATCCTCGGTGGGGATCGAACCATCAACCCCATTTTTGGCATTCGTGGGGGCGCTCAGCAAAAATGGACATCAGTTATATGATTCTTGTACGCACCCCCATACATGCAAAAAACAGCTTCCAAAAAGCGCGTCATGAGTTGGACGACCTTCCTCGTAAGAGTAAGGGAACCCCTTCCGCACTCTGCCATCGCGAAATCAGATTCCGTAGATCTCATAGTTTGAACTAGGATTCTCCCTCGCCGGTGCCACGGAATCATGTCGTAGTGACACTGATCACCAAAAGACAGGCCTCTGGCTCGTCCGGGCTCTCACGCGATACTTTGTCCGGCAGACTGTGCAGCACAGCTTTCCCTTGGCATTTTTCTTAGCGCGAATTCGCATTTGAGAGGGTTTAGATCAAGTTTCTGAGAATATAGTCAAGAGAAGAGCTGAGCATCCCCTTCTTCCAAAAGTAGTTATGTAATGCACTTACTGTATGTAATGTTCTTTCTCGCTGAAGAATCGCGCATTACCATTTGAATCACACATTGTTCCTTTTAAGGCTGAACTCTAAAAAAGTTTGGTGACACTGAGTTGGTATCTGCTATTCTCTTTTTTGTTAATCAGGAGGGTAATATGATTTTGCTCCTTACGTTTCTCGAAGAAGAAGTTAGTAATTCTTTTATCACCGTGGTATAATACGTTGCGAAACGTCCCACTTCTTTATACTCATGTTTATGTATGTTTTTATAATGTGTTAGGTTGATTCATAATAAATCGGACAAATTGACCAATTTTAATCATTGTCGTACAACTTTTTTACGACAACAGGGATTCACTTGAAATATACTCCATCTTTATCGATGAACTTCTGCCACGGTATAGGCAGATCATGGATGCCCTTGCTCCAGAAGGCCGGAAGCTGGAGCTCGAAGAAGTTGCCGAGTGCCGCCTTGACCTCGTCGCGAGTTCTGAAGTCTTGGCCGTCCAGGTGGCGTTGGCTGTGGGAGAAAAGGTGGAAATCTGAAGGGGCCAGGTCTGGGGAGTACGGTGGGTATAGAAGTACGGTCCAACTGTACGACAGCAGCTCGGCCTTGGTCGATCTTGCGAAGTGCGATCTGTGTAAGTAGACACGTTGTCGTGCTGGAAGTAGACATGTGACCGCCGCCGTAGAGAACTTTGGACATTGGCCTTCAATTCTCGTAATTGACGAACGTAGACGTCGGCGGATACTGTGGTACCTTCATCGAGCAGCTCCCAGTACTCTACGCCGTGTACGCTCCACCAACCGCGGTTTTAGTCTTCGATGGAATAGTCGCCTGACGCAAACTTCGAATGCTACAACTACAGTGTACTTCTGCCGGGGGCATGCTCCTTGTGAACTTCTATCAGACGTCTGCCGATATCCGCGGGTTCCTGGCCAGATATAAATAGTATGACGTTGCGGATGTGGTCTCTGGACCACTTGAAATCGTGCGGCATTGTGGCGGAATAAATTTACTTTGGGGTGATTATTTTGCGGTACTTTGAAGAGCTTTTCATACTCATTCCAACGGTACCTCGCGCGTCCATTTTCGTTAATTCGTTACTGAGTTATGATCTTTAGAAATCATCACTACCATTTGTCCGATTTATTAGGAATCAACCTAATAACATGTTCATTTCAAAAGAAAAAGCGGGTCCTATCGCACTGACTAAGTAATCTAGCTGACGATATAGGCCGTATAGGAATATTACACACGAACAGCTCATCTTCTAATCACGGATTAGAGGGGAGAACCGCCCACGTTTCGACAAAGCCTCTAACCATAAGCCACCGACCTATATTCTCCTGAATGCGAATTCGCATTCAGGTGAAAACGTCATGCTTGGTGGCGTTACCGCGTATGCGAGCCTAGACCAGTCAAAGGTGACAAGCCTCGATCATCTTTACCGCTCGACACAGCACGGACATTATCCTTCTCCAGTTTTCTCTAACTCTCATCCTATGCTCGAATCGAGTTGGGGTATCTCAGTTTCAGACCAGGAGAACCTCCCTTAAAGACAGTGTTAGGGGTAATATGAGTGATAAGAAATCCCAAAAGGAGTCATTTAGTGGTCATTTAGTCATTTAGTGGAAAACTACGGGTCTGAAAGGCCTATGCATGGCGAAATTCCCCATGGAAGCCCCCATGAGCTGTGGCGGAGGTGGCCTCATCAGGGCTAGCCGCCTTTATTCTAGCCGCCTTCTTGGTAATGCCAATGGAAAACCTATGCGGACTACCCGCCTCTTGACGGAAAGGTCGTCTGCGCCCAGAACTAGCGGTGGGAAGGGGTCCCATTTTTTCGAGTTTCTGGCCATTCCATCCGTGTTTTCTTCACTGTCCTGTTACTAGGCATCTCGGCTTTCATATTCACTAGTTCTTTTGCTTTTCGTCCGAACTTCCCCTAAAGCTGCCTTCAAGCACGTACATCTCCAATCGATATGGGTTGGCCATTCTTTATCGAGTGTTCTAGTAATCCTTCTATTATATGAACCACTAACTCTGCGTGTCTATTTGTCTAAAACCAAAGGCGTATAGAAAGTGCTCAAAAAAAGCAGTTTTTTCTCTACTTTCGAGACTATATCAAACAAACTTCAGCAAGTTCTAAAGCGGTATTCCCAATCCCAAATTGAGGAACACGCCTCGCACTATCAGTAAACTCCCGCGCTCAAAACTACTGTTTTTTGGCACACCAAAAGGAATACAAGTAAAAAAAGATGCGCTATAGTTGCGATCACGTACAAAGGTACCCTACATATGTTAAAACACGTTTGATTGACACGGAAAGGAAGCAACAGTAGTACACATCGGATGACAGGTCTTCTCCTTTTTTTCTGATGCGTGCCTTTCTTTTTCTTGACTGAATCACGATCGCTCACAGTCTGCCGATTGGAGCAATGGAGTAAAAGAAACCGTGCACGGCTTTCCTTTAAAGGCACACCACGCGATAATCCAGTTAGTGGCTTATTTTCGTAGGGCGAATAGGTCCTTGGATAACTGCTCAAACTGCACCCTTGTTGCGGCTGCACGGTGCACCCTCACAGTGTTGTGCCTGCTTGAACAAAACCGAGCCACGCCCACCCAACTGGATCATACACGACGTTAGACGGATGATTTTCCAATGTTGAACCTGCCTTCGACATCGAAATGGCTGTTTCATGTAATTAACATCTCCCAAAGCAAGTTTCATGTTACACGTGAGCGCCACGTCGGAAATTTGTTCGTCTAAAGCCGGATGTGATTCAGCTGGGTGGGCGTGACTCGGTTTTGTTCAAGCAGGCACAACACCATGAGGGTGCACCGTGCAGCCGCAACAAGGATGCAGTTCGAGCAGTTATCCAAGGACCCACTTGTCCCACGAAAGTAAGCCACTAATTGGATTTTCGCGTGGTGTGCCTTTAAGTGGTGGCCGAGGGTGCGGCCTCAGAGTAAATGTCTGCCCGTCGTCTGTCGCGGTCGGAGACAGTCGTACAGCCCTCGTAACCCCTCTCATGATACCCACAGTGACAAGACTTTGAGACGAAGTATGTGTGCCGCATTTTGACATCTGTAGGAACTTTTGCATGTAGCTCGTTGAAAACCAATCATCATAAGGGCGTGAGAATGAGAAGAAGCAAATTTCTTTCATTACCAATTACTTTGACTTAACCTTCACTTCGGCTTCAATTGTTCATGTAAGTTACTCTAGTACCGAACACTGATCTTTTTGCACCCATTTGAAAAGAACTCATCGCATTTGCGACCATCGGTACAACTAGCTTGATCCTAAACGCTTTTTTCGGTTGGAAGCCATCTCTCACTCTCCAAGATTTTCAGGAGGTCTTCTCTTGCATTTACTTCCGGGTCGTAATACCGTTAACATTATAGCAAACTGTGATTCATGAGCATCACTCCGGCTAGTGACAAAAATGCTCACTATAATGGTAACATGGAATATTATAGATGGCTCATATACCCTGTGTCCGGTTCAATATTGTCTGACATCGAGTTTATTTCAAAGGCACACCGAGCAATAATCAGATCAGTGTCTTACGTTCTTGTGACGAATAGGTCTCCAGATAACCACTCAGTTTCCACTTTATTGCGGCTGCACGGTGCTTCCCTGCGCCCACTCAACCAAATCACTGCTGGCCTTAGAGGCACACCACGTGATAATCACGTCGGCTTACTTTCTTGTACTTTCTTGGGACAAGTAGGTCCTTAGATAGTTGCTCAGGCAGCACCCTTGTTGCGGCTTGATAGTGCATCCTCACGGCAATAGGCGCGCTTTACCCGAGCCGAGTTCGGTCCTCAAAGTCGAATCACACCTGGCCTGAGACGAACAAGTTTCCAATGTGGCTTTTACGTAGAGAAGGAAACATGCGATAAGACAAGATAAGGCAATGATTTCAATAGTGAAGGCAGCTTTTACAGGGAAGAACAGATGACATCGTAGCATTTTGCGCGATATCGTCGAGCAATACTCATTTCTAATCTCCAATACTCGTACGAGGACTGAGTGCAGAGGCCTTGGTTCTTGGTGGTTTTGAGGAGTTTTGATCAGGGTCAAGCCTCCGTTGAGGAATCCTCAACAGAGGGAGTCGTATTTGGTCCGCTAGAAGGGGGGGGGGGGGGGGGTGGTCGTAATTATTGAGGTGCAGTGATCAACAAAATTTCTCAGGCTGAGGGTCTAAAGTGTAAGGGGAGAAATGATAAAACTCACTACTTGAGTTCGATCCCGAAATATTTAAACTTAATCATCATGGAAACCTCGTGCATGGCGCGGTCTAATCTCCAATACTCGTACGAGGACTGAGTGCAGAGGCCTTGGTTCTTGGTGGTTTTGAGGAGTTTTGATCAGGTCAAGCCTCCGTTGAGGAATCCTCAACAGAGGGAGTCGTATTTGGTCCGCTAGAAGGGGGGGGGGGGTGGTCGTAATTATTGAGGTGCAGTGGTCAACAAAATTTCTCAGGCTGAGGGTCTAAAGTGTAAGGGGAGAAATGATAAAACTCACTACTTGAGTTCGATCCCGAAATAGTTAAACTTAATCATCATGGAAACCTCGTGCATGGCGCGGTCCGCAACGAAACCGGTTGAGGCCTATAGCCTTTTCTTTGGTCCGCCGAGATCGAAACCACGAACAGAGACACCTCCGAAATTCACCGATTAACCGTTTGAAGCAATATCTATCAACGGGAGCACCGTAGATGGACACTCCAGAAACAGTGGGATGAAAACGAAACTTCATATTTTTCTACTATTGCAAGTACGTAATCGGGTGTTAGCGGCCACTTTGTGGACCGAAAAAACGTTTGTATTCATTGAAGATGTGGATGAAATCCTCATTCATGGCGCATCCCAAAGAGAAGCTGACCGACGCTTCTCGCCCTCCCACTAGGCCTTCGAGAGCAAAGGATGCATACTAGAGAAATTTCAGTAAATGAATCAATTTTTCGGAAGGTACTTGGGAAGATATTGCAAATTCACAAAAAATTTCTCAGCTCGCTTTCTTAAACCTTTCTTGCTTCGTTGTGAAGATATGGCATAGCTCAGGGCTCAGATAGTCATTCGAAAGCGTCAACCTCGCAGACCCCAGGCACTCAAAAACGCACTCATATGATCGAGTTTGAAGGATGTTATGACCATTTGAACTGGAACACCACAGTTTTCCAAAAATTTCCTCATCAAATCCTCATCGAGCTTCCCTCGAAATGACTTCCTTCTTTTGGAGATATGGCATGGTTCAGATAGTCATCCGGTGCTTCACCAAAACGCGCTTATATGGTTAAGTTTGAGGGAAGTTATGACCATTTCAATGAAACACTTCGAAATTTTCCTCATCAAATCCTCAACTGGAAACACATATCGAGAACTAAGCAACCATTAGGAAAGGCAAACAGCCAACAGGTAAGTCTGAGGGAGTTATAAGAAACAGTTTACAGCTGTTTGAATGATGAGCTCTAGATAAAGTTAGAAGTAACAAGTTACAGCTTCTCTCTTCGTAAAACCTCGGCATCGTTATTAGTTTGATATTCTTCTGTTATGCCAACGAAGTTTTTAGGTGGAACATTTATTTACGGCCTAACGTTTCGACTAGATCGTCTTCCTCAAAGGCCTAAACGTGACTCAAGATTCAGGATTCTATCCACTACACCACCAAACGTCTTATCCCTCTAGCGGTTCTGACGAAACTCAAGGAAACCGTCGGAGGAACCCTGTACGAAAGAACATAACTCACCCAGTCCACCAACGCGGGAGCGTAACGCCGCCACTCCGTGTCAGCTGTCGTCAGTGAATGAGGGATGCCATATATAGTATAATGGGGACATGCATGTCTCCCTCATCATATCAGTAGCTCGCAATGTGGCGCAAACGGCAAGAGATCATTCGTAATGGATAAGCACTCATTTCAGTTGTTCATACCTGGATTTCTTGCAGAAATCCAAAACGCTTTAAGCACTTTCCTGGCGGAAATCTCTGTCTCGCATGCTAGAATACTGCACTTCACATCAAAGTCATTTCCGCCATGCTCCTCGGTCATATGCTCTCCCAGAGGTGTTCTTGTATTACCTAGTCTTTTACCAGTAAAATGTTCTTTGATACATACTGCTAGTCTTCTTCCAGTTTCCCCAATGTACGTTGCGTTACATGTCTGACATTCAATTTGATAGATTACACCAGTCTTGGCGCAATCCCCAGTTGTGCCATACGGGCATGTAACACAATTCTCTGACATCGTAGAGCCTATTTCGCACGAGTTGGCCATTGATGTTGCCATGAGGGACACTCACTAAGACAACATCATCATCCAGCTGTGCTTGAACAAGGCATCTTTGGATTGCAGCAGTAACTCGGTCAGAGATGAAAGGTATACATAAGGAAACCTTATCAAGACGCGGTATGTTACCGTGCCCAGTGCTTATTCTTCTACGACGTTCTGGTACAACATAGCGTTTGATGCAGCTATGTCAGAAGCTAGACGTATAGACTCTCGCCGCTCTGTCGGACCTGTGCACACATTTGCAGCCGTCTTGAACATGTTCTTGATAACTGCATGTTTCACAGTCGTGGGATGTGCAGATGTGGCGTGAATCAAGATGTTCTTAGAGCTAGCTTTCCTGTACCACTTCACACTGAGTACTACCGCGACTGCTGGTCACCAGCAGTCGCATTATATCAAGTTCACAAGAGAAGTACCACGCCATGGTTGGCTTCCCTACCTGAACACGCAGGTGAAAGTGTCCGATGGCATACTCAGTGTGAAGTGGTACAGGAAAGCTAGCTCTAAGAACATCTTGATTCACGCCACATCTGCACATCCCACGACTGTGATACATGCAGTTATCAAGAACATGTTCAAGACGGCTGCAAATGTGTGCACAGGTCCGACAGAGCGGCGAGAGTCTATACGTCTAGCTTCTGACATAGCTGCATCAAACGGCTATGTTGTACCAGAACGTCGTAGAAGAATAAGCAATGGGCACGGTAACATACCGCGTCCTGATAAGGTTTCCTTATGTATACCTTTCATCTCTGACAGAGTAACTGCTGCAATCCAAAGATGCCTTGTTCAAGCACAGCTGGATGATGATGTTGTCTTAGTGAGTGTCCCTAATGGCAACATCAAAAGCCAACTCGTGCGAAATAGGCTCTACGATAAGCGTTGCGTGCCAGAGAATCGTGTTACATGCCCGTATGGCACAACTGGGGATTGCGCCAGAACTGGTGTAATCTATCAAATTGAATGTCAGACATGTAACGCAACGTACATTGGGGAAACTGGAAGAAGACTAGCAGTACGTATCAGAGAACATTTTACTGGTAAAAGACTAGGTAATACAAGAAGGTAGCGTTCCGCTCCCGCGGTGGTGGACTGGGTGAGTTATTTTCTTTCGTACAGGATTCCTCCGGCGGTTTCCTTGAGTTTCATCAGTACCGCTAGAGGGATAAGGCGTTTGGTGGTGTAGTGGATAGAATCCTAAATCTTGAGCCACGTTTAGGCCTTTGAGGAAGACGATCTGGTCGAAACGTTAGGCCGTGAATAAATGTTCCATCTAAAAACCTCGTTGGCATAACAGAAGAATATCAAAGTTAGTAATATTTTTAAATTGTCGGAATTTAGTATTGGGAAGATAACGCGCTCCATCGTGATCGTCGCGTTGCCTGAAGCGAAATGAGGCACTACTTAGCCAGTGGAGCGATTAGAAGGCACTATCGGCATTTCCTCTCCTATCTTCCCTTCGAACTCAAAAAATAATTGTGTATACGTATTCGATAATGTTTTCTAGCTCTACGATTTGGTGCCATTTGTTTTTGATCGCTTCATTATTTACTGTTTTTAAAGGCATAGTTCACGATAATTTTCGTGCGTCGTCACTCCATAAGGACTCTAGAGGTGCTGAAGAACACATAAGTGAAGAAAAAGCCAAATAATCCTTTCAAAAACCATGGTATTTAGGTGCCCCTGACCTTTGACTTCGTCGAGCCTTCAGGCCAAATGCAAACATTTCGACAAGTTTCTGCGTGATAATATCATCCGATAAGATTGCTGTTCCTATGGAAATTTCCCCTATCTTTTCCTATCGCAGTCGATACCATACCTCTTCACACGTATATGCCACCGCTTCCCTTCTGGCAAATCGTAAGATGGGTGTGGGTCATCTTGAGACGGTGGCCGCCATCTCATTTACGTGTTCTTAACGCGTTTAGTACTCACCCTCGCGCCGTGGTGATGGCACACATGTTGCTCTTGTGGAAGCGGCTGCCTACTCGGGGATGGAATCAAGATAATCATATTATCGTGAACTGTGCCTTTAAAGTTTGAAAATGGGGTGATTTGAAGACGGTGATCTTCTCTTTCGGCACGTTGAAATCCGAAAAAGCCGATGTTGTCCGCCTCAGATCGAATCATACGAAGGGGAGAGTACGTCTCTGAACAATTAGCTGTTACAAATGCGGTTTCTGTTCCAGTAAAACTGGTGAATTTAGTTTTTTAGCAATAAAAAGGGCAGCTGCCGAAACTATAGGTTTTTGCTGTGTTCACCATTTGTAAGCCTCAATAACAGTTAGCATTTGAGTAATATGAATATTAATAAGTATTATTTTGTAGAGCTGAAATAGTTTCATCGAATACATATATGTATAGATTCTTAACATCAGTGGTGACGAAGAAGCCAGAAGGGCACACTACTCTTATTTTTTTGATTCTTCCTTATTTTTTCTTGCTCATTTGACATTGACTCCATCTTGTGACTTTTCCGCTATAATTTATTATTTGAATGTTAGACATCACCAAGAATCACAGGTCCGTGTGTTCGCGATCCATACTTGGTGGTGCAGCGCTCGAGAAAGTATACTCCGGACAAGCGCCATCGTGAAGAATAGGGCTTTCCTATCAAACCCTCATGATTTTATTGCGATTCTCTTCTCATTTTTATTGTGTTTCTCCTCTCATTTTTTTCTTTCTTTCGTATTACTGGCGCATCTATTTTCGTTTTCAGCAAGACATATTTTCTTCATTTCATTATTTTCTTCTTTTCTATTAGATGACTATGTAGTTTCCGCTGTGAGGACAAAGCTTCCATGGCGGAGCATTGGTTGCAATTTGAACGTCACAACTGAAGTTAAACTGACTCCTATGTGCTGTTATGTTCATAGGAGCGATCCATCAGCTCCTGATAAGCAGTGCTCCTAATATTAATGAAATTCCATGTTGTTCCTCAAGAGCATTTCTTGTGAGCGGCAGGCCTGCTTTTTGCGAGTAATTCGAGTATTTCGATTAAATTATAATTCTGACAATCCAGACTTTTGTAATAGACTTTCCTCTTCTATTATCTTTTGGAGAGGGCGCTTTTCAAAGCTTTGAGCGGGCCGTTGACTTTGACTCTGGAATGTGAAAAAAGAAAAAAGATCAGCTGGATGTGCTATTTCTAAAGTACCTCGTCCTCACCTCGCTATTTCTAACTTCTTCTTTTTGAATTAAATGCCCCAGTTGCGTTATGTTAAGCTCCTGGTGGCTTGAAAAAGTCGCTTAAATATAGACTGTGGACATGAGATGTTCTTTATTACTCTGATGACATTTTTGAATTGTGGTACACCGTGTTTTCCTTTGAGCTGAACAACCCTTTTTCTTCCGTTCGTCAACCTTTTGTTTTTTCCTCATCCCATTCTCCTTCGTTGTGCAAAAGAGAATGAAATGGGATCTCTTTCCTTGGGGTGGGAGGGAAAGGTAGGGAGGGAGGGAGGGAAAGCATTTTGTTCTCCAATTTTCTATAGAAAGAAGTTTTTTTTAAGTTTTTTTGGGGTGGAAGGGAGGGAGGGAAGGAAGGATGGCGTTTTCATCGCCAAGCGATGCTGTTTTTTGATAAAGACTGTTAACATTAAAAAACCTTTGTTGATATCAACAGATTGTAGCAAATTGACAACTAACAATCACAGACGTAGAAGGGGAGAGGGAGTATTAAGACCTCTTTTTGGGTAAAGGGTCGTATTTTTTTAAAAAATTCCTCAACTGGACGCTTGACCCTGGTTCTGATTCATTTTTCTCGACCGGTGGATCAAGCAGGGCCTTCACTTCCTGTAATACGCGCGATAACTCTCGCAACGTATCGCGAGGTGTGCCTTAAAACGACCGAATTTGCAACGTGAAAAATGGTAAATTACAAACTCCATATTTTGTGATTGGACTTCCCCAAATCTTACCGCAGAATCTCACTTTATTTTTGCATATTATTGTGATTTTTGGAATATCGCAGGATTAAGCTAGATTGATGGAGTATACAGGGGGTGCCAAAAAAGTAATTTCGCTCACGGCTCACATCCGCAGGTATACAAAACATAGGAAAACGAAAGAGACAAAAGAATTGGGGCGAAATATTCCCGAGATGTTCCTTCTGGGATAGGAGCAAGCTGTGACTCACTGCTTTCACCTCCATCAAGATGCGGAGCCTTCAGTCGGCGCAGTTGGGCTTCACAGCACCTACGGTATCAAGGTCCGCTAATGCAGTGTAGCCAGGTTCCGTGATAGTTCTTCTGTAGGAAGCTTTCTGAAGATTGGCCCTTCGGTTAATGGAAATCACAGAGCCCTTGCTGCTCGGACAACGCTGTTAGCTAGGTTGTGAGCGAGAGTGACGAAATTTCGGATTTTGCCGTGTTGAAGTGTCACATCATCTTCGCTCGGAGCTCCCGATCCTGTTCGTGCAGAAGACTCTCACGGAGTTTCGTGACAGCATTAGTGTATTTGAATTTGAGGGAGGAAATACCTCGTCAAAAGCTGCTCAAGTTTGACTTAAAAGCACACCACGCGATGAAGTAGTAGTACCTTAGTTTCTCGGGGCAAGTGGGTGCTTGAATAACTGCTCAAGCTGCACCTTCGTTGCGGCTTCATAGTGCATCCTCACGGCGGTAGGCGCGCTACCCTAACCGAGCGGCGTCCTCAGACTCGAATCACATGTGGCCTCATTGTTAGGCGAACAAATTTCCAACGTGGCTCTTACGTGGAGAAGGAAACTTGCGATAAGACAAGATAAGGCAACGATTCCAATAGTGAAGGCCATTTCATCAATTAAAGGCACTTTCCGCGATTACCTTGAATGGGTTCAAGGGCTTAATTATGAAATTAGAGGTGCCAAAGAATACACTGAGAAAGAAAAATCCGAAAGGAATATGGAAAAATGGGGCCTCCTGACATCTGGCCTTGCACGAGATCATCGGGTGAAAACAGCAGTTCCCGTTGGATAGTATCTTGAGAACCTTGAGATATGACCTGTTTCCCCAAGTGAACGTTTCATTAAGTACTGAAATTTCTTCCTTATCTTATCTTATCGCAGAATCACAGGCTCACGTAAGCGCCACGTTGGAAAAACCTCCGTCCAATGCCGGGTGGGGTCGCCAATAGGTGGGCGGGGTCCCAGTTGCCTCCCGCGGGCTTTGCGCTGCCAGGAGGACTCGTGGCGCCGCTCTAAGGGCACAACCGAGACAGTCACCCGGGGGTCTATTGGCTGCGACAGGGTAAACAGCTGGTGAGATTATCGCGGAGAGTGCCTTTAAGGCAGGAGATATTGTAGCATTTTCGGCGATGTCATCGAGCGAAAATTCATTTCTAATCTCCAATACTCGTGCAAGGACTGAGGGGAAAAAGCATTATTTTTGGTGGTTGTGAGGGGGTTTGATTCATTTTTCCTCACTGGTTAGTAAACCGGAGCCTCTACTTCCTGTAATACGTGCGATAACTCTCACAATCTATGGCGAGGTGTGCCTTTACGTAGGGTTGAAAATGAAGGAGAAAAAATTACTTCTTTCCCGCTCCCCTGTAATATAGGCTACGGTATTTTTAATATTGCTACATTGTATTAAAAGTAAACTACCGTGATCCTCGGAACGGTACCGTATCTGGGCAGAATGAATATATGGCAAAACCATCAGGCTTGTTTAAAGAAAGGTCACCATCACTGGCAACGACTTTGACAGCAAGCGTCTGCATCGTATACTCATGAAATCAATCTGCTTACTTTTGATAGATTTTTGAAACCTTCTGGCTTTGTTTTTTCTTCCGAAGAGTTTGACTAAATTTGAGCCAAAGATGAAGGTTCAGGATTAACTTTTAGTCCAAACCTTTGAAGAACGATGACGAGGAACCCTAATCTCTCTTCAGTGGTTAGGTCCGTCAAGACCAACGATACGCTTGGAGAGTG
Organism: Trichostrongylus colubriformis; assembly: GCA_963978905.1. Classification (NCBI taxonomy): domain Eukaryota; kingdom Metazoa; phylum Nematoda; class Chromadorea; order Rhabditida; family Trichostrongylidae; genus Trichostrongylus; species Trichostrongylus colubriformis. Next base: position 20,574,289 of record OZ022258.1, on the reverse strand, counting down.
CTAAAAATATAAGGTAGTCTAAAAAGTCGTTTCGTATTTTTAAATAACGCTTTTTCCCTCAAAACTGCTTTCCACAAAATTTGTTCTGTACATATACAGGGGATGCCAAAAAAAAAAAGTAATTTTGCCCACGGCTCACATCTCCCAATTATACAAAACATAGGGAAACGAAAGAAATGAAAGTATTGGGGCAAAATATTCCCGAAATGTTCTTCTAAAAGCAGGAACAAGCTGAGACTCACTACTTTCATTTTCATAGAAATATAGAACCTTTAAGCGGCGCAGTCGGGCTTCGGAGCACCTACGGTATCAAGGTCCCCTTAAAACAGTGGAGCCGGGTTCCATGGTAGGTCTTTTGTGGGAAGCTTCCTAAGGATTGGCCCTTCGGTTCATGGAAGTCACAGAGCCCCTGCTGCTTGGACAAGGCTGCTATGATCCGAAGTATCATTTTACATGCCTCAAACCTGCTCCCGGAGGGGTTTCAGTGGTAAGTGCACGCTTTAGCTCTTGGAAACGAAGGGCGCTGAGAACCCGGAAAAAACGGGATCTTAAAGATTACCACCCAATATGAATCCCCTTAGGTACCCAGAGTGAACCGACCTCCGCAAGGTTGTGAACGAGGGCGACGAAATTTCGGATTTTGCCCAGTTTAGGTGACACATCTTGTTCACTCATTCGTCGCTCCCGTTCCTGCTCGTGCAGAAGGCTGCCACGGGGTATAGTGATAGAGTGAGGTCTGCTCTTGAATCTGGGAATGTGAATACCTCAACCGAATTTGCTGCAGTTCTACTAAAGTGGGGTGAAAGTGGACGAGACGAAATTACTTTTTTTTTGGCACCCCCTGTATATGTAGTACAAGTCCACACGCATCTATAGGTATTGTTGTCTTCCATCTCTCGGATAACCCTTTTCGGCAAAATAATATATCAAAAGTCACTTCATTTTCAATTCATGGAGCAAGATCAGGGCTATAAGGCAGCAATTTTTATCCAAGCTCGAAAATTTTTTAAAAGAAAAAATTCAAAAATTTTTTTACCACTAGTGAAGAAACACTCGCCAAAAAATTCTCGAGCTTGGATAAAAATTGCTGCCCCATTCACCTTATAGCCCTCATCTTGCTCCATCGGATTATCACCTTTTCCTTTCCCTGTCTAACGCCATTGAAAGAAATTTTTTTTATAGTTTTTGTATTGAAAATGAGATTGATCGTTGATATGTTTATTTTACCGAAAAGGGTTATTCGGGAGAGTGAAGACAATAATACCTATAGATGCGTGTGGACTTGTACTACATGTGTATTTACAGAAGAGATTGCTGGAAAGCTGTTTGGAGGGAGAAAGCGGTATTTGAAAATACGAAAAAACTTTGTAGACTACCCAATATATGCAATAGAAAAGGCACCCTATTCAATGAACATTCTCGTTTCCACTAAATTACATACAATTGAAGAAGAGTATCAATCATATTTTGAGCAGTCATTTCTGTGACAGCCTAGGCGCTCTTATAGGATGAACCATAATCGTAGTACAGGTTACGGCATGTACATATGGAGATGCAATTAGCCACTGGCAACCGTCGCTCGTTATGCAGGCGAAATTGCAGTGTTATATCACTACGAATATGAGTGGAAGTAAAATGCATGGCTCACATTGAAAGCGGGAAAGTCGGTGTTACAAGCGCATTGTCGTTCACACAAATATACAGGGATGCCAAAAAAGCGTAAATTTTTCTCCTTCACTTTCGATCCTATTATAGTCAAATCTCTGCAAATTCTGACGTGGTACTTCCATCCCTGAATCTAAGAACGGACAGAACAGACCTCACTCTATCACCAAGCTCCGCGAGAGCCTTCTGAACGAACGGGATCTGGAGTTCCGAGTGAACATGAGGTGTCATTGTCAAGACGGCAAAATCCAAAATTTCGTCATTCTCGTTCACAACCTAGCTAAGTTTCATTCACTCTGGTTGGAAATCGTTGGAAATTTGTTCGTCTGGTTAGTTGGAAATTTGTTCGTCTCAGGTCAGGTGTGATTCGACGTTGAGGACTGAACTCGGCTCGGGTAGAGCGAGCTTATCGCCGCAGGGATGCACTATCAAGCCGCAACAAGGGTGCAGCCTAAGCACCTATCTGAGGATCTATTTGCTCCAAGAAAGTAAGCCACTATGTGATTATCGCGCAGTGTGCCTTTAAGGCCAGCAGTGATTTGGTTGAATGGGCGCAGGGGTGCACCTTGCAGCCGCAATAAAGTGGATACTGAGTGGTTACCTGAAGGTCTATTTGTTTCAAGAACGTAAGAAAGTAATCTGATTATTGCTTGGTGTGCCTTTGAAACCAACTCGATGTCGGACCGTTTCGAACCGGTCACAGGGTTACAAGCCTTTTATAACGTTTCATGTTACCATTATAGTGAGCATTTTTGTCACTAGCCAGAGTGATGCTTATGAATCACGGTTTGCTGTAATGTTAATGGTATCATGACCCGGAAGTAAATCAAAAAAAAAATCCACCATAAACTCTAGAGAGTTCTTTCCCTAGAGAGGGAGATGGCTTCCAAAGAGAAAAAAGCGTTTAGGGTCTTCACAGAGAGCCCCTCGCCATCCGTAACTGTGAACCGAACTCGCCCGGGTGGGGGTCGACTGAACGAAATTCAGCTCGCGGCGCTGTCAGCACGACTTGCTGCGGTAGGTCGGAATTCCGCTCAGTATGCAGTGGGCTGCTGTCGTGAGGGGCCCTCGATGATTGCAGGTAGGACGCTTCGGAAGCTCGTGGAAGACCACAATTAATTCGCTCGCCGAGAGCGGCCGCGCGAAAATTCGACCAATCGACCCCCACCCAACTCGCCCTTACCAACATGATTTCTACGGTTGCGTAGAACGGCGCATGCGAAGTGATTTCCGATCAAAAAGCAATTTATGTAGTTGTTTTGAGCTAGCACTTGGAGAAGGAAAACATGTCGGTGATTTTATATGGAGATGCAGTAGACTAGGGAGGTCTGAGGCTGAAATAGAATCCCTCCTACAAGCTGAAGCTAATTGTGCCGGTTGTCGTAAATACGATGAGTCCTTTTCTAATGGATACAAAAAGATCAATGTTTGGTACTAGAGTAATTTATTGGGTCATTCCATAAGTAGTGTCGTTTTTTTTTTCAAGCAAAAATTTTTGCCACAAGTCACTAATTTTTGCAGCATATTATACATCATTCGAGAGAAAATTCTCTGCTCTACAAAGTGGCATACATGGTTTTCGATTATGTTAGAATGGCGCCAGCATTTAGGCCGGCGAAGAGGTAGGTCCAGCAGACGAAAATTGGCCAAACCGGCAATCAATTAAAACACTATATTTTGCTTGAGGAAAACTAACCAACCACGTGTTGCGTACTCAGCCCCGACCTCTCCTGTAAGTTCCACCAGTCGGTTGCTTAAAAAGTCACGTCGCTCTTTTTCCACATTTAATTTTTCCGCCACAACTCGGTGATTTTCGACAATTTCTTCGAACCACGGTAAGAAAATTCCCTCAACCAATCAGTTGGACAGGTGGTGAAATGGTAAGAACAGGTAGTGAGTAGGAACAGGGAAATACCACTGACCGGATTCCTTAACTTTCTCATGGAAAAAATAAATTGTGAAAAATGTCAACTGGACCCCTATCACATGGTATTAAAACTCAATCTGAATCGCAGCCAAAACAAACTAGAAAGGTGTTTTCGATAGAGCAGAAAAATTCCTTCTGAGTGGTTCATAAAACAGCTCTAATCAAGGAGTTTGGAAGAGAAAATTTTATTTCGAATAAATGTGGGTGCTTTCGAAAAAAAAGAATTTAGAAAAATAACGACACGACTTCCTGATCAACTAAATATTGGGAATTGTAGAAGAGGTCAGGACTAAGTACGCGACAGATGACTGGTTGATTTTCCTAGATTGAAATATAGTGTTACAATTGACTGCCGGTTTGGTCAATTTTCTTCGGCTGGGCCTACCTCTTCGCCAGCCTAAATGTCGGCCCCATTCTAACAAACTCAGAAACTAAATGTGTCATTTTGTAGAGCAGGAAAATCTCTTTCAGATGATATATGACATGCCGCGGAAACTTGTAATTTCATAGGAAAAATTTACGCTTGAAAAAAAACGACATTACTTATGGAATGACCCAATACATGAAGCTGCTAACAAGTGGAAGCCGAAGTGAAGGTTAAAGTGATTGTTAATGAAAGAAATTTACTTCCTCTCATTCTCACGCCCTTATGATGATTGGTTTGCAACGAGCTATATGCAAAAGTTCCTACAGATGTCAAAATGCAGCACACATACTTCGTCTCAAACTCTTTTCACTGTGGATATCATGAGAGGGGCTACGAGGGCTGTACGACTGTCTCCGACCGCGACAGACGACGGGCAGACATTTACTCTGAGGCCTCACCCTCGGCCACCACTTAAAGGAAAGCCGTGCACGGTTTCTTTTACTCCATTGCTTCAATCGGCAGACTGTGAGCGATCGTGATTCACCACTCCCATGGTAACAATGTCAAGAAAAAAAAAGGCACGCATCGGAAAAAAGGAGAAGACCTGTCATCCGATGTGTACTACTACATATTGCTTCGTTTCCGTGTCAATCAAACGTTTTCTAACATATGTGGGGTGCCTTTGTACGTGAACGCAACACAATACAGCGCATCTTTTTTTATTTGTATTCATTTTGGGATGCCAAAAAGAGTAGTTTTGCGCGCGGGAATTTGCTGATAATGCGAGGTGTGTTCCTGAATTTGGGATTGGGAATACCTCGTCCGAACCTGCTGAAGTTTGACTGATGTAGTGTCAAAAGTGAAGGAAAAAACTACCCTCTTTTGAGCACCTTCTACACGCCCTTGGTTCTACGAGTAGACACGCAGAGTCAGTGCTTCATATAGTAGAAGGATTATTAGAACACCCGATAAAGAATCGCCAACCCATATCGATTGGAGATGTACTTGCTTAAAGGAACCGGAAGGGGGTCCGAAACAAGAGGAAGATGCAAAGAAATGAGCATTTTGTAACGAACGCAGAAGGTTAGAAGCGATAATAGGCGAAAAAACCCGGACTCAAAAGCGCGACGCTGCGGTGTGTATTCGCATCCCATTCGCATCAGCGCATCCATTCAGAGTTGTCCGCTGTAGGAGACGGGCCGTGGGCCAACCTTAGTTGTAGCACCTGACTTCCAGCGCAGTGGAGTGGCCATTCCTAACTACGTAGCATTCATGTAAGTACTTCTAGAAACAATATAAGAAAGAACTAAGTAAAAATCAAAAGGAAAAACAGATTTATAACACAAACATCTCCTTTTGGCACCATGCCAAGGCGTCAAATTGGCGAGTTTGTGCAATGGCGGCCACTTGAACTCGTCCACACTACGTCTGTTCTACCGTAAGCCAAAATTACCCCCCTCTGGTGTCTTTAAGCGAGATTTTCCTGATCAGAAATTGAGATTACCTCAACTCGATTCGAGCGTAGCCTGAATGTTAGGGAAAACGGGAGAAGGGTAATGTCCTTGCTGTGTCGAGCATACATCCGTTGATTAGATGGTGGTCTCTACAAAAATTGCCGTTTCTGCAAGGACGGGGGGTGGTGATAACATCTTTCAACTTGCCATAAACGTTGTTATCTCTCAGTGCTACTGATCAAAGGTAAGCAGTGACACTACACTTCAAAGGTACACTTCGCGAAGTTAGCCGGTATATCTTCTTGGGGCAGTAGCTCCCTGGGTAGCTATGTACCTGTGCTGCTTTCTATCTTGCACTTAACAGTTTACGTGAACCTTAACATATGTTGCTCCTTATACCTCATAATCGAAACTACTACATATACGATCAGAATTATGTTGTAAAAACCACTAAATATTCAATCAAGTGTGTCGCACTACTGCACAAAGGAGCGCCATCGTGTGGTGCTCACTTACAAAATGAGTTGAAAGGTCCTTCTTCATGAAATCAGCCAAGTGTGCTGTTGTTTTTTGAGTCTGTGCGTATGTATGTGGGCCTGCTTGAGCGAAAATTCACACATCGCTCCCCAGCAGTAGAACCCCAAATTTTACAGGTGATATAGTGAGTAGTACGAGAACAAAGATGGTGGGTAAGCGCAAGTAAGAACAACTCATAAAGGCGGATAAAGGAGTGTCGTAAGATAAGTGCCAACAGATCCGCTCTTCTTCTCAGACTGACTCTAGAGCTTGAACATTCAGTTGTGAATGATTGAAAGAGATATCAGATATATGAAAGAGATATTAGAGTGACGAAGACCGTGAGTCAGTGAGATGGACGGGTTCACGGGCACGGTCAAAAGAGATACAATCTAATAAAGGCAGACAAATTTAGCAACGAGCGAATACGACGGAATACCTTAAACTGCTCTTCAGTTGAGCTATCGCACAGTACTACTCCGATAGAAGGTGGGGCTGTGTACTGTGGTAATCGTCAATATCGACTAGCCGATACTTAAGAAGTCCATATAGCGTATTTCCACGCTGTGTACAGTGTGTCCCAAAAGTATAGGTCCACCCTATTTTTCATCCATATCTCTAGAATGGACCAGCGATTCCTTTCCAAATTTTTATCTGTGGTACCTGATCACTGTAGCGATCAAACGCCTCAGTAAAATTGAAGACATAAAATTGCAAAATTTTATTTGCTTTTTTTTCAAAAATAAGGGTGTCCCAAAAGTATAGGTCCACTCAGTCTTTCCGCCTTGCTTCCATCGAAAGGTAAGTTGTGAAGTAAATGTGTTGACGCATCCTTCTGAGATTTACTCTACAGTGCCATGCCGCGCGGTACGCACTTATTCGAGTACGAAAAAGGACAAATTCTGGCCTACAAAGATGTGGGACTCAGCAATCTCAAAATTTCTGAGAAGATGGGCCTATCCCACAACTTTATCAGCACCTTCTGTCGCACCATGGACCTGTACGGAACGAAAAAGAGAAGTGGAAGGCTGCAGAAGCTTTCTGAGAGGCAGAAGCGTCGGATCCTCAACGCTGCGTCCAGTTTCAGAAAGGGTGTTTGTCGGCTGTGCAGGGAACTGTCACCTACTGTATCGAAAAGCACTGTGCACCGTCTGCTCAAGTCGTCTCCTCACATCGAGCGAATACGGTTTTCGTTCACGCCATACCTCACGAGGGCGCACGAAGAGGCTCGAATCCATTTTGCCAAGTAGAATGTCAGCTGGACGCATCAATGGGATGAGGTAGCCTGCAGGGTCACATTATTGACGTAGTGTAGTTTACGGCGTATCAGTAATAGCGTTGCCGGTATCTTTTTTGATGAGAAAAGTCAAAATTGGATGAACCCGATGGCTTGGCAAGTCATTGGAAGGATTTGAAGAAGGAGCCGCGCCACTTCTCGAGGCGCGGATTTACTGGTGGTAATGTTATGGTTTGTGCCGCCTTCTCTCGCTTTGGTAAGAGCAGGATACTATTCATCACGCATCGTATGGATTCCAGGGCATATCAGGACGTTCTAGAAAGTAATTTACTACCATACAAACAGCGGTAAATACATACATTAGGTGCCAGTTCCCTGCACAGCCGATAAACACCCTTTTTAGAATTGGACGCGGCGTTGAGGATCCGACGCTTCTGCCTCTCAGAAAGCTTCTGCGGTCTTCCACTTCTCTTTTGAGTTCCGTACAGGTCCATGTTGCGACTGAAGCTGTTGATCAAGTTGTAGGATAGGCCCATCTTCTCATAAATTTGCGATTGCTGAGTCCCACATCCTTGAAGGCCAGAATTTGCCCTTTTTCGTACTCGGATGAATGCGTACCGCGTGGCATGGCACTGTAGAGTAAATCACAGAAGGATGCGTCAGCACATCTACTTCACAACTTACCTTTCAATGCAAGCAAGGCGGAAAGACTGAGTGGACCTATACTTTTGGGACACCCTTATTTTTGAAAAAAAAGCAAATAAAATTTTGCAATTTTATGTCTCCAATTTTACTCAGGCGTTTGATGGCTTTAGTGATCAGGGACCACAGATAAAAATTTGGAAAGGAATCCCTGGTCCATTCTGGGGATATGGATGAAAAATAGGGTGGACCTATACTTTTGGGACACACTGTAGGAGCAGTAGTGAACGTTAGCTAAACTGGTATCTCTACAAGCAACTGTACTATTCAGAATTTCACGCAGTTCAGCGTTCAAGACAATTAGGCGCGTGCCGCATGTAGTTCCTCAGGATGCTGCCAGCACAGGCTACATTTCAATTTTTTAGTTGAGCTGCCATTTGGCATACTGTTGCTACTGTTACTTTACAGGCTATTAGAAGCATTATTAAAAACAGTGATAGAGGTGATATGCTAAATGAGAAAGCCTTAAAAAATTATCCATATGGGAACTAGGGGTCTAAAAAGCCTACACGTGGTGAACTCCGTCCAAGAGTGGCTTCTGAGTTGTAGAAGTGACGTGGTCGTTAACAGCTGACGCCTACGGACCACCTCCTAGGGTCGACTTTGCCGTACAGCGGCTGGGGTGTAGAATAATAATTATGAAAACCGAGTGATACTCATGTTATCGTATCAGCGCCGTACCAACCGAAGGGGTGGTGCTTGATGTGCCAGTGCTTTCTTAGTGGAATCGTCCACCGGTCAGTATCGAAGATTGGAGTGAATGATACAACCGTATTACCCTTACCACTACCTTCAAAGGCACCAGTAAGGGTGAGGAAAAGCTGAGACCTGGGAGTAGATGTCCTCTAAAACGAGCCTTCTATTTCAGAAGAGGTCACATGTGATGAAAATCGCATTAAAAACGCGGCTTGGGGTCTTATGACGACCCCGCAGCACGGCATGTCGTTATGCTGTCGTGCAGCCGGGGGAATCACTGTGGAGGGGCGGGACAACATCGCGGCCAGCTGGTTCAGACTCTGGCCTCTTCAGTACACTCCGGCTAGAGACGCAGAGGACGAGATAGAGAAGCGAGATTTTCGGGCTCCTATTTCTCGGTTTTTTTTGCCGTTTTATGTCGTTCTTTCTCTACTGTTATACTGCTGAGCACCCCAACTTTTGTGATCCACCAATTAGCCATATCTACCCCTACCGGTGTCTTTCGAGCCAGTTTAGAAAGGGGTGGGGAAGGATAAAAGCCGCGTGGTGGATGGATCGAGGTTGAAAACCCGTTGTTGCGCCCTGAAACTATTTCATTCATTTCTGTTTCATCCCAAAGCTCATTTCTTTTCCTTGATCATCAGTAGGGGATCACATTGCTGTTCAGATCAAGTGGCGTTCTCGTGTAGAAAAAAGCGAGCTGTGATTTTAAGCCTAAGCCTAGGAAGGAGAAAGTGCTGCGGTGAAACAGTATCATTGGGTGAGAAGAGTTTTGTTACTCGGATGGTGGTTCACTTGCCCAAAGCTCCTTTCCTTTTCTGGGTTGCACTGGGACCCATACTCCGTGGTGCACTCATGTGGTTGGAGAGGGTAGACACTCATTTTCGCGGTATCGCTCTTCACACCAGGTGCCATCCCACAACTATCAATTCGTACACCCTAGTATCTCGCTTTATATAGCTTGAAGTGATTGGAGTGGTGGTTTATTCTCTCGGGCAAACGTCTGAGCAAAAATAGCGCTGAAAGCCGAAGATGATGCAGCACCCCTCCCCCAACTACATCAGTAGCACTGTTTGTCGTGTGTGAATGTGAAATGATACCGCTTGAAGTTTTAGTGTTTTTCAACTCAGCAGATGTACTGTATGCTGACGTCCATGCAAATTAAAAATCTGGCAGAACTGCACTGGTTACCTGTTACGTCACCACTGTCTTACAATAGTCTGTATCTACTTCGTTAAAAATATTCCTGTTGTTTCCTACTGTTTGGAGTGCTTCTAGGGTAATATGTTTGTAATGTTTCTGTATAATCGAGGTGCTAGCGCAGTGGGAAGGTGGGGGAAAGGGCATCTCACTTTGCACGCTAGTTTTACCTCACCTGAATGGATAAGAAAACCCCCTCCTTCCTTCACTATGGCTTTAGCAAATATACACGCCTGAGTGTGCACCTTGACTCCTCAGAGATGCTTATGTGTGCAACTTTCTACAAGCTGCCACCCACCCCCCATTGCAATAGCACCTTGTTTAAGGTACTTGATTGCTTCTTTTTCCGAAGGATTCACACAGTACCAGCCCGCCGCTTTCAGAGTGGAATAGACTTATACTGTGGAAGTCCCCGAAGCCGGCTGTGGCAACTCGTGGTGATGGCAACACCGCAAAGCGAGAATTCGACATAACGATACAGTTCCGGACTTCCTCAGACTGGTTGGCCAGATCGGCTAGTTCCTCCTTAGCGAATTCCATCGCATAGTAGTGTGCGATAAATTATCCTACTATATATAATTCGCTAAGTATGTCTGTGTGTGTGTGTGTCCGTCTGTCTGTCACGAAATTCATATCTCGCGTCGCAGCAAAGCTGGGAGGCTGAATTTTACAAATGGTATAGGGGGTGGTAAGAGGACCTAGGCGGTGGTGGACCGAATGTGATAGCAGCTGATACACGCTGATAAGGAGCCTTAAAAGGCGAAAGTCACCAACGTCGTTTCGGCTTTCGGGTTGAACCTAGAGCGCTGATACTCATGGGTGTTCTGCCGCGTGGGGCGGGAACATTAATGGTGGCTGACCCGCATTGATAACGGTTGATAAGATTTGATAAGGTGCATAAAAAGGCTAGAATCGTCGAATCAGTTTCGCTTTTCGGGTTGATCCCAGAGCGCCGATATTCATAGGTGTTCTGAGGCTTGAGACAGGGACATTAATGGTGGGTGATCCAAATTGATAAGGGTTGATAAGATTCGATAAGAAGCGCAAAAAGGCTAGAGCCATCGAATCCGTTTCGCTCTTCGCATTGATCCTGGAGCGCTTACACTCATGGGTTTCTAGAAGGGTGGGCCAGGGACATTAATGGTGGGTGACCCGCATTGATAACGGTTGATAAGATTTGATAAGGTGCATAAAAAGGCTAGAATCGTCGAATCAGTTTCGCTTTTCGGGTTGATCCCAGAGCGCTGACACTCTTGGATGCTCTGTAGGATGGTGCGGGAACATTAATCGTGGGTAGCTCGCATTGATAACGGTCGATAAGATATGATAATGAACGTGAAATGGCTAGAGTTGTTGAATCCGTTTCGCCTCTTGCGTTGATCTAAGAGCGCTGACACTTATAGGTGTTTAGCAGGATGGGTCAGAGACATTAATGGTGGGTGGTACAAATTGGTAATGGTTGATAAGATTCGATAAGGAGCGAAAAATGCTAAAGTCGCCGAATCCGTCTCCCTTTTTGCATTGGTCCCGGAGCGTTCATACTTACAGTTGTTTTGCGGGGTAGGACGGGGACATTAATGGTGGGTGATCCAGCTTGATAACGGTTGATAGGATTTGATAAGGAGCGCAAAAAAGCCAGAGTTGTCGAATCCGTTTCGCTTTTCGCATTGGTCCCGCAGCGTTCATATTCACAGGTGTTTTGCGAAGTGAACGGGGACATTGTTGGTGGACATTGTCCAAACTAATAATGGCTGCTAAGATTTGATAAGGAGCATGAGAAGGCAAATGTCGTCGGATTCGTTTCGCCTTTCGCGTTGATCTAAGGGTGCTGACACTCATGGGTGTTTAGCAGAGTGGGATGGGGACATCGATAGTGGGTGATCCAAACCGATAAGTTTCATGAGATTTAATTAGGAAAGTGAGAAGGAAAATGTCACCAAGGCCGGTACGCTTTTGCGGCCAGCACTCGAATGTTCACATTCGCAGGTATTGTAGAGTGCAGGGACCCCAATGGTACTGCTGGGTATAGGGTCCCAGTGATAACGGCTCACGGTGGCTGATAAGAACCGTTAGGAATCGGATGGGATGAAATACTTTACATCGCTTGATACTACTATACGACCGCTTAAGCAAAAGCGTCTGATGCTCAGTGTCATTAGGTGAACATATTTTGTTTATGTTCTGATATCACTGGCAGATGTATCGACAGCTGAATTGCCTTGCATTCGAAAAAAATGATGCATTTCTTTTGATACTGCGATCTACATTGATAACTATGATGCAACTTATATTTGTGATAGCAAAGCAAACGATTCACTCGGAATCATTTTCTAATGCGGTACTGGCAGCAACACTGGGTATCGACCGCTAAACTATGCAAAATTGCAAATAGAGAAGCAGGTTTACAAAAACGATAAACATCGACAATCGGGATATGGATCTACCATTCATGTGTAGGAATTGGATGCTCAGCAAGTGAGCAATTTGTTACCGATGGATGCAATAGAATACAAAACTATCGATGTCCGTACTATCCAAACTCCAAATGATGACCTAAACCAGTTGGCTCGCGCACACTACTGCGCGCGATTCGTTTCGATGACGTGCAAAACGGATTCTATGCAAAGACTCAAGTATAATAACACCGAAATGCTTTTTATCACGCCGTCTTCTCTACTTTTGTCTAAATAAATAGCTCAGCTGAAAGCAATGGGAAGGAAATTCCCGCTCAATTTCATACACAACTGTGGTCGGGCCGATCAAATCCATTTTGCAAAACATGGCCATGAATCGCGCGCAGAAGTGTGCGCGAGCCAACTGGTCTGGTATATAATAGCCATATTTGTATGTTTATGCGTGTGCGTGTTTATGTGTGTGATGTCCGTCACGAAATTCCCTCTTGCTTCGCAGTAATGATGGGATACTGAATTTCGAATAGGGGTTGATGATAAGCCTAAGAAGTCAGAAGTTACCTAATACATTCAGTTTCTTAATTTGACCTTACAATTAGAACGCTGACACTTCCTGGTGCTGTACTTGAACCCTTATTGATTCATGGAAATTGATAACGATGAATAAAATCCACTATATAGTGGGTGGATTAAGATACGGTACAGCTTATCACTACAATATCCGTTACAGTTGGAGAAGCTAATACTAAGTGCCACTGAATAAGCATATTTTATTTCTCGGAAATAGGCTGCAGTGAAGTACAGATCGCTAATTTGTCTGCTCTTCTATTAATATGAATGATAAAAATGCGATAAAGATTCGATGATGCGATAAATGCAATGAATCTTCACGAATCAATCACCATTTCCTAACTCGCTAGAACGAGCAGGGAATTGTATTGACCTGTAGACTAAGGTGATTCCAAATAGTGGTACAAGGTCAAAGAAATGGTAATTGCTGATAACTGGCAAATGGAATTGTCACCAACATACAAATAGAATTAGATGCTCAATGAATGGACAAGAAGCTGCCGTTCGATGTGATGGAATCCAAACGATCGATCTTCAAAATATCTGAGCTCTTAAAAGCAATCACCACAGCCCAAGCGTTAATTGACTAGGGGATAAGCATTATTCGTTCCTGATGTTGTCCACCACTCTTCGAAGGTCTTTGATTTAGCGGTCCATGCATCTACGCACCAAACTAACAACCGTGGAATTCCCAGCAGTGATGGGTTTTTATAGAAATATTAGTAGAGCTAACGCTCAGAGCTCACGCGATATGGACTTCTTCGATATCGGTTGGTCACTATCGACCATCTTTCTTTTACATACCCTAAAGTCTGGTAGATAAGTCGGCTCGCACGCGGTGTCGCGCGCGGCACAGGCAGTCGCAGTCATCAAAGAACCAAAGATGGAGGAAGTTGAGGAAACTATGTTTTGTGTATTGTATCATTAACGAGTTCATATTGCATTGTATGTCGTATTTGTCAATATGAAAGTGAGAAGCAAGTAAAGTTGGGATCGTACGAAGGTGAACACAGAAACATCAAAGTTGGCGGAGGAAAGTGACCGAGTGAGAGGAGAATCCTTGCTCAACGAGGGTTTCAATGCAACGATGGTTTTAGCGATTAAGTAACGGTTGTCCCTCTTTTCTGTAATGACAATGGTGCTATATCAATTCCCTCGTATAACTCTGTAATCGATAGCTTCCATATTAGCGTCTGTTGTTACAGCATGTACTCTCGATTGTCTCTGCACAATAGCCCACCCTTGCACGACCTGTTAGCTTCATTAATGTAGTCTCCCATCATTTCTTCTTCAAGCATATGACTCACTTCTGTAACCACAGTCAACGTTATCTGATGGCTGATCTTTCGCTTGAACTTTCAACATTGTACTTATCATAAGCTTCATCAAATACCAACTCGGACCGCCTCTCTCTCCTCTGCATAAATAGGGCCGAATTGCTCGCTAGCTTCACTTTTACTTTCCTTTCCGTTCACATAACTCATCCATGTAATTGCTCGTTAACCCAATCGATAGGCTTCTTGGAACGACTCATTTTTGAGGTCTTTGTGCTCGCGCATCATATCAAGGGTACCATCTGTAAACAAAGAAGCTTCAGCTTCGCCCCGCCTCTTCAGATACTTCAACATCGTCTTTCTCAGCGGACGGCATGGCGTCCTTATCCTTTACTCACAATAGCATTTTATATGTGCCTTTTTATATGTGCCTTTACACGTATCTCACTTGCCAGCTTTATTTACTCGGAATCTCATGTCGTATAATAATTACTTAAAATTGGAATAAAGTTTAATTACCCAAGTTTAAGGTCTGGTTGCCATTAAGACCCGCGTGGCAGCAAGTTGGCGACAGTCTACACATTGGTGCATCGGCCGAATTGGTACGTAGGTTCTACACTTCTACGTTTGAATGTTTGAGAAACAGTTGCGACTCCAAAATATTTATTCAAAAGACTCAAAAGACCCCTCAAAAGTCTCGAAAGTCTTGAAAATATTTTTGCAATATTTCGGCGTATAACGCCTTCTTCAGGCCTGAAACTGTGGTGATTAGCTAATTATATATGATATAATTGCTTACGGCCCTGTCCCAAAAATATTTTTGGCGTGACCCACCCTGCCAGAGACGAATGGTGCAGGAAATGATAAACTCACCCGGTCGCACCCTTAAATAGTGAGGAAGTTACGAAAGTAGATATGAGAGAGATCATGCAGTAATCAAAAATGATTACTGTGATCAAGTGAAGATATGAAGAATGTCACGCAGTTCGTCCTTACTATTTATTTCTGGTGATAATCGCTTTATTTCAAGGGCCTCAAGAATTTTTCTTTCTACAGGATTGTCTATTGAGCGGTGCAGTACTTTAATACCGATTGTGGGGGGTGTTTCATGGGCATGTACCTTTGTACGATGATTGGAGAAACTGCTATTGGGATAAGATGATGGGTTTACTAATGCTCTGCGGTGTTCATAAATGCGTTTGTATAGCGGTCTCTCAGTTTCTCCAACGTACTTTTGCCCACATCCTTGGCATTCTATTAGATATACCGTTTCCCGGAGCTGGCATATTTTATGGTTATCACAGTAACTGCACCCCTCTCTTCCACATCTATCCTCGTAAACCCTTGAATATGTGAGTATACGTTTGAGATTGGGCGGAGGACGGAATATTAATCGTATTGGGAGCTTTGAGTTCTTGACCACACTGTTGACCCTTGATGCCGTTCTTTCATTAATATACGGCATTATCATTGATATTCCATCTGGTGAGGAATATGGCCTCTACGTGAGTGGTCGCATTGTGGTATAACCGTTGTCCCTTAAAATGTTTTCCACCACCGAATCCACCTCGTCCGATCGTTGGTCACATATATTATCTTTGGTCCTTACCAGGTTTTGGACGATGTTGGCTTTGATAAATGTGGGGTGGCAACTCCTAGCATGCACCAGTATGTTTTTTGATGACGGTTTCTTATACCACAGTAATTCTTTGTTTCCATTATTGATGCGCACTTTTGTGTTTAAGTATGGAATGTAACCCTCCTCATTTGGCTTTTCCACAGTGAATCTAATATTGGGATCCTGCGAGTTTAAATTAAGAAGGGTTTCCTCCAGTTCGGTAGGCGATGAACCAATAATGAACACGTCATCTATATACCTTTTGTAGAACATTATTCCAGTGGTTAGCGACCTTCGTTCTATGCGGTCAAGATATACAATGGCCAGTAGTGGGGCTATTCTCAAGCCCATAGCCAGGCCGCGACATTGTTCATAGTATCTGCCACTGAACTGGAATAAGTTGCATTCCAGAGTTGCCTTAAACAGCTACCTGAGGTCATCCTCTTCAAGACCAAAGGTGTAGACCTCCCTTTTGTATTGTTTCCAGAGGGTCAACAGGGCCTCAATTGCATCACGGTTGTTGACAATAGTATATGGAGATACAGCATCAAAGCCGGCATAGCTTGACTCCAATAGGGTGCGACCGGGTGGGTTTATCATTTCCTGCACCATTCGTCTCTGGCAGGGTGGGTCACGCCAAAAATATTTTTGGGACGGGGCCGTAAGCAATTATATCATATATAATTAGCTAATCACCACAGTTTCAGGCCTGAAGAAGGCGTTATACGCCGAAATATTGCAAAAATATTTTCAAGACTTTCGAGACTTTTGAGGGGTCTTTTGAGTCTTTTGAATAAATACTTTGGAGTCGCAACTGTTTTTTAAACATTCAGATAACCATGAGACTCCGGAACAGCACAATATTGAAGTAACTTCTACGTTTGTGCCTGGTCCCGTCTCGTTTGCATGCGAAGTGACGTCTCGTCGTTCACTAGCACACACTAGCATACCAGGATTATCGCCTTTTCGACCGTTTTCAACTGAAAGCACCAGCTTCACGCCAACAGAACCATCTTCATCAACAGGATGGCAGTTCGACTCAGCGGTAAGCAAGCATGGCTTACCAGAATGGGCGCAACGCTTGACGACGCACTCAGCAAATGCGTATCGCTTTCACCAGACAGCGAACAAGGAGCCACAATGGCTGAATCGAACCAGCAACAACTGCAGAGGATTCGTCAGGAGCACCACGAGCTACAAACGAAAACAAGCAATTTGCAAAAGGCACTCGACGGTTTCATCGAGGCGGCCGACATGGTAGACCAACCACCGAACGCGGAACAAATGGACAGAATGCAACAGAACATCGACGTCGCACGAGAAATTTTCCTTAGAGGATTCGATCGTTTACTGCAACTCACCCTTTTCTTCGACGGAAACACGGACAAAATGCAACTCTGGCGACCACGGTCGAAGCTCTTCAGCCACGTCTGGCACCAATTCCAATTCCCAAGTTTCGCGGACAACTGTGAGAATGGGACCATTTCTGGAGCATATTTGAAGCCGTCATCCACAAAAGCAACATCAACAGAATCGAAAAGCTTAGCTATTTGCTGGAAGCCCTCCAAGGACCAGCAAAGGATGCGGTGAAGGAGCTCCAAATCACGGCGGACAACTACGACGTTGCCGTTCAACTACTCAGAAGGAAGTACGACAATCAAGAAGCAGCCATCAGTCAACTGCTTCAACATCTGCACGATATGCGACCAAGAAGCGCTACGATCGCGGACCAAATGCAAATGCTCGACAAAATTCTACCCGTGGTAACTCAGCTAGAACAAAAAGGAGAGAATATCAACACCCAGCAAATGCGGCGTACCATCCTGTTGAAGTTCAACGACAGAATTCAACGCTCCGTGCTAAAAAAGAAAGCGGAATCGGCAGATAGCTGGTCGACGAAGCAACTGCTAAAAGACCTCCAGGATTTCTTTGAAGTGGAAGCTCAAATTCAAAAGATACGAGGAACCGTGGAAAGTAACCGAAAGGAGACCGCTCCAAGCGCAGCGCCATTCGACAAAACAACCAGATCCACAAGCAACAGGAGCATCAGGACATTCCCCTGCTTCTATTGCAACGATGCCAGTCACACACCGACATCCTGCCCGAGATACACTACAATCGAGCAGCGACTGGAACTGATCAAACGACGAAATCTTTGCCACGATTGCGGATCGGGAGACCACCGCGCCAAAGACTGCACTGCGGCAGCATGCCGACAATGCAACGAAAGGGTCATCACACCAATTTGTCGGGAAACTCCCAAATCAACAGCATGGACACCGAAACCAGCAAAGGATGCTCCTCAAAAAGCTCAACCACAGGCACCAGCACCAAAGAAGAAAGCAGTCATGCAAAACTTTGCTACTGTCGTCGCCGACCAGAGCTCGACATCCTGTAGGATCGGAAACCATGTCGTCCTACGTCAGCAACACAATCCACGCTCAACGGAGCATTCAGTGGACCCTCTCGTAGGGCAAACAAGAGTCTGGAACGTTCGGACGAAGGAATTCGAGGACGTTCACATCATGATGGACACAGGGGCCGACCAGTCCTTCATCACGAGCAACTATGCAAACCACTTGAGACTCGGAAAGACGGGTCAATTGCAATTGACAATCCATACGCTTGGCAGCAGCTCTCCGACAGAGCAATCGTGTGAAACGACCCAAGTCGAAATCGGGGAGCGTCAAGAAGTTTGGCACAGCTTCGAGTTTGCGAAGATCGACTTCATAACAGGAGACGTCAGGCGGACAGAACTCCATCACGAAGATCGCCAATATCTACAGGATCATGACATCCAGCTGTCAATTTCGCCACAGATTCAGACCTTGCAAGCTCCCATTTTGCTGGGCTGTGGCGATCTCTTCGTTGTTCGACCACGGAATGGGACCGCAACATAGCTTTCCATCAGGAATGAAACTCGTGCATTCAAAGATCGGATACCTGGTTACTGGAAGGAACAATTTCGCTCCTAAGTGTACGAATGTGCAGCTGAACACACTTCAATTATCGTACACGGCTGCCGAGAACAACGAACGAGAGCAATGGGACCGTTGCTGGAGCCTGGAATCATCACGAGTCGAAGAGTATATGGGACCACAATCACGAGAGCTTCAAACAACCAACGACAAAGTCTGGGAGCAATTTCGAGCCACAGTGGAACGGCACGATGATGGCTACCACGTCCGCCTACCGCGGAAGGACGACGCAAAGGATCTCCCAGACAACCGAGCGATAGCCTACAACCGGCTCAAAGCCGTCCAGACGAAGTTCAGACACCAGCCTGAATTACTGCAGCAGTACCACAACACCTTCCAGGAACAGCTCGCCAAAGGGATAATCGAGGAAGTCGATGAAAAGGCAACACCCGACGGTACAGTGGTACACTATCTCGCACATCAAGCGGTAATCACGCCCAACAAGGACACTACAAAGCTTCGAGTCGTTTTCCACGGCTCGGCGCACTTCAAGAATTCACCGTGTCTCAATGACAAACTTCATCAGAAACCGGTGATTCTACCGTCATTGATCGACATACTACTTCGTGTTCGCATCGGGAACATCGCTATCATCAGTGATATAGAAAAGGCCTTTCTGCAAGTTCACCTGCAGACTCGCGATAGGGATGCGACGCGTTGCCTATGGATGCGAGAAATCTCAAAGCCATTGGACGCTAAGAACATCGTCACATTCCGATTCACTCGTGTCACGTTCGGGCTAAACTGCTCACCGTTTCTACTGGGCGCCACTATCGCGGAACACCTCGACCACACAGACGACAAAACAATGGCTGCTTTGATCAAAGACAACATGTACGTCGACAATCTGATCATGACGGCAGCTACATCGGATGAAGCGCTACAACGCTGCGAAGCAGCCCGGCAGATCTTCGCAGAAATCAACATGAATCTGCGAGAGTTCAGAACCAACAGCAACGAGGTCAACCAAAATCTTCCGTCGGAGAAACTGAGCCAATCAACGAAACCGAAAGTCTTGGGACTGAAATGGGATTCAGAAGAAGACACCATTCATCTGAATTGCTGCTACCCAGAGAAAGCGGCTATCACGAAACGGATCGTTTCCGAACAAGTCGCATCAGTATACGATCCTCTCGGATGGATGACTCCACTCACGCTGAACGCAAAACTGTTTCTCCAAAGCCTTTGGCGTCACGACTACAAATGGGACCAGCCGCTATCAGAGGCCCACCAAAGCGAATGGAAGAGAGTTCTGGCACAGGCACAATGATTCGAGAAACGGATTCCCAGAAAAACCAGTGACGGAACAACAACGCTACCAGCGCACCTCGTGGCATTTTCTGATGCCAGCAAACACGCTATGGCTGCATGCGTCTACATAGTGCACAACGGACGTTCGGAACTCCTCATCGCGAAATCGAAACTACCGTCAATCAAGGACAATCCCACGATTCCGAAGCTCGAGATGAACGCCGTGACAATGGCAGCTCGCCTTGCCAATGTCACCCTCCGCGCCCTGGAACCGCAGCTGCACATCCAATCCGTCACTGTATATTCGGACTCAGAGATAGCACTTGCATGGTTAGCTGCTTCGGATCTAGCACGCGAAGCAGGAGTTTTGGTTCGCAATCGCTGCAAGGAAATACGCGCCATCGCCGATGACATGGGAAAAGATGGCATCAACGTCACATTTGGCTACGTCAACACGGACGCGAATCCTGCAGATTGCGCGACTCGTGGACTCTCAAAGGAACCTTCACCACACATCTGTGGTGGAATGGTCCGCCATTCCTGACTGAGGATCCGGATCGCAAGCACTGCCTACGACAACGCCACTGCAGGATCGAACTTCACCGGAAGGAAGTATACCGATGGAAATCCATCAAAATGCAGCTGCTATCAAGACAAGGAAGCCACCCAGCCGAATAGAGGAACTCCTGGAGTGGAAACGATTCTCATCCGTAACACAAGCGACTTCCGCGTTCTGCTACGCCTTGAGATGGCTCAACAGAGTCGTGGACAGAGTCAACCCAGAGGACATCGGGATTCGTGCCACTCATCCTCGTTGTGGCCTGTCTTCTTCCACTAGTGGAAGCCTGTCAAGATGTAGACATCTTCGAACACAGGATGACCACGTGCAGCAAATCGGTATTCCACAGACAACAGTACAATCCAGGAGCTGCAAGAGATGTACCGTCAACAGCAACAGAGCCAAGAAACGAACTGGAAAAAGCTCAAGGAATGGCAGACGACCCCAGAACAAAAAGTCGAAACGCTATTCAAGTTGAAGACTCCGTGTGCACTCACTAAGGTCCAGCTGACAACTACGATTCGAAAGGAAGTTGGAGCACTACGACAGCATCAGGCCCACTTGATGGAAATCCAGCGGAAGCCACTGGCTCGAGACGACATCCGAGGGATCATCGACGACCAAACGGAACTGCCCACGACCTACAAGCGCATCGAGGACAAAGCCGATCAGACAGCGAAGGACATCTCGCACATTATGGACAAAGGCGATCGCAACGCAAAGGATCATGCGCATCTGATGGACAAGATCGACCGTAATGCGAGGGATCTCGTGAACCTGACGGTAACTCTGGATACTCTCCAATCGGAACTGCGCAACTTCCTCTCGCAGACCACAACAGGAACGTCACCACCTCGACGATCCACAACCGACGATCACCACAGCAGGACTAGAACCGACGACGCTCGATATTCCAGCACCCGTAGATCGACTGAACCAGCGATTCGCTCCACCGTCACACGCGTACAAAGATCGGACAGGGACGAATCGCCATCGCTTCAAAAGGTTCGGGACGATATTCGGACCGCAGATGACAACCTACGACGCCTCAAACGACGCATAGAGGAAACACTGCGTGACAACAGGAACGACTCCGCTAGCCGACTCCAGGAATTGCGCGAGGACAAACAACGACTCATCGCTCGTAAGAAACGCCTCGAAAGCACGGTAAGACGCCTGGAAAGGAAATCGGCGGCTCAACAGGATGATCGCGTGGAGCAGACGCCATCTCGCAAAAGGACCCGTCATGATTCCCACGACCACATCTAGGAGACCACCTTTGGCGGGCGGGAGTATATCGATTTCCCCGTAAACTCTGTAATCGATAGCTTCCATATTAGCGTCTGTTGTTACAGCATGTACTCTCGATTGTCTTTGCACAATAGCCCACCCTTATATGACCTGTTAGCCTCATTAATGTAGTCTCCCATCATTTCTTCTTCAAGCATATGACTCACTTCTGTAACCACAGTTAACGTTATCTGATGGCTGATCTTTCGCTTGAACTTTCAACATTGTACTTATCATAAGCTTCATCAAATACCAACTCGGACCGCCTCTTTTTCCTCTGCATAAATAGGGCCGAGTTGCTCGCTAGCTTCACTTTTACTTTCCTTTCCAATCACATGACTCATCCATGTAATTGCTGGTTAACCCAATCGATAGGCTTCTTGGAATGACTCATTTTTGAGGTCTTTGTGCTCGCGCACCATATCAAGGGTACCATCTGTAAACAAAGAAGCTTCAGCTTCGCCCCGCCTCTTCAGCTACTTCAACATCGTCTTTCTCAGCGGACGGCATGGCGTCCTTATCCTTTACTCACAATAGCATTTTATATGTGCCTTTTTATATGTGCCTTTACACGTATCTCACTTGCCAGCTTTATTTACTCGGAATCTCATGTCGTATAATAATTACTTAAAATTGGAATAAAGTTTAATTACCCAAGTTTGAGGTCTGGTTACCAATAAGACCCGCGTGGCAGCAAGTTGGCGACAGTCTACGCAGGTGCAAAAACCTCGCAGACATGCGTTTTTCACCTTCTTTTTCCCCTGCAAAACGCGCTTCTGCTTGCCGCGTCAAGGTTTTGCACCTGATGTAAGCCCTCTTTATAGTCATTGAACCCCTCGAAATACCTGAGTACCTTGTGATCAGCAGTACGTGGGAGGAATAATAAAATAGGCTTCGTGAGATTTCATCAATTTTATCTGTCTATGCGCAAGCGAGTGATAGTGATTAGGGAGTGATGGAACAAAGCAACCGCTCTAAGTGAGGAGAAACTGATGAGTGTTGGAGTATCATTGTAAGGCCATGTTATCGTAATGATAGCTCCTCACACTTGTATAACACCTATTTTGTACTCTCGCCGTCATTCTGGGTTGCGCTGCATCTCAATAGGTGTCAGCAAGGTGGAATTGCATGCAGGTATGTTGAGTTGTCGGAGGAACAGTACTGTTTGGACTACACCGACCGAAGGGTGTGTAATTGAGAAAATGAAAACTGTTGCAAGCTTTTTAGCAAGTCATTTTCGGCTTGGTTACCTATCGTAATGAGCGTAGAGGGCCGGAAGTGGATGATGGACCTTACCTTTGATTTCTGAGACTAAGGGGTGCCACCAACGGATGTGCGCATTAGTGTGAATTCAACAAAGGTTAACCCTAATTCCTGCTAAACCACATCGCAGAGCAGCTTCTGCTAATATTATCGTATGCGCACCGGGCGGATCGCCTAGCTGCCGCCAGGCGCTCCTCCTTCTAGGGGTCCGACTTCGCCACCCTTTCAATTTCACCTTTCTATGAATGCCACTCTTTACATACAGAGCGTCAGTGATAATTGCTCTGCTCCAGTGCTTCGCTCTTTGAGGTTGCAGTATAGGCTCTGCCAAAACTATATGCGTTTGCATTCGTGTCGATCGATACATGCATGAGGCATGATAATCAGATCTGATCAAATTTCTTTACCGATCATACCGGCTGTGGATCGTGTGCGCTTCGGAAAAGCAGTCATGACCGTCACTTTGTGCATATTCCAAATCTTTCGCCTTGAACAATTTTCCGTTCCCTTCTCCGGTCTAATGCAGAGAGCTGCTATCGCTGCGGCCATTAAAGAGCAGCGTGGAGCTGCTTTTTGAGGATGCCAGGAGAATGAGACGATGAGACGATGTATCGTTGAATTCATTTTTAAGGAAATAATGCCCACCATAATGTCAAGATGTTTCACTACAGGTGAATCTTCAATCACACGTAAGGCCATAATGTGTTCTTTTCCGTAACCTATGGTTTAGATAAAGGGAAGTCTTGGCGGAAAGTGCGCGCTTTTCCCGTCCTGCTCAGAAAGCTCTAAACAATTACCACATATCACCTCGTTATCTTTATCACCAAGCGCTCATTCTCAGTATCCATGCAGTAATAAGCGCTGACATATGTATGTAAAGAGTGTGTAAAATACACTCAGAACAGAAAAAATATATCTCGAAAGAACCCAGCGAAGCCGGACCCTTTCCAGAGGGAGGAGCGCTCGGCGGTAGCTGTGCGATCCGACTGGTCTTTTCATATAGCGGTAATCATTCAGGTATTTCGAAAGGCTTGATGCTTAGAAAGAAGTCACACACAGTCGCTCTACAATTGTATCGTTTTTAAAAATGAAGGGTGCGTCGCGATCTTCTGTTCTTCGAAGAATGCGCCTTCCGCCGCTGCGCGCACGACACAGCGTGTGGGCGGACTTATCTACTAGATTTAAGGGTAGTTCTACCTGCTATTCGCGCAATACTGTGAGATAGCTCAGTTGGCGCACAATCTGCTAAGCACATTTTACATCATTTTTGAGCCTCTGGAATACTTTTTATGATTCTTAAAACATGGATGAACTCGAACACTTGAGTACCAGAACAATAAAGCTATTCCTCTCTGGAAGACAAAACTGTGCAATTTTTTATGGAAGTCTACTGGTTTTTTTTAGGAGCCACTTTGAATTCCTTCTCAAAAATCACGCATTCGGCATCATGTCCATCTGGTCCCTGAAATAAAATGGAGTAACACATGCAAATCTTGTGAAAAGTACAGTGCTCTGCATAATGTTACAGCCACCTACAAATTGTCCAAAAACTCCGTTTCCAGACTGATTCAAAAAAGTCTTGAGGCAAATATGTAGCCAGTGTAGACGCGCATTCGCCCATCAATTTCAAATTGTAGCTGGTGGACACATAAAAAAATTTTTCTTTATTTGCTTTAAAAATGTCGCTTTTCCTATTTTGCATAATGATACAGGCACTGAACAGAATGAAGAATCGAACAACGGGAAAACAACAAAAAGGGGAAAAATGCTAATATTTAATATTTTTGACCAGATCGTCTTTCTCAAAGGCTCCGTCCACCACCGTACGAGTGGAACAACGATACTCGTACGGTGGTGGACGGAGCCTTTGAGGAAGACGATCTGGTCGAAACGTCAGACCATAAATAAATATTCCACCTAACAACCTCGTTGGCGCAACAGAAGAAGTTCTAACACAGTGCTAATATTACAAGCAGCTGGATCTCATTCTTTTAAAATATCCAAAAAATTTGACCATCGAGGCCCATAAGGCTTTTTCCCGAGTGTTTTTAGTCCACTTGGTGCTATGCTTCGATGAGGCCTGTCCAAACTCCCTAACTCATTCGAAATGGCTTTTCTTCACGTAACTCCCTTTCAGCCTAAAACTCCAACTATTTCTCCATCTGGTAAGTCGGTTCCGTTCGTCGCCCAGGTCAGAAGGTCCATTTGGTGACGGTTTCACGATAATGGAGTGATCCGGTTGACAGGAAATGGCTCACTACCTTGCAAGAAAACAACGTGTTGCATGACGACAGAAGGGTACGAAGCATAAAGATGAGGTGATCGGATAACGAAGCAAAGATTCCAAAGATTACTGGGCCTTACGCCATAACTCTTGTGAAGGTCTATTTGAAAATCAAAGTCTGTCCCTCACGCTACGGTGCCGGTAGTCGCTCGGACAGTAATATCTGATAATTTCTCATAAGGAAGGATAGAATGGAGAAAAAACAGTAAGGAAAATGTGTACAAACTTTTGAACGTATCAAGCATCTCATCAGATCTGCTCTCATCCATCTCTTGGCAAAACAGACCCTGCTTCCGCGGGATTCTAGGGTTCTAACACTGCCCTCCTCTTTTCTCGCCTAGAAATGGATTTGCACTTTTTCAGGTCCCTATAAGCAGCCTTTGTTGACACCTCGAGCTCTAGCGAAAATCTTGTTCCTGAGTATGGCCGAGGAAAACTTGACTCATCTATGAAATGCTGCGCTTGTCTCTATCTAAAGGCTTACCAGGGAGGGCTTTCAACCTCCCATGGAACTTCGAATAGGGACCACTACAGATCAATAGAGCTTCGAACGCTCAATACAAGTGTGAAAACTAAAAGTGCTACTGGCTGTTTCGAAACGAGTTAGGAGAGGTCAAATTTCACCTGTGATATCTCATTGACGGGGCACTTTCCACATCAACATCAACACGTCTCGTTGCCAGTCAGCAAGTGCTGGCGTGGCTTATCGGTAATGTTCGGGATCTGCAAGTTAGATGTCGAGGGTTTGTTCCCCGCGGTGAAGGTCTTTTTGGAATTCTTGTTTCTGATTGTAAAGAAGTGCTTTTCACTCACTTCTGAACGTTTCCTTGTACTAGTACCAAATGCACCCATTTCACTCTGCCACTTTATTTATAACCATTAAAATTACTCACAAGGAAAGGGTACCAGGCGAAAAGTCCCGTAACACGCGAAATAGGCGTGGTTGCGTAAAAGAATATGATATTTGCATACAGGAGGTCGAATCACCCTTATGTGCAAGTTTTGAGGCAAATCCTGTTTTTAGTCGATTATTTAGGGCTGGCCAGGTGGCAGAGTGATGGTTTTCAGAATTTCTTCTAAAAAAAAGTTCTGCAACCCAAACAAGATGACTTACACATACCTGTTACACTTGTCCATCGCATTAAACTTACACAAGCTTCAAATAAGAGCATTACCTCGGCAAGGGTGAACAACTTCACCTTTGTAAAATGTGTTGCCACCCAATAAAGAGCCCCTGATTTTTTTTCCGAGATGTGTCAATTTCTCGGATTGGCTAGAATACTGTTCCTTGAGTAATATGAGTTTCTGAATACGAAAATCACACTGGTTTTGCACGAGAACGACTGGCTCGCGCATTATGAGTTTCCAAACGTACCATGTAATAAAATAAATTATTCAGGACGTGTAGACAATGTACCACAAAATGCAAAGTAATCTTCATCGGCGGAGAGAACTTGCTCGAAACACATCCTGCAGATTCGAATACTACCTGTGAGCCAGGGTGCCCGTTGCAAGCTCAACAACCGCCGTACTGATGGCAAAGTGTCTCGCCAATGAGATATCACAGGCAAACTTTGATTCCTAACTCGCTTCCCGTAGCACTTTTCAGTTTTCACAGTTGTAATCTTTATTTTTCACGGTTGTAATCTGCGCTTGAAGCTCTATCGACTAGTAAGGGTCTTCATTCGAAGTTCTATGGGAAGTTGGGAGCCTTTTCTGATTAGCAGGACTTTCGGAACTCCTTCTGATTTCATACCCTGCAGAATCCCAGTTGAAACTATCGAGGAGTGCGCTAAACTGTCTCCATTTCCGCGCGACCTGACATTTAAATGTCTGCAGGTCTTATTTTGAGGTAAATTAATCTCTCCTAGAGTCGGAGAGCAGCTTTCTTCTTGTCATTACCTGAAACTGATAAGCCTACAGCAACAATACAGCTTCAGCAAGGGAAGGTCAAAAGCGACGAGAAAACCCGAAGTGACTGTTTCATTTTGCAGTATAGGAAAAGAGACTTTTCGAACAAATGAAGAGAAGAAAGTTTTTCTGTGTTTTCCAACTAGTTGAATTGATGCGCGAATGTGCGTCTACACTGGCTACATCTTTTACTCGAAGACTTTTTAAAATCACTCTACAAACAGAGTTTTTGGACAATTTATAGGTGGTCGGACAATATATTATACATCATTATGCAGAGCACTGTGGTTTTCATTTGAAAACAGAGCAGGAGAAGAATCAGTCCCAGCCCTTGCCTCTTTGATAAGCCGACTATCATGATGCTCACTCAGTTTGTCTCACCTTAAAAGTTGTTCCTACTCTGTGGAATTCTCCTTCCACCACACAACCCAGGAGTTCGATAACACCATAGGCAGCACATTTTACTTTGAATTGATCACCAAACATGAATTCTTCTCCTATATGTAAGTTTATTAAGTGAGTACGTCGGCTGATGAACATCAACAAAGTGGCCCTACAAAGCTGTTTCAGCATTACAATGACTCAAAGTGAATTAACCTCATTAGTCTCCAATACGCCGTATGAAATTCCGTAATTTTTGGATTCTATGAGGTGGTTGCAAAATTGTTCTCGGTTCCGAGATATGACAAATTAATAAACTTTTTACCCTAAATTATTTTATCTTAAGGGATGCCAATCATATCATTTGGTGAGCTTTTTGTGCTCTTTCAAAAACTTGTATGACTGTCGCTCTAATTTTTTCAGCCGTCTTTTCCAGGGTTTCGTATAACGATGAACCAGCGCGACTATCTAGTCATCAGGCTTTACGAATTTGAATCGGGATATTCCGCAGCGGAGACACCTCGTAGTCTCAACAAGGTTTTGGTACGAATTGTCCTTGTGAACGGACAGTAGCTCTGAGTTGAGAAGTTTTTGTAGAGGATTTCGATTTCAATGAAACGTCGCGTCGCGTCCTCGCCTAATAATGGACATTTGTGGAAGCGATAGACGAATACTCGAATTTTAGCAAAGACCTAGGCGTGCATCACCTTACAGTGGTGAGACATTTGCTAAAAATCAGCAAGGAAAAGATGTCGAAGTGGACGCCTCATGAACCCCATGAGCAGCGTCCGGCACGTTTCGACACCTGCTCTATCCTCCTAGGTCGCCATAGGAATGAGCCATTTGTGATCCTTATTATAAGTGTAGACAAAAAGTGGGCTCTTCATGATAGCAGAAAGCGGGGATAACTCTGGGTAGATAAGGATGCTCCTTAGAATTTTTTAAAGCTCGACCTTAGCTCCGAAAAGATTATGATTACTGTGTGTGGTGGCATTGTAAAGGTGTTGTTCCTTATAGGCTCTTGCTACATGGTCAGAACTTAATGCGGTGATCTTGAGCAAATGTACAGGAAGTTGCAGAAACTGTGGCCAGCAGCGGTGGATAGAGGGCCGATCCTGTTGCAGACAACACAAGGCCACACACCTCCCAAATCACCTGTGTCACCTGTCGTCCCGTTGTTCATTGAGAGCCTCGAGCGGGCGCCAGTTACGTCTCCATTCGTCCATGTCACGAGCCAAAGCAGTCCAGGGAACATTTCTGGCTCTAGGGACACGTAGACGTCCCAAAAAATCCAGTGGACACCGCTCTGGTCCAACGGTCATCGCGATATCGCATGACGTGTCCGGCCCATCTAATCTTCGATTCCCTGGCAAATACGACGGCGTCCCTTATCTTTATCGACGACGGAATTCGGAACTCCAGATTCTCCTCTGCAGTTGTGTGAATCGGGATACTCCGAGCATCTTACTTTCGATGGGGCGTTGGATGCGCCGACCGCATGATCCTCCTGCTTACGTAAAGTCCAAGTCTCTGAGGCGTTTGTTGGAGCAGGAAGGACAGCGGAATCAAAGAGATGGGCGCGGAGCCGGAGTTCTTCGCCTTTTTCACTACTCCCTCGATGGTCTTGAAGGCTCCCCAAGCCGCTCTTTTCCTCCTGCTCAGCTGTGGCGCTAAGTCGCTCATCATATTGACTTCCCAGCCTAGGTACATAGCTGGAGCATTCATTGATGTTCGTTCCGTTCAGCGTGTATGGAGCATAAGGTACCAGTCCGTTTCTCATAAACACCGTCTCCGTCAGGTTCAGCTGCAGACAGATCTTTCCACACTCGCAGTCGAAATCGGCTAGCATCCGTTCCGCTTGCTGGATTATCTGTTTTATTAGCAAATGACGTCAGCGATGCGGAGGTGGTGTAGATGCCGACCATCGACCTTTGCTCCCATTCCTTCCCATTCCAGTTTGCGCATGACGATTTCAAGAGCGGCGCTGAATAGTTTAGGCGAGATCGTGTCGCCTTGTCGAACCTCTCTCTTCACGTCAATTATGACTTCCTTATAGAGTGACGAGATCCTGGTCGTGAAGTTGCTGTAGAGCTCACGAAGCACCCTTACATACGGAGTAGGCACACCCTGGTTTCCCCGGGTTTTGTAACCGCTTCTGTCTCAACTGAATTGAAGGCTTTCATCAAACCGATGCATGCGAGACTTTTTGTACTTTCGCGACCTTCAGTGAGCCTAGTGACCGTGGAGATGATCGATTGTAGCGAATCCTCTCCAAAAACTTGCTCGCTCACACGGCTGTCCTTCGTGTAAAGTTCTACCGATCCCATTCAAGATGACACAAGTGAGCTTGTAGGCTACAGACAACAGGCAGATCGGACGATACGTGCCAGTGTCGCTATCTCTTTTCTTATACAGCAATACGGTCCTGCTAGTTTTCCACGATGTGGGTACCTTGCATTCCGACAGGTAGCGTGTGAAGAGTCGAGCCACTGTTTTGACGATAACTGGCGGGAGATTCTTCACATGTTCGGTCTGATCCTGTCGGGGCCGGGTGCTGTACCACTCTTCACAGACGAAATGGCGTGTCGGACTTCGCAAAGGGAGAACTGTTGGTAAGACATATCCATCCTGCTTCATATTGCTCCTAGGCAGTTGGACATGGCTATCGAAGAGGTCCGAGTAGAAGTCGTAGATGACCTTCTTCACCGCCCATCGGGAGGCAGTAACTGTACCGTTCGGAAGCCGGAGAGCGGTTATGTTAGTCTTATAGCTGGCGAAACTTCGGGAGACATTACTAATGCTTCTCTCAGCCTCTGCTGCTTCAGCCAGCACTACTGCCCTTTCTCCTTGAAATCATCTTTTGTCGCCTCTCTGCATTGTTTCGCGACTCTTGCAGCTCCACGTTGGCGCATCAGCTCGGGAGTATTCAAAGAGAGACCCTTCTTGGTGACTTTTAAACTCTCTGCCCCCCTGGCACAACGTGAACATGCTCAGTAAGTCGGTTGTACGCGTCGATGTTCTTGATAACGGAATCCTCCCACAAACCTGCGAGAGACGAAGTGTTCCCAGTTGATGACCGTCTTGGGTCTTCGCTCCTTGAATTTCGCGGCTCTCTCTCCACGTATCAAAAGGAGGAATTTTGCGCGGATGAGTCGATGGTCTGATCCCGTATAGAACTTCGGAGCAACAGCGACGTCGGTCAGACAAAACCTTTGATTAAGATGACGTGATCGTATGGATTTGTCCACCGTGTGACTACCAAGTCCATCGCAGATGAGAGGGCTTCTGGAACTGTGAGTTATCATGAATGGAGTTGATCGACATAATAAACTCAGACAGCCTTTCACTCGCTCACTCATTCCACTCCGTTCCATCTGTCCCGATGTGAAGCTCATTGTCCGCTCTTCTGCGGCCGATCTTGGCGTAAAAGTCGCCGACAATGACTTTAAAGAAGGTGCGGTTTTCCTTATAGAACTTCTCCAATTCCACATAAAAAGCTTCGGGCTCGTCCTGGTCGCAGCTTGATGTTGGTGCGTAGGCGACGAAGATGGTCGAAGCCAGGATTGAACTGGATCCTTTCAATCGCAAACGTTCGTTTCGTGTTCGTAGATTCTCGTACGGATCGATATTCATGGTCAAGTGCGTGTTCACGAGAACGTCCACACCGCCAACACCTCCTGTCGCATGTTCCAGCCTCTCCTGTAGAATGTTCCAAGAAACAGTCCCTTACCAGTCTCGTGCACGACGTGTGGCGGGCGATGCCTTCTCGTCTCGGTCAGTCCGATGACGTCGTACTTGATCTTCCTGGCCTGGCTCCAGATCTTCGATACTCGCTTCCGACGCAAGAGTTCGTGAGGTGTAAGTACAGATCGCCATCTTAGTCCTTCTTTATTTAGGCAGTCCGTTGTAGCCCTGAGATTTTGGCAGCCTCTCCCGGGCGGTCCTACAAAACGCTGCCGTATTGGGGACTCCCTCGGTTCAGGGGAATGCGGCCCATTCTTATTGCTGTTTTCGGCAAGATAGCGACTCACGAGTAGCTTGGCGGGCTCTGTGGTGGGGGCTGGGTATACTCCGGGTAGTCATCCAGGCTATTCCGAAGGGGACGTGGTGTTTGTTTGCTGGAGGCGACCCCAGACCGCCTCCCCTGTACCTCCCAGTCGTCAGCATGCAAGCTTTTGGCTGGACCGAATGCAGAAACTGCACCATACAGATTGCTCCCGCACGTATGTTAGAAACGTGAGCATGGGTACAGATGGTGTGAATTAGCCCAGCGCTACTGGAACAGGGAATCCGCCCCCTAAATCCACGTGCATCTCAGAGCAGGTACATGATGGATTTCGGTCCGGATTAGCCCCCTCTCCGCCACCTGGAGTCGTGCCACGTAGCCTTGCCACCTAACGACTCGAGATCCTTCCGCGGAAGAAGCCCCTCAGTGAAGCAAAGTCGTGGCTTTGCGAAGTGGCGATAACGTGATCAACGTGTCCTCAAAAATCACTCGGCGAAAATTGACTCTTATGGATGTAGAAGTCCAGCGTTTCTCTCCCCCCCCCCCCCTCCCCCTCCCACATTTACCCTACAGACTCACTCTTTTCGAGTCCTTAATTCCTATCTGCGTTGGAAACAATTCACTCATGTGGCCAATGTTGAACGCGCCTTGCTTGACTTCGTTGATTCTCCTGATCACAAATTCTACTGTGAAGAACCAGACTTGTTCGTTGCCCAAAATGTGTAGATTCTGATGGTTTTGACATCGATTGATGACCCTGTGTTTAAGCTGAGTTATAGCAGTTTGAACTGTGGGGTCTGTTTCCGAAACAGTTTTGAACCAACCTATCACTAGAGTAGAGGTTACGGAGAAGACAGCATGGATTAGAAGACATCAGAGGAACAGAGGTCTCGGACGTCATGATTTGCAACGAATATACAGAGTGGGCCCCGGGCCGCCGATTGCATGCACCATCACCTACGCTTGGACCAAACTGGCGCGTAGCCTTGCAAAAGGTAAAGTATGACTCGCAGCACTAAATCTACAAAGAAAATGGCGAGATTGGATTTTACTGGCAGCGAAATTGCTGGATAGTGAGAGGGAATGTCGTCTGCACATTGGCTAGACCATTGATGGTTCCACCAGGTTTGTCGAAGTTCATGAGCATGCGTTGTTAACAGCTAGGCAATGCAGTTCCTTTCCACCACTTCTCATTGGAAGAGGTGAGTACAATTCCTCTTGCATTGTATTTTTCGGAAACATGTTTCGGAGCAAACTCATTTAACTCAACAGCAACTGCAACTGGATAACGAAGCTTGTTCCTCTCTCTGTAGTGTGTGTATTGACTGAGCATCTTCACTCCCACTAGCTCTGATTTATTCGGAAGTCTTCACAAACAGGATTTCGATGTCTGGAGTGCCTTGATATTTGTTTCCATCAGTACTTTGTTTAGCAACTAGCCGAAGTTCATGGAAAAGGTAGCAAGTAGTTTCCAGAGCGTTTGGTGGGAACAGTGAACTTTCGTGAGGGCCATCACTGCTCTTCTCCCCACGCCACGATGTGCTAAGCGTGGGCTCGTGAGTGTACCGCTATCGAGCTTGTAGAGGGCAGCGCGGTTTCCGGAAACATAGTAGTTGTCACATAGCCGCGGATTGTCGAACTCGATACCAAATAGGTAACCACACTAAAATTAATAGCATATGATGGGAATGTTTCAAAGAATCCATAGTTACTAAAACTGCTGTCGTGTATTGCTTTGTGAGGTAGCACACAACATTTCAAAGAAGATGACCCTGTGACATGAAGGACCAAGACCTTTTGTGAAACGCACGATGAATATACAGTCAGATTATTGTAGTTCCTTTCGCATGTCGCAATCTTTTGCACTGTTTGGAGCCGACTCTTATTATTAGGCCATAAAGTGGCGTAGCAATTAGAGTCACTTCAAACAGAGCTAAAATCATAAAACGAGTTACGTGAATGATTGTCGCAGTTCTTTGCGATTCCCGACCACTAGTTCGGAATGCATGTTCTACGGTTCAAACATAATGAGGTTGATATAAAAAAGGAAAAAGCATCATCTCAGCACGTCTCTGGTATACATGGGATTCCAGCTCTGTTAACTGCATAGATTTCGAGCTGGAACGCGAATTCATATCGTTTGTGACTTCTTGGAGTTACATATTAATTAAGTTCTTGCGGGAGTCCAATTACGTATGTTTTCTACCACGACGTGTTCAACTACGGAGCCGACTGCTGTTGGAGTTTTCAAATACGGTG
This sequence comes from Trichostrongylus colubriformis, assembly GCA_963978905.1. Classification (NCBI taxonomy): domain Eukaryota; kingdom Metazoa; phylum Nematoda; class Chromadorea; order Rhabditida; family Trichostrongylidae; genus Trichostrongylus; species Trichostrongylus colubriformis. The sequence continues at coordinate 20,540,470 of OZ022258.1, read as the reverse complement.
CTGAGTTGAAATAAGATCATGAAATTTGACGTTTGTGGCAGTGGTGATGCTCCTGTGAGGAATTTCATATTTTCTGCACATGTAAAGAAAACCTGTCTTACATATGCATACACTGATTGGGAAAATGCATCTGTTCTCACGACTGTGTTCTTGATAGAGCTTTACAATTGCCTTTCACATAGTGTTCAATTTTCTCTTTATGAGCTGGTTTCAAAATGTATTAAGTTGTCCCAGAAGCCTTGTAGGATTTTATTTGATCATCAGTTTCTATTATTTTTTCTTTCAATAAACAACAATCAGGCAGCAACGTATTCATCTTTGTTATCGACAACACTCTGCCACCACATAGGTAGATCGTTGATTCTGTCCTTCCAGAATTTTGAGTTCTGTGAGTCGAGAAAGTCAGCAATCGCCCTCGCAAGCGAGTCAGAATCAGAAAATTTTCTCTTGGTCAGGATGAACTCAAGAGGATCGTTAAGGTGATATTCAGAAGGGGCAATGCCTGGAGAGCATGGTGGGTGGGGCGTGACATCCCGACCGAGCTCGTGTATCCTGGCGTGGGTAGTCGTCTCGACGTGGGAGCGGGCATTGTCGTGACGGGGGGTGACCGTGGACTGATGTTAAGCTGCTGAAGTTGTCTGGAGTATACGGCAGCGGTGATTATCTCGTCTTGTACCAGCACTTCGTGGAAAAGCATTCCTTCCGCGTCCCAGAACCAGCACAGCCCCAAGCGTGGTTTGTCTTTCATGTCAATCTCGACGTTGCTGAAGCTGATGAACGAGCGGAGCACGCTCACGTAGCTCACACATCCCTTGCCCCATTCAGCGCTGATGGAGTGGCAAGCTCCCATCGTTTTGGTGCCGCAAGACCGCTCACAGTAGATGACACCTCGTGTTGGGTGGGTCCGACAACGGACAAAGTAGCTCTCTCCACGGAATCTAGTGGGTCAATATATAATTTGTTAGAAAGCTTAGAGAACCTTCTACCATGTTCCCAAACCACCCAGATCTGTCTCGAAGCAAACAAGAGTTATTGATTGTTTTGGAAAAATTCCACAAGACTTTTGTTACATCATAATAAATACCACTTTCCGACAAAATGTTCAACGATAACATTAGCAGCTGAGGGAACATGTCAGTGATAATACTGAGATGTGGGTTGTTCCAAGATACTGTTCGCCTTCATAGAATTCGACGCGTGATGGACTCAGTGAACTCTTCTGTTGACTTACGGCCCACGACTGGAGCTAAATGTAGTAGGTTGCCCGGGAAGTTCTCAGCGTTTTATGTCGCTGTTTTTTGTATACTTATCGCTGATTGAAAACTCGTTCTCCTTTGCATCTTAATAGTAAACCAGTTGGGCTGGCGCACACTACGGCGCGCATCGAACAGGGGAGCACGCAAAATGAGCTTGATCGATATCGATTGTTGGGTATCATCATTCAAACGGTTTGCTAAAAGAAACCCATGCAGAAAACGGAGAAGAGAGACAAAATCCCGTGAGTTCCATCCTACCCCCATATCAATCGATATCGATCAAGCACATTTTGCGTGCTCCCCTGTTTGATGCGCGCAGTAGTGTGCGCCAGCCCAACTGGTTTCCTACATACTGGTGGTAGATCCATATGCAGTTATGGATGCTTGTCGTTTTTGTACACATGCACCACTTTTTGGAATTTCACATAGTCTAGCGGTCGATATCCAGTACTGCTGCTGGCCGCATCAGAGAACGAATCGCTTGCTTTGCTATCACAAATCTAGATCGTGTCTTCATCATCCACGTAGTTCGTATTATCAAAAGGTATGCATTATTATTGGGAAGGCTGGGCAATTTAGCGGTCGATACATCGGCAGCAGATGTCAGAACATAAACAAAATAGGTTCACCCAATGGTACTGAACAACAGACGCATTTACTATAGCAGTCTTATAGTAGTAGTAAGCGGTGTACCAAACTTTATCTCTTCCCCATTTCCTGATGGCTCTTATCAGCCCCTGTAATCCACAATCATGTTTCGAAAGGTCACAATTAAGGTCCCCGTACCCTGTGATAGGTGTGAGCGTGAACGCCAGAAGAGCCAAACCTATTTGGCGACATTAGCCTTTTGACCTCCTTATCGTATCTTATCAACCGTTACCAATTTGGATCACCCACCACTGATGTGCCCGTCCCCCCCTCAAAACACGTATAAGAGTCGGCACTCTAAGATCAACCCGAAAGGTGAGACAGATTCAACGACATTTGCCTTGTGACGCTCCTTATCGAAGCTTATCAACCCCTATCAATCCGGATCACCCATCATTGATGTGCCCGTTCCACCCCTCAAAACACCTGTGAGTGTCGGCACTCTAGGATCAACCCGAAAAGTGAGACGGATTTAAGGACATTTGCCTTGTGACGCTCCTTATCGAGTCTTATCAACCGCTATCAATTCGGATCACCCATCATTGATGTGCCCATCCCACCCCTCAAAACACCTGAGAGTGTCGGCACTCTAGGACCAACCCGAAAAGTGAGACGGATTTAACGACATTTGCCTTGTGACGCTCCTTATCGAGTCTTATCAACCGCTATCAATTCGAATCACTCATCATTGATGTGCCCGTCCCACCCCTCAAAACACCTGTGAGTGTCGGCACTCTAGGATCAACCCGAAAGGTGAGACAGATTCAACGAGATTTGCCTTGTGACTCTCCTTATCGAGTCTTATCAACCGCTATCAATTCGGATCACCCATCATTGATGTGCCCGTCCCACCTGTGAGTGTCGGCACTCTAAGATCAACCCGAAAGGTGAGACGGATTCAACAACATTTGCCTTGTGACGCTCCTTATCGAATCTTATCAACCGCTATCAATTCAGATCACCCATCATTGATGTGCCCGTCCCACCCCTCAAAACACCTGTGAGTCTCGGCACTCAGGGATTGACACGAAAGGTGAAACGAATTCGGCAACATAGGACTTTCAAGGCTCCTTATCAGCCCTCATCAGCTGCTATCACTTTTGGTCCATCACCGTTCTGGTCCCCTTACTACCCCCTATATCACTTGTAAATTTCAGGCTCCCAGCTTTGGTGCGACGCGAGATATGAATTTCCGGTCAAACAGACACACACACACACACAGACACACCAACAGACACACTTAGCCGATTATATAAAGTAGGATTCTGGAAAGAATTTTTTGCGCTATCTGATGGTATTATTGCTGTTTCACCACAGTTTGGCGAACTCCCTTTTCCTAAAGTCTTGAAGCATGTCAGAGAACCACTTTGGACGTTGTTCTCATTCAGGTGCCAGATGGGTCAATCCACAGTCGATATAGCTCGACAAATTAACCAGCTGCGGGGTTCCAAAGTGTTGCAGAAAGCACCGTGCGACAAGGTTCAACTAATCTCGTTCTGGAGATTTCAGCCTCTAAGATGAACCTTGTAGCAGTCGACCTAAAGAAATACCTGACGAGGATCTGAGGGCGTTTGTGGAGGCTGACCCATGCCAAACGGGATGGGCCGGTTGGACGAATTTTTCCGCGGCCACCCGCGGCGGACGGCGCGGCGAGTGCGTGTACTTTGTGGTTTCATCCATTGAAACAGCAACGACCGAAGAACTTCCAAAGCTTCCAACCAGCAGTCTTTGGAGGTCCCCCACGAAACCGGATGATGCATACTGAGCTGACTTCCAACCGACTGCAGCAGGTCGTGCTGACGGCGTCGCAAGGCAAAAATTCGACCAATCGACCCTTCCCCCCTTTCCAAACAGTTTGAGAGATTGCGGAACAGTTAGCCGTTGGCAAATCAACTGTTGCAGACGGTCGAACCGCATTGGGAAGGTGAAAAAACTCGGATAGTGTGTGACACACAGTTCGAGTGACGGGCAGATTGGCGCGTTTTGAGGTTTCTTCTTCACTGTCTTTGCTCAACAGGAACGACCTGTTTTTTGACCTAATAGTCATGTGTGATAAAAAGTGGACTATGTATGATACATGGACACGTTCCTGATAGTGTTGGATGCCGACGAACCATCGAGGCACCTTCCAGTGCTGAATGCTCACGAAAAAGGTTATGGTCACAGTGTGGTTGCCATCAACTGATGTAATCCACTATAACTTTTTGTTACCGGGCAACAAAGCGGAGTCCTACAGTGGAGAAATCGACGAAATGTCGTGAAAATTGCGCCAGTTGCAGCAAGCACTCGTCAACAGGAAGGGTCCGATTTTTTTGCATGAAAAGCCCGCCCACGTTTCACAAACACTATCAATTCTTAAATGAATTGGAGGTTGAAGTTCTACTTGACCCATCAGATTCTCAGACCTTCCACCAATCGACTATCGCCTTCTCAAACATGTTCAGAACTTCTTTGCTGGGAAGTATAATACTTCATCGACCAGGATTTTGTGGATTTCACGGATTTCTGATCACCCAGTTTTCTCTTCGATGGAATTTATCGACTTGTGGCACGTTGTCAAGAATGTGCTGATCCGTACAGTGCTCTTTTTGATTGAATCCGATAAGTGTTGACGAAGATATGATCATTCAAAATGAAACACTCAGAACGCTGAGAAATTTCCGGACAACCTGAACCATCATGGATTATTGCACCTTTAGGAACCTTTCGGTTTTCCCATTGGTGTGTTAACATGTATTTGAATGGCAGCCGCCAGCGAGATGGCAAAGATGAATGGGCTCGCAGATTATTTCGTGATAGCTTATGAAGATCTCCCTATTTTTCTGGCATTGAAGGAGGATGCTATGAACCCTATTATTCGGGCTAGTTTCTTCACATGAGGATCTTCAAAGGATGGACGGTTTGAGCAGGATTTAGGTGAGCTTGAAACTCATAACATACGAGTGAAGTCAACCACTTCTGTAATACATCTTCCTCTTGAACTGCATTGCTATTTAATTTACTATAATTTTCACAAAAATTGGGTAAGTTCAGCGTACAGAAAGCATAAAGAATGACAATCTCTCGCTGTAATGTACTCAACACACGCATCAAATTTCCGCAGACATTGTAGAAATCGTACCATATTTGTGATCTCCACAAGAAGCGTGTTCCAAAGGCTCTTGCGTAAGCCCGACCAGCGCTCCACCAGCTACGGAACCGCAAATGTAAATCATATCACCGATGGTCCTGTTTGTGCCATTTTCAACCTTAAAATGTGTGTATTGCGATAAGCTTCATAGTCCATTGTATACCATTTCGCCTATAGCACAGTGCGCTGCTATTCACACGCTGGAACTATTCACTGTATATGTGACCCTTATCCATACAACATGGCTTGTATTGAAAGTCTTGAGCTTTTAGTCATAGGCTTTATTTTCGAGAGATCATAACTCGACACAGACCGCATATTTTTCCATATCCTGGGTCCAATTTGGTTCCTCACATTTTTGCCAACATCATTTATCTTTAGTCACCTATGTTGGCCTGGAGCCTGACGAGTTGCGCTACACCACACAAGCAAAATTTCGAATCCACGTTATAATCTCGCCTGGAAGCTCTGCTTTTAAGGGAAGGGATGATCTCTATGATAGGAAAAGAGTACTCAGTAGAAGGAGGGTAATTATAGAGAAAGAGGAAAGGATTCAGTCTTTGTTCAGATTCTTAAAGGTGATTTGCAAAAATTGCGGTCCGTGAGGTATGACGGTATCATTTTTGAGTTTCACCGATCCGTACTACTTGAGGTGGCAGCCACATCTGCATGGGAAAGGTGAGCACTTTAAATATTCATACCTAAGATGGACGTTCAATGCATTCTGCTATTTTGCATATCTAATTCAGAGCCTTATGGAAGCTCAGGAAAACTATAGACTTAAATAGAGCATTTCTCATCTACTCATATGTCGGGCCTAGGCTGACGACCGATTGATGAGGAAACCCGGTCAGACCATCAATGTTCAAAAGTTGCAACGAATAGATATAGTGTAGGACGTCGCACGGAATTGGCGAGCAGAACACTTGCCAGACCTTCCCTTCAGGTAAGAACCCTCGGAGGCGATCTCCTCAGACCTAATCAGATGAAAGCCAGAACATTCGAGTATTGTGTCTCCAGGAGAGCGGCAAGGCAAAGAAGATCAGGATGGCGTGTTTCTCCCTCTTGTAAGAAGTTAGAAGCTCTCTTATGAAAAAAGACAGACGGATTGAAGTAGCCATCGCAGTGGCTGATGCGCTCGAAGATTGTGCCTGTCGTGAACAGAACCAGGGGCTGAATCACGCCACTCATGGTGACATTGGACTATCACATATGTATGTGTATGCGTGGCCCCAAACACAGGAGGCAAGAGACTTATATGAGACTGGACGACACCGTCATATCTCTCCCGGAAAAGTGATTACCTCACCGCGACTGGAATAACTGCACGCAAAGACAGCCAAGACGTGGTTGCATGGAAGCAAATAAGTGGGCGTGAGGATTTTTGATGAAGGGATCATAGTAGTGGACTCTATTACAACTCAGGACATAGCGTGTGGAGCACGTACCTTGCTAAAGAGGGAAATGCAAAGGAAAACTCACATCAGTGGAGGACTACGATTATCAACCATGTGCTTCAGAGAAGATCAGCCTTGAAGACTGTGAAAGACATCACAGAACTGCCAGCAGAGGAACTAAACTCCCATCTGGACCCCTCCTGCAGACGCTACCATGGAGCTTCTCGTGGAAACAAATGTGAAGACCGAGCAGGGAATTAGGTGGTTGGTGCTGCACAAAGAGTATCGAGAGGATATCAGAAGAAGAATACTACAGATCGCTCTTGCACACCTCAACGGTCCGACCCAGGAGTTCTGTAAAGAAACAGCTGAGATAATCTGAAATTGCTTCGAGGAAAGGCTGAGGGAAAACCCATCTATATTCAAAGAAGACAAAGCGGCATGGTTATAGAAAATAGAAGTGAAAAGGATAGCGAAATAGAAAAAGCAGGCGTGCAAATGCTGACAGAATACGAAGAGCTCATTTGCCTCATCCGCATACATTGTAAGAGGCTTGCCATGGCGCTCCAGGCAGGGTGAAGAATACGGAAATTGATGCTTTGTGCGGAAGGCTGGACCGTGAACAAAGATGAGAAGTAGATAACCTCATTTTCAGGCTGTCTAAGGCCAGATATCAGCCATATAGGACATCAGTGAGGTAAAGGCGGTGGAACACAGTGAGCGAGCCATTTTGAAGAAAGCAGCCGCAGTCGGAAAAGGTAGCAAGAGTACTTCGATGGACTTTCAGAGGCAGTGTTGGGGGTTAATCGATTGTTCCGTTCCTTCCATCCTTGCCACTGATCGGTGGACGTGTCCTCCACGAGAGCTGACACGTGAAGAACTGCGTCATTTCTATCAATACTGCGTTAATACGATACAATAAGTATCATTCTGCCATTATACTCTTCACTTTACAGCTCAGTCATCAGTCGGCAAAACGACGCCAGGAGGCGGGGTCTGTCATAGAAAGGCGTCAACTGGTTACCCTTGTGCCGTTTCTACATCTCGGGAGCGGGCTTTTTCACCGGGATTTCGCCACAGATAGCCTTACTAGACCTATAGTTTCCATTGTGTGACTTCTTTTCGGAACTTCTCAATAACCACATTACCCCTGATGCTGTCTTCAAACGAAAAGATTCTCCATAAGAAGAACTCGGAGAGAGTTTGGAGCTGGTCCCGTTTTTGCCGAAACGGTGGAAGTGCCAAGAAAATGAATTGTGGGAAGGGTAATCAATAGAGACATGAGAGGCTTTTGGAGAATACGGGATGAAGTGGCTTTAATGCTTAGTTAACATGGTGTCCGAAAGAAAATCTACGGATGTGCGGAGGAGCAGCACCATGGTAGTTCCCATTTACCTCTGTTATATCAAACACTCACTTTGTGTGTCGATTTGTTGTGGACCTCTTGCCCGTGAGTGGCTGTGATAGGAAATGACTAAGAAAATCTACCTCCTAGCGAATGGGGAAACTATTAGGTGCTCAACTCCTATTCAGCCATTTGGTGTCAGCAGAGAAAGATGGTGAACACATACAAAGCGAATAGAGGAACAATATGGTTAGCGTAGAGCAGACAGTGTTTCGAGAAACAGGAGCATGGAAACTCTCAACAGTGCACCCCAAAACTTCAATTAGGTCGCAGTATTTTCCGTCATCCATGGGATTATACGCAGAAGTCAGGAAACGGGTATAGTGCTGTATAAAATGAATGTACTTGCACAAAAGGAGATTTACTAAAAATCCGCGCTATATTTGCTAAGTGACCGTTGCGTTAATTTTTGAGATTATCTTACGCGTACCCAACTCCTTACCAGTACTGTTGACGAGAGAGCTTCATCGATAAAAACAGTGGAGAGTATCATCTAACGCGGCATAATGTTGGCAGCTAACACCGGGTGGGGGGAAATACGCCAAAAAATCGCGTGGCCGTCCGCAGCGAGCGGCACGGCGGGTGCGAGTGCCAGTGGCAGTACTGGCAGCCTTCAAGCGAGAGAATTTGGCAAAGGTGGAGGAGGCAGGGTGGCGTGGCTGGAGAAGGCAGTGTGGCATGGCTGGAGTGCAGAAGTGACGCAGCCACGCTCTGCCGGGCTCCCAAGAGCAAAATCGATTCGCAAGTCGTACTGGTGGCGCCGCGAGTGCCACGCCGCTGACGCGATTTTTTGGCTTATTTCCCCCCACCCGCTAACACCATAGCGCTGTACAAAAGGATAGTAGACTGATGGTCAAGAGAGATCATCCTTTAAAAGCAGTTTACATTTTTCTTCGAGCATTCATCAAGTAGTGCACTGATGGCGAGTGCTCGCACTTAATAATGAATCAAGAGATGGCCACTCTGCCGACAAACTCTGCCGAGATGAATACGCCGTAGAGGACGTCAGAGCGGTCATGCAGACGGCTCCCGTATAGCTGGAATTGAGGAAGTACCGGGTACGATGATGTACGTACTGAAAAATTCAGCATACCACCCAACTAACCATGCTACAGAGTTCGAGGTATACAACGGGCGACCTCTAAGGGCGTCGCATGCGAGGCAGTCTACGAGTGGGGTACGCATGAAATACTTGAAGAGGAGTCACTAGGTATTGCGAATTTCCCAATCCTCCATTCCTTTTTCTGTTCCTACTTTATTCTTAAATTGTATGCTAATCGTTATCTCTTGATTAATCTCAGAAGAATGAGTCACTCGATTGGGTTCTCTCAAGCTCCAAAAAATGTTCATATTCAACACCGTTATCTAATTGTATTCGTCTAGAAATGTTTTGAGAATTAGATTTTGGGTGTGTAAAAGCAGCTGGCTCCTGTAGAAGGGGCACTCAAGGCAAATGTCGTCGCAACGTCGCAACTGCCTTGAGTGCCCCTTCTACAGGAGCCAGCGACTTTTATACACCCAAATTCATTGTACCGGCTGTCTAGCGATAAAAGGATCAGTGAAGAAGTCTTCTGTATATGGTGCAACGGATCTAAACGAAGAACATCGAGCCGTTGCTAAGAGGAGTCACCGGAAGCGCCGGAAGGAAGAACTACTGATCGAAAAGAAACAAGAACCGTAGCGATGAAACTCAAGATGACGTTGTCGCTCTCGACGCGACGAAGTCTGCTAACCAGAATGGCAGGAAAACTTTCACTTTTGCTGGAAGAATACGAGAAAGAAGTCGCGACTGAAAGCCAAGTACCACAAGAAGAAGCTGAACAAAGGATTCAAAAGCGAGAAAGCAGACTTCACAAGCAATGTCAGAAGAAAAGATTGGAAGTGCCAGAAAAAAACTTGAACAAGGTGCTAGACGCGTACTCTGCAACCGCAGACGAACTGAGTAATGATACTCCGTAACTCCAAGCTCTCCTAGAAAAGCGTCAGCCAACTCTCAAACAGTGCAGGAATTGTTAATAAGGGCACAAGAAGCCATATTCGAGCTCGACTTGCGCATGGAGACAGAATACCTGCTAGCAACTACACAATCGAGGGAGTTGGTCGAAGAAACCCCTCGAATACGACTTGTTCCACTACCCATTACTAAGTTTGGAGGGTAAGCGTGGAAGTGGGAGAGTTTCTGGAGTGCTTTCGAGCATTTAATCCATTCGAGGAGTATCGACGACGCGTACAAAATGTACTACTTGCTCGACGTTCTAAAGGAGGAGCAAGAGAATCACTCAAACACTTCGAAGTCAGCGGAAGAACATACGCGCTAGCCGTGGAACATCTCAAGAAAAAGTACGAAATAAACGACTTCCTGTGGAAGAACTAGTTGATCGGCTGGGAAAATGCCGGGCACAAAGAGGTTAGATGACCAGCGATTGTGTGAGAGATTTCGTCCATCGTGATTCAGATGGAACTTCAAGGAGAAGTCATAGATAGACCAGTGCTTCAAAAACTGATCCTTTCGAAATTCGCAGAACCGGTCAAAGACGTGTGTAACGGAAAAAGCAAGAAATTAAGGAAGGAGAAACATGGAACACGAAGATGCTCCTTCAAAAATTGTCCAACAAAATCCACTTGGAACTCGAAATTCTTCGCCACCTCCGATTCATTCGAAGTGGCGAAAATCGGCCGCAGGCGAAAAAAAAACAGAATTCAAGTCGAACAACATGCAAAAAAGAAGGGACAGTGGCGTAATCCACTGTCTACGGTCAGACGGTCAAAAGACAATTTCTTGCTTCTACTGTGATCGAAAGGACCATTTTTCAAAGAACTGTCCGATGTTCAAGACGCGAGAAGACAGAATGGAAATGATGAGAAAACAGTCTCTATGCCGAAATTGCGGGACGGTAAATCACATGGCTAGTCAATTTACCAGAGGCCCATGCCGGCTCTGCGACAAACATGGACACCATACATCGATTTGCCCCAAAACATCCCCACCGAACAAGAAAATCGGCACGACTTCAGCCACGAGAAAGCCAAAAGCCAGGGCGATGGAAGCCCGACAAACGAAACGGAATCTTCTGTCAACCGCAGCCGTACCGTTAGAAGAAGAGGAACCGCAGGGGGGCAGTTACGAAACGAGCCTCTGTGTAAAAAGCACGAAAGAAGGCACGAAGAATTTCGTCTTCCTGGGAGCAGCTTTCGCTCAGAACACAGCAACGGATAGTAGGGAACGAGTACACATCCTGCTCGACACGGGAGCAGATAGATAGTTTATCACTCAAGACCTAGCAGATCGCCTACACCTATCCACTCAGAAGATAGGCTCAGGATCAGCACTTTTGGATCTCAGGCACCTATTGGGAAACAATGCGGAATTGCAAACCTCCAATTGTGGGATACCTCGGGCAAGGCTACTGAGTCGACTTCAGCAGCGAAACGAACTCGTGAAAACGGGGGGACCCCTTCCAGCTCCAGCTACGATCTTTGGAAGGGATTCTGCAAGCGAGGGACTGAAGTCTTCAGAGGCATCCAGAAGAAGATCGCCGCTTTGGAAAGACAAGAAGCGAGGACTTGGGACAACCACCTGCAGAAAATCGATATTCGTATGAAGAACATTGAGAAGAGTCTAGCCGATCATCACGAATTCTTCAGACAGACTGCAGGCCCGACGAATCTAGTCATCAAACCAGAACACGTGGACGAACTGCTGAAGAGAGTCATGACGAGTTCCATCGAAATGCAGTCCAACCTCGAGGAACAAATGGATAGCGCGAAGAACTGGACGAAATGTCCAAAGAGGTGAACCGATGCCGAACCGAAGCGGAAAAGGCCAGCAACAATGCCGTGATGCACGAAGTCAGAGAAGTATCATCACGTCTAGCTGCCTTCCAAACCGAGGTCACCCAACGATTCGAGGCACTGGAGAAGAAGCGAGATCCGATGTTAGACGTCACATCCATACTTCGAAGGATCGATTCGCAGTTGAAGAAATCGGACGACGGCGACGCAGGATCAGGCAACGAAGACGCGAGGAAGCAGGGGATTGAGGAATCAATCTAATTCGAAGGCATTCTTTGCATCGACGACGATGACCTCAGCCCTGAACTAGAAGAAGAGAAGGAGAAACGACCCAGCGAGCTCAGAAAAGAAGAATCATAAGCAGGCGAGATCAAAGAGAAGCGAGAAAACAAAGAAATTCTGGAATCGATGGCGAGGGTGGACAAAGGTCTTCGCCGAACCAAGCATAAGATTATCGCTCTCGGTCACCGCCTAGAAGAATCCGGAAGAGAAGACCTCAAGGCAAACGAGTCCAAGATCCACGAGATGAGGAAAGAGAAGTACGAGTTCCTAGACGAGAAGATTGAACTCACCCGAAACGTGTGATCTGAAGATGGCTCTGTTTGAGTGGACCAGAAAGAAGGGAGGAAGAGACATTTTGATGCAGCTGTCGTTGAGCAGAAATTTTATAGCGCCGTCCAGCCATCGATATCGGAGATCAACGTCGCCTCGCCATGGTAGCCAGAAGGGGTCACCGATAAGAAGTCGTCATCATACCCCACCTCACCGAGGCTCTACCCGCAGGTCAAGGAGCCCTGGCTCAGGTCGCCGTGGAGTATGGAGAATTTCTCAATCGTTTACTCCTTTTTCTATTCCTACTTTATTCTTAAATTGTATGGTAATCCTTATTTCTTGGTTATCTCAGAAGAATGAGTTACCCGTTTGGATTCTCACAAGCTCAAGGAAATGTTTATATTCAACACTATTATCTGATTGTATTCGCCTAGAAATGTTATGAGAACTAGAATTCTGTGTGTATAAGAACCGCTGGCTCCTGCAGAAGCAGCACTCGAGGTAAATCTTGTCGCAACTCATTCATTCTACGAACTGTCTAGCGATAAAAGGATTAGTGAAGAAGTCTGCTGTATACTGAGCATGCAACACAACTTTTGCAGTACAACTTTTTTAAATTGATACTTATGCTAATCGATCCTTCCATAGGTGCGACCCAGGAAGCTCTGCGACTTGATGGTCCCTTGATGGTGTGGCCGTTCCGAGGCTCTGCGCACAATCTGATACCGACTGAGCTATGGCTCATTGGAAAACCTGCACAACTCATTCATTCGTTTTATTTTATGAATGACCTAGTCTGAGCAGTGCTTCTAGCATCCATCACATCTGCGGCTTTGCTATATGTTGATACTTTGTGCAGCGTCAGTACACCATAAAGTGTACTGAGTACGCATACAAATAACCAGTTGATATTATTACATCTATAGGTTGATAGTGTTAATCATTTAGTTGCTCATCCCCGTGTGTGGTTGTTTTTCTCCATCGATACTCTTGCTGTGATTACTCCTTTGCGTACGGACAGACAAACTTACATACATACATACGACCGAACCGACGAAGAGACACACAAAGTTACCGGCTCATCATACCATATATATAAACCAGGAGTTTGGTATGTTTGTATTAGGTTGATGAAAAAGTCCTGAGACACCAGCTTCAAAAAAAAGTTAAAATTCGAAAAAAGGATCCGTGGGCCTATCGACTTTATAGGTCAATAGCCCAGATCAATAGCTTCACGAACTTGGATTTCGAAAGGTTATTTCGACTTGGGTGCCCCATGAACTGAGTGATTCAGACCGGTCATCGAGGTTGAGCACAGGGTCAAGCGTCCAGTTGAGGAAAATTTTCAAAAAATACGACCCCCCACCGAAAAGGGAGCCCCAATACGACCCCCCCCCCCTCTTTTTGCACAGAACCCATCAAATTAGCATTTTTTGATTTTTTGAATACTAACCACCAATATACAACTAAATGGACGCAAAAAAACCGAAAAATATGTGGTACAGCAGGAATTCCCAATAATATACACCAATATATAAACTATGAATCCTAGATTACAGATCGGATCACGCTTCTATCTCATAATCGAACAATTACAAATAATAATCCAGAATGCCCTACACATCTACAGAAGTTCAGGATCTCATGTCAGGCGACGGCTGCGACGCGGCGATCGAAGGAGCGCGGTATCTTCCTCATACTAAATTCCGACATTATTAGAACACTTCAAACTGTAACTAGAGCCCATCTCTCAAACAACTGTAAACTGTTTTCCTAATAACTCCCTTAGACCTATCTATTGGCCGCTTGCTTTCCTCAATGGTTGCTTAGTTCTCGATATGGAATTCCAGTTGAGGATTAGTTGAGGAAAATTTCGAAGTGCTTCACGGAAATAGCCATAACTTCCTTCAAACTTAACCATATGAGTTCGTTTGGGTGAAGCAGGGTCTGCTAGGTTGTCGCTTTCGAATGACTACCTGAGCTATGCCATATCTTCAAAACGAAGCAAGAAAAGCTCGAAAAAGCCAGTTGAGGAAAGCTTTTTTTCGTCGAATTTGCGAGATCTTTCCACGAATCTTCCCAATAACCGATTCGTTACTGAAATTTTTCCAGTATGCATCCTTCGCTCTCGGAGGCCTAGTGGAAAGGCGAGAAGCGTCGGTCAGCTTCTCTGTGGGATGCGCCATGCATCAGGATTTCATCCACATCCCAATGAATACAAACGTTTTTCCGGTCCGCATAGTGGCCGCCAACACTAGATTACGTACTTGCGATCGTAGTAAGATGTGAAGAAGTCCATATCAGCTGATCCTTCGTTTACATCCCATTGTTTCTGGAGTGTCCATCCACGGTGGTACCCGCTGATAGATATCGCTTTCCACGGCATATCGGTGAATTCCGGAGGTGTCTCTGTACGTGATTTCGGTGTCAGCGGACCAACGAAAGAGTTACTGGTACTGGCCGGTTTCGTTGTGGATTGCGCCATGCATGAGGTTTCCATGGTTATTATGTTGAACTACATAGTTTAGGGTTTGAACCCATTCAGTCAATTTGATCACTTCTCCCCTTACACTTTAGACCCTAAGCCTGAGAAATTCTGCTGATCACTGCCTACCTCAACAATTACGACCCCCCCCCCTCCTAGCGGACCAAATACGACCCCCCTGTTGAGGATTCCTCAACGGAGGCTTGACCCTGGTTGAGCATCGCTCAGTCTCTCCTCATTCGATTTCGGATCAAGGACTTTCTGGCAAGGGTCGTTACAGGGGATAAATCCTGAGTCTTCTACGCGAATCATAGCAGGAAAGCTCAGTGGCTTCCCCAAGGAGAAGCGGCTCCGACTCAATTGAAGACAGACACCCACAATCGAAGACAGACACCCATCAAGAAAGGTGATGCTGTGCTGTTGGTGGGACTCACAAGGAATGCTCTACCACGAATTTCTCGAAAGTAGTACCACAGTAACCGCAAGCATCTACTCTAATCACCTGCAGAAGTTGAGCGAGGCAATGCAACAAAAGCAGCCAGGAGTTAACAAAGTTTACTTTCTTCATGACAACGCACGCCCTCATGTTGCAAGAATGTCTTGGGAGAAGTTGGATGAGCTTGTATGGGAAGTACTGCCTCACCCTCCATATTCGCCCGGTTTTGCCCCTTCCGATTATCACCTATTTAGGGTCCTCAAACAAAATCTCAGAGATAAGGAATTCAATGACTAAGCTCAACTTGAATCGGAGGTGACCTGCCTCTTCGACTTACAACCAGCTTCCTTCTGGAGGAAAGCTATTCGTGATCTGCCAAAAAAATGGCAAAGTGCTATCGATGCAGAAGGCCATTACTTTATGATTTAATATGACGCCGAAATAAAGTTTTTAAAATTAAAAGAGAAGCTCTCAGTGTCCCAGGACTTTTTCGCCAACCTAATATGTCTGTGTGTCCACCCTTTTGTGCAGTTACTCAAGTTTGAGGTGTAGAGGGCGGGTCTACGGGTTTGGGTGAGAGTGGGAGTGTGTGAGGGAGTTTGATACAAGAGCTGACTTTGCATGCTTCCATGTGTGACGCGCAGTAGTGTGTGCCAGCCCAACTGGTATCAATAATAAAGGGATAGAAGCTTACTCCGCAGAACCTTCTTATTGAGATTGGCAAACACAATTTCCCTCTTAACGAGGTCGTATGCTATCCTCTTAACGAGGTCGTATGCTATCTTTAACAAGAGACCTAACAAGATCTAAGTTATTCCTGCTCAGACTACCTATGCTCCGATGCCATTGAAGCGCGAGGTATATCGCATAAGTGAAACCGGTATTAACATCAATGCACAGAGCCATTTCCCAACTATTAGTTATGATTACTTATCCTGCTATCATTCTTCCACAGGCTGAAGAGTGAATATTATCATGTTGCCGGAATCTGTGTTCCTTCTAAGATTTACTCTCCCCATTCTAGATATAAAAGCCATCAAATCAGACTGAAAGCCATGAGAGAGAGCAATGCTCTTAATTAGCTAGCAATGTTCGATGATATCAATCCTTCAAGGCTAAAGACTACATTTGCAGACAAAAGGAGATTTACACCATCCACATCCAGACAGATCGATGCACTGGAAAATGCTTTATGATTCCTATTAGTGCATATCTCTACAGACGACGGCTCCGACTCTACAGACTAATGGGCTGGGTTGCGCGAAACAGCTAAATTTTTTTTTGAAAGTCCGCATTTAACGTAATGTGCCTGACATCGCATTTGAAATGGCCAACTCGCAACCTGCAATCTGTAGGTAGACAATTTTCGCTCTGCAACCGTATAGCTTACAAGTAATGGCTTTCAGGTCACCATGGTCATTGAGTATGAGATGTATATGGCCTTCTGTGGTTTCAAATGGATATTTTAAACTTGCTCGACGATTCTGTTAAGGAAGTTATGAGGTCTGAAAGATACGGCGCGAGCGCAGGCGCTGGTCACATATGACTCAAGAGCAGGCGATCGTATATGAATCAAGAGCATCGGAGTTCGGATTGAGCAGCTGGTAGGTGTCAGGCTACGAATTGTGGCATTGGAGTTTGAATCCTGGGTACGTATTCAATTCTTATCTGCGATGTTCAAACTGTGAAGATGAAGACTACGTACGCCTACTTAAACGCTCGAAACTCGGAACTAGGACTTCGACATTTTCAGTGAATCGTAGAATGTGAACATCTATTCCGCATCAGAATTTCGACACACATCTCCGATCGCCTTGTGTGCCTTGTACCCACGACATAAGACAGCCTGTTTATTCGTGTGACCAAAACCTCCTCAAATGAGCCACCTGAGCAAGGTTCTGCCCGAAGTTGGTGTTTTCGCATTTGATGTTAGAATTTGCTGCCGAAGATGTAAGGAGAGTACAATCTAGGAAAGAGGGAAAGATAGGAAGGGTCATTTCTACTTCGTCTGACGCTGTTAATGACAGCCTTATCTTCAACTTCGAGCACGATAACAACGTGAACGATTATGCTGACCCCTTGTGATTACTACATGACGGTGAGGATAGTGTTCCAGTGCAAGAGAAAAGGAAAACTCCCTCTTCAGCAAAGTGAAGGTTCCAATGGAGAAGAAACTTCCAAATTCTCCGTTAATTGGCCATGTTTCATTACTGTAGATAGACTGTATCAGGGAATCATACATTTAGAAAAAACGATAACCTTTTCCTCTCGAAGCCAGACTCTGGAGCCTCAATGCGGCGAGGTGGTGAAACGGCCGATCACGCTCATAGGCCAATCCATAGAGGCCCGACTTTCTAGGGCTGGCAACTCGAAATATCGGCAATCATATGCACCTACACGTCCATCAAAGAAAGTCCAACTCGGCTTAGACGGAAGTCCCCATTCTAAGTGCACCGGAGAAAAGGACGACCCGAAGGGATCTGCAGACAAAAACAGCCGCTACCATGGGAGTGCACCCGAAAAAGTTACAAAGAGACACGACCACTGCTTACGAATTTGCACTTTTAACGCCAGGATGGTCAACTCGGGAGCTAGTCTTGAAACTCAGCCACACGCGATACGGAACGTCCGTTTCGACATCATTGCGCTCCAAGAGACTGAATCCCCTTCCAGGACCACCAGACGATCAGCGGAGGGAGACTCATCGTGCACATAGTGCACAGGAGCATCGAGCACCTTGTCGATTCTCACAACATCATCTCCCCCAACTTGCCGTCCTCAGAATCGGAATCGACTCAACCACAACGATATCGGTCATCAACTTCTACGCCCCGGCATCGGCCCACAAAGACGAAGAGAAGGAACTCTTCTGCAGAGACCTAGAAAAGACGATGATGGGTGAGAAGTCGTACTACAAGTACATTTGCGGAGACTTCAACGCGATTTTCGGCAAGGACGCTCTCGCTTCCGCTCGCACCGGTCACCACGGACTGGCAGACTCGACTAACGACAAGGAGAACGATGGTAGACCTGCCGAACTGCTGTAATCTTCAGTACGGAAACAGCCTGTTCCTGAAGGAGCTCGCGAGGAGATGGACACCAAGTTAAAGGAGAGCGCCGAGAAGAAAGTAAGCCTCAAGAAATGCAAGCAGGACCTGACGACTACACGCATGGCCATCACAGCAATACGAGACCAGAACGGGCACCTTCAGACCAGGCGACCGAAGATTGAAGATGCCGTCCAGAAGTTGTACACCGACCTCTTCAGCTCCAGAACCGTCATCAGCAGGCCGCCCGACCGGCCAGCGGAGGACGTCGCCGACAACCCGTCACCAGAAATCAGCTACGCTATGAGATAGTTCAAATGAAGACTGCAACTGGACCTGACAAGATAAGCGGAGACACTCTGAAAGAATGCGACGACACCATCATTCACGAGCTCACACTTAGATCCAATCGGTATCTCAAAGAAGGCACAATGCCGGCATGGAAGATGCCGAAGACTGTCCTCATCTTCAAGAAAGGAAACAGAGACGACATTAAGAACTACCGGCCGATCGCCCTTCTGTCACGGCTTTACAAGCTATTCTCCGAAGTACAGCTAAACCGGCTCGAACGAACGCTAGACGAATTCCAACCAGTGGAGCAAGCCGGATTCCGTCGCTGCTACCCTGCTTCTTCGATTACGTGAAAGCATTTGACAGCGTTGAAACGAATGCAGTGTGGAATGCCCTCGCAGTAGCTGGCGTCGAGCAAAAGTACATCGACATTCTCGAAGAATCTAATCGTGGGATGACGACGAGCATCGCCATGTTCCACAATGAGCTGGTGATTCCGATCGGCAAAGGAGTGAGGCAGGGAGACACCATTTCTCCCAAGTTGTTCACCGTTCCCCTCCAACATGCCATGACGAATCTCGAATGGTTCGACAAAGGCGTCCGTATTGACGGCAGGAAGCTCTCCAACCTGCGATTTGCAGACGATATCGTTCTGATCAGCAACGACGCCGCCCAGCTCCAGCTGTATGCTCGACGAACTCAACGAGGCTGGAGAAGCCATGGGACTCGAGATGAATCGCAGCAAGAACGAAGTGATGCGAAACCGATGGGCTGACATGACTCCAATCCTCCTCGATGACGCAGAAGTACCAGACGTGGATCATTACGTCTACCTCGGCCGAGACGTCACATTGGCGAACGAGCTAACCGATGAGATAGGCGGCAGAAGAAGAAAAGCCGCCTGGGTAGCCATGGGGATCATTGAAGAAGCATCCTATTCGGTCATCGATCCCAAAATCCGAGCCCATCTATTCGACTCCACGGTGCTACCAGCTCTATGCTTTAGCGCTGAGGCATGGAGCAGCACGAAAACCACGCGATGATCACGAGATGCCAGCGCACCCTGGAAATATGCCTCCTCGAAACGAACAGAAGGGAACAGTACCAGAAGAAACTACGCAGCGCGGATCAACGACAACAATCCGGCATCAGAGACGCAGTCGAATACATTGACACCGCGAAACTGCTTTGGGCCGGGCACATCTCACCGATGGCCAATGGACAACCCGAACAGCCTTCTGGTACACGCGAGACGTCAGGAGGACGCTCGGTCGTCCCGCAACGCGCTGGAGCGACTCGCTTAAGAAGTTCAACACCCCCACGGACACTGGTCTCAAGTCGCGAAGGACCGGCAACGATGGAAGACGTGTGCCCGCCGCTGCGTCCAGCCGACTACGGGCTCCTAAGTACCCTAAGTAAGTAAGACAACCTTTTACAGGTCAAGGTCGCGCACATTGTCGTGCGTGAAGAGCAGGTTTCCTTCTCCACAACTTCGGAATGCCATTCGCGGAAGTTGAGAGATATAGCGAGAAAGTGTGAGCATTCTTCGAGAATTGCGCTCAATTATATTGCTCAACATGGTATGGATATTTGATGAAGTTAGAGAAAATCGCTCTGTTCGTCCTTGAAGTTTGGCAGAGAAGCTGATGTAGAGAAATAATGAAGAAGAATATAGGCATATGGCTGCATGACAGAGATATTAGGCTAACGACAATGAAGATCAATAAGGGAAGAGTTCTGGTCGACGATTTCAGAGCAAGCCACATTTGAACAACGCTTCAAATCGAGCTGTGGAATTGTGTCGTCGCACCACTTCTTTCTCGAGAGAAGGGTTTTTGGATCTTTGCTGAAGCCCAGTCGTTCGTGCTTGAAGTCAAATTTGGTGATTTCTATCCCAGCTTTCGGTGACGACATCTCATAAAAAGTGATTACTTTGCAGTAGACAGATATTTGTTTTTGTCCAGAAAAGAAGAAGTTACCCCTGGATGCAATTTGTAACACCAGAGGGAGTTTGTGAGAGAAATTTATTCGGCAGGATCTCTAGCAGACAAGGTCGAAGAGAGTCAAAAGAGTGGTGCAGTCCATAATAGCAGAGACCCACTTTTTCGCAATAATACGGCAGTTGTTCGACTGTTCTACTGGCTCAACCCATAAGGTATTCCTCTCAATAAACTGTTTTCCAACAGGAAGCCACTTGACTGGAAGGTTGCTTTTTTTTCGCGCTCTTATATTTCAAATCAAGTGTGGTCAAAAGAAAGGCATGAGGGGTTCAAAACACATCACATTCAATGAGCCGGAAGAACACTTACAGCTTCCCAAATCGTACAGCAGATTCGGAAGGCTAAGACTATATACATTCTCTTGAATCGCCACGCTGACCTAGGATCCTTTCCTTGTAAGGCATTGTTCCATTCAAACAAAAGTTTTCTCTGAGTTAGTCCGTCACCTGAACGGGAGAGACTCCGAGACCTGCATCTTATTCGGAATCGCACCAACATCCTACTTTGATCCGCGTTAGTTTCTTTTCTAGGGAATGACACCTAGCAGCCTCGATTTTGGCCCAAAATCATCTTTACAATAATAAGTATATTGAATCTCATGCATCCCTTAGGGATAAAATACATCGTCTCAAAAAAATAAAATAAGTTTTCTCGTTGAAGTGTTAGCAACTAAATAATATAATTGCTGAATTTTCGGCAATCAAGGTTTCTACATATGCTATGAAAAACTAAAAAATTTGAGCTGAAGTTTTCTAGTTACTGTGTATCTGCATCAGTAATACATTTACTAACCCACCTCATCGCCGTTTGGCGTCAAACAGCTTATTTTCACGTTAAAATTTCCGCCATCTGATTCGCACCGGTATTTAAACATGCCATTTACCTGAGATTACATCATCATATAAAGCTGTGTAGCGCTGCATTAAAGCAGGTGATCATTTAGCATTTGTGTCTATACAGATAAATACATTTAGCTTGTGTGTTTTCACAGTTTTAACACTTCATAAGTCATAGGTAGACGCAATGCACTGAAAAAGCGATCCGCGCCCGTACGTTTGCGTCATCTTCCAGATGAATACAATGGCTGTGTCGGACCGAACACTCCGTGTTTGCCAATTTTCAGCCGCTTTCAACAGTTAGGCAAATCGGAGTATTTTATGACTGATGCAGGTGATCGTCAGATAACAGCGGCTTCTGACTGCGTTTTACATTAGGTCAAACAAATAGCTGAAATAGAGGGCGGATGTGGTGTAGTGACAGGTGGCGCGCACCCCACTCTCATGGTGCGGAGATCAAATCCCGCATCAACGCCCGCCCAGGTCACCCAAGCCTTCCATCCCTACGGGGTCGGTGAATTGGTACCGGACTTGTCTGGAAGGATAAAAGCACTGTCTTGTACATCGGCTGGCCACCGCAAGTCATTGTATAGGCCACATCACATTCACCAGCCACCACGATTCTGAATGGAACTAGAATATGAGGCGCATCCCAAAAAGGGATGATTAACGCCAAAAACTTTAAACTTTAAACTCTAAATAGCTGAATTATCTAGGGCTACCACCTTTGCACATCTCTTATTTCATGTGCCATTTCTGAGCATGACGGAACTAAGTGGGAGCGTTCAAATACGAGGCGAAAACAGGGGACGCCATTGCGGTTCGAGAATGCTCCTCACGATCAGATAGATTGCGGGGTGAGGCGGGGAATCCTTGACAGGAGAGTCTTGTTCGGACACACTGGTAGAGCGGGGTCCTACTTTGAACTTAAATTCATCAAGGGCTCTTTGATCTTGTTCTTTCACTGTACCATTTCTCGGCATTGAATCCCATTCATAGACATTTTTCACATTGGCATGGAATGAAGAATGGCTCATCTTTGAAATCTGATGGAGCAATGGAACCGACGCCGACAATTTCAGCTGCGCCTTGCTCTAGGTGTGCTCTCAATATTTTCTTTTTGAATGCGTACTCCGATCGCAGTTGGCAAAAGTCAATCCACGAAGCTATGTGCAATAAGTTTCAAGTTTTTTTTTGCCTCTGAATATTAAAAATCGTAAAAACTTGTCTTACATTGCAGTTAGTTTAGATTGCGGTTAGTCTCGGGTGCGTACACATTGGTACGAGTGACCTCTCCCGCATCCCATGTGCAAACGCTTAATTACTTCTTCGCACCTCACGTGCGAGACAGCAGTTAACTAGCAGAGGTCGGCTATAGAACGCTCATCTCCATTAAATGAGTGTAATGTACATTAAGCGGAAAAATTAAGGCAGTTTTGTTATATTAGGTGTGTGCAGAATAAATGGCCAAAACATAAGTGACCATAACTTCGCTCAGACACACCTTTATTTGTCGAAATAAAAACCATTCGAATCTACAGAATTTTGCCGACGATCTGATAAGGAAAATATGCCACCATGATCGAATTCTGGATTGCGAGAATTAATAAAGTCAACAATGGCCTTTTTACCATGCATAGTATCGGCGAATTTCTTCTAACGTAGGTTTGCATCGAAAACCCGGAAAAAATAGCCATCCGTTGGGGATAGGTCTGGGGAATAAGGGGGTGAGGGAGAGTCTCGATGCCTAACTGCATCAGGGTTTTCTGGGTGCACTAAACAACGCAGGCACTAAACAACGCAGAACTCCACACTTCGCAAGTCATCCGGCAGAAGTTGATGGAGTTAGGCATCGAAACTCTCCCTCATCCCCCTTAATCCCCGAACCTATCCCTGACTGATCACTACTTTTACGGGTTCTCGATGAAAACCTGCGTCAGAAAGAGTTACCACTTTTACGGGTTCTCGATGAAAACCTGCGTCAGAAGGAGTTCGCCGATCCGATGAATGTTGAAAATGCCATCGTTGACTTCATTAATTTTCGCAATCCAGAATTTGATCATGATGGCATATTTTCTTTACCAGATCGTTGGCAAGGTTGTGTAGATTCGAATGGTTTTTATTTCGACAAATAAAGTGTGTCTGAGCGAAGTTATGGCGTTTTGAAAAAAGTGGTGAATTTTGACCATTTATTATGCACACACCTAATAGTGCGAACCAAAACATTTACTACATTTATGAAATATATATTAGGTTGCAGAAAAAGAAGCGGATTTCAGACTTGCTCATAAATCATATAAGCTTACCAGTAACGTAATCGTAAGTACCAGAAAACATTACAGCTTAGCAAAGTTGTTGGGAACAAACTTGTACGTGGATTGCCAAAACACCTGTTAAAATGGCCGGCACTTGACCTCTCATCGAACTGCCAAATTGAATTGTGGCCATAGCATCTCATACTGAAAGCATTTTTATGGCAAGGTTGGTTACCATTTGCAGTTTAATAACTCAACTAAGTAGGATATATTCCATTCTTTATTTCACTCAAATATTTTTGTTGATTATTCCAACTATTTTTTTATTTGCAATACTATAACTTTTGAAAGGTTAAATCATTTCCATTCACCAGTATCTAAGTGGTGACCGAAATACCATTGGACCGGACTCTTTTTATTTTGGAGAAATCCTTTGATCAGAATTCCAACCGATTCCTTATTCGGAATTCCACCCATGCTGGTTTTCCTCTTTCGACATCGCATTCACTTAATGAAGTTGAGCGGTATGTAACTGACCTCTGCTGGTTAATTACTTCCTCCCACATGAGGTGCGAGGAAATAATTAAGCGTTTGCACATGGGGTACGAAGGAGGTCATTCGTACCAATATATACACACCCAGTCAGACTGTATCGAGCCACGAAAAATACAAATTTTCAAAAGCTTCAAGAGAGTTATTTCAAAAAGGATCAATTATAATGTATAAGACACACTACACAGCCGTAGCACTCTTGCAAAGAAGGGGTGACATAATTATGATCCCCTTCTCCTTGATGTCGTGTATACTCCGGTGCTTTCGAAGAGCGTAACGTCTTTTAGTGTACTATAGAACGCACTTGTAAGGAAAGAGTTCAGCCGATTCTCGGTGATGAAGGAGAGAGGAAAAGAGACAAGGTTTCAGCAAAAAGAACAAGGTAGATTGGCATAGCCGTACGCTGCATAGGAGAACGAAAATTATTGATCAATGAGACAAGTAAAGTGGCTTCCGAGGCAGGATGAGAATAGACAAAAAACCGAACATAATAAATCTGACTGGACCTACAAACTCACCCATACTTCATCTTTTGCGCGCAATGTCCCACCATAGATGCACGAACTTGAAGCACTTTCTACGGTAGTCCAAAGAATGAGGAGTGTCAGCATCTGAGAATCAGTGTTATTTTTTTCAAAGCAAGTCTTCACGACCCCTGGAACTTCTTTGGTTGGTTCACCGGAGACCCGTGTCATTTTTTCTGAAGCAACTTCTCCAGTACTGGGGTTTAAAGGAAAATTTTTTTGCAATTTTTCTGAAATTACTTTTAGTTTTATACAACTCCATCAAGGACCTATTTCACTTTCATTTTACTTGCAATTTACGATCAGGCAATAGGACTCCAGCCGCCAATGTTTCAGATATCGATGTCTAGCAAAGGTTGAAGAACTAGGCTCAAAGGCTCCACCACTCTTTCAGCTGTTTGATTGTGAAAAGCGAGAGCTGGACAAACAAATGAATGAAAATTCGTTGTAATAAATAAAGCCAGGGTTTAGAGAAGCTACTGGGCTCGCTGTGGAGTTCCTTTGGAAAATCGTGACGCTAATGGACAGAATGGATTCCCGGCAGAAAATGCTATCAAAAACTTCCTGCGAATGTTTGGAGACTTTCAAATCAACATAATAATCCTCATTTGATTGATTTTTGAAGCTTGTCATCTAGCATGCTGTGAAGCGTACACCTGTTCCGTGCTCTTGTGTGAACCGTTAGTTCTCCCACAATCTTCAATGTTGATAAAGACAATCCTCCGTGATGACCATGGGCTTGATGGGAACTTTCCAGTGGTGAGGCATATATATTAAGCGAAACGAAAAGTACACGTATCGATCAATGGTAAATTCTTTTTTCTACTCACAACTTCACTCAAACGCTCAACCATTCTTCCATTTGTGTGATTCTGAATGGTTCGTGAATTCGCGATCACCTTACATGGCATAAGCACAGTACTAAACGGTAATTCAACTGGAATCCCTGCAAACACCTACCCCTATTTAGACATTCACAAAGTTTAGTGGTAGCAACGAATGGTATATCAGAGTAAGAAGTAGACGTATCTCTACAAAAACCCCTACTCTTGCGAAGTATCGGTGACCAGCCGTGACACCATCTATTATCACTGATATCGGATCACAGAGTTCGATTGTCATCTAATAGCTCAGATGCGATGGTCATATCGTAGTACTGAACGCTGTATCGGATTCTGGCTCTCACTTACTATGATCCCCTATCAGCCTTCATCGGTTGTTATCAATGCAGGTTCCGATTACCCATCGCGAATATATCCGCACCACTACATAACACTTACTGTCGTGAACATCGAGAATCGCTCCTTAGTTCTTTAGGTGCGCAGGCTCGGTAGGGTTTGACTGCCGCGTTGCCGCATTGGTCGAATTCCGTGATCCCTCGACAACGTGCGATACATCGCGGCACCATCACGGACCTCCCCGGGCAGCCTTCTTTCGTTCTTCCGTCGTGTGGCTCATCTAACCTGTCACTGATTTCCACATGGGCCTCTCTACTGAGGCCGACGGCAGCACCACGGGGCTTGGGCTCATAAAACTAGCAGCAGGAATTTCTCCAAGTTTGGAAGAAATCCAGAAGACAGCGTGTCGTCGAACGGGGCTCGTGGTGAGAGCCCGGCGTGAGCGTATATATATTTTACTTTCTGCATTGTACTTGATATTTCTGTCCAGTTCCCTGTAGTACTTCAACATAAACTTTTTGCACATTTTCTGTGTTCCTTTCGTACGTGTTGACAGGGAGTATCCTTCGTCCCTCTCATTGAGTGTATGTTAGCAACGTGGAGAACTCGTCAGGTTTTATGGCTCGGGCGCTAAATTGAAGAAATTTCTAAGGCTTCAGCCTGTTCGGATCCTCACTTTTCCCCCTACTTCAGTTCAACTCTTGGGAGCGAAGAGGGGAAAGTTGTGCGTGGCTCGTGATCAACGGGGTCGACCATGGGGCACCGCTTGCGACACCCATAGGTATCAGTGTGCCACCGTCACGAGTAGTTAGACGGATTTGACTCTTCGACCGTCTTTGTTTTCCTGCCAATTACATCATTTACCACTTTAGATAGTCCACCGAAGAACTGCTTCTGTATGCTCCGTAAGAAAAGCTACCCTAACACTAGTTGGGGGATAACACAGCCCTTAGCAGAGCTATAGCTGATTCGATAGTATCGATCATTACCATTTTGACCAGTTCCTGAGCATTTAACTCTCATGTGTCGATTGTTGACCAACTTGCCAAGTACTGTTGCTTATCATTTTCTGAACATAAGTCTGGAACTTCTGATAGTGTAGAGGTCAACACGCTCTCTTGCTTGTGGTACCGTTTTACGGAATCATTACATTTCATTCATCCAGTTGGTCGCATCTCTTACAAATCAGGATAGCTTCTGGATCACTCATTTGATCGCAGTATCAAACAGCAGACGCCACCATTCGAAAAGTTAGATAGTTCAGGGCTCAACACATCACTGCACCCATCATCATAACGTAAGAGAAACGTGGTCTTCGTTATGCCCCAGTTTCATCACGGACGATAGTAAGGTAGTCGAAACAGACAGCTATAAACAAATTTACCTCGAAGTAAGCTGTAAATTTTGTAAAACGATTTAAATCGGTCTAACAAGCCCTCCTACCCAATAAGAGTGAATAAAGTACAAGCATCCAGAAGTTACTGTGAAGTAACATCAAAGTGATGGTAAGCAGAACAACAGCTACTTATTCGTAGTTTGCGGTGACTAAACCACGGGTGCAAACTGAGCAGCTATTCGAGGATCTGTTCGATTCTAAAAGGTGAGAGTGTGCGGCGTTAGGTTTAGGCTGCTCTCGGCGAGTACGAGTATTTCTTTTCGCGTACGATTGCGTACACTTCTTTCGAAAATTTTATGCCTGAATTAATCAATTACTAGTTAGGATGGTTGTCATGTTGTTGTTGTTGTATCTTTTACTTGTTGTGTTACCATCGTCTTTTGTGTTTGAGTGTCTGCTTCTACTTTTTGTGAAGTAATCCTCATTTTCTTATTGTTTGAACTGTTTAAAGTGCTATGTGTTTGACATTCTTCCATTACGAAAACAAGTAACTTCATGTGTCTGTCGTCGGTTGTCAGTCGGTATGTCGGTATCTAAGTATCTTAGTATGTCTGCTCGTCTGCAAATGAACGATGCATTGAAAGAAGTCAATATAAAAAACAACCATTCACAGAGATGAGACTTTATGGTTGGCGATCTTAATCCACGAAACTGATAGAACCAGCCACGGATAGACGTATGCTTAGTACTCTCGTCGTCATCCTGTGGTGGGCTGATGTCGCACTAGATGTCAGCACAGAAGAAAACGTGCAGATGTGATGAATGCCAGAAGAGCAGCACCTCTGAGACTAGGTCAGTCCAAGGAAAACTAGCGAACGAAAGCGACTACAAGCCTTCCATTATCTACAGAACGGTTTATACCTGGTAATGGTCCATACCATAGAGGGATCATCAGCGTTGCAGAACCTCAATACCCGCAACCAGTCCGCTCGCGTAAGTATTAGGTTGGTGAATGAGTTTTGCGGCCATGCGTCTTTTTTCAAGACTTTATTACCTCAAGCTGTTAGTTATCAGCGATATCTTCTACCACTTACCATCATTGAATGGGTAGCTGCTCAATACACTGTGTCCAAAAGTATCTACAATTTGGGAGACCAATGGTTATGCTCAGGACCCTAGCTAGGTGTTCGGGAACACCCACGGATAAGATACGACGTAGAATGAAGCTTTGGAGCCACTTGGAAGGTCTTTCAACTCATGACGCGCATTTTGAAAGTTGTGTTTTGCATGTATGCGGGTACGTACAGGAAGGATATAACTGATGTCCATTTTTGCTGAACGGCCCTACGAATGCCAGAAACTGGGTTGATGATGCGATACCCATTGAGGACAAATTTCAGCAGAATCCGGATTTTTAGTTTTTGGATTCGTAAGCACTTGATGATGACGATCAAGTGCAGCAATCACATTTAGTGTTCAGACTACCCTCTATTGTCAGTTTTCAGCATGTTAGTTATATGCTGAAATTCGAATTTTTAGTGTGCAGCGATCACATTTAGGGCACAGACTACCCTCTATTGTCAGTTTTCAGCATGTCTGACAGTCTAATTCTTTGGCCTTTCAGCTCTCATGGCGAATAAACGAGGCGTTTTTGCGCGAAACGGATATAATATTTGAGTTGGATGGGGGGAGGGGGGGGGGGGGGGCAGGGGGTGGAACTACCCCCAGGGAAGGCAAAAAATGCAAAAGGCTAGCAATGCCGAAATCCGAACCAACAACCCATGAAATTCGTGCATTGAAGAAACCATAGTCGTATTCAGTAGACCATCTGATCGCTTCAGCATCCTCACCTCGGGGAACGCTTATGGGGCTAAGCACTTTTATTACATTGTGGTTTCCGTACTTGACTTTTTTGGATGTGAAGTTGAAGAACAGCTTTGGATCTGCACATGATCAAAGCTACAAGAAGTATACTTTACAATAAGTAGGTTGAAATCGCCTTTTTTCTGGAAAAATTTTCTTCACTCTTTTTTTGACATTCGTAGGGCCGCTCAGCAAAAACGGAAGTCAGTTATATGCTTCATGTACGTACCACCATACAATGAAAAAACCGTTTTCAAAAAACGCGTCACGATCTGAAAGACCTTCCTTGTCAGTTCTTTCTTGCTTCCTGACCAATCTTGTAGCATGCTGGCATGCGTGACCATGTTGAAAGACATATCAACAGAAAACAGTGAAAGCAAGCTTTGGCAAGTTTCTGATTGGCGCAAACAGTAATCGTAGCAGCACTATCAGATGGTGCAACTCTGATTGTGGCATTCGCAAGATAATCTGAAGCCAATAGTCTGATTTCAATGCCTGAAATATTGCCATTGTCAAGCATAAAGTCGATTTCCCACTACTCTTCCACTAGTGCGCCCTACCTTGCTTAACAGAGAGTAACCAACTTTGATCTCCAATCATTCAGTATTGCAGATCTTTTGTCAATGAAGGGTACTATAACAAGTTTCCTAGCCACACACACCGTCGCCTTATCTGACTCACTGAGAACTTAGAGTACCACATCTGTATACAATTACTCGAAGCCATGGCCATTTGACACTCTGTCAATTGTCGTGTGGTAGAGTGAGTGATTGCAAGATGGACTACACCATCAAGGAATCTTCAGCGTGGTAGAACTTCAAATTCCGTAACTATGGATTATGAATCCCCTGTGGATGGGTCCAATTTAACAACGTTGTGTACCGTACTCGTCGAACCTCATGTTGAACAACTCCTGTTTGGCTATCCTATGGGTAGCACGTCCGTAGCAGCGCCGAATGACGCGCAAAGAACATCGAGCTATAACTGGTTTCTATATATTCTAGGTGCTATCGAAGTGAGGGAGAGACTGCATCTCGCTATGATCGCTATGATCGCTAGTTTTGCCCAAGCTAAGATAAGGAAGCCCTCCTTCGCATGGGGAAGGCTTATCGCCGCTATGATCGCTATACCGCTATGATCGCTAGATCGCTACTTTCGCTCAAGGTAAGACAAGGAAGCCCTTCTTCGCATGGGGAAGACTTATCGCGACACGCTAGCTCGCGCTTTGCGGCCATTGCCATGGAGCTCGCTGTGCCTAAATGGTTGCTGAGCTTGTGACATTGGTGCAAACAGGCGACTCTCGAAGCTCCGCTGAAGCAGCGAGCAAAGAGTCGCTTGCGCTTCGCGCGCACTGCAACCAAAGAAAGCCCAACGTGAGGTGTAATGTGAAGTGTCGCCAAAAATCGTTGCCGAGCCTGCGACATTGCTATAGACCGCGAGCTTCCATCGCCATTAAAGAGGTGCACCAACAGTGAAGAGAACTGGATAGGAGGAAACCTGCGTGACAACAACCGTGAGCCGCCAAAGGTCTGCAATTGCAAATCCCCCACGGCGATTGCAATTGCCCTATCCTCTCGGTCAACGCTACCACATTACTTCATTCGGTTTTCACCAAACTACACAATGCTCTCAACATTGGCTCCCCTACCAATCATGAGGAGCCTCGGAAGGCAAATGTCGCTAAATGCGTTTCGCCTTTCGCGTTGCTCGAAGAGCGCTAACACTTATAGGTGTTTTGCGGGATAGGGCGGGAACATTAATGGTGGGTGATCCAGAATTGATATGGGTTGATAAGATTCAATAGGAATGTCGGAAGGCAAATGGCGTCAAGTCCATTTCGTCTTTCGCGTTGGCCCTAAGGCGCTGACACCCATTGGTGTTTGCGTGATGGGACGGGAACATGATTAGCGGGTGATCCAACTTGGTAACGGCTGATAAGATACGAGAAGGAGCGTGAAAAGGCTAGAGCCGTCAAATCCGTTTCGTTTTTCGCATTGGTCCAGGAGCGTTCATACTCACAGGTATTTTGCGGGGTAGGACGGGATCATTAACGGTGGGTGACGCACATTGATAACGCATTGATAATATTCGATAAGGAGCATGAGATTGATCCAGAAGCGCTGACACTCATGCGTCTTTAGCAGAGTGGGACGAGAACATTAATAGTGAGTGATCCAAACTGATAATGGTTGATAAGAATCGATTAGGAGCGTGAGAAGGAAAATGTCACCAAGGTCGGTGCGCTTTTACGGCCAGCAGTGGAATGTTCACATTCGCAGGTATTGTAGGGTACAGGGACCTCAGTGGTACTGTTTGGTACAGGGGCCTCAGTGATAATGGCTTATGGTGTCCGATAAGAACCGTTAGGAATCGGATGGGATGAAATCCTTTACATCGCTTGATACTACTATGCGACCGCTTTAGCAAAAGCGTCTGATGCTCCGTACCTTCGGGTGAACATATTTTATGTTATCACGAGCTGACC
This sequence comes from Trichostrongylus colubriformis, assembly GCA_963978905.1. Lineage (NCBI taxonomy): Eukaryota > Metazoa > Nematoda > Chromadorea > Rhabditida > Trichostrongylidae > Trichostrongylus > Trichostrongylus colubriformis. Next base: position 20,509,002 of record OZ022258.1, on the reverse strand, counting down.
GATGTATTGATCGCTGGATTGCCTAGCGTTCCTAAAAATGGTGTATCTCTTTTGATACTGCGAGCTACATTGATAATCATGATACACTTATACTATTTGTGATAGCAGAGCAAGCGTTTCACTCGGAGTCATTTTCCAGTTCGGTACTGGCAGCAACACTGGGTATCGATCGCTAGACTATCCAAAATTCCAAGTAGTGAGACATGTTCACGAAAACGATAAACGTCGATAATCAGGATATGGATCTACCATCAATGTGTAGGAATTAGATGCTCAGCAAGTGAACAAATTGGAGTGTCGGTAAGCGGACAAATGTGCGGCGGTACTCACTGCCGCGACGCATGAGCTCGCGCGTCGCGGCCTCCATCATGGCGCGCGCTGGCATGCTCATGAGCTCTAGGTCTATCTCATCGGGCAGGGCTCTTCTTGAGCAGCATAGAGATCTTCGACTACTAAGGTGTGTAAAAGAGTGACTCCTAAGTTGCCGCTAAAGCGGCGAGACAAGACATGGGGGCTGATATGGGTCGTCGCCAAATATCGTTGTTGTGTTTATGACATTGGTGAGAAGAAAGCGACACTTGTCATCACAGAACGTATACTGAATTGAATATTCATACCTAAGCCTGCAAGGGAAGGAAGCCCCGAGGTGGGGTTGAAATGGGCCGTCGCCAAATATCGTTGTTGAGTTTATGACATCGGTGAGAAGAAAGCGACACTTGTCATCACAGAATGTATACTCAAGCGTATATTTTAACCTGAGCCTGCGAGGGAAGAGCCGCGACGTGGGGGCTAATATGGGGTGTCACCAAATACCGTTGTTGAGCTAGTATCGGTGAGACGGAAGCAACTCTACATTCACTACTAAAGCGCGCCGACCCTACAACAAGAGGAACCGAAGGTTTTCGCGAATACTAAATTTGCGTGACAACGGATCATTCTCCTCTTCTTCACCGCTCCCCCACAGTACCCTCCGTCTGGTCGAACTATCCAGTAAGAGCACGTTGGCCTCCCCTACCAATCACGCGTAGTACACTGCGAGTATCTCGCCACGTGCTCTCTCTTACGCGGAGTGCGCAGACGAAGCGACGAAACGGGAGAAAGCCTGTGCCCACCGACGACGAACCGCGACGCAGGCTCACCCGTTGCGGTAGCGAGTACCTCCGCAAATCTGTCCGTTTACCATTCCCCAACAACTTGTTACCAACCATACAATCGAATACAAAACTACCGTCGTCTAAACTATCCAAACCCTCAATGATTACCTAAACCAGTTGGCTGGAGCACACTACTGCGCGCGATTCATGTCGATGACGTGCAAAATGGGTTTGATGCAAAGCGACTGAGGTATATTGATACCGGAATGCTTTTCATCTTGCCATCTTCTCTGCTTTTATCCAAATAAATAGCTCAGCTGAAGGCAGGGGAAAGGAAATTTCCACTCAACTCCATACTCAACTGTGGTCGCGCCGATCAAACCCATTTTGCACAACAGCGCCATGAATCGCGCGCAGTAGTGTGCGCCAGCCAACTGGTACTTACATAACTTATCTTCACCATAGCTTATCTTGACTTACAGCTAACAAGCGTCGAACTCAAAAAGAATCTTAAAGTTTGTGTTTTTAACATGTTTGACATGTCAGCCATGGAAAGGCTCTAAGTTTCATTGCTGTCGTCATACGCCGTTACTACCTTGTTGCCTCTTTCGACCGTTTCCTTGTCAGAAGAAAAAAGTATAACTGAACTCACCCTATCCTAGCACGTGATCCAGTTGAATGGGAAGCACTTTCGATGAGTAAATCATGCCACATCAATCGAAGGCATCTAATCTTATACTGCAGGGAGTGATAACCATGCCTTTTGGGTGAACTGTAGATTTTTCTCTACTGGTTGAAATGTGCTGTTGGACAACGCTTAAACTGGAGGAGTTTGGTGAATTTTCGACATCGCAGAATCCAGGGAAAAAGAACAGACACATTCTCGCTTTCAATCGTATGTAATTTTCTCACTAGACCTCACGACATCGCTAACTACCACATCGCCAATTCAGCGATCCTGTCTTTTTTTCGATCCAGTCGTAAGTGAAGTCTGGGAAAGCATCACGTATCTGAGCTTATCTGAGCGTATCGTATCTGAGCTGTGGAAGAGCGTATTTTCCGCACTTCTACATTTGAGTGAGTTTGCTAGTTTCACAATTCTTTCATTCAATACGCATACTTATCATTTTCCACCATTCCGCCCACGATATCGCTGATTCCACTCACTCCACTACCATGAAGGCTGCCTTAGGTGCAAGAGTGGAATTCCAGACATACATTAGGCTGCGTTCATACCCAGCTTAATAGTATTTTTGGCGCATTGGCGTAACGGCATCCGCGATTTGGGATTTTCGACGATACCACTACCACCACGTCAGTATTGTAGTGTAGCAAATAGTCAAAATCGCGGATGCACCATTCCGCCAATTCTTTTAAATCGCGGATGTGCCGATCCGCCAAATCTCTCAAGTAGCGGATGCACCATTACTCTCATTTTCTCTATCGATACGTATCTTATGCTTGATGCGAATGCGCCAAATCTCTCAAATCACGAATCTTCTCTGGCGCTACGCATCTTTTACTGTATGCCGATCCGCCAAAAATCCTATTCAGTTTGGTATGAACGCGGCCTTATTTCTACGATCCCTCCCAGTTGTTGAAGTACTTGTGTTCTACCATATGTTGGTGGTTGTGATAACAGAAGTGCAAGGCAAGCAGCCGCTCGTAAGAACGGATTTTCTTGAATAGAAATTTTAAAGGGACAGTTCACGAATATGAGTGTCTTGGTTCCATCCGCGAGAAAATAGACCTTGTCTCAACGGCAAAGCGTGTGCCATCACCGGGTGCGAAAGTTTAGCGCCAAACGCGTAAAGAACCCGTGAGTCAGCTGGCGGCACTGGCTCAAGATGGCCCACACCCATCCTACGACTTAGCCAGCAGAGCAGCGGTGGCATCTACGTGGATAAGAGGCATGATATGGACTGCGATAAGATAAGGTAGGGAGGATCCTCATAGTAACGCTTGCTTTTAAGTTGGAAACTCGCCGAAGCAAAAGGTCAGAAACACTTTATTTTAAGGATTTTCGGAAAATTCTCCGGCTGCTTCTTCGCTTACGTGTTCTTCGGCACCCTCAGAGCCATTACGAAATGCGAAGACGCACGAAAATTTTCGTGAGTTGTGTCTTTAAGGGTGATGTCTGTCTGTAGTGGAAAGGGTTATAGAAAGAAGCGGGTGGGAGCAAAACCTCACCGAATGCACAAGGCTGTGTTGCGGTTCTATCGTTGGTCGCACTCCCTTCTGTCTCGGTAGATGTCTGTGCACTCTCTAACAGAGGGAGCAACTACTCTCTCTTTCGTTCCTCTGTCATGAACTCCCGTTCATGATGTCATCGACATCTGACCCGCCTCCTCGAGTCGTATAAAACGGCTCCGCGTGCATCCAGGGCGCGCTCGAGAGAGAGTACATTGCTCTCACGGTCGGATGGTCGCGAACGCTCCGACAGTGCGGACACGTGGTGAGACGTTAAGGCAAGGAGAAATACAAGTTCATCCCAAGAAGCTCAAACGACAAAGGCTCTTTCATTCCACATCAAGGTTAGATTAGTGCATTCATGGTTGTGTGTTATCCATGGCCGATTGTGGTGCTACTTTATCAACATATGTTTGTGTGGATTTTATAATCAATAAACGTAGTTAATCTTATGGTTTCGAGTGAACCACCAAACGATATCTGGGAGTGATGCCCCGGAACATGGTGCATCGGCCAAATCTCAATTTTAATATTACAAAAAAAGTCAAAAGTACCCGACTTCCGCAATTCTTTCTTCTAGGTAGGCTATTTTGTGCACATGGCCTGCCTGCTCGTACCCTGTAACAGTAAGTCATTTTCTCCTTGATCTCATTTGCATTTATCAAGTACTTGTGGCCACTCTTTCAAAAAAAGACAGGAAAATCCATAACCAAGTTAACGTAATTGTTAAGGCAATTTCAAATTTCATGATTCGTACAAGATCAATCTATGAATGTACTCGTGAATTAGGAGAAGAGCACACTCCGATAAACCCGGTGTCAGGCCGATATCCTGACTAAGAGGGAGTATTCCGCCGGCGAGATTTGATTAGAATTGTTGGAAATTGACAACAACGATGAAGACATCGTCTGTTTGAAGAAATATAGGAAAAGAGAAATTTCAGCAGTAATTTTCCTATTGACGTGTAGTTCAAGTTCCACACCTCCGTCTCAAGCACACACAGACAACCGATCCAATAAATTTTAAGTACAAAGTCCAAACTCCTCACCGCCACCATTTCCAAAATAATGTTTCAAAGCAAAACTTTTCTCACGCCAAGATCTCGAATTCAACATTTTTCTTAGAGTTTCGTGTATGAAGCTCTCAAAACAAAATATATCTCCCGCAAATGAAAAATTGTCGTTGAGAGGATTTTTCAAAACAAGATATATTCCCCGCAAATGAAAAATTGTCGTTAAGAGGTTTTCTCAGAACAAAAGAAGAGATAGCACTATCAAGCTTGCCAACCATCCAGAAGAAAAAACAATGTCAGAACAACCAATGGAAATCTTTATCTCAAAACATATTCGCTCAAGATATAAAGGACGTGAAGCTGACTCTCATTCCGTTGTGCTAACCGAGACGTGCTCATTGGAGTTGATCGCCTTCATTCAGTCGCTTCACCTCGGACATACTCGACTATGTACCAAAGATTTATCCTGAAGAAAGTGAAGCTCAAAATGACGAGGAATCTCAACTACCTCGCCAACCTCATCGCGGAAGTGAATGAATACCGAGAATGGGAATTCCCTAACACCGTACCTAAATTGGAGCTCTTCTTTCTTTCGAACCGACAACGGCTCCAAAATTTAATTTCAACTATAAGGAACCGCAAAGAATACATCAACGAGTATTACAATGACTGCAATAGTACAATAGCCGATTCGTCGGCGCAGAACGAACAAGTCAAGCTAGAGCAAGAATTCGACAATTACTGGATAGAGAGGCAGGGTGAAGCCCTACTCCAGGAAGCTGAACAGGTCGAGCGCTAACTAGAGAAGAGACTAGTCAAACTTGAATGCCAAGAAACACTTTTGAGGGAAGAAGTTGCAAAGAAAGCTCGCCCAGAAACGTCATCGACTCATCAATGGACCCCAAGTTTAACGGAATATCAAACTCAGGTTGGGCCCCAACCTATTGCGCCGTCGACCGGATATATATTGGAAAGGCGTCTCCTAGGTAACGAACCCAGAATACCACAGTTCAATGGTAAGCCTTCAGAGCTTGGCCCCTTTTGGGAGCTCTTTGAAAAGTTAGTTCATATGCAACCCTATTTCAATATCGAAAAACTGTCAATTCTTCTCAATAGTTGCACAGGTGATGCTGCCAGAGCACTCCAAATGATTCCACGGACAGGAGACTCATATGACAGAGCCATTACACAACTCAAAACCCGGTTCGAAGATCTCAAACAAATAACACTGCAAATGATACGACAACTCAAGTCCATGAAGCAATGCCGAGAAGATCCTAGGTCACTTCGCAACAACCTCAGCGATGTTCACGCGGTCATAGCAACATTGGAAAAACAAGGGGAAGTAGTCAATACCAAATATATGCAAAGCATGGTTCTTAAAACTTTTCCACGGACAATTCAAGATGAAATGGCAAAAAAGGAATTCGACTCGGAAAAAACCTGGACGATGACCGAGCTGCTGGATAACCTCACCTGGCGGTTAAGCGCAAAGAACATATCGCTAGTCTTCAAAATACAAGTAGCAATGACTACTCCGTTTTCCACACCCACACTAGAACAGGTCAAATGATGCGCTGCATGGATGCGGACAGCGGCACAAGTTCGAATACTGCACCATCTACACTACAATACCACAAAAAATTGAACGTCTCAAATCACTACGGGCATGCTGGAAATGCTTCAAACAAAACCATTCCACACAATTCTGTCGCAGACGCAATTGTATTCACTGCGACGAGAACCACCATCCTATTATATGCAGAAGGCAGCATAACACCGGAATGAGATATCGGCAGAGAGATACCACATACGCACGTAGCAGAAGTTCTTCACCTCCAGCGGCATTCGTGCAGAGACGCCTTTCGCCCAATAACACTCTCCTTCAACGTCGACCCTTAAATCCCACACGCATTGAATCCCGTCCACCGACAATCTTCAAGATCACCACCTAGGTATCGTCACAGGAGAAACTCAATAAGGTCACATTCACGTTCGCTATCAAGAAGCCCAGGAACGCAATACCGTGTGAGGTTCGCTTCTGATTCCCCACACACAGCACAGACCACTCCAACATGCACGAGTCAATTTCCAAATAACTGGTACTGGTCTCATGGTAGTACCAGTTCAACTTCAATGTGGCTTGAATACAGGAAAACGTTCAATTTTCGCTCTATTGGACTCCGCTTCAGACCAATCGTTGATTTTATACTCACTAGCACGGCAAATGAACCTCCCAATACAAAGTGAGACCACAATCGTAGTGAACACATTCGGTGGACGAGCAGAGAAAAAACGTGTGAGGCGAGTCTTTGGTCAGCTATTCAATACCGAAGGAGAATACATCACATTGAGTTTCTTACAAATGACAAAATCACACCACCCCTCCAGTTTCCCAACATATCATCTCATGATGAACTATTCATTTGCGAAAATTTATCATCTCAAGATGAACTATTCATTTGCGAAAATTTTTCAAACAGCGAAGTAAGCAAGGGCTCGGAAATCGCAGCAGGAACTGTGACTCCTTAAATCCTTATCGGAATGGACTACTTCAACTCAATTATGAATCCCAATCAACCCATCATACGTCTACCATCAGGACTTTTCATTACTTCAACCTTCTTTGGTCCGGTCATATCAGGAATATACAACAACGATTGCAGAAGCAGTGGACAAACGCCATTCTATGAAGAGTCCAAATGTGTACAGCCCAAGATTCCTGTGATAGCTCAAACTTCGATATAACTGATTCATGGAGGTTGCCTGGAATAGGAATAGAAGAGTCCTACACCGAAGAAGAACTCAATCAGCAAATTGTAAACGAGTTTTATTCAACAGTGCAAAATCGTAATGGCGAAATATACGTTCGATTTCCGTGGAAGCCCAATAAGGATAGTCTAGCAAGCAATTACAATTAGCCCTAAGTAGACTTCACCAGCTGTTCAAAATGAAAAGCCGGAATCCAGCATGTTGGAAAGAGTACTGCAACATCATTGATAGTCAGTACCAAAAGCACCTCATAGAAGACGCACCTCTCGATAGAGATACTAACAGTTTAACACCATGCTATTACATTCCCCACCAAGCGGTTATAAAATCCGAAAGTACAACCACGAAAACCCGTATCGTTCTGGATGCCTCATCCAAAATGAAAGGAGAACTCAGCCTGAACGATGTATTGGGTTGAGGATTAAGTTCCCGCGAATTTTTCAACCCCGTTTTTCACATTGTTCCCACCATCTTTCGACGATGTTCATGTATGTTTTCGATAGAGCTTTTTTTGCTCTACGGAATGATACTATCTGCTTTTTGATTCCTTCGACTACCTAATATTTATGAGGTTTGGAAATGAAGTAAGCTGCAGGCGAAAATTGGCGCTCTCGACACTCATCTTCCTAGTTTACCATCGAGATCAAAAAATTCAAGTGTATATGATTTCGATAGAGCTTTTCCAGCTCTACAGAATAGTACTACTTCTTATACAAATCGCTCAACTTTTTGCTGTTTTTAAGGCTCACAAAGACAGTACTTGCAAAAATATGCACTTCCGTTATCTTCTCTCCCTCGCCTACCATCGAGATAGAAGAAAATATCCAAGTGGACATTCGATAGAGCTCTTTTTGCTCTACAAGATGATACCACTCTTCTGTTAAATCTTTTCATATTTCAGCCTATAGGAATAGGTTTTCACCTGTTCTTCAAGTGAAAATTGCGTAATGAAAATAGATTTTTTGGCAGAGTGTTTTACATTATTCGATAGAGCTCTTTTCGCTCTGCAAGATATAGTTAACGGTTTTTGTTCGAACTAATTTTTGACATTTTTTAGATCATTTAAATGTCGACGAAATCGAGCATTTTCATCACATGGTGTCGAAAATGCTTGATTTCGTCGACTTTTAAATGATCTGTAAAAAGGCAAAATTTTATTTGAACAAAAACCGCATACACTATCTTGTAGAGTGAAAAGAGTTCTATTGCATAGTACAATACATTTTGCCGAAAAATTCTTTTATATCACGCAATTCCGAGTTGAAAAACAGGTGAGAACTTATTCCTATAGGCTGAAATATGAGAAGATTCAAAAGAGGAGTGGTGTCATCTTGTAGAGCAAGAAGAGTTTCATCGAATGCATACCTGGATATTCTCTTTGATCTCGATGGTAGGCGAGGGAGAGAAGATAACGAAAGTGCTTACTTTTGCGAGTATTGCCTTTGTGAGCCTTAAAAACAGTAAAAAGTTGAGCGATTTGTATAAAAAGTAGTACCATTCTGTAGAGCTGGAAAAGCTCTATCAAAATCATATACACTTGCATTTTTTGATCCCGATGGTAGACTAGGAAGATGAGGTGTCGAGAGCGCTAATTTTCGCCTGCTGCTTACTTCATTTCATAACCTCATAAATATTGGGTAGTCGAAGGAATGAAAAAACCGATCGAAGTATCTTGCAGAGCAAAAAAAGCGCTATCGAAAACATACATAAGCATCGTCGAAAGATGGTGGGAATAATGTGAAAAACGGGGTTGAAAAAAACCGCGGGAACTTATTCCTCAACCCAATAATTCACCAAGGCCCTCTCATATTGCCAAACTTGTGCGGGATACTAATGAGATCACGCATTGGTTCAAAAATAATGATCGTGGATGTCGGGAAAGCATTCCACATGATCCATTTGCAAGAAACAGAGCGGGATGCCGTTCGTTTCCTATGGCTACACGATGTCGAGAAACCTCCAACTCCAGACAATATCCGAATTTTACGATTTTGTCGACTTCCGTTTGGCATCAACGCATCTCCTTTCTTATTAGGTATTTCAATAAAATACGGAATAGTCAAACAATCCAACATAGACAGAACACTTCAAAAGCAACTGAATGACAATTTCTATTTGGACAATGTATTGCTCACGGCTGTTTCGAGTCAAGAACTTCTGGAGAAATACAAGTCCTCCAAACAAATATTGAACAATTTACACATGAATCTTCGTCAATTTCTGACAAACGACATCGCTTGTAATGCGGCTATTGCACCAGATGATTTATCATCTAGCAAGTCTGTTAAGATTCTGGGTATACCATGGAACCACAACTTGGACTCCCTGTCCATACAATGCAAACTTCGATACACTCCTAATCCCACAAAAAGGAAGGTCCTCCAAGCTACACATTCCACGTTTGATCCTCTTGGGTTTTTAACACCTTTGCTCATGCCTGCAAAGGTTTTCCTTCTATGGAAACTCAAAGTCAGCTGGGACGAGCCCCTGACGAGCGATCTCGCAGGCGAATGGGAAACAATCTGCAAGAACGCCGCCGGGTACATCGCAAGTACCCTCGCGCAGTCACTATTAATTCAATCCATAATCAATACGAATTGCACGCATTCGTCGATGCCTCATCGCGATCCTTAGCTGCAAGCGTTTACTTGCGCACGATCAATAAAGACAACACGATCAGCAACTCTCTATTGATGGGAAGACATCGGTTGGCACCGATCAATAGCAAATCTAAGACAATGACTATTCCTCGGCTAGAACTGCTCGCACTTGTAATAGCAATCAGACTAACAAAATTTGTATTGAAAGAAATGCACCTTCCTATAAGGAAGATACGGATCTTCAGCGATTCACAAGTAGTTCTTAATTGGGTACAATACAATAGTAAAAACGGCACATTCATCAACAATCGCTGCAACGAGATTCGGAACAGCATTCAAGATTGGGCTGAACAAGGAATAATATGCCACCTTCACTACATACCATCTGAGTTCGCCCGGCCGACTATGCAACAAAAGGCTTGACACGAGAACAAATGCCTGGCCACATGTGGTGGTCTGGCCCTCCATTTCTAGTCTTACCAGAAGTACGATGGCCAAGAATACACGAATACACCTGGAGACCTACGCAAAATCCGTGCGAGGAGACGGAAGTCTCAACGGTGCTTACAACATATACAAATGAAAAGGACGATTCCCTACAAACGGCATCCGTCATTTTCCCCAAAGAGTTTTCGTCACTCAGCAAACATAAAAGAGTGCTGGCTTTAGCTCTAAAATTCCTCAAACACAGAGTTTACAACAAAATTTCAAAAAGAAATCAATCACTAATTCAAAAAGCCATACCAGAAATGGCATCGGTCGATGACTCTGCACCGTTATCAACGTTGAAAGCCGTTGATTCGTTCGCAACCGAAAAAATCATCATAGAGATAATGCAGCGATCATTTTCGCAGCAAGATTTCAAGAGACTCGACAACTTAAGACTTTGCACAGACAACAATGGGCCAATCAGATGTCAAGGTGGAATCCAAACGCCTCATCTATCCAAAGAAACGTTAGAACCCATTCTACTTCCAACACATCACAAATACACCGCTCTTTTTGTTAAAGATGCGCATTTACGAAGTGGACACCAAGGAGTCAATGGCACATTGGCCTACCTTCGACTCAATTACTGGATTCCAAAAGGGCGGCAAATAGTGAAAAGATATTTGTTTCATTTGTAAAAAATGGAACGCTCGGCCTTTTATCCGCTGTCGCCGCCACTACCAAATACAAGAACGACGCCATCGCGCCCCTTCTCCCATATTGGGATCGATCTCGCTGGACCGCTTCACTACAACACACCCTGAAAAAACAGAACACAAAAAATGGGTATTTTTAGCCACTTGTATGGCAACGAGAGCGGTGCACTTAGAAGTTTTAAATAGTCTGAGTACGACAGATTTCATTAACGTTCTATGGCGATGCATTGCACGGAGAGGAAAGCCACAATTGATTATATCAGATAATGCCAGCAATTTCACACTCGGACAAGAAATTGTGTAAACATTAGAAGTTCAAAACCCGTTACCTAATTCGAACATTCAAAACTTCCTCGCAAATGAACATACCCAATGGAAGTTTATAACACCACTCTCCCCTTGGAACGGAGGGTTCTATGAGCGTATGATAGGCGTAATGAAGTCTATCTTACGGCGAGTACAGAAAACAAAACTATTAAATGAAAGCGAATTTCAAACGCATATAGCGGAATGCGAAGCCATGATTAATACATGTCCGCTTACCTACATAGGATCAACAGTCGAGGATTCAGCCATTCTACGCCCAATTGACTTTCTAATCCCTTATGCCAATGTCAATTTTTTGCCCAGTTCATCCGCCGATTTAGACGACGAAGAATACGTTCCGATTCTTTCAACCAGAGAGTCGGTACTTCAACATTTTCAAATACAAATAGCTCTCCTAGAGCACCTCTGGAAGTACTGGATTGACAACTACTTGCTAGAACTTCGCAACTTCCACCAAAAACGAATGAAACAAAAATCATTCACTAGGAAGATTCTTCTCTTAGGCGAAGTAGTTCTCCTACAGGAAGAAAACACTCCTAGGGGAGAATGGCCGATAGGTTTAGTCACAAAATTAATCAAAGACTCAGATGGCACGATACGATCAGTTGAATTAAAAACGGCAAAGTCACAACTCACGAGGTCGATAAACATGCTTATACCACTTGAAATAGAAAGCGATGTACAGAACACAAACGAGAAACAAGAGAACGCTTCTGCGGGAATCACAAACAAAGAGACAACCTTTTCACTCGAAAGCAACGAACCCGTAAACAGCAACGCAAATGACGCAAATACAAGCGAGCCAACAAATGACGATTCGTCTACTCCTCCAACGCACAAGCAGCCAACTTCAGCATGCACGATGGGTTACAGTAACCCGGCGGCGGAAATTTTTATGGGTCGTAACGTGCACGCACCGGCCTCGACGCCAAATGAAATATTCAATGCTCGTCGCATTAGGAATCACATAGTAGCGAAGTAGGCGGCGTGTTGTTAAGGTTATGTTTATGTTAAGGGGTACATTTGGCGGTGTTTACTGATTGATCTCGTTTTTATGATGTATTTGTAGTTTCTGAGGTGGGGTCATCGTAGGTAAGTGGATAGGTAATAATATTAATTATATTGCTTTCTTAAAGATTTCCTTTTATATCATGCAAACCACTTCGGGCACTGTTTGATGCAAGTTGAAGTTACTATGTGTAATTTCTTCCTCGAGTGCCACAAAAATTCCATGATTACTTCCGCCTGTTTTATTTCTTGCTTATCAAGCATAAGCAATATTATCAAAGTTCGTGAAAGACTTGCTGTCATCAAAACTTGTTCTTAAGAAACCATCTAGTGATGGAGTTCAAGCTAAGAAGCGGGCACGTAAATCTTGGAAATTAGGTGTTAAGATGGAATATCAGTAATGTTGTAATGAATAATGCACATTCCCGCGAAAGAAATCGAGGTTCGCATTTGAAATGCAAAGTGTTGTGTGGTACAGGATTTGCTTGATAGGAGATGAAAAGAAACTGTTGTAGAAGCGAGCGGGCAAGAAACGTTTACTTGTATGAGTTCTGTAACACCCCATCTTGTCTGGTATCTCTCTCACAAAATAAGAGCAGCTTACGGGGGTGGCGTGCAAGTGTTCCAGGAGGTCAGCCATTAGTGTTGTGTGGGGAGTCAGTGACATCGTCTGTGATGATTTGCGCTGTGAATTAGTTTAGTTGGCAACAAATATTCATACGGCATGAAACAATACATTTACCAATATATTAACGAGGAAGGCAAAACACGGCACAAAAAATCTACTTGTCACAGAACCGGCTATATTCAACACCTTCGCAATCTTCTGCATTCCGAAGCTGGATGTTTTGAATCTGTTGGAGCCTTTTTTGCCATAAGCGCATCCTGAACAACAAAAAAAAATCCCTGTGAAGTTACTCGAAGTGAGAATTCAATCTTTTCTTGCAATGCTCATATCAGGCACTACAATAAAGAATGAGCTTTTAGATTCATTTCATAAGAGAAAGAACCGAAAGAGAAATATGAACAAACATGGAAGACTTACAGATGATATCATGTGAAGTGATCGTAGAACTATATTTCGGACGCTTAGCATTAACCCCTTCTCCAATTGCAACATTGATCCACTTCTGGAAAGCAAAACATTGTCCAGGAAAAAACAGCAAAATGTAGTCACTTAGGTATGGAGACCAACCACTTTAGACCTAGCATTGAACACGTCGAGATCCGTTAACGAAAAGAAACCAAAAAAGCTTCAAAATGGAGTGGTGGGAAATGCTCAAATGAAGCCTGGGTTGAGCAATAAATAGAAAGGTGGAAGGTTGCAACCATTATGGAACACTGAAGGGAAAAAGGCAATGTTTAGCAAGTTGCTGCACACTCGCAAGCGAGGTTCCATCATATTTCGGGTATCACACAGAATTCTTGATCAGTCTCACAGAATCCCATGATCAATCACTTCAGCCTTTCTGACTCTTGATTTCTGAAAGAGAACAGGTTAGAAAGGTAGAGGGCTCTGCCTTTAGCCAAATACGGGTAAGAATATGCTACCGTTCTAGTTTCGATAATATGAAACGGAATTCATGTTACACATTTATCAATCCATTTATCATTCCTTGTGTTTTTGTAATAAACAGCTCATCTGCATAGACCTCCTCCAGGCCCATTCTATAAATTTCTTCACCACCTAAGCTCCACACCTTCCAGCTGGAGTTGCAAAAAGGAAAAGCCAGTGTACTTCAGCTGGATCCTTCGTTTTCGAATTTCTTTCGGCGGAAAGCTTCCCGTCATCAACAGGTTCCATGGTAAGGAGTTCTCTTTCCAATGCCAAACCTGGAGTGCACAGCCCCAATCACACCCATTTCGCGAAAAGCCTTTGGTGTTTCATTGCCTAGGAAGTACAGGTCAGCTTTTTATCAAGGAAGGAATAGCAAGTTACGGGCAATTACTAAATCCCAATTAAAAGAAAGAACTAAGTAATTTTTAAATGAGAAAATGAAGGAAAATCTACAGTGAACATCAGTATAAGCGAATCTGCACAACGTCTCCAATTATATTGTGACTGTAAAGGGTAGTTAAGCCATCCCAAGGATTGCATAATATGTGTATTTATTCCAGTAAAACGTAAGCGTGTGCGAGAACTCGATAGAATCCCTTTCGTCCTATCTAAGCACCGAAAACGTGTATTATAAGTACAGCAAACAGCTTTCCTGCGAGTTCGGTGCCAAACCGGGTGTGGTTGGGAGAGTACGCACCCCAAACATTATAACTCACGCCTCTTCGGGGTTACTGTAACCCATCGTGCATGCTGATGTTGGCTGCTTGTCTCCAACGCATAGCGAGCAACGGGGACGTCCCTATCTGCCTCGCCGCGCAAAACAAAACCAAACATACGCGGTGAACACAACGCTAAAAAAAACAATGCATACCACGAACGTGATCGAGCCAGCGCAACATGGTATCGATGGCTCTTCGTAACAATAATAGCCAGCCTATGCTGCGGCGCGTATGCACACAAAGAGGAAACAGATGACGTAATTCACTGCGTAACAGGAGGAGTAGAAATTCGAATGCCACAGATACAGGATAAAATACAGATATGCGCTGATCACTACTGCTTGGAATTTGAGCAACCTGACAATCAGTTCAAAGTAGAATTTCCAGCCGAAATAACCCTTCATACTAACCGAGTACTAGTTAAATCACAACAGGGCAACTCAGCACAAGCATTACATTGGGCTTGCCCCCCGAGTGCGTACTGTGAACAGATATCATGCACACTTTGCACCCCATTGATTACAAATCCAGAATTTTGGCCTAGAACAGCAATAGCCTTGAGTGCACTTATACTGTACATGCTGCTGTTGACAACTTATTTCGCATTTCATCTAATACGGAAAGTTTGTAGGGGTTTGTCGTGCTGTTGTGCAATTACACGCCACTTAAAGAATCTGTTAGATGAAATCTGCAGACGACTCTACACGCGAAGAGATTCAAGAGACTACATTCAAATGACAGTAATAGAGAATACGACTTCAAATAAGTGGCGTATAGGTACAATAAACGAATAGTAACCGTCATTTCACTTTGCATGACTCTAGTCGGGTGCCAACAGACGGTTGTTATTTCATCCTCTAACTCCATGTGCAATTCAAAGAACAATACATGCAGTAACTCGACGGTCGTCATCGCCAAATTAAACACAATGCAATCGGAATTATGAATACGACTACACGACGGCGACCATCAAACGCATCTTATGAAGTTATCAGTTCAAGAACTAATACTGCGATGTCAAAAGGAAACGTTATATTTCACTAGATCTACGGAAACCAAAGTGCTATACAGTTAAAGATGCCCACTGATGGGTTCATGCAAAGGGCTCAAATGCAGAAACATTTCACCAGATACCATGATTGAAGAATTAGCCCCAGCAAATAATTTCACGGGTATCACTTACTGTTCTGAATTCTGTGGAGGCCTAGGATGCTCTTGCGGGTTGCCATCATCAGGATGTCTCTTTCATCGTATATATCATGTACCAAAAGACAATGATATATATGAAGTATTTCAATGTCCGTCGAGGCGAGAAACCGTTAAGTTCAAATTAGAGGATACATATGAGGACAAAACGTTCACAGGGGAAATAAAACCGTAAACCAAACAACGTATTGGAACAGCGGAACTCGAGATAACACAATTCTCTTTCTCACCCATACCACTGCTTAACAAGCGATTTCTCACCAATTATAAGACGACATCATATCTCTCTGATGACACTACCTTCACCTACGTTTGCACTACGCATCCACGATATGATAATTCATCTCAAACCTGCTTAATACACGGTTCTTGTAATTGTAATCCCGCGCAAGACGCTGTGAATTGCTATTGCACTCACAACGAGGTTCCACAATTTTAGCACCTTTTAAATCTCCTTCCCCTGCCAATTGTAAATGGACTAGCCGTACCAGGAGTAAGGAAAATGCCAGGAATTCATACAACAGCAATCGCTGCCGAACTAGCAATACACCTACCACCCACAGCAACACGAATTCGACAAGACATAACCGAATTCTAATGCAACGTGATACTCAAACTCTTGACCGGATGTTACAACTGCGCTAAAGGCGCCATTGCAACTGTCTGGTGTTCCACCAATATCAAGCAATCTATTGCACAAATAACTTGTGACACACAACAATTTGTAGTCACTTGTAGCAGTCAATGTAGCAAACATGTTACGGTAATCAAAATGCAAGGCACACTGAACTACATCAATGGCATCAAACCTTTCTTGAAGTACCTCCAACTTTTTACAAACTCAACGCAAGAACCCAGTTCGTTCAACATTGATTGGCAATGGCCAGACATCATGCATTTTATAGAAGTTTGTAGGACATTCTACATGTATACAGTAGGCATAATCCTAATTTGCTCATGTGCAATTCTCATCAGCGCAACTCATCTCTGCACGGCTAACAACAATATGTCGCGAAGACAAGCGTCTTCAAGTGCAATATTCCTCCTCTTCGCCGCGTCAACGCTTGTTTTCATTGTCAAAGCTCTCTTAAACATCCTCTCCAAACTTTTAAATTCGTTCTCCGCATATGTTTTCAAATATCAAAACCATTTCTCGTTTGCAATAAATAGCTCAATAGCTCAGTCACCATATGTAAATTATACGTTTCGCATTTTTTCGTTCTTTCCGCATTTCCTTCACGAACGTGATTTCACTATGCCACCTTCAAACTCATACACAACTACTACAGGATGTCCGATTCCGAGGAAATGAAACGATTGGACGACGTCAACAAAGTCCCAGAAAAGACACCTTCTCCGAAATCGGATCACACAGAGAAGCTCGCCAGTATCGACCGCAAGGTATCGCAAATCCAAGTGAAGACAATGGATCTCTCTAGTACAAAGGACAAAGTGGACAGCACTCACGTGAGTACAGTGCATTCCGTATTAGATATAATTCATAGGGTTAGCAATTCTGAATGGTAGTAAACCCAAGACCCTTAAGTGCTCACATCAAGCCTACTTATTTAAGAAACGAAAAGCAGAAAACACTCCGCGCCCCCAGAAAAGAACGAAGTCTAATAATTATCCAGCACCTACCCATGACATGGACACTAGTTCTACTAAGGTACTATAACAATAACATTTAGTACACAGTCGGAATGATTCTCGAGGATCTGCCTTTTAGGGAATGGTTCAGAAACTAGACAAAAAAATCGATCGCGTTCAAGGAGTGGTCGAAGACGCGTTCGACGAGATTGAACATCTCATCTCATCCAATAAGGGATTGGAACTCGAAATCAAACAACGGCTCCACGACTTCCACGCTCAGATAGAAGCAACTATTAAAGATCGTCTCAGAGAGTTTGGTAACAATCTAGAAAAATCTCTTTTAATCAAAAATCTAGATCAAGTAGTACAAGAACTCCGTCCAACCGCTCAACCAGTCCAAGCCCCATGTTCACGCACAGGTCAAACCCCGAGTACAAGTAAATTCAAAGGGCCCGCCGGCAAGGAGCAGGTCTGCTCTTTCTGAAGGGGACCACTTCGCTTCGGACTGTCGCAACTACACGCGACTCTTAGATAGGAAAAAACAGCTCAACGCGAAGAACCTATGCGAACGGTGTCTTCATAAGGCCAACCACCTCGTTTCCCTTTGTAGGGAGCAGGCCCCATGTCACTACTGTTTCGTAGACGGCAGAAAAAACGACATGGGCAGTCATCATTCTGCATTCTGCCCCTTCACATTCCAACACTAGTTCACACATTCCAATATTTCAATATTCGTTCCAATATACGTATTCCAATATAAGTCTCCCCAAAAAAACAAAAGACATTGTTTCTATTTCAAAACGCCGTTGCGGGGAGGATGCACGGAACAAAGTACAAATTCCGTGCTGACTTAATTAAGCTGTTGGGGAGTGTCGTGAACTCCTGTTCATGATGTTATCGACATCTGACCCGCCTCCTCGAGTCGTATAAAACGGCTCCGGGTGCATCCAGGGCGCGCTCGAGAGAGAGTACATTGCTCAATAAACCTGTTTAATGCTCTCACGGTCGGATGGTCGCGAACGCTCCGACAGTGCGGACCCGTGGTGAGACGGTAAGGCGAGGAGAAGTACAGGTTCATCCCAATAAGCTCAAACGACGAAGGCTCTTTCATTCCACATCAAGGTTAGATTAGTGCATTCATGGTTGCATGTTATCCATGTCCGATTGTGGTGCTACTTTATCAACATATGTTTGTGTGGCTTTTATAATCAATAAACGTGTTTAATCTTATGATCTCGAGTGAACTACCAAACGATATCTGGGAGTGATGCCCCGGAACATCCCCTCACCTTCTAAAGTGAATGACTGTTAAGGAGCTCAAAGTATTGGGTTGAGGAATAAGTCCCTGCCGTTTTTTTCAACCCCGTTTTTCACATTGTTCCCTTCATCTTTCGACAAAGCTTATATATGTTTTCGATAGAGCTTTTTCTGCTCTATAATATGCTACTATCTATTTTTCGATTAATTTGACTACCTAAAATTTATGAGGTTTGGAAATGAAGTAAGCTGAAGGCAAAAAACTGGCGTTTGCGCACCTCATCTTTCTCGTCTGCCATCGAGATCCAAAAATGCATGTGTATATGCTTCGATAGAGCTCTTTTAACTCTACAGAATGGTACTGCCTATTACTCAAATCGGTCAACTTTTTGCTGTTTTTAAGACTCAGAAATGCAGTACTCGCAAAAGTGTGCCCTTTCGTTATCTTCTTTTCCTCGCCTAATATCGAGATTGTAGAAGATGGGCATACGCGCATTCGCTAGAGCTTTTTCTGCTCTACAAGATGGTACTATCCTTCTTTTGTATCCTCTCATATTTTAGCATGTAGGGATAAGCTTCCACCTGTTTTTCAATTCGAAATTGCATAATGAAAATGAATCTTTTTGGCATAATGTTTCAGGCAATTCGATAGAGCTCTTCTCGCTCTACAAGATAATGCTCACGGTTTTTGTTTTAATAAATTTTGACATTTTTTAGACCATTTGAAAGTCGACGAAATCGAGCATTTTTGTCACATGGCGTCAAAAATGCTCGATTTCGTCGACTTTCAAATGGTCTAAAAAATGTCAAAAATTTATTAAAACAAAAACCGTGAGCATTATCCTGTAGAGCGAGAAGAGCTCTATCGAATTACTTAAAACATTATGCCAAAAAGATTCATTTTCATTATGCAATTTTGAATTGAAAAACAGGTGGAAGCTTATCCCTACATGCTAAAATATGAGAGGATACAAAAGAAGGATAGTACCATCTTGTAGAGCAGAAAAAGCTCTAGCGAGTGCGCGTATGCACATCTTCTCCAATCTCGATATTAGGCGAGAAAGAGAAGATAACGAAAGGGCACACTTTTGCGAGTACTGCATTTCTGAGTCTTAAAAACAGCAAAAAGTTGACCGATTTGAGTAATGGGCAGTACCATTCTATAGAGCTAAAAGAGCTCTATCGAAGCATATACGCATGCATTTTTTGATCTCGATGGCAGACGAGAAAGACGAGGTGCGCAAACGCCAGTTTTTTGCCTTCAGCTTACTTCATTTCCAAACCTCATAAATTTTAGGTAGTCAAATTAATCGAAAAATAGATAGTAGCATATTATAGAGCGAAAAAAGCTCTATCGAAAACGTATATAAGCTTTGTCGAAAGATGAAGGAAACAATGTGAAAAACGGGGTTTAAAAAAACGGCAAGGACTTATTCCTCAACCCAATAGTTGGTGTTGGACGGTTCTGTCCAAAAGGAAGGAAAGGTAGGGGATAACGCTGTAGTAGGCGCACAACCCTCGATTCTTGATTGTCGCGAGCGGTGGGATACTATTTGCGAGTTTTTACGTCACTTGAACTGTCGACATTTCGGAGCTTTTTCCTCTTTCAAAAATCGCATTGTTACATCGATGTCGCAGACTTAACAAGAATTTCGGCGGCATATCGTATTGACCATATCCCAGCAAACACTTTCCCGCAATAGGCAAGTGGTAGGCAGGGCCGACAAGATTTCATGCGCCTCGCAATGAGCCTGCCCCATGAGATGAAAAAACCCCAGGACGGTCCTTCCCTCTATACCGGAAGCCGTACTTTAGCAACTTCTTTGTACTATTGTCATAGACAGGCAGTTGGCAACACGCATCCACTCTGTGCCGTAGCTGTTACTGTGTGTGAGAGCATTTAGAGTTTAACGCTCAAGTGTATGAATAGTCTTTGCACAGAGCTGCTACTTTCGGAGGCGCTTTATGAGAGAAGCACCGCCCTATTCGAATGGAAGCACTTCATTTTGGACTTTGATCTTCAATTCTCCTACAAATTATTTGTAACATTTATTAAAAATAATTTCAGGTTCCTTGAAGACAGTAATGGGAGTTATGTAAGCAAAAAAACTCCTAAACTGAGTCATGCATATGAAAGCTAGGGGTCTCAGAAGACTATACGTGGCGAAACTTCCGATAAGGAAGAGTACCCCTGGGTTTAAAAGGAGCCATCTTCTTCAACAGCTGCCATCTCTTTTATCGAATCCCGCCCGCGTTTTCGGCCCGACCCGTCCTTGAGAGTGAACGGTGGGGAAGGGGTTTTATTTTTCGGGTTTCTGACTACTTCATTCCGTTTTTTCTTCACTTTCGTACTGAGCACGACCTTTGATAGCCGAATTGCCCCTATCAGTGCCTTTAACGTTCCTGCGGTTTTCGACCGGATATGTACATGCGCGTAACTCGGCTCACACAAAACCTTATCAGTCGTTACGACCCATGAGAATTAACACATTTTTGCCAATCAGAGAGGAGCTATCATATTCTGGTTGCGGAGCTTTGAAGAAAATCTTGATTTAGCCTTTGATGATGCATGATGTACAGGTGATACAAAAAAAGTAATTTTGTTCGCGGCTCACTTCCTTTAAGTATAAAAGCAGAGGTAATGAATTATATGAAAGTATTAAGGCAAATTATCCTTAAAATGTTCCTCTCAGAGCAGGAACAAGCTAAGGCCTGCTAATTTCACCGTCACAAAAATATGGAGCTTTCAGTCAGCACGGTTGGGCTATAGAGCATCTGCGGCATTAAGGTCCGCCTGAAACAGCAGAGCCAGCATCTGTGGGAGTTCTCTAGTGATAAGCTTCCTGAAAACGGACTCATCGGTTAATAGAAGTCACAGAGCTCTCGCTGCCTGAACAACGCTGCTATGATCCGAAGTATCATTTTCATGCCTCAAACCCAACTCTGTAGGGGTTTCAGTGATAATGGCCGATCTGGTTCTAGGAAACGAAGAACGCTGGGATCTTGGAGAAAACAGAATGTCCAAGAAAACCACCCATAATAATCTCCTTAGGTACTAAGAGTGAACGGACTTCAGCAAGATTGTGAACGAAGGTCGCGAATCCTCGGATTTTGCGAGTAGAGGTAACACATCATGTTCACGCAATCGAAGCTCGCGATCCTGTTCGTGCAGAAGGCTGTTACGGGGTCAAGTGATAGTATGAGGTGTGCTCTCATATTTGGGGATGGAAATACCTTGTCAGAATTTGCTGAAGTTCGACTTTTTTTGGCACCGCTGTATAGACGATGAACTCGCTGTAAAGTTCTGGCCATTGCATTGGGTCTTCGAGCTTTCATGACGAAGGAGTTCGTCAAGATGCTTGGAGAGATCATAATTGTCTAAAGCAAGGACAAAAAACGAGACAGGCTAAGTGCAGCAGATTTTCCTTGCCGGGCTCAATCAATTTCTTTAGGGTTATGTGTGCGATGTGGGCCATGCACTGTCTGAAAATGATACGTCTTTTCTGTAGGCCAATGCTACGCTTTGCACTTTTCAATGCATTCCGCCTATTTCATTACTGTACTTATCGGCCGCGATAATCTGACGATGTCTATGAAGCTTAGACCAGTGGAAGACAGCCATACCGCAAATGCGATTTTCTTTCCATACAGCTCATTATTGGACAGGGAGTGGTGTGGAACTTGATCTTTCTCCAACAATTGTGAAGGCCGACGCTGTTCCTCGAACAGAATTCAGTTCCCGTCCACATTATGATGCAGTCGTTTTTTTCCTGTCAGGGAAAAGGTACGAGGAAAATGCTACGAACCCAACGTTTGTATACTTTGTTCCAGGGAATCTAAGGGATTGATGCTCACCTTAGGTTATTGTAGCTGGATAGACAAGAAATGGGCCTCAGACAACCCTAGTGAAACATCAAAAGTTGCTTAGAAATAAGCAATTGTAAACAAAGAAACCATGTTTAAAAAGATTTTAGGGGGGAAGGAGCACAGAATAGTTTCACCTCTGTTTCGCACGGGCCCTTAGACGGAGGTTGAATCTAGAGATAACCTCCCTCTGTGCTCATCAGTAAGGGAAGGGAGGTAGGCATGTTTTATGTAATATTTTCACTATTTACTGAAAAATATGTACGTCAAACTGAGTATGAGTCAATTAAAAAGAATCAAGCATTAAGTTATGTTTAGATTTATGTATGTTAGTTGCAGATCTAAATATTTCTTAATTTCTTAGCCTTATGCAATTGTTTGTTTGGAGAAAAAATTGACTCACCATAATGCAACCGTTTCCTATCTTCATGAGTGTAAAAAAATGAAAAATGAAAAATGAAAGTTGTTTTGACTATTGAACGTTATCACATGTTATTCACCAATGTTAGAATTAGTATTATCATTCGACTCTGAGTTACTTCGACTGTTCTTTATTGTAGGTGGGTTGTTGACGTTTTCTTTATGCTTGTATTCATTTCACTCATTATTTCGAGATCGTATTAATCATTATAAACAACATGTACAGTTACTTATAGGGACGGTAAACTTTGTGAGCATGGATCCAGAGAATCAAAGAGTGGTGAGTGCTTCAATGGTAATAGCAGTAATGTGTAAATAATGTGTGAATAATTAGTGACAAAAACTTAATAGTGTTTCCGATTAGTCAGGTAGAGCACTAAAAATCAATCAGATAAAGGAGTCATAAAGTAGCTATGAAGCTCTTTAGGGTTAACTAATTTGAACTTGTACCTTATAACATCATTTAGATATAGGCATCTAGTAAGGCATTAAAAAGGTCTCTAATTTATATCCAGAATTATGTAATTGTCTATAAGTATGTTGTGGTCTTTCTATGAAATCTTTTTGAAAGGTACATGTTTTTGCTACTCTTAGTATTTCTGTATATATGGTATTGTGTTTGATTTTTGAGGAAATGTTAGTGGATATATTAGGAAATCTTTTGATGGGGAATTCAAAATTGTCTGTTTTGTTATACATTTTGGTAGTAATCCTATTGTCTTTAATCAAAATTTCTAGGTCTAAATCATTACAAATATAGTCATTTTCGTGTGTAGTTTCTAATTTTAATATATTACTGTATATCATATTAAGCTTGTTAAAAGTAGTGATAGAATCTGTGTTGTGTAGAACCAAAATGTCATCCATATACCTAAAAGGCTTAAAGTTAGAATTGGTGCATTTGAATTGTCTTAGAGAGTAAACGTATTCATAATAGGACAAAGGGGACTGCAAATCTGCTAATAGGGGACTAACATTGCTTCCTCGTGGTACTCCAACTTTTTGAATGAAAATGTATTCTGAAAATTTACAGAAACTATTGTTAAGTAAGTAATCTATAAAGTAGAGAATGTCTGTTATAGTATAATAGCGATAATTTTTGTAAGAATTATTATCAGTGTAAAAAGTTCTGTGATTATTAGTGGCTATGTATCTTTTGTTACAATTTTTACAGCAAATTTCAAGTATTTCTCTTATACTTGACATTATTTTGTTATGTGTTAGGTTAGTGAACATGTTTGTGAAGTCTGCAGAGAATAGTTTAACATTATCCATTTTAATATTGTGCAATTCTTCTGCTATGTTGATGTAATCTATTGCCCAGAAGCCTATAAAATTGATATTTCTGCTTTTGATAGTATCATTATAATTGATGAAATGTTTTTGATAAAAGTGAGCATACGTGTTAACTCCAAGGAAAGTGGTTTTGAACTGCTTGTTTTTGCTCCTGTAATGAACCTAAATTTGATGGGTGACTTATGTAGTTTTGGAATAGCATAAATAACTGGAGTAGTCATGTTATCAAAATTTCCAAAATTGTTGTTAATGTTAAAATTATGGTGTTTAGTAATAATATCTCTTTCCACAGTATTGGGAAGGAGGGTATATGTATTTCCTGCATCCCGGAAATAAAAAGTGTCGTTGTTGTTGATTTCTGAACCCATTTCTTTCATAATGATGGTAATGTAAAATTTTTTACAAATAATACCGTAATTGTTGCTAGCTTTGTCTAGAGGACAAAAAATGAATTCATTCTGTAGCTCTTTCGTTTCCTTCATTAGTTGTGAATAGTGTATTGTAATTCTATATAAACAGTTGAATGGAGTCTAGGTTTGAGCGTTTTGTATATCTTGGTTTTTAGATACCAGAAAATGTCTTGTAATATGTAGTCCTAAGTTTATATTATCTTTCAATAATTTCTGTATATTCTTTAGCTGTGTCATTGATCCATTGTTTGACAGTATTCTTAGTCAAGTTGGTGGTTATTCTGTATTTACAACCTTTGTCTAGTATTTCTCTGATTAGGTAATTGTGAATGACTTCAGTATTACCTGTAATTATATGTTTGATGTTTGTCTACATATTCTTCATACTCCTTCCTTTCACATATGCATTTATTTCTAAGAATTGTTACTAAGTTATTGTAACTCAAATTCTTAAGTGTTTTGTTATAGTTGAATATCGATAGTGAAATAGGATTATCGTACTTGTATACAACTCTAAAGGGAATATAATTGATACCGGAGTTGTTTTTGATGATCTCTGTGATATCTCTAGAGTTAATTATTCTGTTAATGGTAACATAATCTAGAATACCATGGATAAATTTGGTTGGTAAATTACAATATGAGGGTGCATTAAATGTTGGGTGCATTAAAATGAAAACTACAGAGTAAGCTTAAAAGGATACATTTTTTATAGTCAGGAATACTAAATAAAACGATTCTGAATAGCATAGCTTAATTATTTCTTTGATGATCTTTTTATTCAATTTATATAATTCTTTCCTGATTGTTTTAAAGTTAGAAGTAGTATGTAGTATATTTAGAGAATGTTCTATATTTCTGTCTACATCTTGCTGGTTGTTGTTTTTCTTTTTTCAGGTTTTCCTAGATCCTTTTCTTCTTATACGGATGATTTTGAAATTGAAATATGGGTGGTCTTTTTTGTAGGCTGAAGGATTTATGACATTTGAGATATTGCCATATGTTTTGATGCAGTCATTGTTACCAAAAGGATAAGCTGTAACAAGTAACTTGATCCAAAAAGCTTCTTTGTCTAACAAAATTGTTTTGTCCGTATTCTTTGGTAGATTCGAGAATCGAAAAGGAAATAAGTTTTTTCTTACATTTTCCATTAAAATGTTTATAAAGATATTTATTGCAATCATTTTTTCGTATATTATACAGATGTTCTCTAATTCGATCCTTAAATTTTCTTGTTGTAAGACCTACATATCGATGTCCACATCCTAAACAACTAAGGCAATAAATTATGTTTTTACTTTGACAGTTTGCTGTGTTATCTATGTAGGAGGAAATTCTCATGTTTGTGCTATTAGAAATAATGTAATCTTTTTTATCTATAAGGTCACATTTAACACAACCATTTTTGCAGTTAGTAGGTAAATTATTGGTACCAAAATCTTTTAAGTAATAGGTACCGTTTCCCTTGTGTTTGTGAAAGAGTTGACTGTGGTAGTAGTTAATGTTAAGAGGTGGATTATTACTAGTGGTAGGCCAAAGGAAAAATATGTGGGAGGCCTGACCCACATACACGAAACCATGATTCAAATAATCGATAGAACTAAGCAAAGCCATCTCGGATATACTTGTAGCGAGCGGGATTCCGCCCAAAAAGGCTGGAGCGTGATGTGATGATAGGTACTGAGGAAAATCACAGGAAAAAGCGGTTTTGATCGACCTACAGGCTCCCAAGATGGTACGCTCCCAATAGCTTGTGCTATACGAACTGGCCCTACTATCCTCCTATATATGGTCCGTTTGTCTGTCTGTCCGTGTGTGTGTCCGTCTGTTTGTCT
The DNA here is from genome assembly GCA_963978905.1 of Trichostrongylus colubriformis. Classification (NCBI taxonomy): domain Eukaryota; kingdom Metazoa; phylum Nematoda; class Chromadorea; order Rhabditida; family Trichostrongylidae; genus Trichostrongylus; species Trichostrongylus colubriformis. The sequence goes on along the minus strand of OZ022258.1, from coordinate 20,482,696 downwards.
CGAAACTCATATCAGGCGCCGTAGTAAAGCTAGAACCCTGAATTTTACAAGTGATATAGGGGGTGCTAAGGGAATCCCAGCGCTGGTGCCAATTGAGTGATAGCAATCGATAAGGGTTAACCAGAATCTCCGATAGGCTAATGTCGCCAAATCTTTTCCGCCTTTTGGGTTGATCCTAGAGCGCCGACACTCATAGGTGGTTCAAAGGGTGGGACTGGCGCATCAATGGTGGGTGAACCAAACTGATAACAGTTGATAAGTTCCGACAAGGTGCGTAAAAAGCCAATGTCGCCAAATCCGTTTCGGTCTTCTGGCTGACAGTGGAATGTTCACATTCACAGGTATTACAGAGTACGGGGACTTTAAAGGTGACTTCTCGGAATTGATGGCGGTTACAGGGGCTGTTAAGAGCCATCAGAAAATGGGGAAGGGGTTAAATGTGGTACATCACTTAATACTACTATACGACGGCTGTAGTTAATGCGTGTGATGCTCAGTACTATCGGATAATTTTGGGTTTTTTTATGTTCCGATATCTACTGCCGATGTATCGAGCGCAAAATTGCCTAGCGTTCCAATTAATGGTGTACGGCTCTTGATGCTGCCATCTACATGGATGATCAAGACTTGATCTAGATTTGTGATAACAAAACAAGCGATACATTCTCTCATGCGGTGTCAACAACAATACTGGGTATCGACAGCTAAATCATGTAAAATTCCAAATAGTTGTGCATGTATACAAGAAGGATAGGCATCGATAACTGGCATATGGACCTACCACCAATATGCAGCAAATTAATGCTTAGCAAATGGAAAAATTGCTACTAATTGATGCAGTTTAATCTAACAATGTCGAGGCCTAAACTACAGTCCAGTTAACGAAGGCTGGCAGGGCGTGGTCTACAGAATTGGATGAGAGTGTGGGGCAAAGTGAGAGAGATCGACACAAGTCCGTACGCCTCTCCCCGCCAGCCGTCGGGAAGTGGACTGTATCTAAACGCTAAATCATGTAAAATTTCAAATAGTGGTGCATGTATACGAAAACGATAAGCATTGACAACTGGCATATAGATTTAACACCAATATGTAGGAAATTAATGCCTAGCAGATGGAAAAATTGCTACTAATCGATGCAGTTGAATCTAACAATGTCGACGCCTAAACTATCCAAGCACCCAATAGTGAGCACTTTAGCTGGAGGGTCACGTGAATCACCCATATCATTCTTGAAATTGATCATCGATATCATTGTAACAAAAGGCATCGACCTCTCAATCATCTGGACCTCTGAGAATTTGTGACCTTCCTCAGTGGTAATATCTTCGATATCGCTAAATATCTATTACCTATATGCGGAAAGTAGATGCTCAGCAAAAAGTCAACATCGATCGTTTCCCCATTACATAATTCTATTGTGTTAATCGCGCAGTACTGTGCGATAGCCCACTGATACTTATGTGTAATCCGTTTGTCTGTCTGTGTGTGTCTGCGTGTCCGTCCGTCTATCACGTTTATATCAAATTCATAATTCGCGTTAGATGCGTTAATTTCTTCTTCCTTCTGCTTTGCCACGCGGGTCTTCTTCAGTTTTATTGAAGCAACTACCAGACGTTGCGAACGGACAGGGGCAAAAGAAAATCTACACAACGAAGAGCTGCGGCCCTTTTATACGGCTAAAGTAGGCGGACCGAGCTCAATGGAATTTTATGTTGTATTACAATAATCTGCGATCAGCCACTAGATAAGCTTTTTACATGTTACAAATGAGTCATATATATTTTAAAGCTAAAGTTATACAAATCATTACAATAACAGAATATACGTGAAAATAAAGATCATAGAGAAGATTCTCTATACTCCCCCACGACGAATGCTTGAAGTAGGCGAGGTACGCTGCTTACGATACGTGGGACTTCGGCTACGCGGTGTTCTGCTGCGACGGCGTGAATGGACCGGTGGAGTGTTACGACTTCTGTGCGGAGAGCGTTGTTGACGGCGTGGGCTACGAGCGGGCGGTGATGCAGTCTTGCGGGGCTTCGGCCAACCAAGCTCCAGTTAAAGTTCTCTTTCTTTCTCTTTCAGACGCATTTCTTCATCGATCAGTTCGTACTTTTCTTTCTTCATTCCGTCGATCCTTGCCTTCCTGAGGGGAGACATGTCTCGAGCCTTCTATGCTTCTTCTATACGATGAATGAGTGAAAATATTTCGTGCTTGACTCGGTTGAGCTCCTTGTGGTTGTCACGAATGGCCTCTCGCAATCTGGCATCGTCTGTCTTCGAATCACTTCTTTTTCGTTCTTCGAGCGGAAGCCCATTTTTGTCAGAGTTCTCTGCACCCTCAGTAGCGGCACAATGAGGAGTCGATTCTCGTTTTCTGCCTTCTCTCAGAAAGGACAAAATCTCCAGCTGTCTTGTACCCAGTTAGTCGAGTCTTCTTTTCACCTCTGTCTGGAAGACAGGGAACTCCCTGACCATCGATTCGTAGCTGAGACTTTCTGGACATCGGACCGTACGTTCCTCACTTCCAGTTCTACTTCATCGACTCTCACATTGGTAGCGTTCTTGGCTTCTTCGACCGAGTCGTATATCTGATCGGTGCCTTTGGTTATCTCCTTCGAGATATGCGACAGGATCTTGTGTACCGTCTCTTCGTCGACGACTAAAGTTGCCGGCTTCAGATTAAGTTTTACAAACTCGTGGTGATCGGCCATCATTTTGCCGAGTGTCTCCGTCTTCTGCGCAATGGTGGACAGCTGTGAGTCGCGAGAGGCAAGGGTGGCGGCATCATTCTTCTTGACGGCTTCAATTTGCTTCGACGTTTCTTGGAAGATAGTCGCTCCGCGTCGGCAGAATTCCTCCCAAAGGTCGAAAGTAGAGCTGACGTCGCTGGAGGTCGAGGCTTTCGGCGAAGATCGACCCTTTCGAGGCTCTTCCTTCGATCCGGCCGATTTCTTTTGCTTCTTCTGAGTTTCCACCGGAGTCGTCTTGACCGAGGCCATTGATGACTGTGCAGAAGGCGATGACATTCAGACGAACGCTGCTTCGAACAGAGATAGGCTGCTTTTTGACGTGCTTATATACGGGACCACGTATGTTGTTCTGGGAGGAGTCGAGGTTGTCGTCGAGATAACAGTACGGAGAAGCTTCGATTTGAATTTGAACTTGACCTTTTCTTACAGAGAGGAGAGAATCAGGAAAATAGAAGAGAAAAAAGGTAAAAATTTGTTCACAATCGGCTTCGTCTTGCTCATATCTATTTACCAGTTGGCTGGCGCACCCACTGCGCGCGATTCATGGCGATGTTGTACAAAATGGGTTTGATCGGGACGACCACAAATGTGTATGGAGTTTAGTGGAAAACTCCTTTAATCTGCTTTCAGCTGAACTATTTGTTTGGATAAAAGCAGAGAAAATAGTGTGATAGGAAAGCATTTCGACAATGATATTCCTTCAGTCGCTTTGCATCGAACCCGTTTTGCACGTCATCGACATGAATGGCGCGCAGTAGTGAGCGCCAGCCAACTGGTATAGGTCATCATTGAGAATTTGGATAGTCTACAGAACGAAAGTTTTGTATTCGATTGCTTCGATTGGTAACAAATTGTTCACTTGCTGAGCATCAAATTCCTACACATTGATGGTAGATCCATATCTCGATCATCGACGTTTATCATTTTCATGAGCATGTTTCACTACTTGGAATTTTACATGGTCTAGCGGTCGATACCCAGTGTTGCTGCCAGTACCGCATGAGAAAATGATTTCGAGTGAAACGCTTGCTTTGATATCACAAATATAAGTTGTAACATGATTATCAGTGAAGATCGCAGTATCAAAAGAAATGCTCCATTTTTTGGAAAGCTAGGCGATTCAACGGTCGATACATCGGTCAGTGATATCAGAAGATAAACAGACTATGTTCAACCAATGGCACTGAGCATCAGACGCTTTTGCTATGGTGGTCGTATAGCAGTATCGAGCGATGTAAAGGATTACATCCCATTCGATCCTGAACGGTTCTTATCAGCCACTGTAATCCGTTGTCACTAAGACTCCTGTACCCAGTACCATTGAGGTCCATGTACCCTACAATACCTGCGAAAGTGAACATTCCATTGTTAGCCGCTAAAGCGTGCCGACCTTCGTGACGTTTTCCTTCTCACGCTCCTTATCGAATCTTATCAACGGTTATCAAGCTGGATCGCCCACCATCAACTTCCCCGTCTCGCTCCGCAAAACACCTGTGAGTATGAATGCTCCGGGACCAATGCAAAAAGCGAAACGGATTTGACGACTTTAGCCTTTTTACGCTCCTTATCGAATCTTATCAACCGTTATCAATGCGGTCACCCACCATCAATGTCCCCGTCGCACTCCGCAAAACACCTGTGAGTATGAGTGCTCCGGGACCAATGCAAAAAGCGAAACGGATTTGACAACTCTAGCCTTTTTACGCTCCTTATCAAATCTTATCAACCGTTATCAATGCGGGTCACCCACCATTAATGTCCCCGTTCCACCCCGCATAACACTTATGAGTGTTAGCGCTTTTGGATCAACGCGGAAGGCGAAACGGATTTGGCGACATTTGCCTTCCGAGGCTCCTTATCAGCCCTTATCAGTTGCAATCACTTTCGGTCCACCACCATTAGTGTCCCCTTGCCACCCCTCACATCACTTGTAAAATTCATGGTCCCAGCTTTACTGCGAGGTGAGATATGAATTTCGTGACAGACGGACAGACACACACACACACACACACAGACAGACATACTAAGCGAATTATATATAGTAGGATGGTGAACTTGGGCTTTCTGGCAACAGTTTCCTCAGGCGAACGATGCGCCAAAGTGTTACATTAACGAACACATGGCCGATGATACTGATGACTTCGGTACAGGCATGGATTAGTGCGAGTACGATTTTCATCTCCCATAACTTGCCGTCGAATTTTGGAATAGGAACTGGTGCTAGAGGAACAGTTTGGGATTCTTTCCATGCAGATGAATCGCGGTGACTTTGTCCTGTTCTGAAATGACATTCCATTGCGCGCAACTTCGCTAGTATAGCGCTTGCATTTCCGAGTAACTCTTGTGCTGCTTCATTGTTGCCAGCTACTTTTTCGTGGATATCGGAGGACATTGGCGTATCTGGACTCAGATTGTCCGCAGCAATGGAATAGTTTTCCAGTGCCTTGTCGACCGCTTTTATGTCCGTTTCGATGAGCTGTATGGTCCGTTGTATGTGCCACTGATGCTCCTGTAAAAGCCTCCGTTCTTGCTCTGCATCCCTTATGTCAGTTGCGTTGGTGATGAGTTCATGTTCGTTTTTCAACGTATCCTTGAGCCGATTGCAGGCTCGCGTCAGCAGTCCTTGACGGCTTGAAAGGTTCGTCGTCATCTTCCTCAATTTGTCTCGGTTTCGATCCTGCTCGGCTTCCGATGCACCATGCGTTATTTTCTTCTTCCTTGTGCTTTGCCACGCGGGTCTTCTTCAGTTTTATTGAAGCAACTACCAGACGTTGAGAACGGACAGGGGCAAAAGAAAATCTTAACAACGGAGAGCTGCGACCCTTTTATACGGCTAAAGTAGGCGGACCGAGCTCAATGGAATTTTATGTTGTATTACAATAATCTGCGATCAGCCACTAGATAAGCTTTCTACATGTTACAAATGAGTCATATATATTTTAAAGCTAAAGTTATACAAATCATTACAATAACAGAATATACGTGAAAATAAAGATCATAGAGAAGATTCTCTATATTAGAGCAGTGATGAAATCTTTAATTTTACAGATGATACAGGTTGGGGTCGTTGAGAGCCATTAGCAGGCGGATGGGACTAAATCCTGTAAACCGTTTACTACTACAATACCAATGCTGTAGTTGAATGGCGGATAATTGGTATAAGTGCGAGAGCACATTTGGTTGCTGTTCTGATATCAGTGCAGCGGTGCATCAACCGCTCAACTGCCTAGTCCTCAATAATAGCGTGTGTCTCTCGATACGGCGATCCATGAATGTTCCGGATGCTATCAAGATTCGTAACAGAGCGAGTGAACCTTCCTACTTCATTATAGTAGGTGAGTATGTCTGTTGATATGTTCGCCTGACCGGAAGTTCATATCTCGCGCCACAGCATGAGAGGGGTTATGAACTTTATATATGATATAGGGTGGAAGGACCCTAACGGTGGTTGACCGAAAGTGATAGCAGCCGATAAGGACTGATGAGAAATGTCAAAAGGCGACTGCCGCCGAATCAGCCTCCCTTTTCAGGTCGGTCCTGGAGAGACACTCATAGATGTGCAAAGGAAAGGTGGACATTAATGATGGGTGGTCTAACTTGATAACGCTCGAAGAGATTGGATATGGGGTGTCAGAAGACAAATGCTTCCGAGTCCGTTTCGCTTGCACGGAAGACAGTTGAATGTTCTCATTCACAGGTATTGCAGAGTACGGATACCTCAAATACGCCGGGGGAGGGGTAAATTAGGCGAATTGGGTCACTCGGGGTGGACTGCAGACAGGTCAGAGGCTGAAACAGGTGACCGCAATCGTTTTCTCGCCCTTCTCTGGCGACTCGCCTGGCCGGACATGCTGTGCTGCGAAGTCGTAATAAGATCCCAAGCCGCGTTTTTTCAATGCGATTTTCGCCACAAATGACCTCTTCACAAGTTCGTCTTCAAAAAGTTCATATCTCGCGCAACGTTCGTCTTCAAAAAACATGTACTCTCAGATTTCCGTTTTCCCTCACTCCTACTGGTGCCTTTATTAGTGACTTATCAAAACTGATAACGGCTAACTGGTGCCGATAAGAGCCACTAGAAAGTGGATGGGATAAAATTCGGTGCATCGCTTATTCTACCATACAACCGCCATAGTAAAGGTGCACGATGCTCAGTGCCATCGGGTGAACATATCTTCTTGATGTTCTGATTGGGAATTGAATGCCCAACAAGTGGGCAAATCACTACCATTCGCTCAAACCATAACTAATTTCGACAACCAACAGCACAAGCACTAGGTCCTTAACAGTGACATTCCTTTGTGAAACTAATTTTGGAATAGTGCCCGCCATTTTGAGACATTTCCTACAGTAAGTGAAGAATCGATTGGTATTTTTGCTGGTTGCTATCTGTTTCTCTTTTAGGAGCTGATGACGCGGAAGAGCTCTCTTGAGCTTCATCAAGTATCTCCTGTACTGTTTTCCGCGCACATATGACGAGACGGTGCTGAGATAATCAACTTTGGCTTTTAGAAAAAGTATACGTTCCGGATATTTCTCACATTTATCATTTCCTCGAGCAACAATTGGAATATGCCTCGTTATCAACAGCTTGCAAATATTAACGAAGTTTGGGTAAAGCTCATTGACGCTCTCATAAGATATTTAGGCCGATCCAGTCAATCTTAACGAGTGCAGCAATTATGAGTTTGAAGTCTGCCTTTGAATACTGTGCACGCGGCATTCGTTCGCCCACAGGGGTAACTAATGAGTCAGTAATATTGAAACTGACGCAGCGATGGTCCGAGTTACTAAAGGGAGGAAGCACAGCAAGCTCTTCTATCATATTGGGCTCTGACACAAAAAGAATGTCATATTTAACCCGTGTGTCGGCTCATTGGCCATTTGTACAAGACCAAAGGAGCGCGCGAAGTTGAGAAATGAGGAGGAAGAGGAAGTTGAGAGACCCCCTCTGTGTGGCATGTTGCACCAGTCAATCAAGGAAAAATCAAAATCGCTTATCACTAGTATTTGCTCTCTCCATTCATTATATAGCGACTCCATAAACTCAATGAAATCCAAAAATGAGGTGGTGTCGCAGGAAGGGCTCCGGTATGCAAGGTTAGGACCAAAAGAGTTTTACAACAATAAGAGTCAAACTGGAGAGCAAGCGACTGTATATGGTCATGGAAGTCTTTCGTACCAACAAGGTGGTGGGAGACGCGTTGATGAATTAGCGCTACTACACCGCCACAACTCCATCACCTTCACGATCGCATCGATAAACGTAATAGCAGGAGCCATAGCCAAAAGCCCATCATTAATTGTGTGTGGTTTGCACCAACTCTCTGTGATGAATACTTCAACAGGATTACTGCTCAAAAGAAGATTAAGTTCTGCAATTTTATTTACTATAGAGCGAGCATTTGATAGGCGGAACTGGCAGGGTGCAACATTACGTGCATCTGATGAAATCTTTTGTACGTTAGGAGACAAGCCTTTCTGTACATGTGGAGAACTTATTAGGGAGCGCGCGTTTGTGTCCTAGTGCGTACTTGCAGGTGTACGCCCGGAACCGGCATCGAGACTTTACTATCGGGAGGTATAGGTGTGAGGGGGGCCTTGTTTGGGTCATTGACTGGGAGGTCACGCGGAGTCCTTAACCTATGAATAGCTAGACCACGGACTATGAACAGAAGCTTCCCTTCTTGACTGTTCATGAGTCCGGCCTTTTTTGCCTGAGAGCGCGGTCGTACTCAATTCCCTCCCTGGTGTAATCCGGACGAGCATACGAGTGCACGAACTCTTTTGTAAATGACTGGCGCTTGCCTTTCATATGACCAAGTAGGCGGTTCCTTTACTCCTGACTTCTTATACTGATTTTGAGGATGGGTGGGCGAGAACTACGGTGGCTTCTAGTCTGGGGTTATCTATGGAACGGTATCCTGCCTCTGTTAAGTTCATCGAGCAGGCCGCTGTCACCAGATGCTTCTGCGACCTCCTTGATAGCCTCCCTATCGAAGACCCGAGTGGCCTCCTCTCTTTGTTTCTCACCGACGCCCACCCAAGTTATTCTACAAGCTTTTTCATCAACTGTCTCCGCATCTGATTTGAACTTTACAAGAGCACTATATAATGCTGAACTAGGATGTGAGGATGGCGCGCCTATGTCCGCGAGTTTTCGTTCTATGCTATTGAATTTATCAAGGATGACAGCGTGGGATTTTTGCACATTGACTAAATGATCGCGGTTCTATCAAATCGTTCAAAGATCTTATCGATACGTTTGAAAAATTCACCCCACCTCTCTAGCAGGGGCTTCAGCCATTCCGGCTCAAGAAGAGCACTTCTTTTCGGTGCCATAGTGAGTAGTCCTAGGATCGAACATTGCAATAAGACAATAAGACAATAGCAGGCAGGAGGGAAGGCAGTTGGTGGCAGGAGATAGGCAGAGAGCGACCGATAATTCAGTTGTGGTCCGCACTGCAGCAGTAGAATGATCAGAGACGTGATAGTGGGATTCACGGCAAATCCAACGGCCTCAGGTGAATAATAAGCGACTTGCGGCTACGGCTGTAGTAGCAAGAATAAAAATCCTTGCAAAATAATCCTTGCAGCCGAAGGGGGTGATCGTATTTAGCAAGAAAAGGCGGGAGCGGCGATCGAATAGATCCTCAATAATACTATAGCTCACAGGTGGAAACAACAGTTGACGATAGGTGAGGCGCAGAGAACGATCAATGACTTGTCCGCGGTCACACTGCAGCAGGAATTGGGCGAAGACGGGATAGCCGGTGAATAAGGTCCCGGCAGACACAATGAATGCAGGCAAATAAGATGAGGCTTACAGCGATGGCAGTAGCAATAGGAATAAGAATAAGAGCCCTTGAAAGCAAGAGTAGTCTTTTTGCCGAAGGGGGATGATCGCAATCAGCAAGAGTAGGCAGTAGTGGCGATCGAATAGATTCTCAGAATTCAGTAGCGCACAGGTGCGAAAAAACAGTTGACGATAGGTGAGGCGCACGGAGCAATCAATGACTTATCCGCGGCCACACTGCAGCAGGAGACTGATCGAAAATCGGGATAGTCAGTGACCAAAATCCACGGTATATCCAATAAGTTCAGTCCAATAAAGTTCAGGTTTGCGGCTTGCTGAACAAAATGAGAGTGATAGCAACCGCTAAAAAGAGCAACAACTGATGAAAAACAGCAACAACCGATAGGAAAGGTAACCACAACCGGTGGGATGACAGCGACCGGCCGGAGTGGCAGTAGCGGCGGGAATGGTGGCAACAACCGGCGAGAAAGCCTTTCCTTTTGCCCTCACTTTTTCATCTTCAATATGTCTGTTCACGCCAAATGACTACGATTTTCGCTGAAAGCATGCCAGAATGGCTCTCCTTACGAATTGTCAGTGAATTTGGTGATGTGACCTTTTTGGACACGAAAGGGCTCGTGGTGCTCGAAATTCGCCATTTCGCCCAAACTGAGTGCCATATATGTGTTCAGGGGGTCAGACTACCCCTAGGGACACATTTCTTGCCAATTCCAAATTTAGACTCCAACCTCGAGGAAGATATTTGGTCATGAGTACATGGTGCTTTCCACTTGTAAAAGAATGCAATATGTTGCATTTTTGAAATTTCATTCATATAACAAACAAAATCGATGTAAGTCAATGGAATACGCACAGCATGGATGCCTATCGCTATAACTTCATTTACCAAGCATTGAACAAGAGAAATAGTGAGAATTTCCTGTTAGGTGATATCGCCCTCTCCTTCGTTGAACGTGAAATCGAAGGCATATACCAGGGGCTAGCTCAAATTTTCGAATTTTGGTCAAAACTTCGATTGGGCTGGAAACCTACCCCTGGGGGTGGTTCGACCTCCTGAACACGAATATCAAATCTGTATCGCACAAAAATATCTCGTGCGAGCGTTATGAGCGCTGAAAGGTCAGAAAAATGGACTGTCAGACTTGCCGAAAACTAGCAATAGAGGGTTGTCCGAAATTCTAAATATGATTACTGCTCTTAATCTTCATATTTAAATGTTTACGAGACCAAAAACGAAAAATCTAAATTTTGCAAAATTTTGTCACAGGTGGGGACCGAACCATTAACCCTGCTCTTGGCATTCGTAAGGCCGCGCACAGAAATGGACATCATTATATGATTCTTGTACGTACCCCTATAAAGGTACAGAACATTCAGAAAGCAGCTTTCAAAAAGCGCGTCATGAGTTGGAAGACCTTCCTCTTTAGCATCAGACGCTTATAACGTTACCAGTTGGCGGGCGCACACTGCGCGCGATTCATGGCGATGTTGTGCAAAATGGGTTTGATCGGCACGACCACAGTTATGTATGGAATTCAGTAGAAAGTTCCTTTCCTCTGCTTTCAACTGAGCTATTGAATTGGAAAAACGCAAGAAAGATGGCGTGGTAAAAAGCATTTCGGTACTAATATACTTCAGTCGCTTTGCATCGAACCCAATTTGCACGTCATCGACATGAATCGCGCGCAGTAGTGTGCGCCTCCCAACTGGTTTAGGTGATCATCGGGAGCTTGGGGAGTTAAGAGATACTTATTTTGTGTTTGATCACATCGATAAACAAACTGTTCACTTGCTGAGCATCTAATTCCTACACATTGAAGGTAGATCCATACCCCCATTATCGACGTTTATCGTTTTCGTGGACATGTTTCACTACTTGGAATGTTACTTGGTCTAGCGGTCGATACACAGTATTGTTGCCAGTACCGCATTAGAAAATGATTCCGAGTGAACCGCTTGCTTTGCTGTCACAAATATAGGTTGTATCATGATATCAGTGTAGATCACAGTATCAAGAGGAAAGAACCATTTTCTGGAACGCTAGGCAGTTCAGCGGTCGACACTTCAGCCAGTGATATCAAAACATAGATAGAACATGTTCATCTAATGGTATTGTGCATCAGACGCTTTTGCTAAAGCGGTCGTATAGTAGTAGCAAGCGATTGAAGGATTTCGTCCCATCCAATTCCTTACGATTCTTATCAGCCTTTGTACGCCGTTATCAGTTTCACTGAGGCCCCTGTACCCAACAATGCCATTGAGATCCCCCTATCCTACGATGCCTGCGAATGTGAACATTTCTCTGTGAGCCGCAAAAGCGAACTGACTTCGGTGACATTTCCCTTCTCACGCTCCCAATCGAATCTTATCAACCGTTATCGAGCTGTATCACCCACCATCTATGTACCCGTCCCACTACGTAAAATACCTGTGAGTATGAACGCTCTGCGACCAATGAGAAAAGCGGAACGGATTTGACGACTCTAGCCTTTTTACGCTGCTTATCGAATCTTATCAAGCGTTATCATTGCGAGTCACCCACCATCAATGTACCCGTCCCACTACACAAAACACCTGTGAATATGAAGGCTCCGCGACCAATGAGAAAAGCGGAACAGATTTGACGACTCTAGCCTTTTTACGCTCCTTATCGGATATTATTAACTGTTATTAATGCGAGTCACCCACCATTAATGTCCCTGACCCACCCCGCAAAACACCTACGGGTGTCAGCGCTCTAGGATCAACCCGAAAGGCGGAACGGATTTGGTGACATTTGCCTTCCGAGGCTTCTTATCAGCCGTTATCAGCTGCTATCACTTTCGGTCCACCACCGCTGGGGTTCCCTTGGCACTCCCTATATAACTTGCAGAATTCCAGCCTCCCAGCTTTGCTACGACGCGAGATATGAATTTCGTGAAAGCGGACAAACACACACACAGACATACTAAGCGAATTATATACAGTAGGATAACGGCCGCATAGTAGTAGCAAGCGATGTAAAAGGAGTTTATCCCATCCACTACCTAACGATTTTTATCAGCCTTCGTGAACCATTATCATTATCATTATTATTATCACTTTCAATGAAGCCTCTGTATCCTACAATACCATTGAAGTCCCCGTACCCTACAATACCTGCGAATATGAACATTCCATTGTTTTTCTTCTCACTCTTTTTATCAAATCTTATCAAGCGTTATCCGTTTAAACTAAACACCTATGAGTGTCAGCGCTCTTGGATCAACGAAAAATGCGAGAAAATTCGGCGACATTCCCCTTCCAAAGCTCCTTGTAAGCCCTCATTAGTTGCTATCACTTTCAGTCCACCACCTCTAGGGTTCCTTCACCACCCTCCAATATCACTTGTGATGTGAAATTCAGGGTCCCAGCTTGACTGCGACGAGGAAAATTTTGTGACACACACAGACCCATAAACCCACGGACACAGACACACACAGAGGCACATATACGCATACGCACATACACACATACATACATACACACATGAACACATAAACACATAAACACATACACACATACACACATAAACACATATACACATAAACACATACACATATACACACATAAACACATATACACATAAACACATACACATATACACACATGCACACATCTACATGAACACATACTGAGCAAATTATACAATAGCGCTCAAAAGTCATCGGCCAAATGCTTTTTGCCATAACTTTTTCCTGCTAGACCAAACTGTGTGTAAGACTTGGAGTTGTGGAGGTTTATTGTTGGACGGCTAATACAGTAGGTGATAGTGGTAGAATGTTCTATATAGCGGGTCACTTGGTTAGTGCATTGTGGAAGAGTGACCTTAAAGACAGTGTTAGGGGTAATGTGGGTGATGAGAATCCCTAAGAGGAGTAGTCATTCACTCGAAAACTACGGGTTTGGAAAGCCTATTTGCGGCGAAATCCCCCACGAAGGGAGCGCCCCCGAGCTGTGGCAGAGGCGGCCTTTTCTGCTCGAGCCGCCTTACTGTGCTCGGTCCGCCTCCTAGCGATTGATTGGCTGGGGTGGGAATAGAATTCATCGCGGACCGCTTTCTCAGTTTTGGCTTGAAGCGCACTCCAGAAAAGGGATGCTTACTCATTCTCGAACATCTCTTCGTGTTTACAACATGGTAGCACGCCAATGGAACACTCGTCCGGACCACCCGCCTCTTCACGGTAATGCTCCCTATCGAGGATCAACGGTGGGGAGGGGTCCTATTCTCGGGTTTTTGGCCATTTCCATCCGTTTTTTTCTTCACTATCCTGTTACTATGCATCTCGACTTTCACATTCAACTTCTTTTACGTTTCTGCCGAATTTCCCCAAACACTGCCTTTAATATCGGATGTGCCTCTCAGTATCAAGCAAGGTCACACCTCAGGTGCTCTCTCAGCTAATAAGTGCAGGCGATGTGCTCGTGAAGTGCCTTGGGGAAAGTGAGGAACGCTAGATGAAGCGATTATCGTGGGGTTCTGGTGAGATACCAGAACACTCCGCAGCGACAAAAGGGGATGACAGATACTATAATATGGATTTGTTGACTAGGTGCAAAAAGCGAGTAAGTTAAACGCTATGGTGTTAACAAAGCAATTATGTGAGGCAATAAGACACAAATTGTACGATCCTCGGTGCACTCTTGAATTTCTCGGAAATTGTGGGCGATCGGTGGTTGATGGCGGTTGTTCGGGACATCTTGCTCATCATGTGGGTTGACAGTGTATGGAAAAGAATGAGATTAAGTGGTGAAATGGCAATGATCAAGTCATTGATCGTATCACAGTGGACTGAAATATAGATTGAAAACAGCTTGAAACAGATCGGTGAAATGGCACATTTTGATTTATCCATCTTTTTGAAAGATTGATAATTTATGCCAACGTTTTTGGTAATTTTTTTCTTGTCCTGAATTTCACGATGAATTGGGGTCGCGAAGGTTTTAGAGACCTGTACAGCAAGTATGATAGGCCAGATAAAATTAAATCTTGATATGGTATCACCTGGACAGATTTGGAATGCAAGAGGGGGATACAGTGTGAAGCAGTTTGTTCTGCGTTTGTGAGTGGGTCTGCGTCAACGCTTTAGGACGGTGGCGTTTTCTCGGGGTCACCATGCGTCGGTCCATCGCGCACAGAATTTACCACTTTGAGTCGGCACAATGACAGAAAACGGACTTTTCGCCGAAGAAAGGGATTTCCCAGCGTAGTTTTTCCTGAAGGCTGGGGCTATTTTTTCGACATGTTGCATTACTTCGCTCTGTACAGGGTGTGCTATAACAGGTTCTTCCATTTTTTGAGGCCTTTGTAAGGCAATTCTTGTTTCAACAAGTTGAAACTCGATGTCGCAAATTGTGAGGTGCGCATCTCTCAACAGTTTTGAGTATTGCGATTCTTCCTCGAGTTTTTCTGCCTCGGCTACTATTTCGCTTTGTTCCGCCTTGGACATTGTGGAGAAGCACAACTTTTCCAAGCGATTGGCTCTGTTTTCGAGTTCTTTTTCCGCAGATTTTATACGCGATAAGTGAGAGCTGAGTTGTGCTAGGTTTTCCAGGCACTTTTCAAAAAACTCCCCGCTACAGTTATCTGGGTATATGGCGTCTTCATTGTACTCCTTGAAGCTTAATAAGGCTTCTGAGAGATACCTAGAGTTGCTGACAATTGCTTTTTTGATGAAGTGAAGCGACATTTTTAAGGCTTTGGAAAGTTTGAGCAATTAAGATTAATAGTGAAATCCCCAAATAAAAATTCAAATAGAGTGAGCAATTGGATTACCAATTGGTAGTGGTATGAAAATTACCTGCCATGGGTCCTTTCCTGGCCGATTGCACCAGAAATGTGTAGGACTTGGAGTTGTGGAGGTTTATTGTTGAACTTCTAATACAGTTGGTGGTAGTGTTAGAATGTTCTATATAGCGGGTGCACTTGGGTAGTGCATTGTGGAAGAATGACCTTGATATCGGATGTGCCTCTCAGTATCAAGCGAGGTCACACCTCAGGTGCTCTCTCAGCAAATAAGTGCAGGCGATGTGCTCGTGAAGTGCCTTGGGGAAAGTGAGGAACGCTAGATGAAACGATTATCGTGGGGTTCTGGTGAGATACCAGAACAAACTGTGCAAAATCTTAGTATGTTGTGCCTAGACCTACTTTGAATATTTGCTACTACTTGAGTGCCGTTAGACTCTTCATAGGTCTTCACAAGCGTTTCCTACAAAATCGTCGAAAAACACGGAAAGCTTGGTCAGGGCAAACGGGGTTCTTTTGAAGTGCCATACCAGCAAACCGTGGAAAACATCAGTAGCTCATAGGAAAGCCGCGAATTTTGATTACAGAAGCATCTTGGGGTGAGATCGAGTCCATGAGCTCCCCAATATCTGTATGTGGCAAGGCGTTCTCTTTTCCTACTAGTTATGAGCATTTTTCCTCTCTATTCTTACTAATTTACAGTGGAAAGCGTTTTTCGAGCTCTGATTACATGTGTTTTATCGGATCATAGCGCAGGGATTGGCTTGGTCCCCTTAGAAGTGTGACTTCCTGGCGCTGGGAGGCTTCCTTCATTTTTGCTGATGTGTGTTTCGGACCGATATCTCGCAGTAGAATCTATTCAGCAGGCACACTTTTGCTTGCCCATGGTAGTAAGATGCTTACCATAATGTCCCTGTAGTCTACCCTGTCTGTTTTTGAAAGGGACCCATGTCATGCAGTGAAAATGCCCCATGCACCTTCAGGGAGTCTCCATTCTCTGTACTCTGTGAACTTCGGAGTGAATCTTTCGCCAAAACGACATCTCGCATACCAGATTTCATCAATTTCGATCGAATCAAACTTGCTCTCACTTGCCCTCCACAGAGCCTCCTCATGCACCTCCACAGAGATCTCGCTTTGCGCGGAACCAAGTTGCAAATCACGCTTTTTTTGACTTCTTCATGTTGCATTCGGCTGTAAGTGTGATATGGTGTTCTTGTTTTGGATATATGCTTCTATTACTCATGCTACAGGAAGCATATATGGATTAGATAATACAGATGTAAACCTATTATAATTTTTTTGAACTGCATCACGGTTCAATAAGGTTTTGGTGGTTCTGTGGTAGCAGACGCTATGCAACATCTATAGAACTATTTATTTACTAACACAATAACACGGCTGACATAATAACAACTCCGTACAGCTGGAAGAAGGGATCTTCGTCTACCTGAAAGGAGTGGTGGGAAGCTCAAGCAGGGTATAGGTGTTTAGGTTAATTGGCAGGTTCGTTGTGCGTTCCGTGTTTATTGCATATCGGCGTTGTGAGGCCTTAGTGGCAGTTCCTTCAGGTGCTTAAATTTATTCATTTTACCTCGCTTATCGAGGCTTAAGGTTAGGGCCGTCCTTATGGACGGGTAGGTTAAGTTGCTTATTGGAGAGCTGGAGGAGCGCCGGTGAAGAGCTGGATGCAACTGCCCCAAGCTCACTGAAGAGCGCCCTTTATACCCAGTTTTTGGGGCGGTATTTATACCCAATCTAGTGGGCGGTACAGGCCCCTCCTTATTACCGTGCCGCTGGAAGCCGCTGATGACTCAATGGGCGTCTCGCGTGGGCCAGGGCCGCCGCTAAACCGACTTGAGGGGTCTTCCCAGGAATCATGACGGGGAGTCATGACACTCCGCACGCCGAAAAAATTGCCATTTTGTCGAGCCTGTCGATAATTACTTCATGATTTTTCCGTTTTTGTTCTTTGTTCATTTGCCGTCGTGGATGGTGGTTGAAGGATTACTTGGAAAAGGTTACAAAAGGAAGGTAACAGGTGCGAAGAGAACACAAATATGCATGAGTGACACAAAAGTACGTCGAACACTAATTTGCAAGGGAAAATCTACAATACTCAAAAATATCACTAAGAGGAGTAGTTCTGTTGGTTCCAGGTTGTTGATGGAGTTGTTGTTGATGAGGCGTTTGGTGGCTGCTGTCGTCGTGCATCTAGCCGTCATCCACTAATGGTTGCGTAGGAATATATATGCGAAGAGTCGTAAGGGCAGGCGTAGAAGACCGACGAATATGTAGATGATGCGTTTTAGGGAAGAGAAGAGAATGAAAACTGCCTGGAGTGGTGGAAGGTAGTAGATAATCTTGAGGATGTCAGAGTTATTTCTTGGATGTGTTGTGGTTGTTGTTGGCTGGGAGCAGAGTATTTTATAGCTCAACATTAGTGCAGTGGTAAATACTAGAAATATGGTCAGAGAGTAGATGAAGAATTGTTTGCATATGTTAAAGAAATGACTAATGTCTGGAAGGGCAAAGTCGAATTCAATTGTTGAGGATTCGGTGTTTGTGTTATTGTTCCAGAGTCGTACGTAGTTCCATGAAGGTCGCAGTCCGTTTATATAATTCAGAGTGCCTTGTATTTGAAACGCTGTGACGTGTGTCCCGCATTGTGCTTTGCAAAGTTCTTCAATGCGTGCTTTGTTAAAATAGAGCCGAATGTAATTAAGGTAGCCAGTCTTTGAGCAGGTTAGTACGAATTGTTGTATTCCACAAGTTACTTGAGCTGTGGCTGCTTCTGGATTATCTGTTTTGCAGAAGATTGGGGCTATGGCTCCTTTTGCACAACTATAGCATCCTAAAAGTTGTTGCGGGAGTATGTGGCATTGAAAATCTTTGATCTCTTGCAGGATTTGTGCGTGCCTGGTTGTAATGTTATCATAAGTTCTACTGATGCGGAGCTTGTTCGTATGGTTGGTATGTTTTTTAGTCCTTCCGTTGATATGAGACCGTTTGGGATTGGTAGGGGAAGAGCATTGGAGAGTTGCGTTATTTTCGAGATATTGTTGTGTGTACAGTAACAAGACACTGAATCTTCTGCGGGATTACATTTGCATGTGTCTTTGATTATGCAGTCGTTGACTTTTTGTGATCTGTTCGTCGTTGGATCGGAGCTGCAAGCGTAGCTGAACTCCGTGTCTTCATGTATGTAAGCTGTTAGCTGTCCGTTTGTCAGAAATCGTTTGTGTTGTATGGAGATAGGAGTAAATAGAGATCTTGTGACTTCCAAAGTCATTTGATCGATTTGTTTTTTAGTGTAGGGCCTGAGTTCGAGAGTGTGGGATATCTGAGTGTTGCCGTTAATTTGTACGCGGAGAGCGATGTTCTCGAACCATGATGGACATTGGAAAATCTCGTAGATGTCATTGTCCGAGGGCACGTGATAGATACGATAGAATAGACATCCTGACGAGGGGTAGCCGCAAGAGCAGCCTAGACCTCCGCATGATTCGGAGCAGTATGTTATTCCCGTATAGTTATTTGCTTCTTGTAACTCGTCTATCAAGGTATCATAACTGATCTTTGCGCACTTGAGGCCCGTGCACGTGCCCATGTGGGGGCAACGTTTTTGATAAAGAACTTTGGTATTTGTGTTTCTTGTGTAGTACAATGTTTCCTTGCGGCAACTAAGTATCAGATTTTGTAGGGAAATGTGCATGACGAGGAGCTGTTGATCGCCTCGCTGTGTTTTAATGCACATTTCAGGTTGTAGTTGGTTGAGTTGGGCGATTAGTGTGGTTTGGTTTTTACAACTGTGATCTTGCAAATCACATTGTGGGATTGTGGAGGGTATCAGTGCACTTTGTTGGCAGCCGGATGCGTGTGTGCTCATAAGAGCTAGGATTGTTATTAATCTTATCATAGTTGTGGTTTTCCAATTTGTATCGATTTTATTGAGTTCTAATAGAGGAATGTTATCGTCGGAATTGCGGCGTTGAGTTCGTTTGCGCCGGCAGAGACGAGAAATAGACAGGGAAAATGGTACTCTTGAGCCGGGACAGGTTAGCATCTTGAGTAGTTTCTTCGTAAGAGTGAAGCTCACATATGTAGTTACTGCGATTAGGTAAAGGAGTACCGCTGTAACTGCTATTGCGATTCGTGGCCAACATTCGGGATTTGAGACCATAAGTGCGCAAAAGTTGCATTTAATTTGTTCGCAAAACGGACTTGGGGGACAGGCCCAATAATTGGCTTGAGTAGTACTTCCTATAATAGCCTTCAACGTGACATAGTATGTATGCAATGTAATCTCGGCAGGAAATTGGACATTTAGGTTTTGTTCAGGATCTGGTATCTCGATGCAGTAATCATTCCCACAAATTTGAATTCTTTCCGCCTGGTAAAGCATTTGGATATTGATTCCTCCAGTTATGCACTGAAGCTTGGGATTTTGTATGGGGTATAAAAGCACGCTTTGGATAAGGCTGATTATGACTGCCATATGGAGCCAGGGCTGCCATGAGAAAGTCATGTCACGAGGGTGGCTAAAACTTGTTGTGACGGCGTAGTCATGGTATGTTTTATTCGTTTTTGCTTGGCGTGGAAGAAATGGACGTTGCCTTGGTTTAATACTAAGGTCGTTGTCTTCCTTGGAGATGGCAGTGGAGTTGTCGTCAACTGATTGTTCTATGTTGGTGATGGGGAGAGATGCTTCATCATCCAGCTCGAGAGGGATCAACTTGTTGATTGATCGTTCGGTTTCGGATTTGGAAGTTTTGATGTTTACCGATCTAATGGCTCCATCGGGATCCGTTATGAGCGTTGTTACTAGACCTAGTGGCCATTCTGCCCGGGGCACGTTGTCATCCATGACAAGAACGACTTCGTCCAGTCTTGGAGTTTTCCTAGTAAAGCTCTTTTGTCTAATGCGACGCTGATGAAAGCTTCGTAGTTCCAGCAGGTAGCTTTCACGCCAAATGTTCCACAAGTGTTTAAGGTAGCTTAAGGTAGTTTAAGGCTGACCACGGAAGTACTGGAGGGCTTGGTCTTTTGTTGAGATCTGTGGAAGATATTCTCTGTCCTCGTTGTCCGGGTCGACTTCTACGCCTAGGAAGGGTGTGATGTTGGCGCTAGGCACGATGAAGTCGATAGGACGAATAATTAACGAATCATCTACTGTGCTTCCGGCGTATGCGAGTGGTCTTGAGTTGACCATGGCCTCGCACTCCGTGACTATCGTTGTGAAGGTGGGCTCGGTAACAGATTTTCGGGTTAATATTCGTCTCAGTATTGATTTCATGATTCCGATCATCCGCTCATAGAAACCGCCTTTCCAAGGGGAAAGAGGAGTGATGAATTTTCGCTGGATTTTCTCATTGGCTAGAAATGTCCGTAGAAGAATGACCGGGGTGTATAATTCGTTATCAATTGTTGAGAGGATTTCATGGCCGAGTGTAAAATTTGTTGCGTTGTCTGATATTATTAATTGCGGTTTTCCTCTTCTCGAGATAAATCTTCTCAGCACGTTGATAAATTCAAGGGCGCTTAAATTGTGTACCGTTTCTAAATGGACTGCTCGTGTGGTCATACAGGTGAAATATCCATCTTTTATGCGTTGTGTTTGTCGTATCAGAGATCTGGAAGGGACCTGCAAGGTCGATACCGATGTGAGAGAAGGGTCGTGTGGGCTGAGTTCGCGAAGATGGTAGCGGTGGCGACGGTGGATAGAAATAGGGTTTTCCGTACCAGCGTTTGCATGCAAGACAGAGGCGTACGCATTTGCGGACAGCTTGTCTGCCTCTTGGAATCCAATAGAGAAGGCGCAAATTGGCTAAGGTTCCATTGACGCCTTGATGGCCGCAACGAACGTGGAAATCTCGTATCAACAGCCGTGTTAGTGGGTGGTTTGGCAAAAGGAGAATGGGATCTGTTATATCTCGTTTTAAATACTGGTTTTGTATGCGTTCTTTACATTTGAGTAATCCAATTCGTCTCTGTATAATGCCAGGTTATCCCATTTACGTTTGTCATCATTTGTTAGGCTGCG
Organism: Trichostrongylus colubriformis; assembly: GCA_963978905.1. Classification (NCBI taxonomy): domain Eukaryota; kingdom Metazoa; phylum Nematoda; class Chromadorea; order Rhabditida; family Trichostrongylidae; genus Trichostrongylus; species Trichostrongylus colubriformis. Next base: position 20,461,319 of record OZ022258.1, on the reverse strand, counting down.
CTGCATGAGTCTTGTAAGGAAGTTCTCTGCTATTTGTATATCATTTGCTTGGGGAAAAGGCTCAGTGTTCGATGTTGTGATTTCCTTGATTTCTGGTATATTGTTGAAGAGTTTATCTTGATTCTCGTCTGAGAGTTTATTATATAGACCATGTCGGAGAAATTTAAGAATTAAGACCATGACTTTTCGTAGTCTGTTGATAGATGAGAAGCGCTGGAACGGTTCAGGAATGCATGATTCAGTGGTTGATGTGACAATGATGTGTCGTTCTGAGTCTTGTATGGGCGACTGTCCTTCCCTGTGGTGCCAGCAGAATTCCGGTAGGTCTGGCCAATTGTTAATGTCTTGTTGTAAAAAGGGTGGACCGCGCCACCATGACTGCTGTGACATTTGGTCTTTAGTGGGGCCTATGGTTGCGCAGTCCGCGGGGTTGTTGTCCGTGGGGATATTCTGGTCTGACCATGATTGTAACTTATCTTTAATTTCTCTGCGTCTATTGTCTACGAACGGTCCGTTATTAGTGTCTGATTACACCCAGTGTAGTGTTGCTTGAGAATCGCAGTAGACTGTGATAGTACGTATGTGTAGTTTCAGCTCATTCATAACAAAGTTGTGAGTCGCGCTCCTATGAGAAGAGCAAGGAGTTCTAGACGCGGGATTGTCATGGTTTTTGCATTAATTGCAGCTAGCCGCTGCCTGGCCATCAGAACTGAAGTGTCAATCGATCCGTTCCCGTGAATGGCGCGCAAGTATATTACTGTAGCGTATGCTTTCGCCGACGCATCAACGAACGTATGAAGTTCGTGTTGTGCGTTGTGTTCGAGTACGATTGCACGTGGGAAGCTTATGACAAATCCGTTTGTTTGTTCGCATATGGTTTTCCATGTTCTGTTATATGTTTCTGGGAGAGGTTCATCCCAGGTATATTGCTGTATCCATAGTTCCTGTAAGAGTAATTTTGCTGGTAGAAGTAGCGGTAATAGCAATCCGAGTGGGTCGAAGGTTGAATGGGCAGCTTGTAATGTTTTTCGTTTCGTAGGAGTGGGTTTGTAGACCAACTTGCATGATAGTGAAAGGGTGTCTGAGCCGTGGTTCCAGGGAACTCCTAAAATCTTAGTTATCGATGTGGTTGATTTGTCCTTATTATCGATTAAGTTATTACATACTTCATCATTCGTTATGAATTGACGAAGATTCATTGTCATATAAGCAAAGATTTCCTTGCATATACGATAGGTGTGTATGAGTGCGTGAGTTGATTGGTCGAGCATGAGCACGTTGTCCACATACAAGTTTTCAATTATGCGTTGGGTGATTGCGGTATCTTGTTCTTTCTGTTGTTCAATTCCGTATTGAATGGATATTCCTAGAAGGAATGGTGACGCATTTATCCCAAAAGGTAGACGACAAAAACGCAGTATGCGCACATTCCCAGGTGCTGGTGGCTCGCTGATATTTTGAAGCCATAAAAATCGCACTGAGTCACGTTCGGATTCTTGTAGGTATATCATATGGAAGGCTTTCTCCACGTCTGCAAGCATTATCTTCGATCCGAGCCGGGCTCGTAATAGTATACCACACAGGCTTGGTAGAATAAGTGGACCTTGATGGATAACGTCATTGAGGCTTAACTGGCCTTTCATCTTAGAGGATGCGTCTAACACGATTCGTGTTTTAGTGGTTGCGCTGGTGGTTTTGATAACTGCTTGGTGGGGAATGTAGTAGAGAGGGTTCTCTAGGTTGGGTGGGTTGGGTGCTTCTTCCACGAACCCTTTTTTGATTTGTTCCTCAATTATTTCGCAATAGTCGCTCCAGCATTGTGGATTTTTTGTTCTCATAGTGTAGAGCTGGTGGAGTCTACTTAGTGCTAAACTGTAATTATCAGCTAAGGCGCTTTTGTTATGTTTCCAGGGGAATTGTACATATATTTTGCCTTGGTGCATCTGAACAGTGGAATAGAAGTTCGCGATTATTTGTTTGTTAAGTTCCTCATTTGTGTGAAGCTCTTCGGTCCCTATTCCGGGTAGTTTCCATAGGTCCGAACAATCTAAGTAGTGTTCTTCCTTTTGATCTGTGTCTTGAGAGGTTAGTGTTGTGACACTAACAGTATAGTCCTGGGTCGGTTCTAAGGTTTGTATGTTTTGTAGAGTACCGGATATAACAGGGCCGAAAATTGTTGATGTTACAAAGAGGCCTGAGGGCAATTGGACTATTGGCTCGTTTAGTTGTAGTATTGTGTAGAAGTAGTCAATGCCGAGGAGAATATCGGGAATAACGTCTTTAGTGAAGTCTTGAAGGAAGGAGCGTCGGTAGTTAGGGAACTGACGTTCAAGGAAACATTTATCCTCTCGGTTTAATTCATGAAGTGTTAGTGGTTGAGTAATTGTATTATTAGTAAGTAAGTTGGCTTTTATCGATTGGCCTTCTGAAGTGAGTAGCAAGGTTTCGACGTGCCTTACCCGTTTCTTTTCGGCGTGGCCTCCGAAAGTATGGAAGGTGATTGTGGTTTCAGTATGAGGTGTGAGTTGCAGGTGGTCTGCCAATGAGGTCGTAATGAAGGATTGATCTGAGGCGGAGTCAAGCAGTGCGTATGCCTGCTTTTCTCTGGTTGAGTACAGATTTCTTACTCGCAGTGAAACAATCATCAACCGAACAACGTTATCTGAGTTACTTTGGTGGATAAACTTCTTCTCGAATTTTTGTTGTGATGGTATGCGTGCCTGAAAATAGACGTTGGCTGCGGTGGAATTATCTGGCGACGGTGGAGCAAACTTGACAGTTCGTGATTGTGTGGAGTGCACCGGTCTGTGAGAAGGCGAGGTGGCTTTAGATTGTATTGGTGACAGGGGTCTTGTTGGATAATTATGTGGCTGTTCATCTGCCTCATGTTGTGTATTGCGACGTGGTGGTACTGAGCTGCGGTAGGGATAGTTACTTGGACGCTGTCTATTATTATTACTTTCGAAATTGTCTTGAGGACGTAGTTGTCTCTGTCTAGTGTTTGGTGTCGTGGATCTTCGTCGAGGATGAAATCTGGCATTCATCACAGGTTTCGGTGTTTGGCGCTTGCTTAGGCAAAGCGAAAGATGGTGATATCCGCTGCAGTTATAGCAGTTTGGTTTGTTGCAGAAGATCGATCTGTGGTTAGTGCCAAAGCACTTCCAGCAAGCGTTCAGTGCTTTGAGGCGTGCGATTTTTTGTTGTACGGTACGATATCTGTCGCATTGTTCAAATCGGTGAGCTCGACCGCAGCCGGCACAGTAAGAGATGTTGTATTTGTGGGTTTGTGTGTGGAAGATGGACTGTTGTTCTTGTATCTTATCATTACGGCTATCTATGTGCTCTCTGCGCTTAATAATAGTTGTTAAATTTTTAATAAGGTTTTCCATAGTCCACTGTGCGCCATTATCGAATTCTTCACGAGCTATCTCATCTTGGATAGTTTGGGGGAATGTTTCAATTACCATAGTAGTCATGTGGGTACAATCCACCACTTCTCCTTGTCTTTCTAATGTAGCTATGATGGCTTGTACGTCGCTTAGAGTATTGCGCAATGTACGTGGGTCATCGTGACATGGTTTCATTGATTTAAGCTGGCGTATCATCTGAATCGTTATTCTTTTGGGGTACTCGTATTGATCCCTTAGTTGTTGTATCGCTCTTTCATATGCCTCACCTGTGCGTGGGATCATGCGCAGTGATCTTGCTGCGTCTCCCTTGCAGCAGTTTAGCAAAATCGAGAGTTTGTAGATGTTAGAGTAAGGCTGTTTATGAACGAGCTCGTCGAAAAGTTCCCAAAAGGATCCGGATTCTGCAGGGTCTCCATGGAATTCCGGTACTTTCAATGGCTATTGAGAAGCCCTTGGTCGAGAGTTAGGGACTGTAGTGGGCGTGTTAGAATTTCTTGATTGCTAGGTTGTGTAGTATCAGTTGTAGTTACTGCTGTATTATTCTGTTCATTGGCAAGTGATTCCTGGCAAAGTAGTTCGGACAACCTTTTAGTTAGAAGGTGGATCATAGTGATGGCAAGAGAAAGGATTGCGTCTCCTTCCCTTTCTTCCCAATATTCGTTAAAGGCTTCCTCAGCAGTTTTATCGTCCGTGGTATGAACGTTTTGTAAACCTAGGTCATAAAGAGCCTCGATCTTGTCGGCTTGGTCGGCTATTTCTTGTTTCAGAGTGGTAATTGAGTTCTTATGAGAAGCGGCAAATTGCTTGAAGTCGGTTATTTGAGACGGAAAAGTCCATGTAGGACTATAGACTTCCGCTTCTTTAATTAATTTACCGAGAGCGTTTAATTGGCGAGTCAGTTTCTGTTTAAGACTCTTGAGTGGTATAGGCGTAGACATGAGAGCGTTGTAGCGAGAGCTTAGCAGCAGTCAAGACTGATGAAAATGGTGAGTGTGGTGGTCTTATATATGCTGCGGAGGGGGGCGGGGTTTCCTTTTTTTGTTTCTTTTTTTTTCGTGGAATTTTTTCCCGTAATTAACCCCTTTTTTTGTTTTAGTCGTGTGTTACAAGAGGGCGATTTCACTTAACTTCACTTGTCCGATCAGTGTTTTATTCACAGGAAAAAATATTGCAATATAGGAGTTCACACCGGTCGTAATTATTATCAAAATGTGTCTACATAGGGAAACGATAGGGGCATAGTGCAGAGTTATGGCGGAACATTTGCTGTTCGCGACGATTACGTCTACAATAGAAACACTGTAAGTCAGGTGTACACGTAATGACTGAATGATTTGCATCTCTTAAGCAACGTTCGCATTTGTTTCTCTTTCGACACTGGTCTCTTCTGTCAGACAGTGTCGGATATCTCCCACAGTCCGATGCCCAATGGATTCCATTGCAAAATGGGCAAGTCGGAGTACTCTGGGTTCGTCGACTTGTTGAGGGTGGTGAAGTGCGGCGGGTTTCCTTGGCGTCACTTCGCAATGAAGCCGGACCGTGTGGTTCTTCTTTATTTTTCATTATGTTGAGAAGTTGTTGAGTGGTATGTTCGACCACGGAGATGCGATCGTCGAGTTCGCGTAGAAGATCCTGAATCGAAGATTTGTGAGGTATTGAGTACGACGTGTGTTTAGAAAGTACCTCATTTAGTTTTTTATCCCTTTTCTTGGGGGATCAGGGATTGGCGGATCCCCGCGTGTTCGCTTTCGGGTAGGGCAAGAGGTTTCCTATGGTTCAAGAAAGCTTATTGTAATACTCAGGTACTCATGGTTGTAGTGAAGGGTTACCTGGTTAGTTGACATCATGGCGGTTAGTCTTATGATCGCGCTCTAAATTGTGCTTAGCTGTTCGGCAAGATCCGTTTCTTGAACGTGGGTGTTGGGATGCTCTTTGCCGTGGTCTTCATTCCTATAGGCAGCGGGCGCATCACCGTCTGAGGAGTCTCTGTTGTCGTTATCATTTTCGTCGCTCTCGTCACTCTCCTCCAAAAAGTCTTCGGGATTACCTGAGTCTCGTGGCATATCTGGAAATTATCGGTGTTGGTTAAGTTGATCTATTGACATTGTGCTCCATGAGATTATAACTTGTAAGTGAGACAGCAAATGGGCGTTATGCAAGAAGACACTTATTTCATAGAATGTAGGAGATGCTAGTGAATGAAAAATGACTCATAGAAGCAACGGAATTAAGTGATTGTGTTGGGTGTGTGGACGGTCTGAGGGTGGACTGATTTCTGATGGAGCCTCTCCCCTTTTTATATCGAGTTCTGCGGGCGGGCGCATGCCCCGAACTTCAGATATGTTAGTTGCTGTCGCATTTTCCTGCGCGCTAGCCCTGCTTGGGGGCTCAATGTTTTGTGTCTCGTTTTTCCCTCTCGTACATGTCTCGCTGCGGCGCTCCTGTTCTATAGTAAGATTTCAGAGTTTGTGTTGTTTCCCGCTTTGCTCTTTGTTATCTCCACCTCCCTTGTTTTTCGCGAACGAGGCGTGCGTTGTTTCTTGCCTTGCTCTTTGTTATCTCCCCCTCTCTTGTTTTTCGCGAATCAAGCATTGTTAAGTTAAGCTCGTGGCGGCGGTTATTAATCGATGAGCACGGCCGTCACCGGTTGATGACTGTGCTCGTACAGTTTCTCTACTTTTCTATCTCGTCGTCCTTACCGATTGCTGTTAAAAAATTTCCTTTGTCCCGAACCCAGTGATCTTTTTTTCTTGTTGTTCCTATCAAGGTTAAGTTTTTATGGCTCTTATAGTTTTTTTTCTTTTCACCCTTCATTTAAGTTTCCTATTTAAATTTCATGTTATTTTTCCCAAGTTCAGGGTTTATTAATCGTAAGTTTCCTTCATTTTGCCCCATGTTCTCACGCTCTATTAGATTCCTTTGATTTTTTTTTCTCCAGAAAAATTTTTTTCGAGGCTTTTTGTTCAGGTTAGTTCAGTTATTCCCCTACTCTTTCACACTCTATATTCGTTTTGGATGCGCTGTAAATCACGCCTTGATCAAGCAAACTTTATTCAAGTAGTTTATTCAACCACATAAAAAAACCATTTATGATCACGTGGCGGTGTGGCCTTCACTGTTGTTGCGGTGGTACCGGCTCTTGGTGTTGCGGTGTCGGCAAATATAGGTGAATTAACAGTGACACGGGCGCATCGATGGCGTCTAAACGACGCTCAATACTTTGGAGTTTGGTGATTACAGCAGTCATATTGTTGCTAAGAATCCTGATGTCCGTGTACAGCCGGTGTAGGTGTTGGTCGATGGGAGGTGGTGGAATATTTATTATGACTGGTTTTTGCCTGGATGTTCTTCTTATATATGCCTCGGAGGAGGTGGGATAAAGTGAAGGAATTTTCGCCTTCCGAGCTTTTCTATCAAGGATGTTTTCTTTCGCTCGTAGGTTTTGCGAGCATTGTACAGTTTTTTTCCGTATCCACGCATCGTTTCTTGTTTCTTACAAGAGTTGCAATTGAAGTCCATTGGTCGGCAATGATACTAGAGCTTAAGTGGGAATGAAGTCTATTATTGCTGTGAGTTAACTGTCATATAGTTTCTCGCCTCTTCGCCTTCTTGTGCGTTACGAAGTCTTTTCCTTCTTCTGTTTTCTGCGATTATGAATTGTTCGTGCAGGGAAAGTATTTGATTTTTCTACGAAGGAGATCGTCCCTTTGTTGTCTCCCATTTTATTTTTGTTTGTCTCTTGTTTTATTTTTTGTATTGATTTATGCGTTAATGGTATTTCAATGTTTTATGGTTATGAAATAGTAGTGCCGCTTATTGTTTTGAAGTGACTTGAATCCGCGGCGGGATCGTTCTTTGAGCAGCATGGCCGGGTCGGCGTGAAAGTGCATCGAATGCCGCGGCGTGAACTATTTTTTTTTTGCTGCGGTTACTGTATCGCTCATGCGGGCGAGTGACTGCTTCCCTCGTGGAATGTATTTCACACAATTTTTGCGAATAGTACGCTGTAGGCGGACTGTGACCAACGTGAATTCTTTTAGTGGACCAGAGAACACGGTAATTTGTATATATGTATTAGGGGTAAGCTCTGGAATGAACGGTTATGCAAACTACGATTATCATTATATCATTATTATGTTTATTGGTTGTTGCCGCCTCAATGATTTGCTTTCTCCGTTGTTTCTGACGGTTTTTTTTCCTCTATTTGAGAATGTGTCGGTCGTGGAGAAGTGTCTGCGAGCAGTGTTCGTGCTCGCTGTTTCTTTTCCTTCTCTCAGCCTTCAGGTGTGCCGGTTCGGGCTCTTTAGCAAGTACCGTATTTCGCGGACGCGTCATTGGGTTGGCGTTGCAGGGAGCCGGCGACCTGCTGCAAATTTCTATCTTGTTATTGACGTCGTTTTTGTCTTCTGTTGTTGTTTTTTGTTTTCTTTTCTTGTTTGTTTATTTTTTTGTGTTTGTGTTTTTCTTCTTTTTTCTTGTGTTTGTTGTTTTTTTTTTCTTTCTTTCTCTTGGTTGGGCTTTTGTTTATTAAGCTGCGGTTTTTTTTTCTAACATACAAGTCATAGGGAGGTTTTTGTCTGTAGGGTGTGAAAGTGCTGCCATAGGAAAGGAGGTAGTACATCGTGAGGAAGTGACCATGTTGTGCTCTGCAGAGACTTCATCCATTTTACCTCCAAAAAGTAGGTGACCAGGACGTGTAGCCGGCGAAAAGACATGAGCGAAAAAGCAACGCTATCTGTTCAAGAAGGAAAAGATCTCGGAGCATCATAGCTGGATCCAGAATAATAAACCATCTATCGGCCACCATGGGGAACTGTGAGAGTCGACTCTAAGAATTCACTGTAAATACGCCCTGCTTGGTTGTGGTTCCGGAACAAAACCTCTCATTTGTTGGAGTTGGTTTGTGACAATGGTCGGCCGTACCATTATGTCACTCTTGGAGAGTATTCAACGCAGCACTTATTTCATGTTTAATCACGTCCGTAATTTGTCTTCATTCTTGAAGCTCCCTCGTTGTATGTTTTGTATTGGTATGGTCACTTTTCACATATAGCGATCGCAAATTCATGTCCTGTCCCATAAAGCTCCGAATACATACAAATGGTGGCCGAAACAAAACCGCACTAGGCTTCTATAGAACCTAGTGACTCTGGTAATCTGGCAGAACACCTTCGGTGTTGTGGCAGATTACCACTGTGTTAGCGCTAACACTGAGACAATACTGATTTTTTTTCGGGTTTCTTGGTTTTTTTCCTCTTTCTTTTGCTTCTTTTTGGAGTACTCCATATTTGCGGTATATGATTCTAGTGTCTACCTGAATGAAAGTTAGTCATTAAGTTGTGCTTTTAAATATTGATCGTGTTTTATGAGACTGTTGAGCGTGTCGGCGGACTACTGAGATCGGGGTGTCCAAGTGCGCGCAATGAGATCAACGTAATTTTCCGGGCCGACTGAGATCAAGGTTGTACGACCAACATGAGACTTATTTCAGTGTTTCATTTTTATTATTGAGCTTCGCATCCTGGGTTCCTCATTTGGTCGATGTGGTGGTGTTCCTTTCTTCGTATTATGATTAATCAAACCGTCGCTCTCCTCCAATTTAGCACCTCGTTCTTTTATTGAGTTGTTGTCTCAGACCGAAGCTCTCCTTAAACTGTAAATCTCGTTCTTTCATTGATTTTTTTTCGGCTAACTTTTCCCTTTGTATTTTTTTCCATTTCCTCTTTTTGCGATCTTAACTAAAAAATTTATTGTAACTGATTTTATTTGATCCCTTTTTTCTTTTTTTTCTTTTCCCTTGATTTTAACTAAAAATTTATTTTAATTAATTTTATTTGGTTGCTCCAGCGCATCTTTTGGGTTCTTAATTCGGGCCGATGCACCATGTTTTGAACTGCATCACGGTTCAATAAGGTTTTGGTGGTTCCGTGGTAGCAGACGCTATGCAACATCTATGAACTATTTATTTACTAACACAATAACACGACTGACATAATAACAACTCCGTACAGCTGGAAGAAGGGATCTTCGTCTACCTGAAAGGAGTGGTGGGAAGCTCAAGCAGGGTATAGGTGTTTAGGTTAATTGGCAGGTTCGTTGTGCGTTCCGTGTTTATTGCATATCGGCGTTGTGAGGCCTTAGTGGCAGTTCCTTCAGGTCCTTAAATTTATTCATTTTACCTCGCTTATCGAGGCTTAAGGTTAGGGCCGTCCTTATGGACGGGTAGGTTGAGTTGCTTATTGGAGAGCTGGAGGAGCGCCGGTGAAGAGCTGGATGCGACTGCCCCAAGCTCACTGAAGAGCGGCCTTTATACCCAGTTTTTGGGGCGGTATTTATACCCAGTCTAGTGGGCGGTACAAGCCCCTCCTTATTACCGTGCCGCTGGAAGCCGCTGATGACTCAATGGGTGTCTGGCGTGGGCCAGGGCCGCCGCTAAACTGACTGCCGAGCTTACGGGGGACCTGCCGCCGCCAAACCAACTTGAGGGGTCTTCCCAGGAATCATGACGGGGAGTCATGACAATAATGTTGCTACCGAAGTGTTTCGGGTCAGTGAAACAATATCCTTGTGCAAGAAGGGGTTCAATGCATGAAAAGTGGTGGTTCACTCGCCCAGGGTTCCTTCCCCTTCTTCCCCTTCCTAGACTTATGCTAGGAGTCACATCTCCGCTTGAATAGCTTGTTATATCTTACAGACGATGGAACAGTTTTTCTTTTAAATCACATGTAAATTCCCTCTGCGAAATGTGTGTGTGACGTGAGATTGTGTGTGTGACGTGAGCAATTGCTTTCGTGCTAATGTAGTTGGAGGGACTCATTTCCGTGTTGCCGTTCCACACCTGGTCCCTCCAAAGTTATCAGTTCATACACTTTGTGTATCCCTTCATTTAAGCAAACCACAGTTGATGAATGTGAAGGTTCTGGTTCTTTTGGTTCTTTCTCCCAGCTGAGGCCTAGGTACGTAAATATAGCGCCGGCGGCCGAGCAGCGTTCCCCATGCCAACTGCATCAAGACCATTGTTTGTCGTATATGAATGTCAAATAACACCGCCTGAAACCTTGTTGGCCAAAAGTCATGTTCTTGGTGCAATAAAAAAGGGACTTAATGTCATACTTCAGTAATTTCGCCATCAAAACACATCTGTTCCCTTCTTCGTTGTCGCTTTCCGGGAGCGAGTTATTCATTTACTTTGCTTATCCTGCACTCGAGAGGGAAGGGGGATGTCATGTAGAATCGTCAAGCTTATAGAAACCATTCCTCAACTTTTCTCCCGCTACAAATGGAAATTTTTTAAGGGCAAAGGTCGAAGAGAAACTGCATTCCATCACCACTTCTTTTACAGCGCCTCTCACTGCGAGCTTCAGTCCTAGAACCTTCACTACTGAAATGTCCCGTATCATTGTTGTGTATGGTGAAATGAGCACTCCATCTGTCCTTATTACGTTGCTGTTTGATGTCTGCACCTGCACTGGAAAATGTGCAAAAATTATCAAAATTTTGTTGTGTCCTTGTAGTGTTTAGAGAAATGGCTAAAACCGTCGTTTATAAAATCGCTTTGAAAGAATGTGCTGATCGTTTTGGTGTCCATAAAACATGATGATATATATCGCTTCGTTTCCGTGTCAGTCAAACGTGTTGTAACATAGTATGTAGGGTGCCTTTGTACGTGATCGCAACACAATACAGCGCATCTTTTTTTTATTTGTATTCATTTTGGGGTGACAAAAAAGAGTAGTTTTGCGCGAGGGAATTTACTGATAATGCGAGGTGTGCTCCTGAATTTGGGATGAGGACTACGTCGTCAGAACCTGCTGAAGTTTGACTGATATAGTGTCGAAAGTGAAAGAAAATACTACTTCCTTCTGAGCACCTTCTACACGCCCTTGGTTCTAGACGAATAGACACGCAGAGTCAGTGCTCATATAGTAGAAGGATTATTAGAACACCCTATAAAGAATCACCAACCCATATCGATTGAAGATGTACGTGCTTAAGGGAGATTCTCCTGGCCTGAAACTGAGATTACCTCAACTCGATTCGAGCGTAGCCTGAATGTTAGGGAAAACGGAAGAAGGGTAATGTCCGTGCTGTGTCGAGCATACATCCGTTAATTAGTTGGTGATCTCTACAAAAATTGCCGGTTCTGCAAGGACGGGGGGGGGGGTGAACATCTTTCAACTTGCCATAAACGTTGTTATCTATCAGTGCTACTGATCAAAGGTAAGCAGTGACACTACACTTCAAAGGTACACTTCGCGAAATTAGCCAGTATATCTTCTTGGGGCAGTAGCTCCCTAGGTAGCTATGTACCTATGCTGCTTTCTATCTTGCACTTAACAGTTTACGTGAACCTTCACATATGTTGCTCCTTATACCTCATAATCGAAACTACTACATATAAGATCAGCGTGATGTTGTAAAAACCACTGAATATTCAATTAAATGTGGCGCACTACGGCACAAAGGAGCGCCATCGTGTGGCGTTCACTTACGAAATGTGTTGAAAGGTCATTCTTCATGGAATCAGCCAAGTGTGATGTTGTTTTTTGAGTCTGTGCGTATGTATGTGGGTCTGCTTGAGCTAAAATTCACAATTCATCGCTCCCCAGCAGTAGAACTCCAAATTTTACAGGTGATATAGTAAAAGGTACGAGAACAAAGATGGTGGGTAAGCGCAAGTAAGAACAACTCATAAAGGCTGATAAGGTGTGTCGTAAGATAAGTGTCAACAGATCCGCTATTCATCTCGAACTGACTCTGGAGCTTGAACATTCAGTTGTGAATGATTGAAAGAGATATCAAATATATGAAAGAGATATTAGAGTGACGAAGACCGTGAGTCAGTGAGATGGACGGGTTCACGGGCACGGTCAAAAGAGATACAATCTAATAGAGGCAGACAAATTTAGCAACGAGCGAATACGACGGAATACCTTAAACTGCTCTACAGTTGAGCTATCGCACAGTACTACTCCGATAGAAGATGGGACTGTGTAATGTGGCAATCGTCAATATCGACTAGCCGATACCTAAGAAGTCCATATAGCGTATTTTCACGCTGTGTAGGAGCAGTAGTGAACGCTAGCTAATCTGGTATCTCTACAAACAACTGTACTATTCAGAGTTTCACGCAGTTCAGCGTTCAAGACAATTAGGTGCGTGCCGCCCGCAGTTCCTGAGGATGGTGCCAGCAGAGGTTATATTTTGATTTTTCTAGTTGAGCTGCCATTTGGCATACTGTTGCAACTGATACTTTACAGGCTACTAGATGCATTATTCAAGAAAGTGATAGAGATGATATGGTAAATGAGAAAGCCTTGAAAAATTATCCACATGGGAGCTAGGGGTCTAAAAACCTTACACGTGGTGAGCCCCGTCCAAGAGTGGCTTCTCGGTTGTAGAAGTGGCGTGGTCGTTAACAGCTGACGCCTACGGACCACCTCCTAGGGTCGACTTTGCCGTACAACGGCTGGGGTGTAGAATAATAATTATGAAAACCGAGTGATACTCATGTTATCGTATCAGCGCCGTACCAACCGAAGGGGTGGTGCTTGATGTGCCAGTGCTTTCTTAGTGGAATCGTCCACCGGTCAGTATCGAAGATTGGAGTGAATGATACAACCGTATTACCCTTACCACTACCTTCAAAGGCACCAGTAAGGGTGAGGAAAAGCTGAGACCTGGGAGTAGATGTCCTCTAAAACGAACCTTCTATTTCAGAAGAGGTCACATGTGATGAAAATCGCATTAAAAAACGCGGCTTGGGTTCTTATGGCGACCCCGCAGCGCGGCATGTCATTATGCGGTTGAGCGGCCGGGAAATCGCTGTGGAGGGGCGAGAACATTGCGGCCGACTGGTTCAGACTCTGGCCTCTTCAGTACACTCCGGCTAGAGACGCAGAGGACGACGTAGAGAAGGGAGACTTTCTGGTTCCTACTTCTCGGTTTTTTTCGCTGTTTTATGTCGTTCTTTCTATACTGTTATATTGCTGAGCACCCCAACTTTTGTAATCCCCCAAATGGCCAAATTTACCCCTACCGGTGTCTTTCGAGCCAGTTTAAAATGGGGTGGGAAAGGATAAAAGCCGCGTGGTGGATGGATCGAGGTTGAAAACCCGTTGTTGCGCCCTGAAACTAATTCATTCATTTCTGTTTCATCCCAACGCTCATTTCTTTTCCTTGATCATCAGTAGGGAATCACATTGCTGTTCAGATCAAGTGGCGTTCTCGTGTAGAAAAAAGCGAGCTGTGATTTTTAGCTGAGTCTAGGAAGGCGAAAGTGCTGCAGTGAACGATCATTGAGCGAGAAGCGTTTTGTTACTCGGAAAGTGGTTCACTTGCCCAAAGCTCCTTTTTTTTCTGGGTTGGACTGGGACCCATATTTCGTGGTTCAAAGAGCGATATCATGAGGGAGATGGAGCGGTACTTTTTTAACATGGGAATTATAATCTATTAATTGTTGCATAAGATATATGGACACTCTCGTGGTTGGAGAGGGTAGACACTCATCTATGCGGTATCGCTCCTCACACCAGGTGCCATCTCACAACTATCGATTAGCACACCCTAGTATCTCGCTTTATATAAGCTTAAAGTAATTGGAGTGGTGGTTTCTCCTCCAGCTAAAGCTCAGGCAAAAGCCTGAGCAAAAATAGCGCTGAAAGCCGGAGGTGATGCAGCACCCCTCTCCCAAGTACATCGGCAGCACTGTCTGTCGCATATGAATGTTAAATGATACCGCTTGAAGTTGTGGTGTTTCTCAACTCAGCAGATGTATTGTATGCTGACGTCCATGCAAATTAAAAAAGTGGCAGAACTGCACTGATCACCTGTTACGCTATCACTGTCTTACAATAGCCTGTATCTACTTCTTTAAAAAATATTTAGTGGTTTCCTACTGTTTGGAGTGCTTCTAGGTTAATATTTTCAAAAGGTTTCTGTATATTCTAGGTGCTAGCGCAGTGGGAGGGTGGGGCAAGGGGCATCTCACTTTGCACGCTAGTTTTACTTCACCTGAATGGCGAAGGAACCACTCTTCCTCCGCTATGGCTTTAACAAATATACACGCCTGAGTGTGCACCTTGACTCCTTAGACATGCTTATGTGTGCAACTTTCTACAAGCCCCATGCCCGTCACCTACTGCCCCCACCCCTCATTGCAATAGCACAGTGCTCTACCCTGTTTGAGGTACTTGATAGCTACTTTTTTCGAAGGTCCAGAGCGGAATGGACTAATGCTGTGAAAATCCTGCCAACCGGCTGCGACAACTCGTGATGGCGGCACCGCAAAGAGAGTATTCGACATTACGATACAGTTCCGAACTTCCTCAAAATTGGTCGGCTAAATCGGCTAGTTCCTCCTTACCGAATTCCATCGCATAGTAGTGTGCGATGAATCATCTGGTATATAATAGTCCGCTTTGTATGTCTATGCGTGTGAGCGTTCTTGTGTGTGATGTCCGTCATGAAATTCCCTCTTGCTTCGCAGTAACGATGGGATCCTGAATTTTGCGAGTGGTATAGGGAGTGACAAGGGACATCAACTGACGGTGTGAGATAGAGACATTAATGATCCAAATCGATAATGGCTCATAGGGGTTGGTGATAAGCCTCAAAAGTCACCAAATACATTCCGCTTTTTAATTCCTTACAATTAGAGCCCTGACACTTCCGGTGCTATACTGGGACCCTTATGTACTGGGACCCCACTACTCATGGAAATTGATAACGATGAATAAAATTCACTGTATAGTGTGTGGGTTAAAATGCGGTACATCGCTTACCACTATAATATCCTCTACAGTTAGGGAACCTGATACCAAGTGCCACTAAATAAGCATAAGGGCTCGGAAATAGGTTACTGTGAAGTATGGACCGCTAATTTGTCTACCCTTCTATCCTACTCTATATAATTCGCTTAGTATGTCTGTGTGTCTATGTGTGTGTCCGTCTGTCTGTCACGAAATTCATATCTCGCGTCGCAGCAAAGCTGGGACGCTGAATTTTACAAGTGATATAGGGGGTGGTAAGAGGACCTAGGCGGTGGTGGACCGAATGTGATAGCAGCTGATACACGCTGATAAGGAGCCTTAAAAGGCGAAAGTCACCAACGTCGTTTCGGCTTTCGGGTTGAACCTAGAGCGCTGATACTCATGGGTGTTCTGCGGCGTGGGGCGGGAACATTAATGGTGGCTGACCCGCATTGATAAGGGTTGATAAGATTCGATAAGAAGCGCAAAAAGGCTAGAGCCATCGAATCCGTTTCGCTCTTCGCATTGATCCTGGAGCGCTTACACTCATAGGTTTCTAGAAGGGTGGGCCAGGGACATTAATGGTGGGTGACCCGCATTGATAACGGTTGATAAGATTTGATAAGGTGCATAAAAAGGCTAGAATCGTCGAATCAGTTTCGCTTTTCGGGTTGATCCCAGAGCGCTGACACTCTTGGATGCTCTGTAGGATAGTGCGGGAACATTAATCGTGGGTAGCTCGCATTGATAACGGTCGATAAGATATGATAATGAACGTGAAATGGCTAGAGTTGTTGAATCCGTTTCGCCTCTCGCGTTGATCTAAGAGCGCTGACACTTATAGGTGTTTAGGAGGATGGGTCAGAGACATTAATGGTGGGTGGTACAAATTGGTAATGGTTGATAAGATTCGATAAGGAGCGAAAAATGCTAAAGTCGTCGAATCCGTCTCCCTTTTTGCATTGGTCCCGGAGCGTTCATACTTAAGTTGTTTTGCGGGGTAGGACGGGGACGTTAATGGTGGGTGATCCAGCTTGATAACGGTTGATAAGATTTGATGAGGAGCGCAAAAGGCTAGATTCGTCGAATCCGTTTCCCTTTTCGCATTGGTCCCAGAGCGTTCATACTTACAGGTGTTTTGCGGGGTAGGACGGGGACAGCAGTGGTGGGTGACTGGCAGATAACGGTTGATAGGATTTGATAAGGAGCGCAAAAAAGCCAGAGTTGTCGAATCCGTTTCGCTTTTCGCATTGGTCCCGCAGCAATCATATTCACAGGTGTTTTGCAAAGTGGAACGGGGACATTGTTGGTGGACATTGTACAAACTAAGAATGGCTGCTAAGATTTGATAAGGAGCATGAGAAGGCGAATGTCGTCGGATTCGTTTCGCCTCTCGCGTTGATCTAAGGGTGCTGACACTCATGGGTGTTTAGCAGAGTGGGATGGGGACATCGATAGTGGGTGATCCAAACCGATAAATTTCATGAGATTTAGTTAGGAAAGTGAGAAGGAAAATGTCACCAAGGCCGGTACGCTTTTGCGGCCAGCACTCGAATGTTCACATTCGCAGGTATTGTAGAGTACAGGGACCCCAATGGTAGTGCTGGGTATAGGGTCCCAGTGATAACGGCTCACGGTGGCTGATAAGAACCGCTAGGAATCGGATGGGATGAAATACTTTACATCGCTTGATACTACTATACGACCGCTTTAGCAAAAGCGTCTGATGCTCAGTGTCATTATGTGAACATATTTTGTTTATGTTCTGATATCACTGGCAGATGTATCGACAGCAGAATTGCCTTGCATTCGAAAAAAATGATGCATTTCTTTTGATACTGCGATCTACATTGATAACTATGATGCAACCTATATTTGTGATAGCAAAGCAAACGATTCACTCGGAATTATTTTCTAATGCGGTACTGGCAGCAACACTGGGTATCGACCGCTAAACTATGCAAAATTGCAAATAGAGAAGCAGGTTTACAAAAACGATAAACATCGACAATCGGGATATGGATCTACCATTCATGTGTAGGAATTGGATGCCAGCAAGTGAACAATTTGTTACCGATGGATGCAATTGAATACAAAACTATCGATGTCCGAACTATCCAAACTCCAAATGATGACCTAAACCAGTTGGCTCGCGCACACTACTGCGCGCGATTCGTTTCGATGACGTGCAAAACGGATTCTATGCAAAGACTCAAGTATAATAACACCGAAATGCTTTTTATCACGCCGTCTTCTCTACTTTTATCTAAATAAATAGCTCAGCTGAAAGCAATGGAAAGGAAATTCCCGCTCAATTTCATACACAACTGTGGTCGGGCCGATCAAATCCATTTTGCAAAACATGGCCATGAATCGCGCGCAGAAGTGTGCGCGAGCCAACTGGTCTGGTATATAATAGCCATACTTGTATGTTTATGCGTGTGCGTGTTTATGTGTGTGATGTCCGTCACGAAATTCCCTCTTGCTTCGCAGTAATGATGGGATACTGAATTTCGAATAGGGGTTGATGATAAGCCTAAGAAGTCAGAAGTTACCTAATACATTCAGCTTCTTAATTTGACCTTACAATTAGAACGCTGACACTTCCTGGTGCTGTACTTGAACCCTTATGGTTTCATGGAAATTGATAACGATGAATAAAATCCACTATATAGTAAGTGGATTAAGATACGGTACACCGCTTATCACTACAATATCCGTTACAGTTGGAGAAGCTAATACTAAGTGCCACTGAATAAGCATATTTTATTTCTCGGAAATAGGCTGCAGTGAAGTACAGATCGCTAATTTGTCTGCTCTTCTATTAATATGAATGATAAAAATGCGATAAAGATTCGATGATGCGATAAATGCAATAAATCTTCACGAATCAATCACCATTTCCTAACTCGCTAGAACGAGCAGGGAATTGTATTGACCTGTAGACTAAGGTGATTCCAAATAGTGGTGTAAGGTCAAAGAAATGGTAATTGCTGATAACTGGCAAATGGAATTGTCACCAACATACAAATAGAATTAGATGCTCAAAGAATGGACAAGTAGCTGCCGTTCGATGTGATGGAATCCAAACGATCGATCTTCAAAATATCTGAGCTCTTAATAGCAACCACCACAGCCCAAGCGTTAATTGAACAGGGGATAAGCATTATTCGTTCCTGATGTTGTCCACCACTCTTCGAAGGTCTTTGATTTAGCGGTCCATGCATCTACGCACCAAACTAACAACCGTGGAATTCCCAGCAGTGATGGGTTTTTATAGAAATATTAGTAGAGCTAACGCTCAGAGCTCACGCGATATGGACTTCTTCGATATCGGTTGGTCACTATCGACCATCTTTCTTTTACATACCCTAAAGTCTGGTAGATAAGTCGGCTCGCACGCGGTGTCGCGCGCGGCACAGGCAGTCGCAGTCATCAAAGAACCAAAGATGGAGGAAGTTGAGGAAACTATGTTTTGTGTATTGTATCATTAACGAGTTCATATTGCATTGTATGTCGTATTTGTCAATATGAAAGTGAGAAGCAAGTAAAGTTGGGATCGTACGAAAGGTGAACACAGAAACATCAAAGTTGGCAGAGGAAAGTGACCGAGTGAGAGGAGAATCCTTGCTCAACGAGGGTTTCAATGCAACGATGGTTTTAGCGATGAAGTAACGGTTGTCCCTCTTTTCTGTAATGACAATGGTGCTATATCAATTCCCTCGTATAACTCTGTAATCGATAGCTTCCATATGAGCGCCTGTTGTTACAGCATATACTCTCGATTGTCTCTGCACAATAGCCCACCCTTGTACGACCTGTTAGCTTCATTGATGTAGTCTCCCATCATTTCTTCTTCGAGCATATGACTCACTTCTGTAAGCACAGTTAACGTTATCTGATGGCTGATCTTTCGCTTGAACTTTCAACATTGTACTTATCATAAGCTTCATCAAATACCAACTCGGACCGCCTCTTTCTCCTCTGCATAAATAGGGCCGAATTGCTCGCTAGCTTCACTTTTACTTTCCTTTCCGTTCACATGACTCATCCATGTAATTGCTCGTTAACCCAATCGATAGGCTTCTTGGAATGACTCATTTTTAAGGTCTTTGGGCTCGCGCACCATATCAAGGGTACCATCTGTAAACAAAGAAGCTTCAGCTTCGCCCCGCCTCTTCAGCTACTTCAACATCGCCTTTCTCAGCGGACGGCATGGCGTCCTTATCCTTTACTCACAATAGCATTTAATATGTGCCTTTTTATATGTGCCTTTACACGTATCTCACTTGCCAGCTTTATTTACTCGGAATCTCATGTCGTATAATAATTACTTAAAATTGGAATAAAGTTTAATTACCCAAGTTTGAGGTCTGGTTACCATTAAGACCCGCGTGGCAGCAAGTTGGCGACAGTCTACACATTGGTGCATCGGCCGAATTGGTACGTAGGTTCTACACTTCTACGTTTGAATGTTTGAAAAACAGTTGCGACTCCAAAATATTTATTCGAAAGACTCAAAAGACCCCTCAAAAGTCTCGAAAGACTTGAAAATATTTTTGCAATATTTCGGCGTATAACGCCTTCTTCAGGCCTGAAACTGTGGTGATTAGCTAATTATATATGATATAATTGCTTACGGCCCCGTCCCAAAAATATTTTTGGCGTGACCCACCCTGCCAGAGACGAATGGTGCAGGAAATGATAAACCTACCCGGTCGCACCCTTAAATAGTGAGGAAGTTACGACAGTAGATATGAGAGAGATCATGCAGTAATCAAAAATGATTACTGTGATCTAGTGAAGATATGAAGAATGTCACGCAGTTCGCAGCGGGTGGACTGAAAGTGATAGCAGCTGATACGCGCTGATAAGGAGCCTCAAAAGGCGAATGTCACCGAAGTCGTTTCGCCTTTCGGGTTGATCCTAGAGCGTTGACACTCATAGGTTTTTTGCGAGATTGGACGGGAACATTAAAGGTGGGTGATCTAGCTTGATAACGGTTGATAAGATTTGATAAGGAGCGTAAAAAGGTTAGAATCGTCGAATCCGTTTGGCTTTTTGCATTGGTCCCGGAGCGTTCATACTCACAAGTGTTTTGCCGGGTAAGACGGGGACAATAACGGTGGGTGATCCAGCTTGATAACGGTTGATTAGACTCGATAAGAAGCGTAAAGAGGCTAAAGTCGTCGAATCCGTTCCGCTTTTCGCATTGGTCGCGAGCGTCCATACTCACAAGTGTTTTGAGTGGTAAGACGGGGACAATAACGGTGGGTGATCCAGCTTGATAACGGTTGATAAGATTTGATAAGGAGCGTAAAAAGGTTAGAATCGTCGAATCCGTTTGGCTTTTTGCATTGGTCCCGGAGCGTTCATACTCACAAGTGTTTTGCCGGGTAAGACGGGGACAATAACGGTGGGTGATCCAGCTTGATAACGGTTGATTAGACTCGATAAGAAGCGTAAAGAGGCTAAAGTCGTCGAATCCGTTCCGCTTTTCGCATTGGTCGCGAGCGTCCATACTCACAAGTGCTTTGAGTGGTAAGACGGGGACAATAACGGTGGGTGATCCAGCTTGATAACGATTGGTAAGATTTGATAAGGAGCATGAGAAGGCGAATGTCGTCGAATTCGTTTCGCCTTTCGCGTTGATCCAAGAGCGGTGACGCTCATGGGTGTTTAGCAGAGTGGGATGGGGACATTCATAAGTGGGTGACCCAAACTGATAATGGTTGATAAGATTCGATTAGGAGCGTAAGAAGGGAAATCCCAAGGCCGGTATGCTCTTGCGGCTAACAGTGGAATGTTCACATTCCCAGGTATTGTAGTGTACAGGGACCTCAATGGTACTGTTGGGTACAGGGGCCTGAGTGATAACGGCTTACGGTGGCTGATAAGAACCGTTAGGAATCCGGTGAGATGGAATCCTTTACATTGCTTGATACTACTTTACGACCGCTTTAGCAAAAGCGTCTGATGCTCACTGTCATTAGGTAAATATATTTTGTTTATGTTCTGATATCATTGGCCGATGTATCGACCGCTGAATTGCCTGGCGTTCCAAAAAATGGTGCATTTCTCTTGATACTGCAATCCACATTGATAATCATGATATAGCCTATATTTGTGATAGAAAAGCAAAAAATTCACTCGGAATCATTTTCTAATGCGGTACTGGCAGCAACACTGGGTATCGACCGCTAGACTATGCAAAATTCCAAATAGTGAAGCATGTTTACGAAAACGATAGAAATCGATAATCGGGATATGGATCTACCATCAACGTGTAGTAATAAGATGCTCAGCAAATGAACAATTTGCTATCAATCGATGCAATCGAATACAAAACTATCGCTGTCTAGAATATTCAAACACACAATGGTGACCTAAACCAGCTGGCTCGCGGCGCACTCTACTGCGCGCGATTCTTGTCGATGACGTGTAAAACGGGTTCGATGCAAAGCGACTGAAGTATGATAACACCGAAATGCTTTTTTATCACGCCCTCTTCTCTGCTTTTATTCAAATAAAAGCAGAGAAGAGGGCTATCAATCGATGCAATCGAATACAAAACTATCGCTGGTTGATCGGAAAGTTTTGATAGGGTTGAGATATTTTTTTATTACTTAGCATGTAGTGCAGGCTAATCAACAATATATTAGGTTGGTGCAATTGAAATTGCCGTTTGCCACAGCTATTCTTCAAATCAACATATCTCATGACCAAATAAAGTTTATCAGTCAAAATAAGACCCTTTACATTCTACACATCTTTCCCAACGAGAAACAAGTTTGCTCATACCGCTAGCATAAAAATCAAGATTCTTGGAAGCAATGAAATCCTCGAAAGCAGATCGAGCAGCTCCTTCATTGCTGAAGACCTTCTCCTTCAGGAAATTGTCGAGATGTCTGAAGAAATGGTAGTCCGTGGGGGAGAGGTCTGGGGAGTAGGCTGGGTGTGGTAGGGTTTCGTAACCTAGCTCGTTTAGCTTTTCCAAGGTCATGCGAGAGATGTGTGGTCTCGCGTTGTCGTGTAGGAGTATGGGTCCCTTTCGATTAGTTAAACTTTTTGGTTTTTCCGATCTTATGTAAATGCCTAGCCACCGTTGTGTGGTCAACCTCCAAATCCTTAGCTATCTCTCTAGTTGATCGGCGTGGATCGGCCTCGACGATCTTCTTCAGTTCTTCGTCGTCTATCGCCGAAGGTCGATGCCCTCTTACCTCATCTTCGAAGCTCTCGCATCCGCTTCGAAATTTCTCAAACCAATGCCGAGCTGTACGGTCGTTGAGCGTTCCTTCTCCAAAAACTTCATTAATATTTCGAGCTGTTTCCGCTGCGTTGCGACGAAGTTTGAATTCGTAGAACAAAATAGCTCGAACTTGACTTTTTTCCACTAGCATTTTAAAGGTCTGAAAAACGATTAGATGGAGTGCTTTGAAAAAACAAGTGGCACAGCTGTAAAGGCCGGCTCTCAAGCTTCAAATCGGTATACCACACTAAAGTATCAAACGAAGCGTCTTGGGCAAAGACACGTTCTTTTAGAAGGGTGGCCGAAACGGCAATTTCAATTGCACCAACCTAATAATAACCATCGTTAGTTATTACACTGTCCCACCTAAAGAGCAGGTCAGCGACTTTCTTCTCCCAGAATTAGGAGGATTAGGAGTCAAAGAAGTCACCGACCACTTGTTCAAGGTGAAGAATTTTTTTTTTTGCTAGGAAAGCCTTAGGGGGCCGGAACAAGTGGTAATCTGAGAGGGCAGTATCAGGTGAATAGGGTGCATGTGGAACCGGGTCCCAACCTAGCTCCTCCAATTTTGCACGGCTCTATTTACCCATATGAGGAACCCGTGCAAAATTGGAAGAGCTTGACTGGGACAAGGTTCCACATCCGTCCTATTCCCCTGATGTTATCTCTTATGATTACCACTTGCTCCGGCCCCCTGAGGCTTTCTTAGCAAAGAAAAAATTCGTCAACAATGACCACCTTGGACAAGTGGTCGGTGACTTCTTTGACCCTAATCCTCCTAATTCTGGGAGAAGAGAATCGCCGACCTGCCCGTTGAGTGGGACAATGTCATAACTAATTATGTTTATTATATTGTTGATTAGCCTGCATTACTTGCTGAGTTGTAAAATAAAATAGAAAAAAATCTCAACCCTATCAAAACTTTCCGATCAACCTAACTCAGCTGAAAGCTGAGGAGAAGTTTGCACTCTACTCCATAAACAACTGTGGGTGCCCATCAAACCCATTTTGCACAGCATCGCCATGAATCGCGCGCAGTAGTGTGCGCCCGCCAGCTAGTTTATAATAATGATGAAATTGCGATGAAGATTTGAAATCTTCACGTATCAGTCACCATTTCCTTACGCGCTAGCAGGGAATCGTATTGACCGGTAGACTAAGGTGATTCCAAATAGTGGTGCAAGGTCACAGTAAAGGTAATTACTGGTAACTGGCATTTGGAATTGTCACCAAAATACAAATAGAATTAGATGCTCAGTGAATGGATAAGTAGCTGCCGCTCAATGTGGTGGAATTCAAACTATCGATCTTGAAAATATCTGAACTCTTAATAGCAACCACCACAGTCCAAGCCTTGATAGACTAGGGGATAAGCATTTTTCGTTCCTGATGTCGACAACCGATGTCACTGCAACAAGATGCATAGACCGCTTAATGACAGACCTCCAAAGACTGGTGGCCTTCTTCATGGAAGCGATATGCAGTGATAAATGACTATGTTATAGACAAACAGCAGGCTACGCACCAAATACACAGCAGGTAAACATTTCTCGTACTCAAATATGGGAGAGAAAAGTTACAACCGCTATGTAAAATTTCCAGGAATGATGGGTATTCATGGAAGTATTAGTATATAGCTAACGCTCAGAGCTTATGCGATATGGACTTCTACGATATTGGTTGGTCAGAATCGACACATTTCTTTTACATACCCTGAAGACTGGTAGATAAGTCATTCCGCACGCGTTGTCGCGCGTGGCATAGGCAGTCGCAGTCATCAAAGAATGTCTCGCATCAACAACGAGTTCATCTTGTATTGTATGCCGTATTTGTTAATATAAAAGTGAGTAGCACGTAAGGTTGGGATCGTACGAAAGTTGAACACAGAAACATCAAAGTTGGCAAAGGATGGTAAACGAGTGAGAGCAGAATCGTTGTTCAACGGGGGTTTCAATGCATCAATGGTTTTGGAAACAACAATGAAATAGCGCTCAAGTAAAAACTTTCCCTCGTTTCCGTTATGACAATGGTGCACAAAGCCCCGCTGACATGTATCTTTCAAGTTCTTTTTCCCCTGCAGAACGCGCTTCTGCTTGCCGCGTCAAGGTTTTATTTTTGCTGATGTACGCCCTCCTTCTAGTCATTGAACCCTTCATAATACTACCTGAACACTTTGTGATCAGCAGTATGCGGGAGGAATAGTAAAATTGGCTCCGTGAGATTTCGTCGATAAATCCACTAGAGCACTGATTATTAACGCACCTTTGCATACCACCCATCCAATGAGTTATTCATCCTTCCAGCTATTTTCGTCATCTTTTCATATAACGGTAATCATTCTGGTATTTTAAAAGGATCGATGCTTGGAAGGAAGTCACACACAGCCGCTACAATCCTGTTTGACACCGCGTTTGGGCGGACTTATCTACGAGATTTTGAAGTAGTTCTGCCCGTAATTCGCGCAATTCTGTGACATAGCTCAACTGGGGCTCAATCTACTGAACACATTTTATATCATCTTTAAGCCTCTGAAATACTTTCTATGATTCTACAAACATAGATGAACTCGAACACTTTAGTACTAGAACAATAAAGCTATTCCTCTCTAGAAGAAGAGTGAGAATTGTTCATGATCAGTGAGACCAAACTGTGCAATTTTTTGTGGAAGTCTATTCATCTGCAGGAGCTATTCTGAATCCCTCCGCCTCAGTGACCACGCACTTGAAATCATGATTTTGTAACTGAAATAGAATGGAGTAACACATGCAAACCTTTTGAAAAGTACAGTGCTCTGCATGATGTGACAGCCACCTATAAATTGTCCAAAAATTCCGTTCCCAGAGTGATGGGGTTCTAACACAGTGCTGGTGTTACAAGCAGCTGAACCTCCTTCTTTTAAAATATCCAAAAAATTTGACCGTCGAGGCCCATAAGGCTTTTTGTCGAGTGTTTTTAGTCTACTTGGTGCCATGCCTCGATGAGGTCCTGTCTAAACTCCCTAACTCATTCGAAATGGCTTTTCTCCACGTAACTCCCTTTCAGCATAAAACTCCAACTAATTCTCCATCTGGTGAGTCGGTTCCGTTCGTCGCCCAGGTCAGAAGGTCCATTTGGTGACGGGTTCACGATAATGGAGTGTTCCGGTTGACAGGAAATGGCTCAGTACCCTCCACGAAAACAAGGTTTTGCACGACGAGAGAAGAGAACGAAGCATGAAGATGAGGCTATCGGATGGCACGTCCTTCCGGGGACGAAGCGAAAATTCCAAAGATTACTGGGCCTCACGGTAAGACACCTCCTCTTTCGAAGGTCTTTTTGAAAACGAAGTCTCGAAGGAAGTCTGTCCCTTATGCTATGGTTCCGGTAGTCGCCCGGACAGTAATATCTCACAATTTCTCATAAGGAAAGATAGCATGGAGAAAAACAGTAAGGGAAAGGTGTACAAACTTTTGAATGTATCAAGCACCTCATCCGATCTGCTTTCATCCATCTTAAGGCAAAACCAATCCTGCTTTCGCGGGATACTAGG
Organism: Trichostrongylus colubriformis; assembly: GCA_963978905.1. Lineage (NCBI taxonomy): Eukaryota > Metazoa > Nematoda > Chromadorea > Rhabditida > Trichostrongylidae > Trichostrongylus > Trichostrongylus colubriformis. The sequence goes on along the minus strand of OZ022258.1, from coordinate 20,435,381 downwards.
GTTCTAACACTGCCCTCCTCTTTTCTCGCCAAGAAATGGATTTGCACTTCTTCAGGCTTCTATAAGCAGCCTTTGTTAACACCTTGAGCTCCAGCGAAGATCTTGTTCCCGAGTATGGCCTAGGAAAACTTGACCCATTTATGAAATGTTGCGCTTGTCTCTATCTAAAGGCTTACCAGGGAGGGCTTTCAACCTCCCATGGAACTTCGAATAGGGACCACTACAGATCAATAGAGCTTCGAACGCTCAATACAAGTGTGAAAACTAAAAGTGCTACTGGCTGTTTCGAAACGAGTTAGGAGAGGTCAAATTTCACCTGTGATATCTCATTGATGAGGCACTTTCCACATCAACATCAACACGTCTCGTTGCCAGTCAGCAAGTGCTGGCGTGGCTTATCGGTAATGTTCGGGATCTGCAAGTTAGATGTCGAGGGTTTGTTCCCCGCGGTGAAGGTATTTTTGGAATTCTTGTTTTTGATTGTAAAGAAGTGCTTTTCACTCACTTCTGAACGTTTCCTTGTACTAGTACCAATTGCACCCATTTCACTCTGCCACTTTATTTATAACCATTAAAATTACTCACAAGGAAAGGGTACCAGGCGAAAAGTCCCGTAACACGCGAAATAGGCGTGGTTGCGTAAAAGAATATGATATTTGCATACAGGAGGTCGAATCACCCCTATGTGCAAATTTTGAGCCAAATCCAGTCTTTAGTCGATTATTTAGGGGCGGCCAGGTGGCAAAGTGATGGTTTTCAGAATTTCTTCTAAAAAAAAAATCCTGCAACCCAAACAGGATGACTTACACATACCTGTTACACTTGCCCATCGCAATAAACGTACTTAACAAGCTTAAAATAAGAGCATTTCTTCGGGTGTTGCCACCCAATAAAAAGCCCGTGATTTTTTTCCGAAATGTGGTCAAATTCTCGGATTGGCTATAATACTGTTCCTTGAGTAATATGAGTTTCTGAATACGAAAATCACACTGGTTTTGCATGAGAACGACTGGCTCGCGCATTATGAGTCTCCAAACGTACCATGTAATAAAATAAATTATTCAGGACATGTACTACAAAATGCAAAGTAATCTTCATCGGCGGAGAGCAATTGCTCGAAACACATCCTGTAGATTCGGAATACTACCTGTGAGCCACGGTGGCCGTTGCAAGCTCAACAACCGCTGTACTGATGGCAAAGTGTCTCGCCAGCGAGATATCACAGGCAAACTTTGAACAGTCCTTACGCGCTTCGTAACACCGTAGCAGTTTTCAGTTTTCCCAGTTGTAATCTTTAGTTTTCACAGTTGTAAACAGCGCTTGAAGCTCTATCGACTAGTAAGGGTCTCTATTCGAAGTTCCATAGGAAGTTGAAAGCTTTTCCTGGTTGGCAGCGCTTTCAGGACTCCTTCTAGTCTCACACCCTGTAGAATCCTAATTGAAATTATCTAGGAGTGCGCAAAACTCTCTCTATTTTCGCGCGACCTGACATTTAAACGTCTGCAAGTCTTATTTTGAGGTTAATTAATTTCTCTTAGAGTCAGAGAGCAGTTTTCTTCTTGTCACCTGTATCACCTGTCGTCCCGTTGTTCATCGAGTGTCTCGAGCAGGCGCCAGCAACGTCTCCATTCGTCCCTATCGCGAGCCCAAGAAGTCCAGTAAACCGATCTGGCTCCAGGGACACGCAGCAACTCGTTGCCTTAGCGTAGAGCTTTCGTGAGGAAGTCTGACCATCGGGCCGGCGGTCGTCCAGGTGTTCGTTTCACGTCCCGAGGAATCCAGTCGGTAACCGCCCTGGTCCAACGGTCATCGCGATATTGCATGACGTGTCCGGCCCATCTAATCTTCGATTGCTTGGAAAATACGGCGGTGTTCCTGATCTTCGATCGACGACGGAGTCAGGAACTCCGGATTCCCCTGTGCACTTGCTTGTATCGGGATACTCCGAGCATCGTCCTTTCGATTGCGCGTTGGATGACGCCAACCGCATGCTCCTCCTGCTTACATAGAGTCCGAGTCTCTGAGGCGCTTGTTAGGGCAGGAAGGACAGCGGAATCAAAGAGATGGGCGCGGAGCCGGATGTTCTTCTCCTTTTTCACTACTCCCTCGATGGTCTTGAAGGCTCCCCAAGCCGCTCTTTTCCTCCTGCTCAGCTCTGGTACTAAGTCGTTCATCATATTGACTTCCCGACCTAGGTACACATAACTGAAGCATTCGGTGATGTTCATTCCGTTGAGCGTGAGTGGGGCATCAGGTACAAGTCCGTTTCTCATAAACATCGTCTTCGTCAGGTTCACTGCAGATCGATTTCTCCACACTTGCTGTCGAAATCGTTTAGCATTCGCTCTGCTTGCTGGATCGTCGATGTTATAAGCACATGGTCGTCAGCGAAGCGGAGGTGATTTAAATGCCGGCCGTCGACCTTCACTCCTATTACTTCCCATTCCAGTTGACGCATGACGTCTCCAAGAGCGGCGCTGAATAGTTTAGGCGAGATCGGTCGCCTTGTCGAATCCCTCTCTTCACGTCGATGATGACTTTCTTGTAGAATGGCGAGATCCTGGTCGTGAAGTTGCTGTAGAGCTCTTTCGACTTTTCAAAACAAATAAAGAGGAATTTTTTTCTGCATTTTCCAACTACAATTTGATGTTGATGCGCGAATGCGCCTCTACACTGGTTACATCTTTCACTCAGAGACTTTTTACAATCACTCTGCAAACAGAGTTTTCGAACATCTTCTAGGTGGCCGTATCATTAAGCAAAGCACCGTGCTTTTTCATTTTGAAAATGAAGCAGGAGAAGAACCAGTCCCAGCCTCGCCTCTCTGATAAGCCGACTATCATGATGCTCATTTAGTTTGCCTCACCTTGAAAGTTGTCCCTACTCTGTGGTGTTCTCCATCCACCACACAACTCAGGAGTTCGTAAGTACCATAGGCAGCGCATTTTACTTTGAAGTATTTTTCGAACATAAATTCTTCTCCTATATGTAAAGTTATTGAGTGAGTACATCGACTGATGGACATCAATAAAGTGGCCCTACAAAGCTGTTTCAGCATTACAATGATCAAAGTGAATTGACATCATTAGACTTCAATAAGCCATATGAAATTCCGTAATTTTTGGATTATATGAGGTGGCTGCAGAATTGATCTCGGTTCCGAGATATGTACAAATTAATAAACTTTTTACCCTAAATTATTTTATCTTAAGGGAAGCAATCATATCATTCTGTGAGCTTTTTGTGCTCTTTTGAAAACTTGTATGACTGTATCTCTAATTTTTCAGCAGTTTTTTCCAGGGTTTCGTATAACGATGAACCAGCGCGACTATCTAATCATCAGGCTTTACGAATTTGAATCGGGATATTCCGCAGCGGAGACACCTCGTAGTCTCAACAAGGTTTTGGTACGAATTGTCCTTGTGAACGGACAGTGGAGCTCCGAGTTGAGAAATTTTCGTTTGAGGATTTTGACTTCAATGGAAAGTCGCGTCGCTGCCGCAGATCCTCGCCTAGTGATGGACATTCAAGAAAAGCCGTCGAAGCGAATCCGGAGACGAATACTCGTATTTTAGCAGAAGACTTAAGCGTACATCATTCTACAGTGGTGAGACGTTTGATAAAAAATGGGCCGGGAGAAGAAGATGTCGAAGTGAACGCCTCATGAGCTGACCTATGAATGAGCCATTTATGAGCCTTATTATAACTGTAGATGAAAAATGGGTTCTTTATGATCACAGGAAGCGGGGATAACTCTGGATAGACAAGGATTCTCCTAAGAATTTCCTAAATCTCGACCTCAACTGTGAAAAGGTTATGATTACTTGTGTGCTGGCAGTGTAGAGGTGTTGTTCCTTATAGGCTCCTGATACATGGTCAGGTCTTAATGCGGTGATCTTGAGCAAATGTACAGGAAGTTGCAAAAACTGTGGGCAGCAGCGGTGAATAGAGGACGTCCGATCCTGTTGCAGAACAGCGCAAGGCCACACACCTCACATAACCTGTGTCTCCTGTCGTCCCGTTGTTCATCGAGAGCCTGGAGCGGGCGCTAGCAACGTCTCCATTCGTCATTATTGCGAGTCAAAGCAGTCCAGGGAACGTTTCTGGCTCCACGGACACGTAGCGCCTCGTTCCTTTCGCGCAGAGCTCTCGTGAAGAAGTCTGACCATCGGGCCGGCGGTCGTCCAGGTGTTCGTTTGACGTCCCGAGGGATCCAGTCGGTAACCGCTCTGGTCCAACGGCCATCGCGATATTGCATGACGTGTCCGGGCCATCTAATCTCCGATTGCTTGGAAAATACGGCGGTGTTCCTGATCGTCGATCGACGACGGAGTCAGGAACTCCGGATTCCCCTGTGCACTTGCGTGTATCGGGATACTCCGAGCATCGTCCTTTCGACTGCGCGTTGGATGACGCCAACCGCATGCTCCTCCTGCTTACGTAGAGTCCGAGTCTCTGAGGCGTTTGTTAGGGCCGGTAGGACAGCGGTATCAAAGAGGTGGGCGCGGAGCCGGATGTTCTTCGCCTTTTTCACTACTCCCTCGATGGTCTTGAAGGCTCCCCAGGCCGCTCTTTTCCTCCTGCTCAGCTCTGGTGCTAAGCGCTCATCATATTGACTGCGCGACCCAGGCGCACATAGCTGATGCATTCAGTGATGTCGTTCCGTTGAGCGTATATGAAGCATCAGGTACCAGTCCGTTCCTCATAAACATCGTCTTCGTCGGATTCATCTGCAGATCGATCTTTCCACACTTGCAGCCGAAAATGGCTAGCATCCGTTCCGCTTGCTGGATTGCCGGTGTTATTCGCACAATGTCGTCAGCGAAGAGGAGGTAGTGTAGATGCTGGCCATCGACTTTTACTCCCATTCCTTTCCATTCCAGTTTACGCATGACGTCTCCAAGAGCGGCGCTGAATAGTTTAGGCGAGGTCGTGTCGCCTTGTCGAACCCCTCTCTTCATGTCGATGATGACTTCCTTGTAGAATGGAGAGATCCTGGTCGTGAAGTTGCTGTAGAGCTCGCGAATATTTATTATATACTGAGTAGGCACCCCCTGGTTCCCCAGGGGTTTGATGACCGCTTCTGTCTCAACGGAGTCGAAGGCTTTCTTCAAATCGATGAATGTGGGACTCAACGGCATGTTGTACACTTCAGTGAGCCTAGTGACCGTGTGTATGTGATCGATTGTACTGAATCCTCTCCGAAACTTTGCTTGCATGGCTGCCCTTCGCCCAAAGTTTTACCGATTCAGTTAAAGATGACACTAGTGAGCTTGTAGACTACAGACAACAGGCAGATTGGACGATACTCGCCAACGTCGTGTGGATCTCCCTACTTATACAGCAATACAGTCCTGATGGTAATCCACGATGTGGGTACCTTGCATTCCGACAGGTAGCGTGTGAAGAGTCGAGCCACTGTTTTGACGATAACTGGCGGGAGATTCTTCACATGTTCGGTCTGATCCTGTCGGGGCCGGGTGCTGTACCACTCTTCACAGACGAAATGGCGTGTCGGACCTCGCAAAGGGAGAACTGTTGGTAAGACATATCCATCCTGCTTCATATTGCTCCTAGGCAGTTGGACATGGCCGACATGGATCGAAGAGGTCCGAGTAGAAGTCGTAGATGAGCTTCTCCACCGCCCATCGGGAGGCAGTAACTGTACCGTTCGGAAGCCGGAGAGCGGTTATGTTGGTCTTATAGCTGGCAAACTTCGGGAGGCATTACTAATGCTTCTCTCAGCCTCTGCTGCTTCAGCCAGCACTACTGCTCTTTTCTCCTTGAAATCATCTTTTGTCGCCTCTCTGCATTGTTTCGCGACTCTTGCAGCTCCACGTTGGCGCATCAGCTCGGGGGTATTCAAAGAGAGACCCTTCTTGGTGACTTTTAAACTCTCTGCCCTCCTGGCACAATCGTGAACATGCTCAGTAAGTCGGTTGTACTCGTCGATGTTCTTGATAACGGAATCCTCCCACAAACCTGCGAGCGACGAAGTGTTCCCAGTTGATGACCGTCTTGGGTCTTCGCTCCTTGAATTTCGCGGCTCTCTCTCCACGTATCAAAAAGAGGAATTTTGCGCGGATGAGTCGATGGTCTGATCCCGTATAGAACTTCGGAGCAACAGCGACGTCGGTCAGACAAAACCTTTGATTAAGATGACGTGATCGTTCTCATTATGGATTTGTCCACTGTGTGACTACCAAGTCCATCGGGGATGAGAAGGCTTCTGGAACTGTGAGTTATCATGGATGGAGTTGATCGACATAATAAACTCAGACAGCCTTTCACTCGCTCACTCATTCCACTCCGTTCCATCTGTCCCGATGTGAAGCTCATTGTCCGCTCTTCTGCGGCCGATCTTGGCGTAAAAGTCGCCGACAATGACTTTGAAGAAGGTGCGGTCTTCCTCATAGAATTTTTCCAATTCCACATAAAAAGCTTCGGGCTCGTCCTGGTCGCAGCTTGAAGTTGGTGCGTAGGCGACGAAGATGGTCGAAGCCAGGATTGAACTGAATCCTTTCAATCGCAAACGTCCGCTTCGTGTTCTTAGATTCTCGTACGTATCGATATTCATGGTCAAGTGCGTGTTCACGAGAACGTCCACACCGCCAAGCCCTCTCCTGTCGCATGTTCCAGCCTCTCCTGTAGAATGTTCCAAGAAACAGTCCCTTACCAGTCTCGTGCACGACGTGTGGCGGGCGATGCCTTCTCGTCTCGGTCAGTCCGATGACGCCGTACTTGATCTCTCTGGCTTGCGTCATCAGTTCTTCGATACTCGCTTCCGACGCAAGAGTTCGTGCGGTGTAAGTACAGATCGCCATCTTAGTCCTTCTTTATTTAAGCAGCCTTTTGTAGCCCTGAGATTTTTGCAGCCTCTCCCGGGCGGTTCTACAGAACGCTGCCGTATTAGGGGCTCCCTCGGGTTTAGGGGAATGGGACCCATTCTTACTGCTGTTTTCGGCAAGATAGCGACTCACGAGTAGCTTGCCGGGCTCTGTCTTGGAAGCTGGGTATACTCTGGGTGATTAGCCAGGCTATCTCGAAGTGGACATGGGGTTTATTTGTTGGAGGCGACCCCGGACCGCCTCCCATGTACCTCCCAGTCGTTAGGACGCAAGCTTTTGGCTAGACCTGATGCAGGATACCAACTGCACCATACAGAACGCTCCCACACGTATACAAGAAACGTCTGCGTGGATGCAGAGAGTATTAATCAGTCCAGCGCAGCAGAAAAAGGGAGTCCATTCAATGAATCCACCGGCGTCTCAGGTAGATGCATGATGGGTTTTGGTCCGGATTAGCCCCAATGCGAAACTTGAAGTCGCGCCACGTAGCCTTGCCACCTAACGACGCGAGATTCTTCAGCGAGAGAAGCCCCTCGGCGAAGGAGATCCGTGGCTTTGCGCAGTGGTGACAACGTGACCACAAATCACTCGGTAAAATCGGTTCTCATGGATTTGAAAGCGCAGCGTTGCCCGCCCACTCCCCCCCCCCCCCCTTCCACATTTACCCTACAGACTGACTCTTCTCGATCCCTTAAATCCTATCTGCATTACAAACAATTTACTCATGTGGCCAATGTTGAACCTGCCTTGTTTGACTTCGTTGATTCTCCTGATCACAGTTTCTATTGTGAAAGACCAGATTTATTACCTGTTCGTCGCCCAAAATATATAGATCCTGATGGTTTTTACATCGATTGATGATCCTGTGCTTAGGCTGAGTCATAGCAGTTTGAACTGTGCGGTCCGTTTCCGAAATCAATCTTGTAACAACCTAATATTAGAGTAGAGGTTACAGAGAAGGCAGTATCGATTAGAAGATATTAGAGGAACAGAGGACTCAGTCGCTCATGATTTGAAACATATACAGTGTGGGCACCATCACCTACACATGGACCAAACTGGCGCGTAGCCTTGCAAAAGGTAAAGTATGACTCGCAGCACTATTTTACAGAAATTGGTGAGATTGGATTTCACTGGCAGCGAAATTGCTGGATAGTGAGAGGGAATGTCGTCTGTACATTAGCTAGACCATTAAGTGGCCGTGAACATTATGTATGAATGAAGAGTCATAGACTGTGATTCAATAGAAAAAATGATCTATGTCCATCCTGTATCAAACTAGTTATAGCGAGATTCGCCTATTCGGAGATGCATCCACCAGGTTGTCGATGATCATGAGCATGCGATGTTTATCGCTAAGGAATGCGGTTCCTTTCCACCACTTCTTGTTAGAAGAGGTGAGTACGATTCTTCTTGCATTGTATTTTTCGGAAACATGTTTCGGAGCAAACTCATTTAGCTCAACATCAACTGCAACTGGATAACGAAGCTTGTTCCTCTCTCTGTAGTGTATGTATTGACTGAGCATCTTCGCTCCCGATTAGCTCCGATTTATTCAAAAGTCTTCACAAACAGGAATCCGATGTCAGGAGAGCCTCGATACTTGCTTCTATCAGCACTTTGTTAAATAACTAGTCGAAGTCATGGAAAAGGTATCAAACAGTTTCGAGAGCGTTTGGTGGGAACAGTGAACTCTCGTGAGGGCCATCACTGCTCCTCTCCTCACACCACTCCGTGCTAAGCTTGGGCTAGTGACGTATGCCGCTCTCGAGCTTGCAGAGAGCAGCGTGCTTATCGGAAAGATAGTTGTCACATAGCCGCGGATTGTCGATCTCGGTACCAATTAAGTAATCACACTATAAATAATAGATGTGAGGGGGATGTTACAGAGGAATCCAATGTTACTATAACTGCTGTCGGGCATTGCTTCGTGAGGTAGCACACAACATTTCAAAGCAGATGACCTTGTGACATAAAGGACCAAGACTTTTGGTGAAACACACGATGGATATAAAGTCAGATTGTAGTTCCTTTCTCATGTCGCAGTCGTTAACATTGTTTGGAGCCAACTCTTATTATTTGGCCATAAAGTGGCGTAGCAATTAGAGTCACTTCAAACAGAGCTAAAATCATAAAACGAGTTACGTGAATGATTGTCGCAGTTCTTTGCGATTTCCGACCACTAGTTCGGAATGCATGTGCTACGGTTCAAACATAATAAGGTTGATATAAAAAAGAAAAAAGCATCATCTCAGCATGTCTTTGGTATAAATGAGATTCCAGCTCTATTGATTGCATAGATTTCGAGCTGGAACGCGAATTCATATCGTTTGTGACTTCTTGGAGTTACATATTAATTGTGTTTTTGCGGGAGTACAATTACATATGTTTTCTACCATGACGTGTTCAACTACGGTGCCGACTGCTATTGGAGTTTTCGAATACGGTGCTGAGTTGAAATAAGATCATGAAATTTGACGTTTGTGGCAGTGGTGATGCTCTTATGAGGAATTTCATATTTTCTGCACATGTAAAGAAAACCTGTCTTAAATATGCATACACTGATTGGGAAAATGCATCTGTTCTCACGACTGTGTTCTTGATAGAGCTTTACAATTACCTTTCACATAGTGTTCAATTTTCTCTTTATGAGCTGGTTTCAAAAAGTATTAGGTTGTTCCAGAAGTCTTGTAGGATTTTACTTGATCACCAGTTTTTATTATTTTTTCTTTCAATAAACAACAATCAGGCAGTAACGTATCGTTGTTATCGACAACACTCTGCCACCACATAGGTAGATCGTTGATTCTGTCCTCCCAGAATTTTGGCTTTTGTGAGTCGAGGAAGTCAGCGATCGCCCTCGCAAGCGAGTCAGAATCAGAAAATTTTCTCTTGTCCAAGAAGAACTCAAGAGGATCGTTAAGGTGATATTCTGAAGGGGCAATGTCTGGAGAGCATGGTGGGTGGGGCGTGACATCCCAGCCGAGCTCGTGTATCTTGGCGTGGGTACTCGTCTCGACGTGGGAGCGGGCATTGTCGTGACGGGAGGTGACCGTGGACTGATGTTAAGCTGCTGAAGTTGTCCGGTGTATACGGCGGCGGTGATTATCTCGTCTTGTACCAGCACTTCGTGGAAAAGCATTCCTCCCGAGTGTCAGAAGAGGCACAGCCTTGAGCGTGGTTTGTCTTCCATGTCAATCTCGCCGTTGTTGAAGCTGATGAACCAGCGGCGCACGGTCTCGTAGCTCACACATCCCTCGCCCAATGCAGTGTTGAGTGACAAGCTCCCGTCGTTTTGGTACAGCAAGGCCGCTCACAATAGATGACACCTCGTGTTGGGTGTTTCCGACTACGGGCATTGTAGCTCTCTCCACGAAATCTAGTGGGTCAATATATAATTTATTAGAAAGCTCAGAGAGCCTTCTACCTCAGAGAGTTCCCAAAGCGCCCAGATCTGTCTCGAAGCAAACAAGAGTTATTGATTGTTTTGGAAAAATCCCACAAGACTTTTGTTACATCCTAATAAATGCAACTTTCCGACAAAATGTTCAACGATAACATTAGCAGCTGGGGGAGCATGTCAGTGATAATACTGAGATGCGGATTGTTCCAAGATACTGTTCGCCTTCATAGAATTCGACGCGTGATGAAATCAGTGAGCTCTTCTGTTTACTTACGGCTACAGCCCACGACTGGAGCTAAATGTAGTAGGTTGTCCGAAAAGTTCTCAGCGTTTTATTTCGCTGTTTTTTGTATACTCATTGCTGATTAAAACTCATACTCCTTTGCATCTTAGTAGTGAATTCCGGAAAGAATTTTTTGCGCTATCTGATGGTATTGTTGCTGTTTCAGCACTGATTGGCGAACTCTCTTTTCCTATGGCTTTGAAGCATGTCAAAGAACCACTTCGGACGTTGTTCTCACTCAGCTACCAGATGGGTCAATCCACAGTCGATACAGCTCGACAAATTAAACGCTGCGGGGTTCCAAAGTGTTGGAGAAAGCACCGTGCGACAAGGTTCAACCAATCCCGTTCTGGAGATTTCAGCCTCCTTGTAGCAGTCGACCTAAAGCAATACCTGACGAGATCTGAAGGCGTTCGTGGAAGCTAACCCATACCAAACGGGATGGGCCAAATGGACGAAATTTGCGCGGCCACCCGCGGCGAACGGCGCGGCGAGTGCGTGCTCTTTGTAGATTCATCCATTGAAACAGCAACGACCAAAGAACTTCCGAAGCTTCCAACCAGCAGTTTTTCGAGGTACCTCACGATACCAGCTCACGCATACTGAGCTGACTTCCAACCGACTGCAGCAGGTCGTGCTGACGGCGTCGCGAACCATTTGACCCCCACCCATCCCAAGCAGTTTGGGAGATTGCGGAACAGTTAGTCGTTGGCAAATCAACTGTTGCAGGCAGTCGAACCGCATTGGGTAGGTGAAAAAACTGAATAGTGGGTGACACACAGCTCGAGTGAAGGGCAGATTGGCGCCTTTTGAGGTTTCTTCTTCACTGTCTTTGCTCAACAGGAACGACCTGTTTTTTGACCGAATAGTCGTGTGTGATGAAAAGTGGACTTTGTATGATACAAAGACACGTTCCGGATAGTGCTGGATGCCGACGAACCATCGAGGCACCTTCCAGTGCTGAATGCGAAAAGATTACGGTCACAGTGTGGTTGCCATCAACTGATGTGATTCACTATAACTTTTTGTTACCGGGCCGAACCAACAAGGCGGAGTCCTACAGTGGAGAAATCGACGAAATGTCGTGAAAATTGCGCCAGTTGCAGTGCATGGAAAGCCCGCCCACGTTTCACAAACACTATCAATTATTGAATGAATCGGAGGTTGAAGTTCTACTCATTCCATCAGATTAGACCTTCCACCAATCGACTATCGCCTTCTCAGACATTTTCAGAACTTCCGTGCTGGAAAGTATGATACTTCATCGATCAGGACTTCGTGGATTTCGCGGATTCCTGACCACCCAGTTTTCTCTTCGATGGAATTTATCGACTCGTGGCACGTTGTCAAGAATGTGCTGATCCTAACGGTGCTTATTTCGATTGAATCCGATAAGTATTAACGAAGATATGATCATTCAAAATGAAACACTCAGAACGCTGAGAAGTTTCCGGATAACCTGAACCATCGTGGATTATTGCACCTTTAGCATCCTTTCGGCCTACCCATTAGTGTGTTAACATGTATTTGAATGGCAGCAGCCAGCGAAATGGCAAAGATGAATGGGCTTGCAGATTATTTCGTGATAGCTTATGAAGATCTCCCTATTTTTCTGGCATTGAAGGAGGATGCTATCAACCCTATTATTCGGACTAGTTTCTTCATATGAGGATCTTCAAAGGATGGACGGATTAAGTTTGAGCAGGATTCGAGTGAGCTTGAAACTCATAACATACGAATGCGGTCAACCACTTCAGAAAGACATCTTCCTCTTAAACTGCATTGCTATTTGTTTTACTGTAATTTTCACAAAATTGGGTAAGTTCAGCGTACAGAAAGCATAAAGAATGACAATCCCTCGCTGCAATGTTACTCAACACGTGCATCAAATTTCCGCAGAAAATGTAGAAATCGTACCATATTTGTGATCGCCACAAGAAGCGTGTTCCGTAGGCTCATCCGTAAGCTGGATCCGCGCTCCACCACTTATCTCAGCGCAACGGTAAATGCGACCACCGATGGTCTTGGTTGTGCCAATTTCAACCTTGAATGTGTGTGTTGCGATTAGCTTCATAGTCCACTGTATACCATTTCGCCTATAGCACACTGCGCTGCTATTCACACGCTGGAACTACTCACTGTAGATATGACCCTTATCCATAAGGCAAGGTTTGTATGGAAAGTTTTGAGCCTCTGGTCATGGGTTTTATTTTCGAGAGATCGTAACTCGACACAGACTGCATATCTTTCCATATCCTGGGTCCAGTTTGATTCCTCACATTTTTGCCAACATCATTTATCTTTAGTCACCTATGTTGGCCTGGAGCCTGACGAGTTGCGCTACACCACACAAGCAAAATTTCGAATCCACGTTATAATCTCGCCTGGAAGCTCTGCTTTTAAGGGAAGGGATGATCTCTATGATAGGAAAAGAGTACTCAGCAGAAGGAGGGTAATTATAGAGAAAGAGGAAAGGATTCAGTCCTTGTTTAGATTCTCAAAGGTGATTTGCAAAAAAATGCGGTCCATGAGGTATGTCGGCATCAACTTTTGAGTTTCACCAATCCGTACTACGCGAGGTGGCAGCCACATCTGCATGGGAAAGGTAAGCACTTTAAATATCCATACCTAAGATGGACGTTCAATGCTTTCTGCTATTTTGCATATCCAATTCAGAGCCTTATGAAAGCTCAGGAAAACTATAGACTTAAATAGAGCATTACTCATTTACTCATATGTCGGGCCTAGGCTGACGACCGATTGATGAGGAAACCCGGTCAGACCACCAATGTTTAAAAGTTGCAAAGAATAGATATAGTGTAGGACGTCGCACGGAATTGGCGAGCAGAACACTTGTCAGACCCTCCCTTTAGGTAAGAACCCTCGGAGGCGATCTCCCCAGACCTAACCAGATGGAAGCCAGAACATTCGAGTATTATGTCTCCAGGAGAGCGGCAAGGCAAGGAAGATCGGGATGGCGTGTTTCTCCCTCATGTAAGAAGTTAGAAGCTCTCTTATGAAAAAAGACAGACGGATTAAAGTAGCCATCGCAGTGGCTGATGCGCTCTAAGATTGTGCCTGTCGTGAACAGAGCCAGGGGCCGAATCACGGCACTCATGGTAGCACTTCACTATCATATATTTAAGTGTACGCGTGGCCCTAAACACAGGAGGCAAGAGACTTACAGAAGCGCTCAAAAGTTTTCGGCGAAACACTTTTTTTGTTATAACTTTTTTTCTACTGGACCAAATTTGCTAAAATTTTGATATAGGGTGCCAAAACCTATTGTCAACATTTTGTTCTACTTGAGTGCCGCTCAACTCTTTTCATGGTTTTTTACAAGAATTTATTTCAAAAACACCGGAGAGCAAGGAAAAGACTCGGTCAAGAAAAACGGCTTTCTTCAAAAAACCAAAACCAGCAAGCTTTAGGAAACATCAGTATTTTGTAGGATAACCACGACTCCTTATGACAGCGGCACAGCGGGACGGCATAGAGTCGATAAGCCTTTCGATAACCGTACGAGGGATGGCACTCCATTCTTCCACCAGTTGGGCCATTTTTTCTTCTCTGTCCTTGCTCAAGTTCTTCGAACAACGTCTCTCGAGCTCTCCCCACAGATGTTCTATCGGATTTAGGTCCGGAGATTGGCTCAGCCACTCGAGCAGTGTGATTTCCTGTTGCTGTAGAACTTCTTTTACTATCCTTGACGAGTGTTTTGGATCGTTATCCTGCTGCAAAATCCAACCAGAAGGCATGTTTTGTTTCGCCCATGGTAGCACGATGTTGACCAACATGTCTCTGTAGCTTTCCCCTGTCATTGTTCCGTCGATCTTCAGAATGAGGCCCATTCCATTCAGTGAGAAAGCCCCATACACCATCACAGACCCTCCACCATGCTTAACTGTGGGTTTGGTATACTTCGAGTTGAATCTTTCGCCAGGAGGGCGCCTTACATACTGGATTCCATCACTTCCAAACAGATTAAACTTGCTTTCATCCGTAAAAAGAACTTTACTCCATTCCGCTGAACTCCAAGTGATATGGCGCCGCGCGAATGCAACTCTAGCTTTCTTATTTTTTGTTGTTATGAACGGTTTCTTGGCTGGCCGTCGTCCGTAGAGTCCAGCATCATTAAGGCGTCTTCCCACAGTCTGTCGACTGATTTGAAGGCCATCACTTTTAGAAAACTCTGCAGCGATGCTCACAGCCGTAAGTTGGGGATCACCTTTTGGAAGACGAATGATGCGTCTATCCTGCATAGAGGAAGTGGAGCGTGGTCTTCCCGTCCTCTGAGCATTACTGACAGAACCTCTAATCTCGTACCGTTTCAAAATCGATGATATCGTTTGGTGGGGTTCTTCAAGATCCTTGAGATGGCAGTGACTTTCATCCCAGACTTCTTCATATTCACGGCCACTTCACGAACTGCTTGGGGAACTTCTGCTCTTCTAGCCATAACCTTAAGCGCAGCAGCCGTAACACCAGCCAAAGCGAAGCGTTAAAAGTAGGTTTAGAAAGGAAAAAGCTAAAGATGAAGCGGACATGGAAAGCGGAAAAAGCTGATGTCAATACAAAAAATTGCACATAACCACGTACCTTACACCACTCAGCGCCAAATTGCTATATCTAGTATGCAGTGTCTCCAAGTACAACATACTAAAATTACTCTTAGATCGGTCCATCAGAAAAAAAGTTACAACTGAAAAACCATTTGGCCGAAGACTTTTGAGCGCTACTGTATATGAGCCTGCGACCGGGAACAATTGCACGCAAAGATAGCCAAGACGTGGTTGTATGGAAGCAAATAAGTGGGCGTGAGGATTTCTAATGAAGGGATCATAGTGGTGGACCTTATTACAACTCAGGACATAGCGTGTGCAGCACGTACCTTGCTAAAGAGGGAATTGCAAAGGGAAACTCAAACTGTGGAGGACGACATACGATTATCAACCATGTACTTCAGAGAAGATCAGCCTTGAAGACTGTAAAAGACATCTCAGAACTGCCAGCAGAGGAACTAGTCGCCCATCACAGACCCCTCCTAGCAGACGCTACCATGGAGCTTCTCATGGAAACAAATGTGAAGACCGAGCAGAGTATTAGGTGGTTGAAGCTGCACAAAGAGTATCGAGAGGATATCAGAAGAAGAATACTGCAGATCGGTCTTGCACACCTCGGTTCCACACCTCAGACCCAGGAGTTCTGTAACGAAACAGCTGAGATAATCTGAAATTACTTCGAGGAAAGGCTAAGGGAAAACCCATCTATATTCAAAGAAGACAAAGCGGCATGGTTATAGAAAATGGAAGTGGAAAGGGTAGCGAAATAGAAAAAGCAGGCGTGCAAATGCTGACAGAATACGAAGAGCTCACTTGCCTCATCCGCATACATTGTAAAAGGCTTACCATGGCGCTCCAGGCAGGGTGAAGAATACAGAAATTGATGCTTTGTGCAGATGGCTGGACCGTGAACAAGGATGAGTAGTAGATAGTCTCATTTTCAGGCTGTCTGAGGCCAGATATCAGCCATATAGGACATCAGTGAGGTATAAGCGGTAGAACGCAGTGAGCGAGCCATTTTGAAGAAAGCAGCCGCAGTCAGAAAAGGAAGCAAGAGTGCTCCGATGGACTTTGAGAGGCAGTGTTAGGGAGTTAATCGATTGTTCCGTTCCTTCCATCCTTGCCACTGATCGGTGGACGTGTCCACCACGAGAGCTGACACGTGAAGAACTGCGTCATTTCTATCTATACTGCGTTGATACGATACGATAAGTATCATTCTGCTATTATACTTGTCACTTTACACCTCAGTCATTAGTCGGCAAGGCGACTCCAGGAGGCGGGGTCTGTCATAGAAAGGCGTCAACTGGTTACCCTTGTGCCGTTTCTACAGCTAGTTAGCAGGCTTTTTCACCGGGATTTCGCCAAAGATAGCCTTACTAGACCTATAGTTTCCATTGAGTGACTTCTTTTCGGAACTTCTCAATAACCACATTACCCCTGATGCTGTCTTCAAACAAAAAGATTCTCCATGAGATGAACTCGGAGAGAGTTTGGAGCTGGTCCCATCTTTGCCGAAACGGTGGAAGTGCCAAGAAAATGAATTGTGGGAAGGGTAATCAATAGAGAAATGAGAGGTTTTTAGAGAATACGGGATAAAGTGGCTCTAATGCTCAATTAACACGGTGTCCTTCGGAGAAAAAATTTACGGTTCCGCGGAATAGCAGCACCATGGTAGTTCCCATATACCTCGATTATAACAAACCCTCACTCTGTGTGTCGACTTGTTTTGTACCTCTTGCCCGTGAGTGGCTGTGATAGGGAATGACTAAGAAAATCTACCTCCTAGTGAATGGGGAAAATATTAGGTGGTCAACTCCTATTCAGCCATTTCGTAATGTGCTCACGTCACACTAGGTGACAGCAGAAAAAGATGGTGAACACATACAAAGTGAATAGAGAAACAATATGGTTAGCGTAGAGAAAACAATGTTTCGAGAAACAGAAGCATGGATGCACCCCAAGACTTCAGTTAGGTCGCACTATTTTCCGCCATCCATGAGATTATACGCAGAAGTCAAGAAACGGGTATGGTGCTTTATAAAATGACCGCAGTTGCATTAAAGGAGATTGAATAAAAATCTACGCTATATTTGTTAAGTGACCGTTGCGTGAATTTTTTAGAATATCTTACCCGTGGCCAACTCCTTACCAGTACTGTTGAAGAGAGGTGCATAGATAGAAACAGTGAAGGGTATCATCTAACGCGGCATAATGTTGGCAGCTAACACCTTAGCGCTGTAACAAAAGGCTAGTAGACTGATGGTCAAGAGAGATCATCCTTCGAAAGCAGTTCACATTTTACTTCAAGTAGTTCATCACGGATGGCAACGCCAACTATGAAAAACTGATGAAGGGGTATCACAAAAAGCATGTATTCTCATGTCTGCTATACTATAGTCTCATGTCACGAAGACCAGGCTCCTGAGCTCTACGAACGACACGGTTTCCTTTGCCGACCGACATGGTAAAAAAACATCTCCAAGGCTCCAATAAGTGGAGCACGGATGAAATGGAGGGAGTGAAAGGAATCCTCTGCACCCCGCAGAGAGTGCCACTCTGCCGACACAAACTCTGCCGAAATGAATATGCCGCAGAGGACGTCAGAGCGGTCATGCAGACGGCTCCTGTATAGGTGGAATCAAGGAAGTGCGGGTACGATGATGTACGTACTGAGAAAGTCAGCATACCACCCAACTAACCGTGCTAAAGAGTTCGTGGTATCCAGCGGGCGGCCGCTAAGAGCGTCGCATGCGAGGCAGCGGGCAAAAGCGATGCACTTCGCGCTCCGCATGCGAGGCAGTGCTAGGAGTGAGGTACGCATAAGATACTTGAACAGGAGTTACTGAGCATGCAACACACTTTTGCAGTGTAACTTTTTTGAACTGATACTTATGGAATCGATTCTTCCATAGGTGCGACCGAGCACTTCTAGAATTTGAAGCTCTGCGACCTGGTGGCCTCTTGATGGTGGGGCCGTTCCGACGCTCTGTGCACAATCTCATTCTGACTGAGCTATGGCTCAATGGAAAACCTGCACAACTCAAGCATTCGTTTTTTATGATTGACCTGGGCTGAGCCGTGCTTGTAGCATCCATCACATCAACGACTTTTCCATATGTTGGTATTTTGTGCGGCGTCAGTACACCATAGAATGTACTGAGTACGCATATAAATAGGCAGTTGGTAGTATTACATGTATAGGTTGATACTGTTAATCATTTAGTTGCTCATCTCCGTGTGTGGTTGTTTTTCTCCATCGATTCTCTTGCTGTGATTACTCTTTTGCGTACGGACAGCTAAGCTTACATACATACATACGACCGACATAGCAACCGACCCACCAACGAAGAGACACACAAAGCTACTGGTTTATACGCACAATAAAGGGATAGGAGAATGCTCCACAGAGCCTTCTCATCAAGGATTGACAAAGACTACCTTCCTCTTAAAAACCTTTGACTGTCTATACTTTAATGCTCAAGCACCTGAGATCGTATGCTATCTTTAACAAGAGACCTAACAAGATCTAAGTTATTCCTGCTCAGATAATGTATGCCTAGCTCACTCCTCGCCGGTGCCATCGAAGCCCGAGGTATATCGTATAAGTGAAACCGTTATCAACAATAATACACTGGACCGTTTTCCTTCTGTTAGTTATGCTAACTAATCTTGCTATGATTCTTTCACAGACTGAAGAGTGAATATGACCGTGCCACCACCACCTGCGTTCCTTTTAAAATTCACTCTCCCCATTCCAGATATAAAAGCTATCAAATCAAACTGAAAGGCATGAGAGAAAGTAGTGCTTTCAATTAGCTGGCAATGTTCGATGATACTAATCCCTTAGAACTGGAGACTACACTCGCAGACGGAAGGAGATCAACACCATCCACATCCAGACAAATCGATGCACTGGAAAATGCTTTATGATTCCTATTAGTGCATATCTCTACATACGACGGCTCCGCCTCTACAGACTAATGGGCTGGGTTGCGCGAAACAGCCAAATTTTTTTTGAAAGTCCGCATTTAACGTAACGTGCCTGACATCGCATCTGAAATTAGCTTTAGCTTACAATGAATGGCTTTCAGGTTACCATGGTCATTTAGTGTGAGACGTATATGGCCGTACGTGGTTTCAAATGGATATCTCGAAGTTGCTCAATGATCTTGTTAAGGAAGTCGCGAGGTCTGAAAGATGGTCGTATATGACTCCGGAGGTGCGATCGTATATGACTCAAGAGAATCGGAGCTCGGATGGAGCAGCTGGTAGGTGTCAGACTACGACTTGTGGCATTGGAGTTTGAATCCTGGGTACGTACTTACTTCTTATCTGCGATGTTCAAACTGTGAAGCTAGAGTACTACGCACGCCTGCCCAAGCGCTCGAAACTTGGAACTAGGATTTCGACATTTTCAGTGGATCGTAGAATGTCTACATCTATTCCGCATCAGACTATTTCGACACACATCTCCGATCGCCTTGGATGCCTGGTACCTTCGACATAAGACAGATTGCTTAATCGTGTGACCGAAACTCCTCCATCGAGCCACCTGAGCAACGTTCTGCCCAAAGTTGGTGCTTTCGCATTTGATGTTAGAATTCGATGCCGCAGATGTAAGGCGAAAACAATCTAGGAAAGAGCAAAAAATAGGAAGGTTTATTTCTACTTCGTCTGATCTGTTAGTGACAGCCTTGTCTCCGACTACGACGATAACAACGTGAATTATGCTGGCCCCTTGTGGATACCACATGACGGTGAGGATGGTGGTTCCTGTGCGAGAGAGGAGGAAACTTCCTTTCTAGCAAGGTGAAGGATCCAATAGAGAAGGAATTTCCAAATTTTCCTTCAAATGGCCATGTTTTTCATTACTGTAGTTAGACTGTATCACTGAATCATGCATTTAAAAGAAGCGACAAACTTTTCCTCTAGAAGCCGGACTCTGGAGCCTCAATGCGGCGAGGAGGAGAAACAGGGGAACACGCCCGCCGGCCAATCCAGAGAGGTCCGACTTTCTAGGGCTGGCATTCCGAAATGTCGGCAATCATATGCACCTACACGTCCATCAAAGAAGGTCCTACTCAGCTTAGACGGAAGTCCCCAATTTAAGTACACCGGAGGAAAGGACGATCCGAAGGGATTTGCAGACAAAAACAGCCGACACCACGGATGTGCACCCGCCAAAGACATGCTGAAGAGACAAGATCACTGCTTGCGAATTTGGACGTTTAACGCCAGGATGGTCAACTCGGAAGCTATTCTTGAAACTCACTTACACGCGTTACGGAACGTCCGTTTCGACATCATTGCGCTCCAAGAGACTAAATCCCCTTCCACGACCACCAGAAGATCAGCAGAGGGAGACCTCATCGTGATGGGTGCGAAATACGACAACAAAAACATTGGAGGAATGGAATTCATAGCGCACAGGAGCATCGAACACCTTGTCGATTCTCACAACATCACAACATCATCTCCCCCCGACTTGCCGTCCTTAGAGTCACATTCGACTCAACCACAACGGAATCCGTCATCAACGTCTACGCCCCGACATCGGCTTACCAGGATGGAGAGAGGGAACTCTTCTACACACACCTAGAAGAGACGATAAAGGGCGAAAAGTCATAGTGCAAGTATATTTGCGGAGACTTCAATGCGATTCTCAGCAAGGACGCTCTCGCTTCCGCTCGCAACGGTCACCACGGACTCGCAGACTCGACTAACGACAATGGAGAACGCCTGGTAGACCTCAGAACTGCTGTAATCTTCAGCACGGAAGGAGCCCGCGAGGAGATGGACATGAGAAAGTCCTAAATCCCCGGACCCACACATACCGAGGTTGACCACTTCATCAGCAATCGGAGATGGAGCATCCTCGATGTATCAGTTGTCACAAGCTTCTGCACGTAATCGAACCACCGTCTTCTACGAGCAAAGAATTAGCTCAGACCCCATGTCAAGAAGCGGGTCAATCACCGATTGCCTGCACCATGATTTCCCACATACAACACCGGGAACATGGAAGCGACCACGTCAACTGAACTGGAATATTGCCCCGGACATCAATGAAGACTACAACAGGATGTGCCATAACATCCTCCCGTTTGCAACGTCAGCTTCCGAAAGATCTCTCGAGTCAAGGAACCGTAATGAAGCCACTGCCGAGAATGGCTAATGAAGTGAGTCGAAATCATCGCGAACCTGACGGCTACAGCTTTGGAGAAGCTGACGATAAACAAGGCATGCCGCGTCGCACTTCAGAAATCCGTACGAAGATTCAGAAACACCAAGTTAAAGGAGAGCGCCGAGAAGAAAGTAAGCCTCAAGAAATGCTAGCAGGACCTGACGACGACACGCATGGCCATTACAGCAATAGGAGACCAGAACGGGCACCTCCAGACCAGGCGACCGAAGATCGAAGATGCCGTCCAGAAGTTCTACACCGAGCTCTTCAGCACCAGAACTGTCATCAGCAGGCCGCCCGACCGCCAGCGGAGGACGTCGCCGACAACCCGCCACCAGAAATCCGCTACGCAATCAGACAGTTCAAATGAAGACGGCAACTGGACCTGACAAGATAAGCGGAGACACTTTGAAGGCATGCGACGACACCATCATTCACGAGCTCACAGTTAGATCCAATCGGTATCTCAAAGAAGACACAATGCCGGCATTATGGAAGATGCCGAAGACTGTCCTCATCTTCAGGAAAGGAAACAGAGACGACATCAAGAACTACCGGCCGATGTAAGCCCTTCTGTCACGGCTTTACAAGCTATTCTCCGAAGTACAGCTAAACCGGCTCGAGCGAACGCTAGACGAATTCCAACCAGTGAAGCAAGCCGGATTCCGTCGCTGCTACCGTGCATCTTCGATTACGTGAAAGCATTTGACAGCGTCGAAACGAATGCAGTGTGGAATGCCCTCGCAGTACCTGGCGTCGAGCAAAAGTACATCGACATTCTCGAAGAATCTAATCGTGGGATGACGACGAGCATCGCCATGTTCCACAATGAACTGGTGATTCCGATCGGCAAAGGAGTGAGGCAGGGAGACACCATTTCTCCCGAGTTGTTCACAGTTCCCCTCCGCCATGCCATGACGAATCTCGAATGGTTCGACAAAGGCGTCCGTATTGACGGCAGGAAGCTCTCCAACCTGCGATTTGCAGACGATATCGTTCTGATCAGCAACGACGCCGCCCAGCTCCAGCTGTATGCTCGACGAACTCAACGAGGCTGGCGAAGCCATGGGACTCGAGATTAATCGCAGCAAGAACGAAGTGATGCGAAACCGATGGGCTGACATGACTCCAATCCTCCTCGATGACGCAGAAGTACCAGACGTGGATCATTACGTCTACCTCGGCCGAGACGTCACATTGGCGAACGAGCTAACCGATGAGATAGGCGGCAGAAGAAGAAAAGCCGCCTGTGTAGCCATTTGGATCATTGAAGAAGCATCCCATTTGGTCATCGATCCCAAAATCCGAGCCCATCTATTCGACTCCACGGTGCTACCAGCTCTATGCTTTAGCGCTGAGGCATGGAGCAGCACAAAAACCACGCGATGATCACGAGATGCCAACGCACCCTGGAAATATGCCTCCTCGAAACGAACAGAAGGGAACTGTACCTGAAGAAACTACGCAGCGCGGATCAACGACAACAATCCGGCATCAGAGACGCAGTCGAATACATTGACACCGCGAGACTGGTTTGGGCCGGGCACATCTCACCGATGGCCAATGGACAACCCGAACGACCTTCTGGTACACGCGAGACGTCAGGAGGACGCTCGGTCGTCCCGCAACGCGCTGGAGCGACTCGCTTAAGAAGTTCAACACCCCCACGGACACTGGTCTCAAGTGGCGAAGGACCGGCAACGATGGAAGACGTGTGTCCGCCGCTGCGTTCGGTCGACTGCCGGCTCCTAAGTATCCTAAGTAAGTAAGATAAACTTTCACAGCTCAATTGCAAAGGAGTCGTGCACATTGTCGTCCGTGAAGAGCACGTTTCCTCCTCCAAACCTCGGAATGCCATTCGCGGAAGTTGAGAAATATAGCGAGAGAGTGTGAGCATCCTTCGATCTGCGTTTAATTGTATTACTCAAAATGGCATGCATGGATATTTCGTGAAGTTACGGAAAATCGCTTTCTTTCTTCTTTCTTTCTTTTCGTTCGTTCTTGAAGTTTGGCAGAGAAGCTCAAGGAGAGAAATACTGGAGATAAATATAGGCGTATCGTTGCAACAGAGATATCAGGCTAACGACAATGACAATGAATGAAGATCAATAAGGGAAGAGCTCTGGCCGACGATTTCAGAGCAAGCCACATGTGGACAACGCTTCAAATCGAGCTGTGGAATTGTGTCGTCGCATCACCACTTCTTTCTCGAAAGAAGGGTTTCTGGATGAAGACCGCATCTCTGCTGAAGCCCAGTCGTTCGTGTTTGAAGTCAAATTTGGTGATTTCTATTCCAGTTTCCGGTGACGACATCTCATAAAAAGTGATTACTTTGCGGTAGACAGATATTCAATTTTGTCTGAAAAAGGAGAAGTTGCCCCAGGATGCAATTTGTAGCACAGACCAGAGGGAGTTTGTGAGAGAAATGTATTTGGCAGGATCTCTAGCAGACAAGGTCGAAGAAAGTCAAAAGAGTGGTGCAGTCCATAATAGCAAAGACCCACTTTTTCGCAATAATACGAACTCTATTTGCTGACGGACATCTAGAAAAAACTATGTAGTACAGCAGTTGTTTGACTGTTTTACTGGCTCTACCCATAAGGTATTCCTCTCAATAAACTGTTTTCCAACAGGAAGCCACTTGACTGGAAGGTTGCTTTTGTGCGCCAAACCTCGACGTCAGAGCCAGCATGTCACATATGATGACAAGACAGCTTACACTGGTCTGTGTTGAATGATGCATTTGATCCCAGGATTGGCCTTCTTCAACGCTGTTCATTGGAGCTCCTCCAAGACTATGCACCAGTATAAATGCTTCATCAAATGGCAAATCTGTTCAAAAGCTGAACACGCCGCGAGGGACAATCTCACAGATTCAGCCCCGTGCCCCTTCAAAACCGTGTACAAAAGCATCATTTTATCCCTGATTTCATCATCTAAATCGTCTCTTTGTGTGCATTTTCTATTCAACGCAGCCAGATTCAGAAATTACAACCTACTAGTGATATTCAAAAGGTTACCTTGACAGTCTCTGGCGAGTTTGAGACCACATGCAGTGTTGTTTTTACCTCACTCAGAAGGATTCTATGGAAATGAGCAAAAAATTCTTTTGCCCTATTCAGCTTGCAGTGGCTTACCTTATGTGATCACAAGCGAGTACTTAAATTTCGCACTCTTATTTTTTCAAATCAAGTGTGATCAAAAGAAAGGGCTGCGGGGTCCAGAACACATCACATTCAATCAGCCGGATGAACACTTACAGCTTCTCAAATCGACAGCAGATTCGGAAGGCAGATTTGAGATCGCCGTTTGAAACTACATAAGACTATATACATTCTCTTGAATGGCCACGCTGACCTAGGATCCTTTCCTGGTAAAGCATTATTCCATTCAAACAAAAGCTTTCTTTGAGTTAGCTCGCCTCTGAACGGGAGAAACTCCGAGACCTGCAGATTCGGAATCGCATCAGCATCCTACTTTGATCCGGGCCAGTCTTTATTCTAGGGAGTGACATCTGGCCTCGATTTTGGCTCAAAATCATTATCACAATGATAAGTATATTGAATCTCATGCTTCCCTCAAAGGCACTTTCCGCGATAATCGCACCAGGTATTTATCCTACCGCGGCCGATAGACCCCCGGGTGAATGTCGAAGCTGTACCATTCAAGCAGCGTTACGAGGCCTCCTGACAGCACTAACAAGGGAGGGTCATCAGGTCAGTCCGGCCTTTT
The DNA here is from genome assembly GCA_963978905.1 of Trichostrongylus colubriformis. NCBI lineage: Eukaryota > Metazoa > Nematoda > Chromadorea > Rhabditida > Trichostrongylidae > Trichostrongylus > Trichostrongylus colubriformis. The sequence continues at coordinate 20,410,366 of OZ022258.1, read as the reverse complement.
GCGATGGGATGTATACCACTGTACTCGTCTTGGGACGAGAAACTCAAATCTGCCTTCCAAATTTGCGAAACGATTCTGTGAGCAAAGTTATGAAGAGTAGCCTCCCGACATGGTCGACTCTCTCTCGCATGTTCGCATGAGTGGACGTGGAATGCTAACACAGCAAGGTGAGTTGTGGTGTACTGGATACGATTGTTGTTTCACAGGAGATGGGTCGCAGGTTCGGATCCTTTGTGCGACTGCTCCTTTGCTTTTTCTCCCTTCAGCTCATATGAACCCAGAAAGTGCGTATTAGTAAGTTTCTGAAAGGTTTACCTCTTCATTCGACATCAAGAGGGGACAAAATTTCACGTTTCCTGATTTATGCGTCATCTTCTTCGAAGCAAGGCTCCTCGTCAGACTCAATTATTACGTTGTCGAGTGCAGCTTCCCGCAAAATAAACGAGAACTTTTCGATAACTTTTTGTTCCTTCCGGAAGGCAGACGTCTCACTTCACAGGAACCGAAGTCCTTCAACAAGTACGCCAACACTAGCTTTGGGCAGAACATTGGGATTGAGCATGAGAGAAACTACTGTTTTTCTCTGCTAGACAACGCTACGTCACCTTATACCACATACTTATCTGTACAACTGTACGCTCTGTTCAAGTCTACAGGATATAACGTACCACATGCCCTCTATAAATGAAAGTCTTGAAAAAATGCATAAATCAGGAAACGTGAAATTTTGTCCCCTCTTGATGTTGAATGAAGAGGTAAACCTTTCAAATACTTACTAATACGCACTTTCTGGGTTCATATGAGCTGAAGGGAGAAAAAGCAAAAGAGCAGTCGCACAAAGGATCTGAATCTGCGACCTATCTCCTGTGAAACAACCATCGTATCCAGTACACCACAACTCACCTTGCTGTGCTCGCATTCCACGTCCACTCATGCGAACATGCGAGAGACAGAGAGTCGACCATGTCGGGAGACTACCCTTCATAACTTTGCTCTCAGAATCGTTTCGCAAATTTGGAAGGCAGATTTGAGTTTCTCGTCCCAAGACGAGTACAGTGGTATACATCCCATCGCAAAAGGCCGGACTGACCTGATGACCCTCCCTTGTAAGCCCGCGGGAAGTAGGTGTGACCCCGCCCATCAGCCGCGACCCTGCCCATCAACTGTGATCTACATATGCTATGAAAAACTAATAAATTTGAGCTGACGTTTTCTAGTTACTGTGTATCTGCATCAGTAATACATTTACTAACCCACCTCATCGCCGTTTGACGTTAAACAGGTTATCTTCACGATAAAATTTCCGCCATCTGATTCGCATCGGTATTTAAACCTGCCATCTACCTGAGATTACATCATATAAAGTTTAGCGCTGCATCAAAGCAGGCGATCATTTAGCATTTGTGTCTATACAGATAAATACATTTAGCTCGTGTATTTTCACAGTTTTGACACTTCATAAGCCATAGGTAGACGTAATGCACTGAAAAAGCGATCCGCGCCCGTACGTTTGCGTCATCTTTCAGATGAATACAATGGCTGTATCGGACCGAGCACTCTGTGTTTGCCAATTTTCAGCCGCTTTCAACAGTTAGGCAAATCGGAGTACTTTATGACTGATGCAGGTGACTGTCGGACAACAGCGGCTTCTGACTGCATTTCACATAAGGTCAAACAAATAGCTGTATTATCTTGGGCCTACTGATAAAATTTATCGCTGTAAGCATTCTTTAGGGCTCCCATCTTTGCACATTTCACTCAAAAAGATTTCATGTGCCATTTCTATGCATGACAGAACTAAGTAGGCGCGTTCAAATATGAGGCGAAAACAGGGAACGCCACTGCGGTTCGAAAATGCTCCTCACGATCAGATAGATTGCGGGGTGATGCGGGGAATCCTTGACAGGAGAGTCTTGTTCGGACATACTGGTAGAGCGGGTCCCACCTTTAACTTAAACTCATCAAGGGCTCTTTGATCTTGTTTTTTCACTGTACCATTTCTTAGCATTGAATCCCATTCATAGACATTTTTGGCATTTGCATGGAATGAAGAATGGCTCGTCTTTGAAATCAATGGAGCAATGGAACCGACGCCGACAATTTCAGCTGCACCTTGCTCTAGGTGTGCTCTCAATATTTTCTTTTTGAATGCGTACTCCGATCCCAGTCGGCAAAAGTCTGTTCACCAAGCCATGTGCGATGGGTTTCAAGAATCTTTGCCTCTGAACTATTGGAAATAGTAAAAAGCTTGTCTTACATTGCGGTTAGTATAGATTGCGGTTAGTTTCGAGTGTGTATGCATTGGTACGAATGACCTCTTTCGCATCCCATGTGCAAACGCTCAATTACTTCTTCGCACCTCACGTGCGATGAAGTAGTTAACTAGCAGAGGTCAGCTATAGACCGCTCAACTTCATTAACTGAGTGTAATGTCCAGTAAGAGAAAAGGCAGCTTTGGTGTGTGCAGAATAAGAGGCCAAAACATAACTGTTTTCACCGAGAACATTTTGCTGTTGGGCTCTGGAAATTGCTTCGCCTACGTCCGAGAATAAGATGTCGTTTATGTGCGTATTGTGTGAAATTGATCACTGCACCAATACTATTAATGTGAAAGTAACCTTGCCACAGCTCGTGTACGGTGAGAGGCGAAAGCGATGAAACTAGACAAATTTGTTGAATCACTGACGTACATTTTGCTCATCTCCACAAATGTTTGTATTCACCTTTTTGGGAACTTTAATATTGTGCTGTTCCGGAGTCTCATAGTTATCTGAATGTTTGAAAAACAGTTGCGACTCTAAAATATTTATTCAAAAGACTCAGTCTTTTGAATAAATATTTTTGGGAACTATTAAGTGTATGCCGAATAAATGGCCAAAATCTAGCTGGTCATAACTTCGCTCAGACACAACTTTATTCGTCGAAATGAAAACTCTTCGAATCTACAAAACTTTGCCAACGGTCTGATAAAGGAAACATGTCATCATGATTGCGAGAATTAATAAAGTCAAGAATGACATTTTTACCCTGCACAGTATCGACAAATTCCTTCTGACGCAGGTTTGCATCGAGAACCCGGAAATAGTGGTAATCCGTTGAGGATAGAGGATTGAGGGGGGGGGGGGGTGAGGGAGAGTCTCGATGCCTGACTGCATCAGTTTCTGTTGGGAGCGCAAAACAACGCAAATACCAACACCTCGCAAGTCATCCGGCAGAAACTGATGCAGTTAGGCATCGAGACTCTCCCTGATCCCCCTTATTCCCCAAACCTAGCCCTGACGGATTACCACTTTTCCGGGTTCTCGATGCAAACATGCGTCAGGAGTTTGCCGATCCGATGGATGTTGAAAATGCCATCGTTGACTTCAATGATTTTCGCAATCCAGAATTTTATCATGATTGCATATTTTCTTTACCAGATCGTTGGAAAGATTGTGCAGAATCGAACGGTTTCTATTTCGACAAATAAAGTTGTGTCTGAGCGAAGTTATGGTGTTTCGAAAAAAGTGGTCCATTTTGACCATTTATTATGCACACACCTAGTAGTGCGAACCAAAACACTTACTACATTTATGAAATATATATTAGGTTGCAGAAAAAGAAGCGCTTTCCAGACTTGCTCATAAATCATATAAGCTTATCAATAACGTATTCGTAAGTACCAGAAAACATGACAGCTTAACAAAGTTTGTTGGGAACAAACTTGTACGTGGATTGCCAAAACACCTGTTGAAATGACCGGCACTTGACCTCTCATCGAACTGCCAAATTGAATTGTGGCCATAGCATCTCATATTAAAATATCGAGACACAGCTATTTTCCTGTATGACCTTACGGGCATTCTATAGCATTTCATCGAGGTTTATGATAATATGCCGTTTTATGGCAAGGTTGGTTAACATTTGCATTTTAATAATTAGTATGATATATTCCACCAGCTGGCGGGCGCACACTACTGCACGCGATTCATGGCGATGCTGTGCGAAATGGGTTTGATCGGCACGACCACAGTTGTGTATGGAGCTGAGTGGAACTTTCTTTCCGAGCTTTCATCTGAGTTACTTATTCGGAAGCAAAGAAGACGGCGTGATAAAAAAGCATTTCGGTGTTATCATGCTTCAGTCGCTTTGCATCGAGCCCGTTTTACACGTCATCGACACTAATTGCAGTGGTGTGTGCGAGGTCATCATTGGGAGTTTGAATACTTTAGACATCGATAGTTTTGCATTCGATTGCATCGATTGGTAACAGTGTGTTCATTTGCTGAGCATCTATTCCTACACATTGATAGTAGATCTGAATCCCGATTATCGACGTATATCGTTTTCGTAAACATGCTTCACTATTTGGAATTTTGCATAGTTTGGCGGTCGATACCCAGTGTTGCTGTCAGTACCGCATCCAAAAATGATTCCGAGTGAATCGCTTGCTTTGCTTTCACAACTATAGGTTGTGTTATGATAATCAATGTAGATCGCTGTATCAAGAGAAATGCACCATTTTTTTTGGATTGCTAATCAATTCAGCGGTCGATACATCGGCCAGTGATATCAGAACATAAACAAAAAATGTTCATCCAATGGCACTGAGCATCGGGCGCTTTTGCTAAAGCGGTCGTATAGTAATATAAAGCGATGTAAAGGATTCATCCCATCCAATCCTAATGATTCTTATAAGCCTCTGTAAGCCGTTATCAGTTTTACTGAGGCCTCTGTACCCAACAATACCATTGAGGTCCCCTTACCCTACAATGCCTGCGATGTGAACATTCCACTGTTAGCCGCAAAAGCACCGGCCTTGGTCACATTTTCCTTCTCACACTTCTAATCGAATCTTATCAACCATTATCAGTTTGGGTCACCCATTTATGAATGTATCTTATCAATCGTTATCAAGCTGGATCACCCACCATTAATGACCCCGACTTACCGCGCAGAACACCTGTGAGTACGAACGCTGAGCGAATCAGATTTGACGACTCTAGCCTTTTTACGCTCCTTATCGAATCTTATCAACCGTTATCAATGCGGGTCACTCTCCGTTAATGTTCCCGGCCAGTCCCGTAAAACACCTTTGAGTGTCACCGCTCTTTGATCAACCGGAAAGGCGAAACGACTTTGGTGACTTTTGCATTTTGAGGCTCCTTATCACCGCGTATCAGCCGCTATCACTTTCGGTCCACCACCGCTGGGGTTCCCTTGGCACTCCCTATATAACTTGTGAAATTCAGCGTCTCGGCTTTGCTGCGACGCGAGATATGAATTTCGTGACAGACGGACAAACACACACACACAGACACACACACAGACATACTAAGCGAATTATATATAGTAGGATTTTTTATTTAGTCAAACATTTTTGTTGATTATTCCATTTTTTTTTATTTGCAGTACTATAACTATATTTTTTTTTATTTGCAGTACTATAACTTTTGGAAATGTTAAATCACTCCCATTCACCAGTATCTAAGTGGTGACCAAAGTATTATACGATTGGACCGAACTCTTTTTATTTGAGAAATCCTTCCATCAGAATTCCAATCGATTCCTTAATCGGAATTCTACCCATACTGTTTTTCCTCTTTCCACATCGCATTCACTTAGTGAAGTTGAGCGGTATGTGGCTGACCTCTGCTGGTTGATTACTTCATCGCACATGAGGTGCGAGGAAATAATTAAGCGTTCGCACATGGGGTGCGAAGGAGGTCATTCGTACCAATGTATACACACACAGTCAGTCTCTATCGAGCCACGAAAAATACAAATTTTTAAAAGCTTCTAGAGAGTTATTTCAAAAAGGGTCAAAAATTATAATTTATAAGGCACACTACAAAGCCTTAGCATCCTTGCAAGGAAGGGGTGACATAAACACGATTCCCTTCTCCTGAATGTCGTGTATACTCCGGTGTTTTCGGAAAGCGCAACGTCTTTTAGTGTACTATAGAACACACTCGTAAGGAAAGATTTCAGCCGATACTCGGTGATGAGGGAGCGAGGAAAAGAGAAGGTTTCAGCAAAAAGAACAAGGTAAATCGGCACAGCCGTACGCTGCATAGGAGACTGAGAAACATTGATCAATGAGACAAGTAAAGTGGCTTCCGAGGCAGGATGAGAATAGACAAAAAACCGAACATAATAAATCTGACTGGACCTACAAACTCACCCATACTTCATCTTTTGCGCGCAATGTTCCATCATAGATGCACGAACTTGAAGCACTTCCTATGGTAGTCCAAAGAATGAGGAGTGTCAGCATCTGGAAATAGTGCTATTTTTTTTCGAAGCAAGCCTTGACGACCCTTTAAGTTTCACTGGTTGGTTCACCGGACACTCGTGTCATTTTTTCTGAAACGACTTTTCCAGTACACGGGTTTATAGAAAAAATTTTTGCAATATTTCTGGAATCACTTCTTGTCACATGCAACGCTTTTATCATGCTCCATCAAGGATTTATCTCACTTTTATTTTACTTGCAATTTACGATCAGGCAATAGGACTGCAGGCGCCAATATTTCAGATGCCGATGTCTAGCAAAGGTTGAAGAACTAGGCCCAGACGCTCCACCACTCTTTCAGCTGTTTGATTGTGAAAATCGAGACCTGGACAAACAAATGAATGAAATTCCGCTGTAATAAATATAGCCAGGGTTAAGGGAAGCTACTGGGCTCGCTGTGGAGGTCCTTTGGAAAATCCCGACGCTAATGGACAGAATGGCTTTCCGGCAGAAAATGCTATCAAAAACTTCCTGCGAATGTTTGGAGACTTTCAAATCAACATAATAATCCTCATTTGATTGATTTTAGAAGCTTGTCATCTAGCATGCTGTGAAGCGTACACCTGTTCCGAGCTCTTGTGGGATCCGTTAGTTCTCCCACAATATTCAATGTTGATCAAGACAGTCCTCCGTGAGGACCATGGGCTTGATGGGAACGTTCCCAGTGGTGAGGCATTCTACTCTAAATAATTCGCTTAGTATTTCTGTGTGTATGTATGTATGTATGTATGTATGTATGTATGTATGTATGTATGTATGTATGTATGTATGTATGTATGTATGTATGTATGTATGTATGTATGTATGTATGTATGTATGTATGTATGTATGTATGTATGTATGTATGTATGTATGTATGTATGTATGTATGTATGTATGTATGTATGTATGTATGTATGTATGTATGTATGTATGTATGTATGTATGTATGTATGTATGTATGTATGTATGTATGTATGTATGTATGTATGTATGTATGTATGTATGTATGTATGTATGTATGTATGTATGTATGTATGTATGTATGTATGTATGTATGTATGTATGTATGTATGTATGTATGTATGTATGTATGTATGTATGTATGTATGTATGTATGTATGTATGTATGTATGTATGTATGTATGTATGTATGTATGTATGTATGTATGTATGTATGTATGTATGTATGTATGTATGTATGTATGTATGTATGTATGTATGTATGTATGTATGTATGTATGTATGTATGTATGTATGTATGTATGTATGTATGTATGTATGTATGTATGTATGTATGTATGTATGTATGTATGTATGTATGTATGTATGTATGTATGTATGTATGTATGTATGTATGTATGTATGTATGTATGTATGTATGTATGTATGTATGTATGTATGTATGTATGTATGTATGTATGTATGTATGTATGTATGTATGTATGTATGTATGTATGTATGTATGTATGTATGTATGTATGTATGTATGTATGTATGTATGTATGTATGTATGTATGTATGTATGTATGTATGTATGTATGTATGTGTGTGTCCGTCTGTCTGTCACGAAATTCATATCTCGCGTCGCAGTAAAGCTGGGACGCTGAGTTTTACAAGTGATGTAGGGGGTGGTAAAGGAACCTCAGACGTGTGGATTGAAGGTGATAGCAGCTGATACGCGCTGATAAGGAAACCTCACCAAAGTCGTTCCGCCTTTCGGGTTTATCCTAGAGTGCTGACACTCATAGGGGTTTTGCGGGATGGGGCGGGAACATTAATAGCAAGTGATACAACTTGATAACGGTTGATAAGATACGATAAGGAGCGTGAAAAGGCTAGAGTCGTCCAATCCGCTCCGCTTTTCGCATTGATTCTGGAGCGCTCATACTCACAGGTGTCTTGCAGAGTGAGATGGGGACATTGATGGTGAGTGATCCACATTGATAACGGTTGATAAGATTCGATAATGAGCGTAAAAGGCTAGATTCGTCTGTTCCACTTCGCCTTTCGGGTTGATTCCAGAGCGCCGATATTCATAGGTATATCGAGTGTTGGGATAGGGACATGAATGATGGGTGACTCTCATTGAAAATGGTCGATAAGATTCGATAAAGAGCTCAGAAAGGCTAGAGTAGTCAAATCCGTTTTGCATTTCGCATTGATCCTAGAGCGTTCGTACTTGCAGGCGTTTTGCGGGATGGAACGGGAATATTAATGGTGGGTAATCCAAATGTGAAAGGTTTGATAAGATACGATAAGGAACGTGAAATGGCAAGTGTCGTTAACCGCGTTGACCGTTTTCATCTTTCGCGTTGACCCTAGAGCGCTGACACTCATAAGTGTTTAGCAGGGTGGAACGGGAGCATTAATGTTGGGTGATCCAAATTTGATACCGTTTGATTAGATCCGATAATGAGCGTCGGAAGGCAAATGTTGTTAGATACGTTTCGCGTCCGAGTTAATTCCCTTACTCTGATACTCATAGCTGCTGAGCAGGGTTGGATGGGCACATTAATGGTGGGTGATCCAAATTGATAATAGCTGATAAGATTGGATAAGGAGCATGAGAAGGGAAATGTCAGCAAGACCCGTTGGCTTTTGTGGGAAACGTGGACTGTGCACATTCGCAGATATTGTAGGGTGCGGGGACCTCAGTGGCATTGTTGCGTACAGGGGCCTTAGCGAAACTGATAACGGCTTACGGTGCCTGGCCACAACCGTTTGGAATTGGATGGGATGAAAACCTTTACATCGCTTGCTACTACTATACTACCGCTTTAGCAAAAGTGTCTGATGCTCAGTGGCATCGGGTGAACATATTTTGTTTATGTTCTGATATCACTGGCCGATGTATCGACCGCTGAATTGCATAGCGTTCCAAAAAATGGTACTTTTCTTTTGATACAACGAGTTACATTGATAATCATGATACATCCTATGTTTGTAATAGCAAAGCAAGCAATTCACTCGAAATCATTTCCTAATGCGTACTGGCAGTAACACTAGGTATCGACCGCTAGACTATGTAAAATTCCAAGTAGTGAAGCATGTTTACGAAAACGATAAACAGCGATGAGCGGCATATGGATCTACCATCAGTGCGTGGGAGTTAGATGCTCAGCAAGTGTCTAATTTGTTACCAGTCGATGGATGGGATACAAAACTATCCAGACTCCCAGTGATGACCTATACCAGTTAGCTGGCGCACACTACTGTGCGCGATTCATGTCGATGACGTGCAAAATGGATTCGATACAAAGCGACTGAAGTATATTAATAACGAAATGCTTCCTTATCACACAATGTTCTCCTTTTTTCCAATTCAATATCTCAGCTGAAAGCAGGAGAAAGGAGCTTTCCGCTCAATCTCATACATGTCCGTGGTCGAACCGATCTCCCATTTTGCACAACATAGCCATGAATCGCACGTAGTAGTGTGCGCCCGCCAACTGGTATATATTAAGCGAAACGAAAAACACACTTATCGATCAATGGTAAATTCTGTTCTCTATTCGCGACTTCACTCAAACGCTCAACCATTTTTCCATTTGTTTGATTCTGAATGGTACGTGGATTCGCGATCACTTCTTCTGGAATATTTGGAGGTGCTATACAATTGAGGAGGGAGTAGCTGGTAGTTACTCGTTTTGGAGGGTACCTAACTATGCATGGATGTTGGACATGATATTTGCTTTGAATGGTCGTACTCAAACCACTTGTGCTATGACAAAGGGCCGCGCTAATAAGCGATAAAATATGGGATGCGGAAGTGTTCGGATATGACCAACCGGTACCAGCCGTATCGCCTAATACCCTACATGGCATAAGCACAGTAGTAAACGGTAATTAAACTGGAATCACTGCAAACACCTACCCCTATTTAGACATTCACAAAGCTTAGTGGTAGCAACGAATGGTATATCAGAGTAAGAAGTAGACGTATATCAACAAAACCCCTACTCTTGCGAAGTATCGGTAACCAGCCGTCGACACCATCTATTATCACTGATATCGGATCACAGAGTTCGATTGTCATCTAATAGCTCAGATGCGATGGTCATATCGTAGTACTGAACGCTGTATCGGATTCTGGCTCTCACTTACTAAGATCCCCTATCAGTCTTCATCGGTTGTTATCAATTCAGGTGCCGATTACCCATCGCGAATATATCCGTACCACTACATAACACTTACTGTCGTAAACATCGAGAATCGCTCCTTAGTTCTCTAGGTGCGCAGGCTCCGGTAGGGTTTGACTGCCGCGTTGCCGTATTGGTCGAATTCCGTGATCCCTCGACAACGTGCGATACATCGCGGCACCATCACGGACCTCCCTGGGCAGCCTTCTGTTCGTTCTTCCGTCGTGTGGCTCATCTAACCTGTCACTGATTTCCACATGGGCCTCTCTACTGAGGCCGACGGCAGCACCACGGGGCTTGGGCTCATAAAACTAGCAGCAGGAATTTCTCCAAGTTTGGAAGAAATTCAGAAGACAGCGTGTCGTCGAACGGGGCTCGTGGTGAGAGCCCGGCGTGAGCGTATATTTTACTTTCTGCATTGTACTTGATATTTCTGCCCAGTTCCCCGTAGTACTTCAACATAAACTTATTGCACATTTTCTGTGTTCCTTTCGTACGTGTCAACAGGGAGTATCCTTGGTCTCTCTCACTGTGTGTATATTAGCAACGTGGAGAACTCGTCAGGTTTTATGGCTCTGGCGCTGAATTGAAGAAATTTCCAAGGCGTCGGCCTGTTCGGATCCTCAGTTTTTCCCCACTTCAGTTCAACTCTTGGGAGCGAAGAGGGGAAAGTTGTGCGTGGCTCGTGATCAACGGTGTCGACCATGGGGCACCGCTTGCGACACCCATAGGTGTGTGCCACCGTCACGAATAGTTAGACGATTTTGACTCTCCGACCGTCTTTGTTTTCATGCCAATTACATCATTTACCACTTTAGATAGTCCACCGATGAACTGCTTCTGTATGCTCCGTAAGAAAAGCTATTGGGAGATATCACAGCCCTTAGCAGAGCTTCAGCTGATTCGATCGTATCGATCATTACCATTTTGCCCAATTCCTGAGCATGTAACTCTCATGTGTCGATTGTTGACCAATTTGCCAAGTACTGTTGCTCATCATTTTTTAAACATAAGTCTGGAATTTCAGATAGTGTAGAGGTCAACACGCTCTCTTGCTTGTGGTACCGCATTACAAAATCATTACATTTTATTAATTCATTCATTCAGTTGGTCGCATCTCTTACAAATCAGGATAGCTTCTCGATCACTCATTTGATCGCAGTATCAAACAGCAGACACCATCATTCGAAAAGTTAGATAGTTCAGCGCCCAACACATCACTGCAGCTATCAACATAACGTAAAAGAAACATGTTCTTCGTTATGCCCCAGTTTCATCACGGACGATAGTAAGGCAGTCGAAACAGACAGATATGATCAAGTTTACCTTGAAGTAAGCTGTAGATCTTGTAAAACGATTTAGATCGGTCTAACAAGCCCTCCTACCTAATAAGAGTGAATAAAGTACAAGCATCCAGAAGTTACTGTAAAGTAACATCAAAATGATGGTAAGCAGAACAACAGCTACTTATTCGTAGTTTGCGGTGACTAAACCACGAGCGACAAATTTTGAAATAAAGCAGAGGCGCAGAGCAGTGTAACCGCCAGCAAAAGTCCGTGCAAATTCTAAGGAGCATCGTGGGAGTGCTTTATGAGAGTGCGAGGGAAATGAGACGATATATCGTTGGATACATTATTGATAAAATGTTTGCCGGCGGGCGCGGTGGATACAGCGTTATGTTGATGCAGTGCGACGCCGCTATGAGGGTGCAAACTGAGCAGCTATTCGAGGATCTAATCGATTCTAAAAGGTGTGTGGCGTTAGGTTTAGGCTGCCCTCGGCGAGTACAAGTAATTCTTTTGGCGTACGATTGCGTACACTTCTTTCAAAATTTTACGCCTGAATTAATCAATTACTAGTTAGGATGGTTGTCATGTTATTGTTGTTGTGTTACTATCGTCTTTTGTGTTCGAGTGTCTGCTTCCACTTTTTGTGAAGTAATCCTGATTTTCTTATTAATTGAACTGTTAAAAGTGCTATGTGTTTGACATTCTTTCATTACGAAAACAAGTAACTTCGTGTGTCTGTCGTCGGTTGTCGGTCGGTATGTCGGTGTCTAAGTATCTTAGTATGTCTGCTCGTCTGCAAATGAACGATGCATTGAAAGAAGTCAATATAAAAAACAACCATTCACAGACATGAGACATTGTGGTTGGCGATCTTAATCTACGAAACTGATAGAACCAACCACGGATAGACGTCTGCCTAGTACTCTCGTCGTCATCCTGTGGTGGGCTGATGTCGCACTAGATGTCAGCACAGAAGAAAACGTGCAGATGTGATGAATGCCAGAAGAGCAGCACATTTGAGACTTCAGTCCAAGGAAAACTAGCGAATGAAAGCGACTACAAGCCTTCCATTATGCTACAGAACGGTTTATACCTGATAGTGGTCCATACCATAGAGGGATCATCAGCGTTGCAGAACTTCAATATCCGCTACCAGTGGGTCGTACCTGAGGATGAGTCCGCTCGCGTAAGTATTAGGTTGGTGAATGAGTTTTGCGACCATGCGTTTTTTTTCAAGATTTTATTACCTCAAGCTGTTAGTTATCAGCAATATCTTTTACCTTTTACCATCATTGAATGGGTAGCTGCTCAATGCACTGTGTCCAAAAGTAGCTACAATTTAGGAGACCAAAGGTTATGCTCAGGGCCCTAGCTAGGTATTCGGGAACACCCACGAATAAGATACCGCAGAATGAAGCTTTGGAGCCACTTGGAAGGTCTTCCAACTCGTGAAGCGCATTTTGAAAGTTGTGTTTTGCATGCATGCGGGTACGTACAGGAAAGATCTAACTGATGTCCATTTTTGCTGAGCGGCCCTACGAATGCCAGAAACTGGGTAGATGATCCGATATCTTGGGTTACTTAGGTTACTTAGGCTACCCAGGTTACTTAGGCGACCCGTCCTTCAGCACGGCGATTGACCTTGCGCGGGTCCTACCTTCTCTTCCACATTGAACGGTCCTTCGCGATCGTCGTCCAGTGCACGACAGTTCTTAACGAAACGGGATCTCGAATGTTATTCCGAAAAGCAAGCAAATCGGACCATCTCGTGGGCGGGCGACCAGGTGGACGTTTGCAGTGACGAGGATACCACAACACAGTTGTTGTACTCCCTCGGTCATCGTTTCGCCCCATCAGATGTTCGGCAAACCTGTGTTTCGCCCCGTCGCGGTGCTAAACCACATCTTGAACTTTTGATCCTGCTCTCACGTCGACGTTATGGAGGCCGAGTTCGCGCTGTCGCGAATGAGTAAGTTCAGTAAGCCGGCGCTTTAGATAAGCCTAAAGTGTTTTGAGTTGGCATTTGTTGGCTTTCGTGAGCCTCCACGTTCCGCATCCATAGCACATGGCTGGTAAGACTACCGAGTCAAATAGCTTAGCCTTTAGCCTCGCGTCCTTCGTGAGATCAACGATGCCTTGATCCGATACCTACAGAGGCAAATTTCAGCAGAATGTGCAGCAACCACACTTACCAGGAAGGGCTTTTTACTTCCCATGGAGCTTTGAATAGGGACCCATTTCATTCGATAGAGCTTCGAACGCTGATTACGAATTGGAAAACTAAAAGTGCTAAGGGCTATTCCGAAGCGAGTTAGGAGGGGACAAAGTTTGCTTGTGATATCTCATTGGCGAGGCACTTTGCCGTCGGCACGGCTGCTCTTGAACTATCAACGGCCACTGTGGCTTGCTGGTAGTGCTCCGGATCTGCAGCATAAAGGTTTTGTGTTTGCTCCTCGCCGGTGGAGATTTTTTTGCATTTTGTGTCTCATTGTCTACACGTTTACCTGAATGCCTAATATTATTACATGGTGCGTTCGGAAGCCCATAACGCGCGAGCCAGTCGTTCTCGTGCAAAACCAGTATGATTTTCGTGTTGAGGTAATCAAGTTACCCTAGGAGACGAGCTTTTAGCCTATTCGAGGATTTGACCAAATTTCGCAAAAATTCACGATCTATTGGGTGGCAGCACAATGAACAGTGGAGAAGGTGTTGACTCTTGCCGAGCAAATGCTCTTATTTGACGCTTGTTTCGTACGTTCAGTGCGATGGGCAAGTGTAACAGGTATGTGTAGGACCAAAAATTTTCGTAAGTTGGACCAAAAACTGGATTCGGCTGAAAATTTGCACAGAGGGGTAATTTGACCCCCTATGCGCGAATATCATAATCTTTTTACGCAACAACGCCTAATTCGAGTGGTATGGGAGTCTCTTCGACCTGATGTGCTTCCCTTGTGAGTGTTGTTAGTAGTTATAAATAAAGTGGCAGAGTAAATGATGGGTGTGATAGGTACCAGTACAAGGAAACGTTCAGAAGTGAAAGAAAAGCATTTTCTGGCCATGAAACACAAAACGCAAAAAGGCTCAACAGGCGGGGTGCATACCCAGCACCCCACGCCTGGAGACGAAGATCACTACCTTTGAGTCCCGTGGCTGTTGTGACATACATGATTAGCCGCGTTGGCGAGACACCACTAGCAGAGTCCCCCATCGATGAGTCTTTGCATGCGAACTTTGATCCCTCCTAACTCGCTTCCGAACAGCCTGTAGCACTTTTGGTTTTCACATTTGTAATGAGCGTTCGAAGCCCTATCGATCTGTAGGGGTCCTATTCGAAGTTCCATGGGAAGTAAAAAGCCCTTCCTGGTTAGAGTTCGGACTACCCTCTATTGTCAGTTTTGAGCATGTTGGCGTGCAGCGATCACATTTAGAGCTCAGACTACCCTTATTGCCAGTTTTCAGCATGTTTGACAGTCTAATGATCAAAGCTACAAGGAGTATGCGTTACAATAAGTAGGTTGAAATCCCCTTTTTTGAAAAAAATTTTCTTCCACACTTTTTTTGACATTCGTGGGCAGCTCAGCAAAAATGGAAGCCAGTTATATGCTTCATGTACGTACCACCAATGAAAACAAATAAATAAATATAAACACAATACAATGAAAAAACCGTTTTCCAAAAACGCGTCACGATCTGAAAGACCTTCCTTGTCAATTCCTTCTTGCTTCCTGACCAATCTTGTAGCATGCTGGCATGCGTGACCATGTTGGAAGACATATCGACTGGTTTTCAGAAAACAGTGAAAGCCAGCTTTGGCAAGTTTCTGATTGGCGCAAACAGTAGTCGTAGCAGCACTATCAGACGGTACAACTGTGATTGTGGCATTCTCAAGAAAATCTGAAGCAATTAGTCTGATTTCAATGCCTGAAATATTGCCATCGTCACACATAAAGTCGATTTCCCACTACTCTTCCACTAGTGCCCCTTACCTTGCTTTACAGAGAGTAACCAACTTTGATCTCCAATCATTCAGTATTGCAGATCTTTTGTCAATGGAGGGTACTATAACAAATTTCGTAGCAACACACACCGTTGCCTTATCTGACTCACTGAGAACTTAGAGTACCACAACTGTATACAATTACTCGAAGCCATGGCCATTTGACACTCTGTCAATTGTCGTTGGTAGAGCGAGTGATTGCAAGTCTTCTTATACACCATAGCCCAGTGTTGATTTCGGCCATGGACTACACCATCATGGGATCTTCAGCGTGGAAGAACTTCAATTTCCGTAACTTATGAATCCCCTGTGGATGGGTCAAATTTAACAACGTTGTGTACCGTACTTGTTGAACCACATGTTGAGCAACTCCTGTCCGGCTGTCCTATGGGTAGCACGTCCGTAGCAGTGCCGAATGACGCGCAAAAACATCCTACTATATATAATCCGCTAAGTATGTCTGTCTGTCCGTGTGTGTGTGTGTGTGTGTCTGTCTGTCTGTCACGAAATTCATATCTCGCGTCGCAGCAAAGCTGGGACGCTGAATTTTACAAGTGATGTGGGGGGTGCCAAGGGAACCCCAGCGGTGGTGGACCGAAAGTGATAGCAGCTGATAAGGGTTGATAAGGAGCCCCGAAAGAAAATGTTGCCAAATCCGTTTCGCCTTTCGGGACGATCCGAGAGCGCCCATATTCATAGGTGTTTTGAGGGTTGGGACGGGGACATTAATGGTGGGTGACCCGCATTGATAACGGTTGATAAGATTCGATAAGGAGCGTAGAAAGGCTGGAGTCGTCGAATCCGTTTCGCTTTTTGCATTGGTCCCGTAGCGTTCATAGTCACAGGTGTTCTGCAGGGTAGGACGGAGACATTGATGGTGGGTGATCCAGCTTGATAATGGTTGATAAGATTCGATAAGACGCGTAAAAAGGCTAGAGTCGTCGAATCCGTTTCGCTTTTCGCATTGGTCCCGTAGCGTTCATAGTCACAGGTGTTCTGCAGGGTAGGACGGGGACATTGATGGTGGGTGACCCGCATTGGTAACGGTTGATAAGATTCGATAAGGAGCGTAGAAAGGCTGGAGTCGTCGAATCCGTTTCGCTTTTTGCATTGGTCCCGTAGCGTTCATAGTCACAGGTGTTCTGCAGGGTAGGACGGGGACATTGATGGTGGGTGATCCAGCTTGATAATGGTTGATAAGATTCGATAAGGAGCGTAGAAAGGCTGGAGTCGTCGAATCCGTTTCGCTTTTTGCATTGGTCCCGTAGCGTTCATAGTCGCAGGTGTTCTGCAGGGTAGGACGGGGACATTGATGGTGGGTGACCCGCATTGGTAACGGTTGATAAGATTCGATAAGGAGCGTAGAAAGGCTGGAGTCGTCGAATCCGTTTCGCTTTTTGCATTGGTCCCGTAGCGTTCATAGTCACAGGTGTTCTGCAGGGTAGGACGGGGACATTGATGGTGGGTGATCCAGCTTGATAATGGTTGATAAGATTCGATAAGGAGCGTAGAAAGGCTGGAGTCGTCGAATCCGTTTCGCTTTTTGCATTGGTCCCGTAGCGTTCATAGTCGCAGGTGTTCTGCAGGGTAGGACGGGGACATTGATGGTGGGTGATCCAGCTTGATAATGGTTGATAAGATTCGATAAGGAGCATGAGAAGGCGAATGTCGTCAGATTCGTTTCGCCTTTCGCGCTGATCCAAGAGCGCTGACACTCATGGGTGTTTAGCAGAGTGGGACGGGGACATTAATAGTGGGTGATCCAAACTGTTAATGGTTGATCCAGGCTTCGATCAGGAGCGTGAGAAGGTAAATGTCACTTACGCTTTTGCGGCTAACAGTAGAATGTTCACATTCGCAGGTATTGAAGGGTACAGGGACCTCAATGGTACTGTTGGGTACAGGGGCCTCAGTGATAACGGCTCACGGTGGCTGATAAGAACCGTTAGAATAGGATGGGATGAAATCCATTACATCGCTTGATACTACTATACGACCGCTTTAGCAAAAGCGTTTGATGCTCAGTGTCATTGGGGAACATATTTTGTTTATGCTCTGATATCGACCGCTGAACGCCTAGATATCGACCGCTGAACGCCTAGCGTACGAAAAAATGATGCATTTCTTTTGATACTACGATCTACATTGATAATCATGATACACCTATATTTGTGATAGCAAAGCAAGCGTTTCATTCGGAATCATTGTCCAATGCGGTACTAGCAGCAACACTGTGTATCGACCGCTAGACTATGTGAAATTCCAAACAGTGAAGCATGTTCACGAAAACAGTAAACATCGGTAATCGGGATATGGATCTACCATCAGTGTGTAGAAATTAGATGCTCAACAAGTGAACAAATTGCCACCAGTCGATGCAATCGAATACAAAACTATCGATGTCTAAACTGTCCAAAATCCCAATGATGACCTAGACCAGTTGACTGGCGCACACTACTGCGCGCGATTCATGTCGATGACGTGCGAAGTGGGTTCCATGAAAAGCGACTGAAGCATAACAACATCGAAATGCTTTTTTATCACGCCATCTCCTCTGTTTTTTTCAATTCTGTAGCTCAGCTGAAAACAGAGGAAAGAAATTTCCACTCAATTCCATACACAACTGTGGTCGCGCCGATCAAACCCATTTTGCACAACATCGCCATGAATCGCGCGCAGTAGTGTGCGCCAGCCAACTGGTCGGGAGCTATAACTGGTTTCTACATATTCCAGGTGCTATGGTAGTGAGGGAGAGACTGCACCTCGCTATGATCGCTATGATCGCTAGTTTTGCCCGAGCTAAGATAAGGAAGCCCTCCTTCGCATGGGAAAGACTTATTGCGACACGCGAGCTCGCGCTTTGCGGCCATTGCCATGGGGCTCGCTGTACCTAAATGTTTGCTGAGCTTGTGACATTGGTGCAAAGAGGCGACTCTCCAAGCTCCGTGAAACAGCGAGCAAAGAGTCGCTTGCGCTTCACGCGCACTGCAACTAAAGAAAGCCTGACGTGAGGTCTAATGTGAGGTGTCGCCAAAAATCGTTGCCGAGCCTGCGACATTGCTATAGACCGCGACCTTCCGTCGCCATCAAAGAGGTGCACCAACAGTGAAGAGAATTGGATAGGAGAAAACCTGCGTGACAACATCCGTGAGCCGCCAAAGGTCTGCAACCGCCCTATCCTTTCGTTCAACGCCACCACATTACTTCATTCGGTTTTCGCCAAACTACACAATGGTCTCAACATTGGCTCCTTTACCAATCATACGTAGTACACTCTGGATGATCGCATGCTCTCTTTACGCGAATTGCGCAAACGCACGAGCGACGAAACGGAAGTTAGTGTGCGACAGCGAGCTCTGCACATATTTGCCCATTTAACTTTCTTCTGTTTGAGTTATTTGAGTAAAATTTCTATAAAAGTTTCCACAGTGCCAGCCCTTTCCGTCCTGAGAAGAGCGGATTGTTGATGTGGGGCTACGGCAAATCGCGCTTGTGGCGCCCCGAGTGCGACGCGGCAATGCGAAAATTCGGCCCAACGTTACACACCCAACACACCCAAATATGAGCGATTGTAATTTTCAAGAGGGTGCTGAGTGACGGGTGAAAGCTGAGGTATCGCACTGCACTCGGACCCGCACTTCCTGCTTTCCGTCCTCAACTTCAGTGGTATCCTACTATATATTATTCGCTCAGTATGTCTGTGCGTGTGTGTGTGTGTTCGTCTGTCTGTTCACGAAATTCATATCTCGCGTGGCAGCAAAGCTGGGACGCTGAATTTTACAAGCGATATAGGGGGTGCCAAGGGAACCTCAGCGGTGGTGGACCGAAAGTGACAGCAGCTGGTAAGGGCTAAGGAGCCACGAAGGCAAATGTCGCTAAATCCGTTTCGCCTTTTGCGTTGATCCAAGAGCGCCAACACTCATAGGTGTTCTGCGGGGTAGGTATATTAATGGTGGGTGATCCAGCATGATAACGGTTGATAAAATTCGATAAGGAGCGTAAAAAGCTAGAGTCGGCAAATCCGTTCCGTTTTTCGCATTGGTCCAGGAGCGTTCATACTCTCAGATGTTTTGCGGGGTAACACGGGGACATTAATGGTGGGTGACCCACTTCGATTACGCATTGATAAGATTCGATAAGGAGCGTAAAAAGCTAGAGTTGGCAAATCCGTCCGCGCATTGGTCCAGGAGCGTTCATACTCGCAGCTGTTTTGCAGAGTAGGACGGGGACATTAATGGTGGGTAACCCACATTGATAACTCGCTGATAAGATACGATAAGCAGCGTAAAAAATGATAAGCAGGATAAAAAAGCTAGAGTCGTCAAATCCGCTCCGGTTTTCGTATTGGTCCGGGAGCGCTTATACTCACAGGTGTTCTGCGGGGTAGGACGGCGACGATTTTGGTGGGTGACGCGCATTGATAACGTTTGATAAGATTCGATAAGGAGCATGAGATTGATCCAGAAGCGCTGACACTCATGGGTCTTTAGCAGAGTGGGACGGGGACATCAATATTGAGTGATCCAAACTGATAATGGTTAATAAGGTTCGATTAGGAGCGTGAGAGGGAAAATGTCACCAAGGTCGGTACGCTTCTGCGGCCGGCAGTGGAATGTTCACATTCGCAGGTATTGTAGGGTACACGGACCTCCATGGTACTGTTTGGTACAGGGGCCTCAGTGATAATGGCTTACGGTGTCCGATAAGAACCATTAGGAATCGGATGGGATGAAATCCTTTACTTTGCTTGATACTATTATACGACCGCTTTATCAAAAGCGTCTGATGCTCAGTGCCTTCGGGTGAACATATTTTTCTTATGTTCTGATATCATATACCAGCAGGCGGGCGCACACAACTGCGCGAGATTCATGGCTTGGGGAGTTTGAATAGTTTAGATATCGATAGTTTTGTAGGCGCTCATGTACTATGGGGGTGGCACTCAAAAACACGTTTGAAATTACAATGGAGAATGAATTCCATTGCTAATTTTCAAAACATGTAATATCAATGTGTCTGATTGTCATTAGGATGTTTTTATTTTGAAATGTAAAAAGTAAGTAAACAAACAAAATCCTGCCTGCCATTGATGATCTCCCGTGTGTGAAGTGCTTCCCCTCCTCCAAGGCTTAGGCTATGCTTGGTCCCCCTTATTCCATTGTCTCCTTTTTTGTTCTTCGGGTTCTTATGCGTGCCTGTTCTAGTATTGTTTTTTTTAATGAGTTGGAAGACACTAAAATATCAGTGCAAACCGGGGAATGTGGTTTTTGCCTAAGCCTTGAGGGGGAAGGAGCTTCGGAATGGGTGAATATTTTTTAGTGTAGCAAATATTTTTTTTTCATCCTTTTTTCTGGTTGAGGACACTCCTCGGAGCTCCTTCTTAACCTCTCAGGGTGAGAAAAAATTTCCACTTCCTAGAAAATATTTTGAGTGCCACCCCCATAGTACATGAGCGCTGTTTTGTATTCAATTGCATCGATCGGTAAGAGTTTGTTCATTTGCTGAGCATGTATTCCTACACATTGATAGTAGATCCAGATCCCGATCGACGTATATCGTTTTCGTAAACATGCTTCATTATCTGGATTTTTGCATAGTTTAGCGGTCGATACCCAGTGTTGCTGCAAGTACCGCATTAGAAAATGATTCCATCAGCAAGAAAAAATTGTCCGAGTGAACCGCTTGCTTTGCTATCACAAATATAGGTTGCATCATTGTTATCGACGTAGATCGCAGTATCAAGAGAAATGCACCATTTTTTAGAACGCTAGACAATTCAGCGGTCGATACATCGGCCAGTGACATCAGAACATAAGCAATATGTTCACCCAATGGCACTGAGCATCAAACGCTTTTGCTAAAGCGGTCGTATAGTAGCATCGAGCGATATAAAGGATTTCATCCCATCCAATTCTCAGCGGTTCTTCTCAGCCTCCATAAGCCATTATTGGTTCCACTGAGGCTCCTGCACCCAACAATACCATTGAGGTCCCCGTGCCCTAAAGTACCTGCGAATGTGAACATTCCACTGTTAGCCGCAAAAGCGTATTGGTCTTGGTGACATTTTCCTTCTCACGCTCCTAATCGAATCTTATCAACAATTATCAGCTTGGGTCACCCACTTATGGATGTACCCATCCCGTTTTGCTAAACACCCATGAGTGTCATCGCTCTTGGATCAACGCGAATGGCGAAAAGAATTTGAAGACATTCGCCTTCTCATGCTCCTTATCAAATCTTATCAACCGTATCAAGCTTGGTCACCCACCATTAATATCCCCGTCTTACCCCGCACAACACCTGTGAGTATGAATGCTCCGGGACCGATGCGAAAAGCGAAACGGATTCGACGACTCTAGCCTTTTATATCCGTTATCGAGTCTTATCAACCGTTATCAGGCTGGATCACCCACCATTAATGTCCCCGTCCTACCCCGCAAAACATCTGTGACTATGAACGCTCCGGGACCAATGCGAAAAGCGAAACGGATTCGACGACTCTTGCCTTTTTACGCTCCTTGTCGAATCTTATCAACCGTCATCAATGTGGTTCACACACCATTAATATTCCCATCCAATCCCGAAAGGCGGAACGACTTTGGTGACATTCGCCTTTTGGGGCTCATTATCAGCGCGTATCAGCTGCTATCACTTTCGGTCCACCACCGCTGGGGTTCCCTTGGCACTCCCTACATTATTTGTAAAATTCACCTCCCCAGCTTTGCTGCGACGCGAGATTTGAATTTCGTGACAAACAGACGGACACACACAGACATACTAAGCGAATTATATAGAGTAGGATCACCCATCATGTTCTGACCCATGTATCGACCGCTGGGTCGCTTAGCGTTCCAAAAAATGGTGCATCGCTTTTGATTCTGCGAGCTACATTGATAATCATGATACAATTATGTTTGTGGTAGCAAAGCAAGCGTTTCACACAGAGTCATTTCCTAATTCGGTACTGGCAGCAACACTGGGTATCGACCGCTAGACTATCCAAAATTCCAAATAGTGAAACATGTTCACGAAAACGATAAACGTCGATAATCGGAGTGTGGATCTACCATCAATGTGTAGGAATTAGATGCTCAGCAAGTGAACAAATTGTTACCAATCATACAACTGAATGCAAAACTATCGCCGTCTAAACTATCCAAACTCCCAATAATGACCTAAACCAGCTGGCGGCGCACACTACTACGCGCGGTCATGTCGATGACGTACAAAATGTTTTCGATGCAAAGCGACTGAGGTATATTGATACCGAAATGCTTTTCATCTTGCCATCTTCTCTGCTTTTATCCAAATAAATAGCTCAGCTGAAGGCAGAGGAAAGAAAATTTCCACTCAACTCCATACTCAACTGTGGTCGCGCCTATGAAACCCATTTTGCACAACATCGCCATGAATCGCGCGCAGTAGTGTGCGCCAGCCAACTGGTACTTACCATAGCCTATCTTCACCATAGCTTATCTTGACGTACAGCTAACAAGTGTCGAACTTCAAAGTAATCTTAAAGTTTGTGTTTTTTACAAGTTTGACATGTCAGCCATGCAAATGCTCTAACGTTCATTGCTGTCGTCATACGCCGGTACTACCTTGTTGCCTCTTTCGATCGTTTCCTTGTATAAAAAGTATAACTGAACTCACCCTATCCTAGCACGTGATCCAGTTAAATGGGAATCACTTTCGATGAGTAAATCATGCCACATCATTCAAAGCCTTCTAATCTTATACTGCGAAGAGTGATAACCATGCCTTTCGGGTGAACTGTAGATTTTTCTCTACTGGGTGAAATATGCTATTGGACAATGCTTAAACTGGGATTTGGAAATTTAAACTGGAAAACTGGAGTTTGGTGAATTTTCGATATCGCAGAATACAGGGAAAAAGATCAGACACAGGTCGTTTTTTTTTCGTATTCAATTTTTCTCGCTTTCTATCATATATAATTTTCTCACCAGACCTCACGACATCGCTAACTACTACATCGCCAAATCAGCGATTCTCTGTCTTCTTTTTTTCGATCCAGTCGTATATGAAGTCTGGGAAAGCGTCACGTATCTGAGCTTATCTGAGCGTATCGTATCTGAGCTGTGGAAGTGCGTATTTTCCGCACTTCTAAATTCCAACGAGTTTGCTAGTTTCACAAATCTTTCATTCAATACGCATATTTATCATTTTCCACCATTCCGCCTAGGTATCGCTGAAACCACTCATTCCACTACCATGAAGGCTGCCTCAGGTGCGAGAGTGGAATTTTCGACATACATTAGGCTGCGTTCATACCCAGCTGAATAGTATTTTTGGCACATCGGCGTAACGGCATCCGCGATTTGGGATTTTCGACGATGCCACTACCACCACGTCAGTCTTGCAGTGTAGCAAATAGTCAAAATCGCGGATGCACCAATCCGCCCATTCTTTCAAATCGCGGATGTGCTCATCCGCCAAATCTCTCAAGTAGCGGATGCACTATTACTCTCATTCCCTCTATCGATACGTATCTTATGCTTGATGCGAATGAGCCAAATCTCTCAAACCAGGTGGCGGGCGCACACTACTGCGCGCGATCCATGGCATTGTTGTGCAAAATGGGTTTGACCGACATGACCACAGTTGTGTATGGAATTGAGTGGGAATTTCCTTTAGTCTGCTCTCAGTTGAGCTATTGAATTGGAAAAAAGCAGAGAAGATGGCGTGATAACAAAGCATTTCGGTGTTATCATACTGCAGTCACTTTGCATCAAACCCATTTTGCACGTCATCGACATGAATCGCGCGCAGTAGTGTGCGCCAGCCATCTGGTTTAGGTCATCAATGGGAGTTTGTACAGTTGAGAGATCGATAGCTTCTTATTCGATCGCATCGATTGGTAACAATTTTTTCACTCGCTGAGCATCTCATTCCTACACATTGATGGTGAATCCAAATCCCGGTTATCAATGTTTATCGTTTTCGTAAACACGCTTCACTACTTGGAATTCTCCACAGTCAAGCGGTCGATACCCAGTGTTGCTGCCAGTACCGCATTAGAAAATGATTCCATGTGAACCGCTTGCTTTGCTATCACAAGTATAGGTTATATCATGATTATCAATGTAGATCGCAGTATCAAAAGAAAGGCACCATTCCTTGTAGCGTTAGAGACTTCAGCGGTCGATACATCGCCCAGTGATATCAGAACATAAACAAAATATGTTCACCCAGTGGCACTGAGCATCAGACGCTTTTGCTAAAGCGGTCGTATAGTAGTAGTAAGCAATGTGAAGGATTCCATCTCATCCAATTTCTAACTGTTCTTATCAGCCACTGTGAGCCGTTATCAGTTTCACTGAGGCCCCTGTACCCACAATACCAATGAGGTCCGCTTACCCTACAGTACCTGCGAATGTAAACATTACACTGTTAACCGCAAAAGCGAACCGTTCTTGGTGACATTTCCCTTCTTATGCTCCTTATCAAATCTTATCAACCGTTATCGAGCTGGATCACCCATAATCAGTGTCCCCGTCCCACTCCACAAAACATTTTTAAGCATGAACGCTCTAGCATCACTGCGAAGAGCGAAACGGATTCGAGGCCACTAGCGTTTGAGATACTTATCGAATCTTGTCAACCGTTATCAATGCGTGTTACATCCCTGTCCCAACACTCAAAACAGCTGTGAACATCGCTGCTCTGGGATTAACCCGAAAGGCAAAATGGATGAGATGACTCCAGCCTTTTTACGCTCGTTATCGAATCTTATCAACCGCTATCGGTGGATCACCCACCATCAATGTCCCCGTCCCACTCCGCAAAGCACCTGTGAGTATGAACGCTCTAGGATCAATGCGAAAAGTGAAACGGATTCGACGACTCTAGTCTTCTTGCGCTCAATATCGAATTTTCTCAGCGTTATCAATGCGAGCCACCCACCATCGATGTCCCTGGCCCACTCTGCTGAACATCTGTGAGTGTCAGCGCTCTTGGACCAACGCGAAAGGCGAAACGGATCGGGCGACATTTGTCTTCCGAGGCTCCTTATCAGCCCTTGTCAGTTGCTATCACTTTCGGTGCACCACCATTGGGGTCTCCTTGCCACCCCCTATATCACCTGTAAAATTCAGCGTCCCAGCTTTATTGCGACGCGAGCTATGAATTTCGTGACAGACGGACAAACACACACACAGACACACATACAGACATACCAAGCGAATTATATATAGTAGGATCACAAATGCGCTATTACTTTCATTTTCTCGACCGATACTTATCTGATGCTTGACGCAAATGCGCCAACTCGCACATACTAGCGGATGCGCCAATACGCTCATTTCTCTGGCGCTACGCATCTTTTACTGTATGCCGATCCGCCAAAAATCCTATTCAGTTTGATATGAACGCGGCCTTATTTCTACGATCCCTCCCAGTTGTTGAAGTACTTGTGTTCTACCATATGTTGGTGGTTGTGATAACAGAAGTACAAGGCAAGCAGCCGCTCGTAAGAACGGATTTTCTTGAATAGAAATTTTAAAGGGACAGTTTACGAATATGAGTGTCTTGGTTCCATCCGCGAGAAAATAGACCTTACCTCAACGGCGAAGCGTGTGCCATCACCGGGTGCGAAAGTTTAGCGCCAAACGCGTAAAGAACCCGTGAGTCAGCTGGCGGCACTGGCTCAAGATGGCCCACACCCATCCTACGACTTAGCCAGCAGAGCAGCGGTGGCATCTACGTGGATAAGAGGCATGATATGGACTGCGATAAGATAAGGTAGGGAGGATCCTCATAGTAACGCTTGCTTTTAAGTTGAAAACTCGCCGAAGCAAAAGGTCAGAAGCACTTTATTTTAAGGATTTTTGGAAATTTCTCCGGCTGCTTCTTCGCTTACGTGTTCTTCGGCACCCTCAGAGCCATTACGAAGTGCGAAGACGCACGAAAATTTTCGTGAGTTGTGTCTTTAAGGGTGATGTCTGTCTATAGTGGAAAGTGTTACAGAAAGAAGCGGGTGAAAGCAAAACCTCGCCGAATGCACAAGGCTGTCCCGGTAGATGTCTGTGCACTCTCTAACAGAGGGAGCAACTACTCTCTCTCTCCTCCCCCCCCCCCCTTCACCTTCTAAAGTGAATGATTGTTAAGGAGCTCAAAGTAGTTGGTGTAGGACGGTTCTGTCTGAAAGGGAGGAAAGGTAGGGGATATCGCTGTAGTAGGCGCACAACCCCCGGTTCTTAACCCTCGATTCTTAAAGGCACAGTTCACGATAATATGATTATCTTGATTCCATCCCCGAGTAGATAGCCGCCGCTTTCACAAAAGCAAGATGTGTGCCATCACCGCGGCGCGAGGGTGAGTGCTAAACGCGTAAAGAGCCGGTCAATGAGATGACGGCCACCGTCTCAAGATGACCCACACCCATCTTACGATTTTCCAGCAAGGAAGCGGTGGCATACACGTGTATAAGAGGCATGATATCGACTGCGACAAGAAAAGATAGGGAAAATTCCCATTGGAACAGCAATCTTATGGGATGATATTATCACGCAAAAACTTGTCGAAATGTTTGCCTCTGGTCTGAAGGCTCGTCGAAGCCAAAGGTCAGAGGCGCCTAATTACCATGATTTTTGAATGAATTATTCGGCTCTTTCTTAACTTATGTGTTCTTCATTACCTCCAGAGTCCTTATGGAGCGAGACAACGCACGAAAATTATCGTGAATTGTGCCTTTAATTGTCGCGAGCGGTGGGATGCTGCTTGCGATTTTTTACGTCGCTTGAACTGCCGACATTCCGGGGCTTTCTTCTCTTCTAAAAATCGCATTGTTACATCGATGTCGCAGACTCAAAAAGAATTTCGGCGGCATATCGTATTGATCATAGCCCAGCAAACACATTCCCTCAATAGGTAAGTGATAGGCAGGGCTGACAAGATTTCATGCGCCTCGCAATGAGAATGCCCCATGAGATAAAAAAACCCCACGACGGTCCACCCCTTTAGCTCTATACCGGAAGTCGTACTTTAGCAACCTTCTTTTACTATTGTCATAGACAGGCAGTTGGGCAGTTGGCAACACGCATCCACTCTGTGTGCCGTAGCTGTTACTGTGTGTGAGAGCATTTAGAGTTGAACGCTTAAATGTATGAATAGTCTTTGCACAGAGCTGCTACTTTCGAAGGCGCTCTATGAGAGAAGCAGGGCTCTCGAATGCAAGCACTTCATTTTGGACCACAACCTTCAATTCTTCCACTAGTTATTTGTAACATTTATCAAGAACCAGTTGGCTGGCGCACACTACTGCGCGCGATTCATGGCGATGTTGTGCAAAATGGGTTTGATCGGCGCGACCACAGTTGTGTATGGAATTGAGTGGAAATTTCTTTCCTCTGTTTTCAGCTGAGCTACTGAATTGAAAAAAAACAGAGAAGATGGGGTGATAAAAAAGCATTTCGATGTTATTATACTTCAGTCGCTTTTCATGGAACCCATTTCGCACGTCATCGACATGAATCGCGCGCAGTAGTGTGCGCCAGTCAACTGGTTTAGGTCATCATTGGGATTTTGGACAGTTTAGACATCGATAGTTTTGTATTCGATTGCATCGACTGGTAGCAATTTGTTCACTTGTTGAGCATCTAATTCCTACACACTGATGGTAGATCCATATGCTAATTATCGATGTTTACCGTTTTCGTGAACATGCTTAACTGTTTGGAATTTCACATAGTCTAGCGGTCGATACACAGTGTTGCTGCTAGTACCGCATTAGACAATGATTCCGAATGAAACGCTTGCTTTGCTATCACAAATATAGGTGTATCATGATTATAAATGTAGATCGTAGTATCAAAAGAAATGCATCATTTTTTCGTACGCTAGGCCAAAATATGTTCACCCAATGACACTGAGCATCAAACGCTTTTGCTAAAGCGGTCGCATAGTAGTAAAGCGATGTAATGGATTTCATCCCATCCTACTCCTAACGGTTCTTATCAGCCACCGTGAGCCGTTATCACTGAGGCCCCTGTACCCAACAGTACCATTGAGGTCCCTGTACCCTACGATACCTGCGAATGTTAACATTCCACTGTTAGCCGCAAAAGCGTAGGTGACATTTTCCTTCTCACGCTCCTGATCGAATCCTATCAACCATTATCCGTTTGGATCACCCACTATTAATGTCCCCGTCCCACTCTGCTAAACACCCATGAGTGTCAGCGCTCTTGGATCAGCGCGAAAGGCGAAACGAATCTGACGACATTCGCCTTCTCATGCTCCTTATTGAATCTTATCAACCGTTATCAATGCGGGTCACCCACCATCAATGTCCCCCGTCCTACCCTGCAGAAAACCTCTGACTATGAACGCTACGGGACCAATGCAAAAAGCGAAACGGATTCGACGACTCCAGCCTTTCTACGCGTCTGATCGAATCTTATCAACCATTATCAAGCTGGATCACCCACCATCAATGTCCCCGTCCTAACCTGCAGAACACCTGTGGCTATGAACGCTACGGGACCAATGCAAAAAGCGAAACGGATTCAACGACTCCAGCCTTTCTACGCTCCTTATCGAATCTTGTCAACCGTTATCAATGCGGGTCACCCACCATTAATGTCCCCGTCCCACCCCTCAAAATACCTCCGAGTGTCGGGACTCTAGAATCAACCCGAAAGGCGAAACGGATTCAACGACTCTAGCCTTTTTGTTATCATGCTGGACCACCCACCATTAATGTCTCCGTCCCAACCCTCAAACACCTATAAATATGGGCGCTCTGGGATCGTCCCGAAAGGCGAAACGGATTTGGCAACATTTTCTTTCGGGGCTCCTTATCAGCCCTTATCAGCCCTTATCAGCTGCTATCACTTTCGGTCCACCACCGCTGGTGTTCCCTTGGCAGCCCCTACATCACTTGTAAGATTCAGCGTCCCAGCTTTGCTGCGACGCGAGATATGAATTTCGTGACAGACAGACACACACACACGGACAGACAGACATACTTAGCGGATTATATAGTAAGATAATCTCTTTTATCGAATCCCGCCCGCGTTTTCGGCCAACCCGTCCTTGAAAGTGAACGGTGGGTCGTACTATTAAGCACGACGACCTTTGATAGCCGAATTGCCCCTATCAGTGCCTTTAACGTTCCCGCGGTTGTCGACCGGATGTGTACATGCACGTAAATCGGCTCACACAAAACCTTATCAATCGATACGAACCATGAGAATTAACACATTTTTGCCAATCAGAGAGGAGATATCTGTTGTACCTCTGGGTCAGATTTATTAGAGCAAAGAATAGAATAAACAATAAACGAAACAACGGGTTTATATACAGTCCTAAATGGGCGGTCTAGATCATTGACCCCTGATCCTTAGATCACCTACAGTGGCGTTGATCCCTTCATGCAGATCAACGCATTCAGGGATCCAACACCTCCCTCCTAAGACGAATACTACCAGTATAAATCTTCTTTTTCGGAGTGATCTGTAAGCGAGTCGGAGGGCGTCTTGTCCGCGCTTGACGTGGAGTCGAAGTTGGCACGACGGCAGGTAGAGTCGCGGGGCGGTCCTCGTCCTGTCCACCATACTGGCGCGGTGTCGGCGTACCGGCGTTCACACACGGCAGTAGCGGGAAGTCGAGCTGCTCCATAACTTCAAAGGTATCGCTGTCGTGGCTTCTAGGTCGCGATTGATTGGCGTGTCTCTTCCAGAGTTGACCATCGACCTGAATATCGTATAGGCATTGTCCATGACGAAGCGTCACACGTCCACGAGTCCATCTTGGGAATCCGGCGCGGTAGTGTCGAGTCCACACAAGGTCATCTGGCTCAAATCTCCTCGGGCGCGCACCGTGATGGCAATTGAACTGGGCTTCCATCTGCGGGTTCCGTCCAGGTTCGGTGATAGTTTAGGTGGGTTTCAGAGATGTAAGCGTAGAACGCAGACGTCGTCCGAGAAAGCTTCAGCTGGTGATTGTCTCGACAAAAAGGGACATGGCATTCGACGATAGTTGAAGAGGAACGTTTGTAGAGCTTCCTGGGTTCTCCCTTCCCTTCCGTTTTCGAAGGGTTCTCTTGAACGTATCTACAAAGCATTCCGCTTGGCCATTAGATTGCAGATGAAATGGCGTTGAGCGAAAATGCTTGATCCCGTTTCGAACGCAGAAGTCAGTGAATTCCTTCGATGTAAATTGCGTCCCATTGTCTGTGACGAGTGTTTTGGGATATCCATACCGTGAAAAGATACGGCGGAATTCCTTGATAGTTGCAGGGGATGTCGTGTGCGACATCTCAATGATTTCTGGCCATTTGGAATAGGCGTCCACAATGACCAGAAACATCCGTCCATCGATTGGCCCTGCAAAGTCTGCGTGGATTCGGTTCCACGGTTTTCCTTCGGCTGGCCATGAGTGAAGAAGAGTCTTGACGGGGTCCTTGGCGTTTTCCTGGCAACGAAAACAGGATTTCACTTTTCCCTCGATATCTCTGTCGATGCCGGTCCAATAGCAGTAATCCCTGGCCAACATTTTCATCCTTTTGATTCCTGGGTGGCCATCGTGTAGATCCGTAAGGACAGCGGCATGCAGGCTACGCGGAAACACGGTGCGATCCCCGAACAGTAGACATCCCTTCTGTGTAGTGAGATTGTTGCGCATCGAATTGAAGTCCTTTGGCTTCTTTGGCCATTTTCCAGTCTGGACGTAGTGAAGGATTTCCTTCGATTCGGGGTACTTCGAGGTCTCCTCGGCAACCTTGTTAGCAGTGACTGGAAGTTTAGTTGATGTATCCGCAAAAATATTGATGGCATCGGCGTTGATTTCGGCGATGACCACATCCTCTGATGGCGTTGACTGTTCTGCAATCAATCAAGACAGCGCGTCCGCTTGTCCAAAATTGTTAGTGGTCCGGTACTCAGTCGTTAAGTCGTAGTTGAGCATGATTAGCGACCACCGTTGAAGTCGATTCGCCGCGTAGAGAGGTATGCCCTTCTTGCTTCCATAAATTGCTAAGAGCGGTTTGTGGTCCGTCAGCAATTTGAAATGGCGCCCGTGAAGGTAGCGGTGCAATTTTCGAACCGCAATTATTAGGGCTAGTCCTTCCTTCTCCACTTGTCCGTAGTTCTTCTCGGCTTGCGTGAGCGTACGGCATGCGTGACATATCGGCTTCTCCGTACCATCCGAGAAGCGATGCGATATGACTGCTCCAATCCCATAGTCGGAGGCGTCAGCTGCTACGACTATCTCCTTGGAAGGGTCGTAAGGGGTGAGGAACAAGTCCGATGACAAGACCTCCTTGGCGCGATTGAAGGCTTGTTGACAGTCGGCCGACCGACTGAATGGAACGTCCTTCTTGAGTAATTTATCCAGTGGCGCTCGGAGTTAGCGCATTTCCTCAACGAAGGCTCCATAATAATTAAGCAGTCCTAGAAACGACCGTACTTGTCTGATGTCTCTAGGAGGCGGCGTCTTCTCGATGACCTCTGTCTTAGCAGAGTCTGGTCGTCGTCCATTTGCATCGATGATATTGCCGAGATAGCGAATCTGCGGCATGAGGAAGTTACACTTCTCGCTGCGAACGCGGAAACCAAATTGACGAATCCTCTCGAACAGAGCGTTCAGGTTTACCATGTGTTCGTCTATGGTGCGTCCAGTGACTATAACGTCATCCAAATAGGCGGCGCATCCGCGCAATCCAGCAATCATCGAATCCATAATCTGCTGGAAAATTCCGGGAGCATATTTCACTCCGAAAGGATGACGATTGTAGCTGTACGGCCCTCTGTGCGTAATGATCGTCAGTAGTTCCCTCGAAGCATCGTCAACCTCCATTTGGAGGTAAGCATCGGCGAAGTCGATTTTCGTGAAGACCATTCCACCATTTAACCTAGTGAAGAGGTCGTCGGGCGTGGGTAGTGGGTGATGATGCAGCATCAAGGCATCATTAAAGGCACAGTACACGATAATATGATTATATTGATTCCATCCCCGAGTAGATAGCCGCGTCCACCAGAGCAACATGTGTGCCATCACCGCGGCGCGAGGGTGAGTGCTAAACGCGTAAAGAATCCGTAAATCAGATGACGGCCACCGTCTCAAGATTCCCCACACCCATCTTACGATTTGCCAGCAGAGAAGCGGTGGCATATACGTGTATAAGAGGCACGATATCGGCTGCGATAAGAAAAGATAGGAAAAATTTCCATAGGAACAGCAATCTTATCGGATGATATTATCACGCAAAAACTTGTCGAAATGTTTGCCTCTGGTCTGAAGGCTCGTCAAAGCCAAAGGTCAGGGGCACCTAATTACCATGGTTTTTGAAAAGATTATTCGGCTCTTTCTTCACTTATGTGCTCTTCAGCACCTCCAGAGTCCTTATTGAGCGAGACGACGCACGAAAATTATCGTGAATTGTGCCTTTAAGGCCAGTGGAATAGTCAGCGCATAAGCGAAGACTTCCGTTTGCCTTTTTCACCACCACGATCGGTGCGGCCCACTTGGAGTACGTGGTAGAGGTAAGCACCTTTTCTTCTAATAACCGATCGATCTCCTTGTCCAGAGCGGCGACATTGGCGTACGGTACTGGACGTCTCTTTTTGAAAACTGGTACGGCGTCGTTCGTCAACTTCAGTGCTGCCTTGGTTGTCGTACATCGTCCGAGACAGGGTCGAAGACTGTTGCAAACTTTGCTTTCAGCTTGGCAACGATGTCGTCTCGGGAAGCAGAAGCGCTCCAAACTGCTCCCATTTCAGAACTGAGATTATAGTGATTCCAGCTCCAGTATCGAGTAGAAGCTGGGTTGGATGACCATTGATGCGAACGTCCAGATGTGGGTGGTCATCCCTCTTGAGAGCTGCTATGACGTTGTTGATGCTTCAATTACCGCGGAAACGCATAGCCGGTCCACGTTGCGGATTTGATTCCTCCTTGTCGTATCGGGGTTGGTAGGCGTTCCGCTGATACTTCTGCTGCTGATACTGCTTTGACTTCCTTCGTCGGTCCCATTTGCGGCGAATTAAATTGACTGAAGGATCGCCTTCAAGCATTTGGGAGTCCTCTTTGTACGATTTGAGCAGCTGGCATTCCGCAGTAAGATCTTTCAGAGTGACCTTCTCGGTCTGGTCCAGCTTTCTGAGGAGGCGGGTACGGTAATCGGCGAAGTCGGGCCCTTGGAATCCAGCTACGTAGAATAAGCATTGGATTCCGTCAAAGTCGATGGCATCCAGCTTGGCCTCCGTGCACTTCGTTTTGACTAGGAGCTCGTAGTTGTTGAACTCCTCACCTTCGTACCTCATCTTGAAACACTCGAAACGCCGGCGGAACAGCGTCTTTGCAGATCCGAATTGCCGCTCCAGCACCTCCAGGACCTCGGTCCAAGACATCTCCGATGGTTGCTTGGGCGATGTGGCTGCTGTCAGCATTCGATGACAGTCCTTGTCCATGGAAGAGACCAACAAGCGTATTTTGTCCTTGTCGTCAAGGTCGCCACACTCGTTGTCGAACAGGTCTTGATAGCGCTTGAACCATATGTCAAAGGTGCGGCCTCGGTCTGAATCGTAGGTGAACTTCTCTATTCGACGGTGGAGGGAGTCGAATATCGCATGTCTGTCCTTGATTACGAGCGGGCTGCTGACTGCGGGCGACACAGACATCTTCTCCATGAGCTTCTTGATGGTGTCTCCTTGTTCGTCCATACGGCGCGACTGGAGGTCCAGCTGCTTTTGAACGGCTTGGAGAATAGCGGGAAGAGCGTCCATAATAGTGAGTCCTCGCTGATCGCCAGTGTTGTACCTCTGGGTACAGGAGACGAAGAAGTCGGCAGATTTATTAGAGCAGAGAATAGAATAAACAACAAAAGAAACAACGGGTTTATATACAGTCCTGAATGGACGGTCTAATCATTGACCCCTGATCCTTAGACCACCTACAGTGGCGTTGATCCCTTCGTGCAGATCAACGCATTTAGGGACCCAACAATATCATATTCTGGTTGCGGAGCTCTGAAGAAAATCTTGATTTAGCCTTTGATAATGAATGATGTCCAGGTGATACAAAAAAAAGTAATTTTGTTTGCGGCTCACTTCCACTAACAATAAGTATAAAAACAGGGTTATGAATGATATGAAAGTATTGAGGATAAATATCCTTAGAATGTTCCTCTCAAAGCAGGAACAAGCTGAGGCATGCTAATTTCACCTTTACAAAAATATGGAGCCTTCAGTCAGCACGGTTGGGCTATAGAGCACCTGCGGCATTAAGGTCCGCCTGAAAGAGCCCCCAGAGCCAGCATCTGTGGGAGTTCTCTCGTGATAAGCTTCCTGTAGACGGACGCATCGGTTTATAGTAGTCACAGAGCTCTCGCTGCTTGAACAGCGCTGCTATGATCCGTATTATTATTTTCATGCCTCAAACCCAACTCTGTAGGGGTTTCAATGGTAATGGCCGATCTGGTTCTATGAAACGAAGAACGTGGGGATCTTGGAGGAAACAGAATGTCCAAGAACATCACCCAATAAGAATCTCCTTAGGTACCAAGAGTGAACGGACCTCAGCAAGATTGTGAACGAAGGTGGCGAATTCTCGGATTTTGCCGAGTAGAGGTGACACATCATGTTCACGCAAACGAAGCTCGCGATCCTGTTCGTGCAGAAGGCTGTTACGGGGTCATGTTATAGTATGAGGTGTGCTCTCATATTCGGGGATGGAAATACTTGTCAGAATTTGCTGAAGTGCGACTAATATGGGGTTGAACACGGAGGAAAAAATCACTTTTTTGGCACCGCTGTATAGACGATGAACTCGGTAAAGTTCTGGCCCGTTGCATCGGGTCTTCGAGCGTTCAAGACGAAGGAATTCGTCAAAATGCTCGAAGAGATCATGATTGTCTGAAGCAAGGACACAGAAAGGGACAGACTTAGTGCAGCAGAGTTTCCTTACCAGGTTCATTCAATTTCTTCAGGGTTGTGTGTGCGACGTGGGCCATGCACTGTCTGAAAATGATACGTCTTTTCTGTAGGCCAATGCTACGCTTTGCACTTTTCAGTGCATTCCGCCTATTTCATTGTTGTACTTACCAGTTGGCGGGGGCACACTACTGCGCGCGATTCATGGCGATGTTGGGCAAAATAGATTTGATCGGCACGGACTCAGTTGTGTATGGAATTGAGCGGAAATTTCCTTCCCTCAATGATTTCCAATGATTTCAGCTGAGCTATTGAATTGGAAATCAGCAGAGAGGATGGCATGATAAAAAAAGCATTCCGGTGCTATGATACTTCAGTCGCTTTGCATCGGACTCATTTTGCACGTTGTCAACATGGATCGCGCGCAGTAGTGTGCGCCAGCCAACTGGTTCAGGTCATATTTGGGAATTCGGGTAGTTTAGAGATCGATAAATTGTATTCGATCGCATCGATTGGTAACAATTTATTCACCTGCTGAGCATCTAATTCCTACACATTGATGGCACATCCATATCTCGATTACCGATGTTTTTCGTTTTCGTAAACACGCCTCACTCGCCTCAGCATTTTTGACACCATGTGACGAAAATGTTCGATTTCGTCGGCTTTTGAGTGATCTAAAAAATGTCAAAAATTTATTCTTACGAAAACCGTAAACACTGTCTTGTAGAGCGAAAGGAGCTCTATCGATTGGTATAGAACACTCTGCCAAAAAAAATCATATTCATTGTGCAATTTTGAATTGAAAATCAGGTGGAAGCTTATTCCTACATGCTAAAATATGAGAGGATACAAAATAAATGTGGTATCATCTTGTAGAGCAAAGAAAGCTCTATCGATTGCATATATGCACATCTTCTTCAATCTCGATGGTAGGCGAAAAAGAGGAGATAACGAAAGTGCACACTTTTGCAGGTACTGCATTTCCGAGTCTTAAAAACAGCAAAAAGTTGAGCGATTTGAATAAGCTGTAGTACCATTCTGTAGAGCTGAGAAAGCTCTATCGAAACATATACACAAACATTTTTTGGTCTCAATGGCAGACGAGAAAGATGAGGT
Source organism: Trichostrongylus colubriformis (assembly GCA_963978905.1). Classification (NCBI taxonomy): domain Eukaryota; kingdom Metazoa; phylum Nematoda; class Chromadorea; order Rhabditida; family Trichostrongylidae; genus Trichostrongylus; species Trichostrongylus colubriformis. The sequence goes on along the minus strand of OZ022258.1, from coordinate 20,373,674 downwards.
GCGCAAGTGCTAGTTTTTTGCCTCAAGCTTACTTCATTTCCAAACCTCATAAATATCAAGTAATCGAAAGAATCGAAAAACAGATATAAGCATTTTGTAGAGCAAAAAAAGCTCTACCGAAAACATATATGAACTTTGTCGAAAGATGAAGGGAACAATGTGAAAAACGGGGTTGAAAAAAACGGCGGGGACTTATTCCCCAACCCAATATATAGTAGGATCGGCCGCGATAATCTGACGAAGTCTATGAAGCTTGGACCAGTGGAAGACAACCATACTGAAAATACGATTTTCTTTCCAAGCAGCTCATTGTTGGACAGGAAATGGTGTGGAGCTTGATCTTTCTCCAACCATTGTGAAAATCTACGCTGTTTTTCGGAGAGAATTCAGTTCCCGTCCACGGATGCAGTCGTTTTTTTCTGTCAGGGAAAAGGTACGAAGAAAATGCTACAGACCTACCGTTTGTATACTTTGTTACAGGGAATCTAAGGAAGTTGAAGCTCACCTTAGGTTACTGTGGCTGGATAGACGAGAAGTGGGCCTCAAGATGATATAGACAACTCTAGTGAAACATCAAAAGTTGCTTAGAAAACATTGAAAGTGGAACATCAAGAACTATTCGAACGACAAATTATTTTCGCTTCTCAACGATGTCTTCTGAGATTTTCAAAAATTCACCGCTTCCTTTCCGTTTTCCTCTTCGCCTATTTTGTTTCTGATCTCTTTTATTTGCTCAGCAAGCCTAGCAAAAGCAGTACCTTGCGACTAGTTTTGCTATCGCCCATTACCGCACTTCATAGTGGAATGATGTAATTTCAAAAGGCAATATTGAATAACTAATATTAATGGAAGTTTCACAGCATGGTACGTGCAATTCCGTACCAAAAACACCAACCACTCCTTGAGAGCAAAGCGATAGTGGAGAGAAACCAGTTGGGCTATCACACAGTTCTGCGCGAATAACACAACAGAATCATGTAATGGGGCAATGGTCGATGTTGACTTTTCTAAGCATCTACCTTCTACGTATGGGTGACAGATATTAATCGATATCAAAGATATTACCGTTGGGAATGGTCAGCATTTTCCAGAGGTCCGGATGATTGTACGGACAGTACCTTTTTGTTACAATGATCGACGATCAATGTTAAAGGATGACATGGGTGAATTCACTCGTCAGCTAACCCTTTGGCTGAAGTGGTCACTACTGGGAGTTTAGATAGTTTGGTTATCGACAGTGTTACATTCAACTGCAGTAATTGGTAGCAATTTGTCCATTCGATAAGCATCTATTCCCTACATTTCCCTTTTTGAACGAGTCAATCGGTGCCAAATGTCGATGCTCCCCCCCTGCCGAGGCTTAGGCTGAAGCCTGGACGCGGTTTTCCGCCGCCTTTTGGACGATCTCGCATTCGCGGTAATCTCACCGCGTTCACCGCCCGAGGGCTCCACCGGGGCCCCGGGCGGTGAACGCGGTGAGACCATTCCCCCGAGGAGAAAGCTCCCCTGGGACTCAATGGGCTGCCCAGGGGCAAAATTTGGGCTCCTCGGGGACGCGCCGGCATCTTGCCAGCTGGCGCTATGCGCGCCAGCATAGCTTCATGGTGGTGGTAGCTTCATATGTCAGTTATCGATGCTTATCTAAACACGGAACACTATTTGGAACTTCACATAGTCTATCGGTAGACACCCGCTGTGTTCTGGCACCGCACTGAGAATGAATGGCCAGCTGCGCCATCACAAACCTAGATTGTGTCTTGATCATCCATGAAAAACGCGGGACTAAAGGCATGCATCATTATTTGGAACGCCGAAAAATTAAGCGGTTGATACATCGGCAGTAGATATCCTAATCTACATAATTCGCTTAGTATGTGTATGTGTGTGTCCGTGTCCGTGTCCGTGTCCGTGTCCGTGTCTGTGTCCGTGTCCGTGTCCGTCTGTTTGTCACGAAATTCATATCTCGCGTCGCAGCAAAGCTGGGAAGCTGAATTTTACAAATGATATAGGGGGTAGTAAGGGGACCCAGGGGGTGGTGGGTGGACCGAAAGTGATAGCAGATGATACCCGCTGATAAAGAGCCTCAAAAGTGAATGTCATCGAAGTCGTTTCGCTTTACAGGTTGATCCTAGTGCGCTGACACTCATAAGGGTTTTGCGGGATTGGACGGGAACATTAATAGTGGGTGATCCAACTTCACAACGGTTGATAAGATACGATAAGGAGCGTGAAATCGCAAATGTCGTCAGCTCCGTTTCATCTTTCGCGTTGACCCTAGAGCGCTTACATTCATAGGAGTCTAACAGGGTGAAACGGGAAGATTAATGGTGGATGATCCAAGTTGATAATGGTTGATAAGATTCGATAAGAAGCGTCGAAAAGCAAATGTCGTCAATTCCGTTTAGTATTTCGCGTTGATCTTAGAGCGCTGACATTCATAGGAGTTTAGCAGGGTGAAACGGGAACATTAATGGTGGATGATCCAAGTCGATAACGGTTGATAAGATTCGATAAGAAGCGTCGGAAAGCAATTGTCACCAAGTCCGATTCGCTCATCCGACCGTCAATGGAATGTTCACATTCACAGGTATTGCGGGGTACAGGGATTAATGGTGACTCACTGATAGCGTCTTACAGAGGTTGATAAGAGGAACGAGATAGGATAATATCCGGTACACTGTTCGCTACTAGTACTAGGCGGCCGCCGCTCAAGTAGAAGCGTCAGTGCAACTGGATAATATATCTTTTTGCGTTGTGATATGAGATACCGATGTGTCGACCGCTAAATTGTCTAATGTTCCAGACAATGGTGCATGTCTCTTGAAACTGCTGTCTTCATGCATTATTAGGATAGGATCAAGATTTATTTATTTATTTATTTATTTATTTATTTATTTATTTATTAAATACACACGAAGGTGCGCACAATAGAACAGAGGAACAAAGGTGTGAAAAGCATAGGCAACTACATAGCTACACTCGGGCTCATCACCTATCGATTCATGTCGCACACCTGTCGTTTGGCACACCTGCATAAAGAGGCATGGTAAAGATTTGAATAGGATTACAATACAGAACAAAGTCCCACACTATCCACGCGAATGCCATAAGAAAGAGCATCATGTGTTAGGAGGCGGTCGAGGAGGTAGTGATTTGAATTATAAATGGTCTACATGGGTCAGGTGGCTCAAAACAAACTATTTCAGAATCTCTACAGCTGCAAAAAAAGTGTGACCGAAAAAGTGGTAAGTGCGGTAACTCCTGCACATTGCAGTATTCTACCCCGCCTGCAGCCGTCCACGTCCTCGGGTATAGCGGACGTGGGCATACCAGCGCTCAACCAAGATGACCGCAGTCCGCCCGATCGTACCGCGTCCTGACGGCCTGCAGAGCGTGAGAGTCAAGCACTCACCCTCAACAGTCCAGCCTGGCATCCTAGCAGCTTTCGCCCGGTGCCCTTTCCTCCCGGAGGGAAAGTGTATAAGCACCGACTGGCAGAGGCGGCTCAAATATAGAGTCACGACTGGGGGCGGAGCCGGGTGGGCTGTGCGCCCACAAGGACAGTTGCGTTCCGCGGCAAGCCGGTTGATGATGCCTTGAGCAGTGACCTCTATGTAGTCATTTACCACCAAAAGCTTACGAAGATAGGTTTTTTTGTCTTCAAAAGAAGTCTCTCAATCCACTGAGGCCTTTTGCATAGCATTTGTGGACAAAGGAGTAGACAACGGTGCATTAGGCATAAAATGGTCGGCATTGAATGAAAGTAGCTCGTGATGAGTAGTTTCTAGTTTCGCCAGATGTTTATCCAATGACCATGATTTCTGACAAAAATATACCACTGAAACTGATGTTAGTTGGGGATGTTAGCTGTTGAACCAGAGTGTATCTAGGATAATTGCAATTTGCAACGGATCAACTCCAAGATGACTGTGTTTCTAGTATGCTTGCAAATCATTGACATGTCGCTCAGCACAGGTACTCTAGTGAACCATATCTGAGTCACAATGGATGCTATCTGAATGAAGTTGTGTAAAGAAAGACTATTTAAAAAAGTTAACAGGAATCCTCTTCTCTGAGAATCTGCAACAGATCGATTTTATCTATCCTTCTCGCAAAAATGTGACCATCCTTTGCGTTAAGTACTTCACTAGGTAAGCGCTGAAGCCACCTTGCACCACGGTAAAGAACTAAATTGAACAGTTGCGCATAATGCTTTCTCTTAATATTAGGGTAGTGCAGATTGAATCGACTAGTTCTTTCATGACATGGCATAAATAGCCAATACTTGCTTGGAGATAGCACAATTTCCATGCGTAGTAGCCGAAAGCAAAAGCATAAATCAGCCCTAACTCGCCGGTATCTCAGAGTTCTCAAACCCAATTGATTTAATCGTTCTCTATAACAGGGCAATGGACTAGAAGTCAAACCAGTGGTTTTTCGATAAAACAAGAGCTTCGTGAATAACTGTTGCACTTTTTCCAGTTTGAGAATATGTTTTTTGAGGGGTGGATTCCAGATCTGCGAGCAATATTCTAGATGGGGCAATACGTAAGTTTTGTACAAGCGAGTTAATATAGTAGGATCAGTGGTGTGGGTGTTCCGAAAAACAAAGAAAAGGGCTGAATATGCTTTCTTAGTGACACGATTATCAGCGAGTCGTAGGCCTGAGTCAATTATAATCCCTAGGTCTTTGGACATATTAAGTTTCTTTAAGCACACATCGTTAATTCTGTATTCGCTTGGGAAGTCTTCACCTAAATGCAACACAAATGTTTTTTTTTGTGTTAATCACAAGGTCCCATATAGATGCCCAAGATTGCAAGTTTTCGATAGCAAGTTTAAGGGCCGTCTGCACCTCGTCATAGTTATCTTGATTATATATGCCATATATTTTGAAGTCATCCTTGTAAGCCTGCACTTTGACATATCGAGATGTTTTCAGAATTCGTGGTAATTCCATTGTATAAATGAGAAAGAGTAAGGGTGACAGTACTCCTCCTTGTGGTACGCCACTAGTGCAGCGATACCGCTTGGAGAATTTTCCGTTCACTTTGATCGTCATATGTCTTTCCGATAAGTAAGAAGTGAACCAGTTTAACAGTTTCTCCCCAATACCTAGAGAATGTAATATTTGAAGGAGTTTTTTATGGTTCACTTTATCAAAAGCTTTGGAAAGATCAACATAAATCACATCGCACAAATTACCTTGGTTCAAAGCCAAGTGCAAATCGTATAAACTATCAACAAGATTTGTAGTTGTGGAACGTCCGGGAAGGAATCCATGAAATTCTTTAGGTACAAGATTCATTTTGAATAAGCTAACTAGAAGTTTTTCTCTGATTATTTTTTCCATCACTTTTATAGGTGTTGGAGTTATACTGATTGGTCGAAACTCAGATACAGAATGAGCATCATCAACTTTAGGAATTCCTGTTACTAACGCATCTTTCCAAAGTTCGGGCACATCACCTAACATGAGCGAAAACGTTGAAAATGTGTGCAAGAGGTTTCGAGAGGGATTTGGCACACTTTTTGTATATAATAGGAGGTAACCCATCATATGGCTCACTACAAGATGGTTTTAACTTCTTTAAGATGCTCTTCACGTCAGCTGGGTGAAAGTAAATATCACTCAGTCCTCGCAGGGTTGGTATACTCTTATTAGACCAGTCAACTGGAGTCTCTGAATCTGGGGTGAAGACACTGGCGAAAAAGTTTCCAAGTGCTGTAGCTTTATCAGAATCGGAAGTGCATATCATACCGTTCAGATCAGTGAGTGGTGGAAGAGTCCCCTTCATTTTCATTTTGTTATGTAAGTAAGCATGGAGTTTTTTCATAGAATTATGCACGGCTAATCGCCTTTCAGTGTTGGCCCAGTATTTCCTGAGATGGTGATCGACATTATCGCAGACTTTTTTATACAACGAGTTACATAGTGGGTCAGATGACGCTTCGAAAATACGTTGTTTTTGAGCCAACAAATTTTGTATCTGAGAGGGATAGCGGATTCGATGATGTTGATGTTCTTTGAAGGGTACATACAGTGCCAACTTTTGATACACAATGGAACAAAATCTCTGGTAGAGATCGGTAACAGATTGGTAGTCATTGAAAACTTCTAACCAATTCACCTCACTGAGGCTATTATCCAGAGAAATGAAATCCGTATGAAGAAAGTCTGGTTTGGGTGGTGACATGGAAGTAGGGTAAAATCTTAGTATCTCGAATTCGACCATGCAATGATCTGATCTAGACAGAGGAGGAAGCAATTTAACGTTCCTAATAATTGGAGTGATTGTTAAAACAATATCTAGAGTGCGGTCTTTATGAGTTGGTTGGAGAACCATCTGTTTGAAGCCAGTGTTGCGAAAAAAATTCGAAAGCAAGGATGAGTCAGAGCCGCTAGGGTTTGAATTCCGCCAGTCGACATTTATGTTGAAGTCACCCAAAATTATGATGTCTTGGCCCGTTGTCAAGGAAGCTAACAGATCAATAAGTTTTTCATCGTCAGAAAGTAAAGAGTCTGGAGGCCGGTATACAATTATAAATCGTAAGCGCGAATGACAGCAAGGCATTAACTCTGAATAAAGAACATCAGCTTTGAGGTTGACATCACGTTGCATTAGTAGTGAAGGGAGTTTATTGTTGATAAGACAGCAAACTCCACCACCTCTTTTTTCCTTTCTGTCGGAACGTATAATATCATAGGGCAAATTGCAAGTGATTTCGGAATTTTTGATTTTGATGGTAAACCATGTCTCAGTAATAAACACTAAATCGGGTTTATTGACTGAAAGGAAATGCTGGAGGTGATGGAGCTTGTTAACTAGACTTCGGGCATTAAATAAGTTACACGCTAAAGGTAGGAATTCACCATGCAAATTTAGGCCTTTCCCGAATTACTGGGAAGTTCGGAAATGTGCTTGAGCTGACCTCGGTATACGATCCATTCACGTTTTGCCATACCCTTATTCTTTTCCCTTGCTAACTGCCTCAGCTCAAAGTCGACATTCCTCTCTTCAGCTGTCATACTCTTCCGGATGAAAACGTTGGTAAAATCTAAGCTACGAAGTAGACGCGAATTTGCCAAAGCCTTTCGCCAGTGAGCCCGAGATGGAAACACAACTTTGATCAAACGTGGACGTTCAGTATTGGGTTTTCCAATTCTATAGATTTCAGTGGCTTTGCACTCAACCTGTAAAACATCTAGCACATCGCTGCTTTTCTTTTCAAGGTCCGATTGACGTTCAGAAGGTGACAAGCTCTCTGGTGCCTCTTTAACTCCTGCCCCTACAATACTACGACCACGTTTTTCAGATTCAATGTAATCTGAAAACTCCTTGGGTATTTTTTCAGCTAACGCACGTAGCATTTGTGCAATGACAGGGTCTTTATTCTTTTCGATCATGTTTTTAATGAGTTCATTTGCTGACATTTTCGAGTAATCTACTCCAGCTACGTCCGCTGGACTCGCTGGACCAGGAGTCTCAGCCGAGGTGTCCAATAATGCTTTACTATTGTTGGACATCTTTGTGCGTGTTGCTGGAGGCATAACTTGCTGACTCTAGAATGCTAGGACGTGCTAAACTTACAACTCACTGTGTACTCGACCGTCTATGGGGAAGACAGGAATGAGAAAAAAATCATATCTTGATCATCCATGCAAATCGCAGTATCAAAAGACATGCACCATAACTTGGGAGGCTCTTTAGCGGTTGATACATCGGCAGCATATATCAGAACATAAACAGAATATGTTCATCCAATCGTACTGAACATCAGACGCATTTACTATAGCAGTCCTATAGTACCCTAAAGTCTGATAGATAAGTCCGCCCGCACGCGGTGTCACGCGCGGCACAGGCGACCGCAGTCTTCAAAGAACCAACCAGAGATGAGGGAAACTGAGGAGGCTATGATTTGTGGATTGTATTAATAACGAGTTTACATTGTATAGTATATTGTATTTGTTAATATAAAAGCGAGTAGCAAGTAAAGTTGGGGCCGTACGAAAGGTGAACACGGAAACTATAGTTGGCAGAGGAATGAAAGGAGCATAGTTGTTCAAGGGAGGTTTCAATGCAACGTTGGTTTTGGCGATGCGAGTGCGATTGGATATGTTTAGTTAAGAAAATCTCTTATGTTGATAGCTTGGAACAAATGTTGCACTCTTGATGGAAAGACTGATAAGAAGGGTATAAATAGGGGGCCCGAGAGGCAGTCGAGCTTGGCTGGCGAGCGCAGCAAGGAGGTGCAACGATCAAAGGATGTGCAAGATGTGCAAGATTACTGTAGTTATCATTCGTGTAGAATCTCGTATTTTTATAGGAAAATTATTGAAACTTGTCGTATAATTACCCAAGTTTGAGGAATCGTGCGTGAGAAATGAAGAGTGTGATTACCAACCGCGTGGCAGAAGTACAGTGCAAGAATTGGTGCAAAAGTTGGTTGAAGTGCAAATCAATGATCAATATACGACCTAGACTTGGGATAGCGAAGCGAGTGCTTCACTTTCTCATGAGGTACCAGCAACAATAATGGGTGTCGACTGCTAGACTGTGTGAAATTCCTAATAGTGGTACAGATCACAAATCGATCCTACTATATATAGATACCAGTTGGGCTGGTGCACACTACTGCGCGCGTCACACATGGAAGCATGCTGATCGGGCTCGATCGATATCGATCGATCAGTATCATCATTTGAACGGTTTGCAGAAACAGGGAATTCGCAAAAACGGGAAAAAGAAATTAAGTCCCTCCCCGTCAATCTCGTCTTTCCGCATCAATCGATATCGATCGAGCTCATCTTGCATGCTTCCATGTGTGACGCGCGCAGTAGCATGCCCCAGCCCAACTGGTATCTGAAATTCATGATCCCAGCCTGGCTGCGTCGCGTGATATGAATTTTCAGCCATTCGCCTTTCGGGGCTCCTTATCACCTCTTATCAGTTGCTATCACTTCCGGTCCCTCACCATTAATGTTCCCTTATCACCCCCTATATCACTTCGAAAATCCAGACTCCCAGCTTTGCTGCGTCGCGAGATATGAATTTCCCGCCATTCGCCTTTCAAGGCTCCTTATCACCTCTTATCAATTGCTATCGCATCCGGTATCTCATCATTAATGTTCCCTTATCACACCCTTTTTTGTAAGCGTGCACCACTAATTCGGTTTAAGATAGCCTGGCGGCCAATTCCCAGTGTTGTTGGAAGCACATGAGGAAATGATTCACTTGCTTTACTACCGCACCTATAGATGGTATCCTGATCATCAAATGGAGAACGTAGAATCAAAAACGCGCATCATTACTCGAACGCTTGTCAATTTAGCGGTCGATACATCGGCAACTGATATCGGAGAAGAAATGATTCTCTTGCTTTACCGCATATATGTATAGAATGTATCCCGATCATGAAATGGAGAACAGTATCGAAAGACGCGCATCATTATTTGAACCCTAGGCAATGTAGCGGTCGATACATCGGCAACTGATTTCGGAACATAATCAGAATAAGTTCACCCAATGGCACTGCTCATCGGACGCTTTCATTGTAGCGGTCGTGGAGTAGTAACAGCGGTGTACTGGATTTCGCCCAACCCACTTCCTTCGGCTCTTATCAGTGCTAAACATTCGTTAGCAGACTCAATTCGTCACCATTAAGGTCCCCATACCACCTCCTACAACAGCTATGTGTTTAGACACTTCTTTATCTGATGAGACAGAAAACGTATTTCGCGAAATTCTCCTTTTGGCGCTCCTTATCGAATCTCATCAAACGTTATCAATGCGGATCACCCACCATTGATGTCCCTGTCTCACTGCGCACAGCAGCTATAAATGTTGGCGCCCTTGGATCAACGCGAAAGGTGAAACGGTTTTGGCAACTCTAGCCTTCTTACGCGCCTTATCGAATCTTATCAACCGTTATCAAGGAGGATCACCCATCACTAATGTCCCCGTCCCACCCCGCAAAACACTTGTGAGTATGACCGCTCCGCGACCTGTGCGAAAAGCGGAACGGATTTGACTACTCTAGCCTTTTCACGCTCCTTATCGAATCTTATCAACCGTTATCGATGCGGGTCATCCACCATTAATGTCCCCGTCCCATTCCGCAGGAGACCTGTGAGTATGAGCGCCCCAGGATCAATGCGAAAACCAAACCGGATTCGACGACTTTAGCCTTTTTACGCTCCTTATCGAATCTTATCAACCGTTATCGATGTGGGTCATCCACCATTAATGTCCCCGTCCCACTCCGCTGGAGACCTGTGAGTATGAGCGCCCCAGGATCAATGCGAAAAGCAAAACGGATTCGACGACTTTAGCCTTTTTGCGCTCCTTATCGAATCTTATCAACCGTTATCGAGCTGAATTACCGACCATCAATGTACCCGTCCCACTACGCAAAACATCTGTGAGTATGAACGCTCCGCGACCTGTGCGAAAAGCGGAACGGATTCGACGACTCTAGCTTTTTAAGCTCATTATCGAATCTTATCAACCGTTATCAATGCGAGTCACCCACCATTAATGTCCCTGGCCCCTCCTGCTAAACACTTATGAGTGCCAGCGCTCTTGCATCAACGCGAAAGGCGAAACGGATCTGGCGACATTTGTCTTCCGAGGCTCCTTATCAGCCCTTATCAGTTGCAATCACTTTCGGTCCACCACCATTAGTGTCCCCTTGCCACCCCCCACATCACTTGTAAAATTCATGGTCCCAGCTTTACTGCGAGGTAAGATATGAATTTCGTGACAGACGGACAGACACACACACACAGACAGACAGACATACTAAGCGAATTATATATAGTAGGATATAGTCCATCTCCCGAAAACTGATTGGGCGTGTCCTTCGAACTTGGGTGAATGGCGAGAGTGGGAGTACGTGGCGAGAGTGAGAGTGTGTGGCGGGGTGAGAGAATTGAGAGAGTTTGATACACGTTTATACAAGTCCGTAGGACACGCCTACTCAGTTCTTAGGAAATGGACTGTAACTTGCTTAGTATGTCCGTATGTGTTTGTGTGTGTTCTGTCCGTGTGTCCCTCTGTCTGTCACAAAATTCATATCTCGCATCGCAGTAAAGCTGTAACGCTGAATTTTCAAGTGATGTAGGGGGTGCCGAGGGAACCCCAGCGGTGGTGGGCCGAAAGTGATAACAACTGATGAGGACTGATAAGGAGCCTTGGAAGGCAAATGCCGCCAAATGCGTTTCGCCGCGTTGATGCAAGAGCGCTAACACTCATAGGTGTTGTGCGGGGTGCGACGGGGACATTGATGCTGGGTGATAAAGCTCGATAACGGTTAATAAGATTTGTTAAGGAGCGTAAAATGGTCAGAGTTGTCAAATCCGTTTCGCCTTTCACGTTGATCCAGAACGCTTTCACTCATTGGTGTTCAGCAGGGTGAGGTTGATTGATGGTAGGTGATCCAAACTGATAATGGGTGATAAGATCCGATTAAGAGCGTGGAAGGAAAATGTCAGCAAGGCCGATACGCTTCTACGGCTAACATTGGAATATTCACATTCGCAGGTATTGTAGGGTACAGGGACCTCAATAGTACTGTTGGGTACAGCGGCCTCAGTGATAACGGCTTACGGTGGCTGATGAGGACCGTTAGGAATCGGATAGGATGGAATCCTTTATATCGCTTGCAATTACTATAGGACCGCTTTAGCAAAAACATCTGATGCTCAGTGCCAATAGGTGAACATATTTTATTTTATCTTGATATCACTGACCGATGTATCGACCGCTGAATTGCCTGACGCTCAAAAAATGGTGCTTTTCTTTCGATACTGCAATCTACATTGATAATCATGATACACTTATACTTGTGATAGCAAAGCAACAATACACTCGGAATCATTTTCTAATGCGGTACTGGAAGCAACACTGGGCATCGACTGCTAGACTATGTTAAACCAGCTGGCGGGCGCACACTACTGCGCGCTATTCATGGCGATGTTGTGCAAAATAGGTTCGATCGGCACAACCACAGTTGATGGAGTTTAGTGGAAATTTCCCTTCCTCCGCTTTGAGCTGAGCTATTTATTTGGATAAAAGCAGAGAAGATGGCGTGATAAGAGAGCATTTCGGTGTTATTGTACTTCAGTCGCTTTGCATCGATCCCGTTTTGCATGTCATCGACACGAATCGCGCGCAGTAGTGTGCGCGAGCCAACTGGTTTAGGTAACCATTGGGAGTTTGGATAATTTAGACATCGATACCTTTGTATTCGATTGCATCGATTGGTAACAAATTGTTCACTTGCTGAGCATCTAATTCTTACATAATGGTCAATCCATATTTATTTATTTATTTATTTATTAAATACACACGAAGGTGCGCACAATAGAACAGAGGAACAAAGGTGTGAAAAGCATAGGCAACTACATAGCTACACTCGGGCTCATCACCTATCGATTCATGTCGCACTTGGGCACACCTGCATAATGAGGCATGGTAAAGATTTGAATAGGAACAAAATACAGAACAAAGTCCCACACTATCCACGCGAATGCCATAAGAAAGAGCATCATGTGTTAGGAGGCTGTCGAGGAGGTTGATTTGAATTATAAATGGTCTACATGGGTCAGGTAGCTCAAAACAAACTATTTCAGAATCTCTACAGTTGCAAAAAAAGTGTGACCGAAAAAGTGGTAAGTGCGGTAACTCCTGCACATTGCAGTCTTCTACCCCGCCTGCAGCCGTCCACGTCCTCGGGTATAGCGGACGTGGGCATACCAGCGCTCAACCAAGCCGACCTCGGTCCGCCCGATCGCACCGCGTTCTGACGGCCTGCAGAGCGTGAGAGTCAAGTTCTCGCCCTCAACAGTCCAGCCTGACATCCTAGCAGCTTTCGCCCGGTGCCCTCTCCTCTCAGGGGGGAAAGTGTATAAGAACCGACTTGCAGAGGCGGCTCACTATATGGAGTCACGACTGGAGGCGGAGCCGGGCGGGCGGTGTGCTCACACGGACAGTTGCGTTCCGCGACAAGCCGGCTGTGATGTCTTGAGCAGTGACCTTGATGTAGCCAATTACTACCGAAAGCGTACGAAGAGAAGTTTTTTTCTCTCTGGAAGAAGTCTCCTAATCCACTGAGGCCTTTCGCATAGCATATGTGGACAAAGGAGTAGACAAAGGTGCATTCGGCATAAAATATGGTCAACATTGAAATTAGTCAGCTTTTGATAAGTAGTCCTGCCAGATGTTTATCCATTAACCACCATTTTTGAGAACGACATACCACTGAAACTGATGTTACTGGGGTGGTCATCCATCCATCGCTGAATCAGTTCTGAAGCAATCAGTTATTGTATCCATACTGTATAATTCCGTTATTGATGTAAAATGCTGCGTGCTATTAATGGAAACCTTGTATTTTCAAAAATTCGCAGATGTTAATTTCTCGAAGCTGTGACCGAAATTGAGCTGAATTTCTGCAGTACTGAATGATGTACCCGTTCTCAATTCTTCCGCAGGGCCGAAATATCGAGTATTTACTAGCTCGCAATCTAACTTTTGATGATTCGAAAAGAGAAAACGAGGTTGTTAAATATCCCTCTGTATCTCAAACTTTTCATGTTCAATATGATGAGACGGTCTTTATACGGTAGGAGCTCACGAGAGTAGTTTGGACTGGGAAAGAATCTATAAAATACCATCCTCGTAAAATTTTTTTGTATTTTTTCCAAACACATCGTATGTTTTTTCACGTAAGGGCTCCTCACCATGGAGCCATCCTACTATATATAATTCGCTTAGCATGTCTGTCCGTGCGTGTGTGCACGTGTGTTTGTCGGTGTGTCCGTCTGTCTGTCACGAAATTCATATCTCGCGTTGCAGCAAAGCTGGGACGCTGAGTTCTGCAAGTGATGTAAGGGGTGCCAAGGGAACCTCAGCGGTGGTGGACCGGAAGTGATAGCAACTGATAAGGGCTGATTAGGAGACTCGGAAGGCAAATGCCATCAAATCCGTTTCGCTTTTCGCATTTATCCTAGAGCGTTCATACTCACAAGTGTTTTGCGGAGTGGGACGGGGACATTAATGGTGGGTGATCCAGCTTGATAACGGTTGATAAGATTTGATAAGGGGCTAAAAAAGGCTAGAGTTGTCGAATCTGTTTCGCTTTTCGCATCGATCCCGGAGCGTTCCTACTCGCAAGTGTTTTGCGGAGTGGGACGGGGACATTAATGGTGGGTGATCCAGCTTCACAACGGTTGATAAGATTTGATAAGAAGCGTAAAAAGCAAATGTCGCCAAATCCGTTTGTGCTTTCGCATTGATCCTAGAGCGTTCCTACTCACAAATGTTTTGCGGAGTGGGACGGGGACATTAATGGTGGGTGATCCAGCTTGATAACGGTTGATAAGATTTGATAAGAAGCGTAAAAAGCATTTACATTTACATTTATTCGCCAATTCAATATTATTACAATATGTGGCGCTCAGATCAGATCCATCCACTCTTTCTTCGACACTGATCTTGCTTTTCGTTGCCAATTGCGGGATTCGGTCTTCCTGTTTTTCTCTGGGAATAAGGGCACCACTCCATTATCTGTTGTGACCATTTATTATCATTGGAATTTGCTAGCTTCCAAGCATATTTCCACTTTCTTACCTTGGCGGTTTCGATCAAGTCTTCAAGTTTAGTGACACCTCGAAGCCACTCATTCGTCTTCTTACTTTTTAGACATACTCCAACCATTTTCCGTTCCATTCTTCGCTGTGCCACTGCGAGTCTTTGCATGTACATCTTTGTTTGAATCCATGTTTCCGATCCGTATATCATGGAAGGTAGAATGCAACGGTTAAAAAGCTTTCTTTTGAATCGCATTTCCACTCTCTTGGATGTTAGGAAGTTTTTATATCGGTAGAAGATGATCCATCCAGCACGGATTCTGCGAGCTATCTCCTTGGAAAATGCGTGATCAATGGTGACTTCCTGTCCGAGGTATACGAATGATTCTACGTTATCCACAGGTTTCCCACTGAGAGTAATTGATGCGGAAGAATTCGCCATGATTTTTGTTTTCGAGTCGCTTATCTTTAGACCACATCTAAGAGATTGCTGGTCTAGATCGTCAATCATGGACTGTAGTTCTTGTTCGGAGTTCGCAATTAGCACCACATCATCTGCGAATCTGAGGTTTGTTAACCGTTTTCCATTTATCGATATCCCGAATTCGTCCCATGATAGTTGTCGAAATACATGCTCGAGAGCGGCCGTGAAAAGCTTCGGAGAGACTGTGTCCCCTTGTCGTACGCCTCGACAGATGTTTATTGGAACTTTGGTTTCACCAACTTTGAATGAGGATCGAGCGTTGCAGTATATTTGTCGTAGGAATTCGATAAGCTTGCTATCAACTCCTTGTGCTTGTAGAGCTGTCCATAAAGCATTCATTTCTATTGTGTCAAAGGCTTTTTCATAGTCAATGAATGCAAGAACAAGTGGTATCTTATATTCGACACTTCTTTCAATCAGCTCGTTCAAGGCATGCAAAAGATCAATCGTTGAATATCCTCTCCGAAAGCCGGCTTGTTCTGGGGCGTGATCCGCATCTAGTATTTTCAACTCTCCTACATATCGCCTTTGTGAGTGCTTTGTACAGAACTGATAAAAGAGAAATTGGACGGTAATTCTTTAGCTCCAGTAAATCATTTCTTTTGTGCAGAAGAATTGTTATAGAGTCGGCGAAACCGTCCGGTGTAGTAGTGCTAGAGAGACAACGGTTGTACAGTTCTGTGATTAACGGAAGCAAGTGCGTCAATCCCAATTGTAGCATTTCTACAGTAACGTGATCTTGGCCAGGTGATGTACCCTTTTTCATCGACATAATCGCTTCTTCAACTTCGCTCTGAAGAAATGGGGGGCAATCCTGATATTCATCTTTGACTGGAACAAAATCCACACCAACCGTAGAGCGGTACAACTGTTCGTAGTATTGCTTCACACAATTGGTGATTTCTGCCTTGGTATTGCAGATATTCCCTTTTTCATCTTTCAGCTGGAACAAATGCCTTCTTCCCAGCGAAGTCATATGTTTAATTTTCTTCAGACTGCTGTTATCTCTAATTGCTCTCTCGACGACTTGATAATGATGTTGACGGATATCTTCTCGTATCAGTTCCCTCAATAATTTGCAAGTCTCACAAGGAAGGCCCATGAGGTCATGGTGAGCTTTTCCAAAACGGTTTTTTGCATTTTATAGGGTCACATACATGAAGCAAAAAACCGGTCTCAAATTCGGCTAAATGGTTTTGGGGGGGTCAAAAAATGAGTGACAAAAGTTACTTGGAAAGAAGCAATTTTGACCAGTTTGTTGCAGTGCTTTCCAGTTGTGACCTTCAGAATATGCATATCAGAAGACTCCCTTCGGACCTACGCTAAAACCAATGCGAACTGGATCCAAAATGTGGAGTCACCTTTGGTAACCAGTAAATGAGGCGTAGCAAACTCACAGGGGATGCTCAGGTCCTAACTTCCGTAGTGGTTGGATGGCCGAATGGATAAGGGGACGGACTGGCATTGGCACGGTGGAGGGGCTGTTTGTGGTTCGAGTCCCCCCGCCGTTTTCGCTTTTGCATTTTCTTGATTTTCTTTGTCCAGCACTAAACTACTTGCGCACATGCAAAATGACTGCAATTTTCGTTACTGGTGTACTAAAGTGACCTCATTTGCAAGCTTTCAGTGGTTGAAGTGTTTGGACTCTTCGGCCCCCGTAGCACGTGTGCCAGGCGTTTTCCTGCGAAACTAGTGTGATATTCGTGCTCAGGGGACCCAATTAGCCCTGGATACAAAATATTGTCCAAATTGAGATTTTGACCCAAACTCGAGACAGTGACGTGGACATGAGCACATAGTCACTGCTCTACTTGTACTAACGAACAAATAGCAGCATTGCTTAAATTTAATGGAGCATGTGTAGAATCAACGAAATCCGAGTGAACTGCACCTAGCAACACCATGCGATGGCAAAAGATAGCAAATATTTCTTTATATCGGCTACCGACCTCCTTCCGTTGAGTGCTCTTTACTATGGCAGTAGTAGTACTAGTGGTCGCCCAATTTTTCGAGTTTAGGTCCAAATCACGATTAGGCTGAAAACTCGTCACCTAGGGTAGTTCGATCCCCTGAGCATGAATATCACACGCACTTTGCGGGAAAACGCCTAGTTCTCCTGTTATGAGCGTTGGCAGGTCCAAACCAATCATTCCCTCAGTACGCAAAAATACTGGAGATAGCGGTTCCCTGGCAGAATAAAAATTGATTCCACACATATCTTGCACGTATGGTCTTACATGAGAACAAAAGGATGAAAATTAGAAAAATGCAAAAATTTGTCCTCAGTGGGGATCGAACCATCAACTATTTTCTGGGCCCCCCAAAACCATTTAGCCAAATTTGAGACCGGTTTTTTGCTTAGTGTATGTGACCCTATAAAATGCAAAAAACCGTTTTGAAAAAGCTCACCATGACCTCATGGGTCTTCCGTGTCAGTATACATCAGCTGGTCGATTATTGTTGCAACTTTCATGTTATGTCTAGTTCGCATCAACGCTAGCGTAATTTCTGACAAATAGCCCATCGTTTCTTGATATTCTGTGCTACTTCTGCTGATCTTCTAATGTAATTACAAATTTCTGTGTATCCGTTGCTTCGCGAACTGGAAAGACTCGAGGGACAATTGGTTTGAATTTCCCTTCGAAATAGGTGAGGATTAAGGGTTGCACGCACACATGTACGCCTACTTTTTGCACGATGTCGCCTTCCAAATTTCAGTGCGGTATTGTTAATCCTCAATACTCCTCTCAGCAGACGGTGATCAGTTGCAAACTCAATTGTTCCTGTTCTGACATTCTTGAAATTTATATGCTTGCAAGCCAAAATATGATCTATGCAGTTCAGTGTATTACCATTTGGGGACCTCCAAGTCCATTTCCTTCCATTTCGTGCTTTGAAGAAACTAGCTGACACCTTCAATTCATATTCTTCGCAAAAATTCACTAGTAACTGTCCTCTTTCGTTTCTTTCGTCACCATAACCAAAGGGTCCCATGGACTTCTCCAGAGCGCTCTCCTTTCTCCCTATTTTTGCATTGAAATCTCCGAGAGCTATTAGGTGTACGACATCATTGCACTGCTCCTTTTCTGGTCCCGTCTTTTTCCTTTGTCCACACTTTATTTTTGACACTATTTCTTTCAATGATTCCGTGAACTCTTCGTATTCATAATCTTGAGGGTGACAATTATTTGATGAAGGAGGAGCGTATATTGATAAGAACCGAATTAAAGTATGACGAGACAACCTTACATCCAGACGGGAAATCCTCTCTCCTTCCTTTGAAAAAGCATCAATTAATGGGATTATGCGATTACTCACCAGAAAGCCTGTGCCGGATTTTGCTTGGCTGTTTTCAGGGCCAGCGTAATAAAGCCGGTATCCAGATTCTCTGAGGTCCATACATCCAGTTCCCCTCCATCGAAGTTCGGTGAGGGCCAAGATGTCAACATACGTCTTCTTTAAGGCTTCTTGCAGCTCTAGTAGGCGTTCCCTGGTTGCTAATCTCCTTACGTTGAGTGTTGCTATCTGGATAAGGTCCGATCCAAGGTGGAACTCACCTGACCCTGCTGTTCAATTGCTTCCTGGGTCAGAGGGCATCTTCTTTAGTGGATGTTTGGAGAGCGAGTAGTGAAGCGACCACTCACTGATCTGAACGGTATGATATGCACTTCCGATTCTGATAAAGCTACAGCACTTGGAAACTTTTTCGCCAGTGTCTTCACCCCAGATTCAGAGACTCCAGTTGACTGGTCTAATAAGAGTATACCAACCGTGCGAGGACTGAGTGATATTTACTTTCACCCAGCTGACGTGAAGAGCATCTTAAAGAAGTTAAAACCATCTTGTAGTGAGCCATATGATGGGTTACCTCCTATTATATACAAAAAGTGTGCCAAATCCCTCTCGAAACCTCTTGCACACATTTTCAACGTTTCGCTCATGTTAGGTGATGTGCCCGAACTTTGGAAAGATGCGTTAGTAACAGGAATTCCTAAAGTTGATGATGCTCATTCTGTATCTGAGTTTCGACCAATCAGTATAACTCCAACACCTATAAAAGTGATGGAAAAAATAATCAGAGAAAAACTTTTAGTTAGCTTATTCAAAATGAATCTTGTACCTAAAGAATTTCATGGATTCCTTCCCGGACGTTCCACAACTACAAATCTTGTTGATAGTTTATACGATTTGCACTTGGCTTTGAACCAAGGTAATTTGTGCGATGTGATTTACGTTGATCTTTCCAAAGCTTTTGATAAAGTGAACCATAAAAAACTCCTTCAAATATTACATTCTCTAGGTATTGGGGAGAAACTGTTGAACTGGTTCACTTCTTACTTATCGGAAAGACATATGACGATCAAAGTGAACGGAAAATTCTCCAAGCGGTATCGCTGCACTAGTGGCGTACCACAAGGAGGAGTACTGTCACCCTTACTCTTTCTCGTTTATACAATGGAATTACCACGAATTCTGAAAACATCTCAATATGTCAAAGTGCAGGCTTACGAGGATGACTTCAAAATATATGGCATATATAATCAAGATAACTATGACGAGGTGCAGACGGCCCCTAAACTTGCTATTGAAAACTTGCAATCTTGGGCATCTATATGGGACCTTGTGATTAACACAGAAAAAACATTTGTGTTGCATTTAGGTGAAGACTTCCCAAGCGAATACAGAATTAACGATGTGTGCTTAAAGAAACTTAATATGTCCAAAGACCTAAGGATTATAATTGACTCAGGCCTACGACTCGCTGATAACATCGATCGTGTCACTAAGAAAGCATATTCAGCCCTTTTCTTTGTTTTTCGGAACACCCACACCACTGATCCTACTATATTAACTCGCTTGTACAAAACTTACGTATTGCCCCATCTAGAATATTGCTCGCAGATCTGGAATCCACCCCTCAAAAAACATATTCTCAAACTGGAAAAAGTGCAACAGTTATTCACGAAGCTCTTGTTTTATCGAAAAACCACTGGTTTGACTTCTAGTCCATTGCCCTGTTATAGAGAACGATTAAATCAATTGGGTTTGAGAACTCTGAGATACCGGCGAGTTAGGGCTGATTTATGCTTTTGCTTTCGGCTACTACGCATGGAAATTGTGCTATCTCCAAGCAAGTATTGGCTATTTATGCCATGTCATGAAAGAACTAGTCGATTCAATCTGCACTACCCTAATATTAAGAGAAAGCATTATGCGCAACTGTTCAATTTAGTTCTTTACCGTGGTGCAAGGTGGCTTCAGCGCTTACCTAGTGAAGTACTTAACGCAAAGGATGGTCACATTTTTGCGAGAAGGATTGATAAAATCGATCTGTTGCAGATTCTCAGAGAAGAGGATTCCTGTTAACTTTTTTAAATAGTCTTTCTTTACACAACTTCATTCAGATAGCATCCATTGTGACTCAGATATGGTTCACTAGAGTACCTGTGTGCAATGATTTGCAAGCATACTAGAAACACAGTCATCTTGGAGTTGATCCGTTGCAAATTGCAATTATCCTAGATACACTCTGGTTCAACAGCTAACATCCCCAACTAACATCAGTTTCAGTGGTATATTTTTGTCAGAAATCATGGTCATTGGATAAACATCTGGCGAAACTAGAAACTACTCATCAAGAGCTACTTTCATCCAATGCCGACCATTTTATGCCTAATGCACCGTTGTCTACTCCTTTGTCCACAAATGCTATGCGAAAGGCCTCAGTGGATTGAGAGACTTCTTTTGAAGACAAAAAAACCTATCTTCGTAAGCTTTTGGTGGTAAATGACTACATAGAGGTCACTGCTCAAGGCATCATCAACCGGCTTGCCGCGGAACGCAACTGTCCTTGTGGGCGCACAGCCCACCCGGCTCCGCCCCCAGTCGTGACTCTATATTTGAGCCGCCTCTGCCAGTCGGTGCTTATACACTTTCCCTCCGGGAGGAAAGGGCACCGGGCGAAAGCTGCTAGGATGCCAGGCTGGACTGTTGAGGGTGAGTGCTTGACTCTCACGCTCTGCAGGCCGTCAGGACGCGGTACGATCGGGCGGACTGCGGTCATCTTGGTTGAGCGCTGGTATGTCCACGTCCGCTATACCCGAGGACGTGGACGGCTGCAGGCGGGGTAGAAGACTGCAATGTGCAGGAGTTACCGCACTTACCACTTTTTCGGTCACACTTTTTTTGCAACTGTAGAGATTCTGAAATAGTTTGTTTTGAGCCACCTGACCCATGTAGACCATTTATAATTCAAATCAACCTCCTCGACCGCCTCCTAACACATGATGCTCTTTCTTATGGCATTCGCGTGGATAGTGTGGGACTTTGTTCTGTATTGTAATCCTATTCAAATCTTTACCATGCCTCATTATGCAGGTGTGCCCAAGTGCGACATGAATCGATAGGTGATGAGCCCAATTGTAGCTATGTAGTTGCCTATGCTCTTCACACCTTTGTTCCTCTGTTCTATTGTGCGCACCTTCGTATGTATTAAATAAATAAATAAATAAATAAATAAATAAATATGATAAGATTTGTGATGGCAAAGCAAGCGATTCATTCTTTCATGCGGTGCCAGCAGCAATACTGGGTATTGACCGCCAGACTATGTAAAATTGTAGTGCATGTTTACGAAAACGATCAGCATTGATAGCTGGCATATGGCTCTACCACCAATATGTAGGAAATAGGTGCTCAGCAAATAACAAATTGCTACCACCTCATGCAATTGAATCTGAGAGTGTCGATCTCTAAACTATTCAAGCTCTCAATGGTGACCACTTCAGCCGATGGGTTAACTGATTAGTGGATTTACCCACGACATTCCTGAATTCTAATCGTCGATATCATTGTAACGAAAGGTATCGACCGTTAAATAATCGGCCTCTGAGAAATCATGACCTTTCTTAGCTGTCATATCCTACTATATATAATTCGCTTAGCATGTCTGTGTGTGTGTCTGTGTGTGTGTGTGTTTGTCCGTCTGTCACGAAATTCATATCTCGCGTCACAGCAAAGCTGGGACGCTGAATTTTACAAGTGATATAGGGGGTGCCAAGGGAACCTCAGCGGTGGTGGACCGAAAGTGATAGCAACTGATAAGGGCTGATAAGGAGCCTCGGAAGGCAAATGTCACCAAATCCGTTTCGCCTTTCGGGTTGATCCTAAAGCGCTGACACCCATAGGTGTTTTGCGGGATGGGACGGGAACATTAATGGTGGATGACCAGCATTGATAACGGTTGATAAGATTCGATAAGGGGCGTAAAAAGGCTAGAGTCGTCAAATTCGTTTCGCCTTTCGCGTTGATCCAGGAGCGCTGACACTCATGGGTGTTGAGCAGGGTGGTACGGGGACATTAATAGTGGGTGATCCAAACTGATTATGGTTGATAAGATTCGATAAGGGGCGTAAAAAGGCTAGAGTCGTCAAATTCGTTTCGCCTTTCGCGTTGATCCAAGAGCGCTGACACCCATAGGTGTTTTGCGGGATGGGACGGGAACATTAGTGGTGGATGACCAGCATTGATAACGGTTGATAAGATCCGATAAGGAGCGTAAAAAGCTAGAGTCGTCAAATCCGTTTCGCTTTTCGCGTTGATCCAGGAGCGCTGACACTCATGGGTGTTGAGCAGGGTGGGACGGGGATATTAATAGTGGCATCGGGTGAACATATTTTGTTTATGTTCTGATACCAGTTGGCTGGCGCAGATTACTGCGCGCGATTCATGGCGATGTTGTGAAAAATGGGTGTGTTCGGCCCGACCAAAGCGGAGCGGAGATTTCCTTCCCTCTGCTTTCAGCTGAGCTATTGAACTGCAAAAAAGCAGAGAAGATGGCGTGATAAAAAAGCATTTTGGTCTCGGTATACTTCAATCACTTTGCATGGAACACATTTTGCACGTAATCCACATGAATCGCGCGCAGTAGTGTGCGCCAGCCAACTGGTCATCATTGGGAGTTTGGGTAGTTTGGAAATCGATAGTTTTGTATTCGATTGCATCGATTGGTAACATATAGATCACTTGCTAAGAATCTAATTCGTACACTTTGATGGTAGGCCATATCCCGCTTATAGATGTTTATCGTTTTCGTAAACATGCTTCACTACTTAAAATTTTACATAGTCTAGCGGTCGATACCCAGTGTTGCTGCAAGTAACGCATTAGAAAACGAATCCGAGCGAACCGCTTGCTTTGCTATCGCAAAAATAGGTTGTATCATGATTATCAATGGAGATCGCATTATCAAGAGAAACGCACCATTTTTTGGAACGCCAGGCATTCAGTGGTCGATACATCGGCCAGTGATATCAGAACATAAACAAAATATGTTCACGCGATGCCACTGCGCATCAGACGCTTTTGCTAAAGCGGTCGTACAATGTTAGCAAGGATTTCATCCATCCAATTCTTAACGGTTCTTATCAGTCACTGTAAGCCGTTATCAGTTTCACTGAGGCTCCTGTACCCAATAGTACCATTGAGGTACCCGTACCCTACAATACCTGCGAATATGAACATTCCACTGTTAGCCGTAGAGGCAAGCCGGCCTCGGTGACATTTCCCTCTCTCCCGCTCCTAATCGAAGCTTATCAACCATTATCAACTTGGATCACCCACCATTAATGTCCCTGACCCACCCTGCTGAACATCCATGAGTGTCAGCGCTCTTGGAACAACGCGAAAAGCGAAACGGATTTGACGACTCTAGCCTTTTTACGCTCCTTATCGAATCTTATCAACCGTTATCAGTGCTGGTCATCCACCATTAATATCCCCGTCCCATCCCACAAAACACCTATGGGTGTCAGCGCTTTAGGATCAACCCGAAAGGCGAAACGGATTTGACGACTCTAGCCTTTTTACGCTCCTTATCGAATCTTATCAACCGTTATCAGTGCTGGTCATCCACCATTAATGTCCCCGTCCCATCCCACAAAACACCTATGGGTGTCAGCGCTTTAGGATCAACCCGAAAGGCGAAACGGATTCGACGACTCTAGCCTTTTTACGCTCCTTATCGAATCTTATCAACCGTTATCAGTGCTGGTCATCCACCATTAATGTCCCCGTCCCATCCCACAAAACACCTATGGGTGTCAGCGCTCTTGGAACAACGCGAAAAGCGAAACGGATTTGACGACCCTAGCCTTTTTACGCTCCTTATCGAATCTTATCAACCGTTATCAGTGCTGGTCATCCACCATTAATGTCCCCGTCCCATCCCACAAAACACCTATGGGTGTCAGCGCTTTAGGATCAACCCGAAAGGCGAAACGGATTTGGTGACATTTGCCTTCCGAGGCTCCTTATCAGCCCTTATCAGCTGCTATCACTTTCGGTCCACCACCGCTGAGGTTCCCTTGGCACCCCCTATAACACTTGTAAAATTCAGCGTCCCAGCTTTGCTGCGACGCGAGATATGAATTTCGTGACAGACGGACAAACACACACACAGACACACACACACACACAGACATACTAAGCGAATTATATATAGTAGGATCATTGACCGATGTATCGACCGCTGAATGCCTGGCGTTCCAAAAAATGGTGCGTTTCTCTTGATAATGCGATCTCCATTGATAATCATGATACAACCTATTTTTGTGATAGCAAGACAAGCGGTTCATTCGGAATCGTTTTCTAATGCGGTACTTGCAGCAACACCGGGTATCGACCGCTAGACTATGTAAAATTTCAAGTAGTGAAGCATGTTTACGAAAACGATAAACATCGATAAGAGGGATATGGTCCACCATCAATGTGTACGAATTAGATTCTCAGCAAGTGATCTATTTGTTACCAATCGATGCAATCGAATACAAAACTATCGATTTCCAAACTACCCAAACTCCCAATGATGACCAGTTGGCTGGCGCACACTACTGCGCGCGATTCATGTGGATTACGTGCAATATGGGTTCCATGCAAAGCGATTGAAGTATGCCGATATCAAAATGCTTTTTTATCACGCCATCTTCTCTGCTTTTGCAATTCAATAGCTCAGCTGAAAGCAGAGGGAATGAAATCTCCGCTCCGCTGTGGTCGGGCCGAACACACCCATTTTGCACAACATCGCCATGAATCGCGCGCAGTAATCTGCGCCAGCCAACTGGTCTTAAATATCGGTCAATATCTATCTACTATGTGTTGAAAGTTGATGCTAAGCAAAACGTCCACTTTTACCCATTGCTTAAGTCAATTGTTTCGCGCAGTACTGTGCGATAGCCTAACTGGTATTTTACAAACAGCTCGACCTCCTTCATTTTGAATATTCAAAAATTTGACTGTCTAGGCTCATATGAACTTTTTTCAGAATGTTTTCAGTCCACTCGGTTCCATGCTTCGATAAGTTCCTGTTTAAACTCTCTACCTCCCTTGAAATGGTTTCTCTCCACCTGACCCATTTTCAGCATAAAAGTCCAACGACTTCCCCATCTGATAAAAGTCGGATCCGTTCGTCTTCCAGGTCACAAGGTTCATTTGTTGACGGCGTCACGATGGTGGAGTGCTTCCTTCGACAAGGAAGGGCCCATTAACTTGCACGGAAACAAGGTTATGGTATAAGTTTCATACCTACGACGAGAAGGGTATGAAGCATTAAGATCCGGTGATCGGACGGCTTATCCTCCCGAGAACGAAACCAAAATATCAAAGATTAGTGGGCCCCGGCCATGACACCTCCTCCTTTTAAGATCTTTTAAAAACCGAAGTTTGTCCCTCACTCTATGTTGCAGGTAGTCGCCCAGGCAGGTAGCATGAGGGACAGACTTCGGTTTTCGAATCGATCTTCCCTTCTTCGTCCCTTCTTCGTTGTGGTGTTGAAATCTACACCAAAACCTTCTTTTCGTGCAAGTTGATGGGCCATTTCCTGTTAAACGGAGCACTGCATCATCGTGAGGCCAACACCGAATGGACCTTCTGACCTGAACGACGAACAGACCTGACCTCCACCAAATGAAGAGTTCCTTGGAGTTTTGTGCTGAAAAAGAGTTGCGTGAAGAAAAGCCATTTCGAAGGACTTCGATGGGACCGCAGGGTTACTTCGATGGGACCAGTAGAAATACTCTTGAACATGGAATGCTCTCATAATGAAAGTCTAAATGGAAGGTACACGACTAGAGTCCCAATTCACGTGAACAGGAGGGGAAGTCTTATGCTAGAGAGGATGAACTTTGAGTAGTTCAGCACTCCAGATGCATGCCTGAAAGATCCACAACCGATAGAGGCTTTTCGTCCTTTGCAATAAATGGAAAAGTATCGAAAGGACAGGCGATCGTGCAGCCTACCTCTCCTCGTCCACGAAAAGGCCCATGACCATCTCTCCCGGTGAGTACTACGGAATGTGTTGCGGGAACTCCAAGCACCGGTATTTCCTAAAAGCCTTCATGAGGATTATTAACGATAGGACTAATGTGCACGAACTGTATGCACTCCATACAGGCTGTCAAAAAAAATATTAGCTGTATGCAGAATAAATGGCTAAAACAAACCACTTTTTTCAAAACACCATTACTTTGCTCAGACACAACTATATTTGTCGAAATAAAAACCATTCCTTGCCATCATGATAAAATTCTAGATTGCGAAAATTAATACTGACATCCCGAGAATGATCTAGTGGCTGAAAGCGCGGTGGCGAAATCAGATAGCCGCGATTAAATGCAAAATGGATAAAGTGGTTCTCACTGGAATCATGCGCTGTAGACGATGCCCCAGGATGCTGATCGGACAAGGCTGTGAAGCTCCGAATAAGTGAAGCACAAATAAAATGGAGCCCACTAGAATCCTGTATGATCGAGAGAGAAGAGGTACGCTCAAGAACAAAGTGTACCGAGCATTGGTGAGGAGGCGTACATCATACGCAGGATCGAATGCTTGTCCACAATAAAGGCAGATGCCGCAGTTGGAATGAGAACGTTGAGACGGGCATGCGATTAGACGCCAGGGCTGGGCTAGGACCGAGGCTATGATAGCGATCATGCAAACGGTTTTTTTCCAGCTGAAATGGGGATTGTTGACCGATTGCGACCGCGATTGTTTAAACGCGTGCTGGGATGCTTAGAGGAGCACCTCACAAGAAGAGCACAAGAGTTGGGAGCTTAAGCAAAGCGATTGCGTGGAGCGCCCAAATGATTTGGAGGGAGTCATCGAGAGTTATCTCACCAAAAATATGGCTGCAGCAGACCTTCGAAAAGGGATAAATGGCAGCAGATTCTGCGACAGCACTTGACCGACGTTAGCAGAAAGAAGAACACAACTCGTATCCCAGTTAACTGCTAGTTTTGTGATAGATGGAGCAAAGTGAGCAAAGCCATCAATGGTTAGCTATCAAAAGTCATAACTGGTGATAAGAGCTACAAGGGTGTCCATAAAGTTCGTTGGCCATTCGTTTTTTTTTTCAGAGCTTGTAAAGATAACTCACGAAGTTGAACTTACCGGTCCATGATATAATCTCCATGCATACCCACCACCTTTCGCCATCGATCGGGTAGAGAGGCAACTCGATCCTCCCAAGAGCCGGCCGGCCGCAACCCGACAAAGTCCTCGATCACGTCCTCGAGGTCGCCCTCATTCTTCAGCTGTTTTCCGTCAAAGAAATTTTGCATGGACCGGAAGATGTGGTAATCGCATGGACTGATGTCTGGGCTATACTGTGAATGCGTGACCGTCTTGATGCCCAGCCTGTCCAGGACGGCCTGAGTATTTCTCGCTTTGTGGGGGCGCGCGTTGTCCCAGAGCAATCACGGATTTGCAAGATTCTGGGACAACGTGGCAGATTTCACCTTGACCTCCTGCAATTCTTTAGAGAGGGTCTCTGCCGTTACTGTGGCATTGTTGGGTAGGATGCTGTAGTGGACGACGCCACTGATTTTATCACTTATCACTGATTTGTATCTTCGAAGCCATAGTTTCAATTGGTGAAGCGATTCCATCATTTTGACATTAAGTTCTTAGATGAGGTGTTATACCAAACTCTTGACGCATCCTGGTCGTGGCCTGACGTCTGGAGATGCCCAGGTTGTAATAGTGGTGGTGACTATCACTCATATTCACTGCTTTATTGTGGGAAGAGCAGAAAAGGAAACCGAGAGCTAGCCAGCTCAGAAGATAGCCCATCGCGAGTACTTTGAGTATTGCTAAATCATTATGCAAAATCAAAACGCGTTGCGTAAC
Source organism: Trichostrongylus colubriformis (assembly GCA_963978905.1). NCBI lineage: Eukaryota > Metazoa > Nematoda > Chromadorea > Rhabditida > Trichostrongylidae > Trichostrongylus > Trichostrongylus colubriformis. Next base: position 20,345,415 of record OZ022258.1, on the reverse strand, counting down.
GCGACGCTGTTTACAATGGGCCAACGAACTTTATGGAGACCCTAATAATAGTGGGCCTTATTCAGTTTCGGTTGGCAGTAGGGAGTTAACACTTATTCAACTGCGTATTGTTCTGTCTCGAAGCCTCATGCCAATCTAAATGTGTAATGAACAAGGTAATGAGGCTCCAAAACCTATTTTCAAAAGACTCAAAAAATCCACAAAAGAGGGCAAAAGGATTTCCAGCCTAATGGCGAGCTTTCTGCGCCTAGCGCCTCTCTCAGTCCTTGAACAAAACAGTTTATTTTATTTTAAATATATAGCACTTCAAGAAATGACTCAGTAAATTCGTATCAGAATTAATTATCCTACTATAAGAATCGGCTTATTATTCTGTTGGTGTGTGTGCTTGACCTCAAATTCATATCTCTCGCCGCAAGGAAGGGGTCCAGCATTTCTGGGAGATACAGAGTGTGTTAACAGGACATGAACAGCGACGAGCCGATGGTGATAGCAACTGATAATGAGGGATAAATGGGGCTCAAGGTAAATATCACGGTATTCACTGCGCATTTCGAGTTGAGGGTGGATCGTTGATTTTCATGATATGTTGCCGAGTGGGACGGGGACATTAATGGCGGGTGGTCAAAACTGATAACGATTAATAAGCTTTTATGAGACGTGTCGAAAGGCAAATTTCTCTCAATCCTACCGCTTTCCGCATTAACCCTAGGGCCTTGACATTCCTGATCCTTGACAATTACTAATGTTTTGTGGGGTGGGAAAGAAAACACTCGTATCTGCTGCTTCCGAAAAGACAGAAAAGTGACCCACGTAATAATCTTTTCAGCCGTGTGAACTAGACAAACAATCAATTTTCGGACTAGTTCCATCACAGATTAAAGGTGAAAGATCCAAGCTGCACTATTGGCAACCTCGCTCATCGATAGAACGTAACGTTTCAATTTCCTGGCGGACATGCAGTTCTTTAAATTGAGCGGAACTTTGGAAATACCTCATCTCTTCAGAAAGCTCAACATTGCAATAAATTGAGCAAGACTTCGGAGATACCTTATTTCTCTGAGAAGCTCAAGAAGCTGTTTCTTACCACCTCCAGAGCGCGAACCAACACCTGTAATTTGTTTCCATAGTCAACGAGTTGTTGTGTACATACAATATTTGCTGCTTGTTTCTACAATTGCGTGCATCAAACAGGAATGCATGCAAAATAGTCTTGATCAATATCTATTTTTCGGTATCATCATCTTCTTCTTCTTCTCCCTAGCGTTAGTCCCGCGCCGTTGCGGGGCCCGCTGTTCTTGTCAATCGCCGCCATTTTCTCCTATCCAAGGCATCTTCTGCCGTGGCTTCACTTCTGTGAGGTCCGTTTTGATAACGTCCCTCCACCTTTTCTCTGGGGCTCCTCGTGGTTGCTTGCCGGGTGCTTCGAACTCCACCGCTTTCCTAATTGGGTGACCTGCCGACCTTCTCAGCACGTGCCCATACCATCTTAGCCGCTGCTCCCCCAACTTCAGCTGGACCGGTGCCGTCTGCATGCCCTGACGTCCTCGTTCCTGATCCTGTCGAGCCGCGTCCAGCCACATGCCCATCTCAGCATCCTCATTTCTGCGGAATGTAGCTGCTTCTCAAGATTCTTTGTTATGGGCCAGCACTCGCTGCCATAGAGCATTGCGGGTCTTATCACCGTTCGGTATACCTTGCCCTTTAGAGCCCTGGAACACCGTCGATCGCAGAGGATTCCTGTGGACTCTCTCCATTTCAGCCATGCAGCATTTATTCGGGCTTTCACGGCCTGATCCACCGTACCATCCTCGGCTATATCACTTCCCAGATATCGGAAGTCCTGAACCCTTTTGATGCTTTCTCCATGGCGGTCCACGATGGACACCGGACAGTCTTCGGAGCTTAGGAATTTGGTCTTCTTCACGTTTACTCGTAAGCCGTTCTCTGCCAGCCTTGCCTGCCATCTCTGCACCTTCGCCTGTAGTTCTTCTTTGGTATCCGCTATCAGGGCAATGTCGTCAGCGTAGAGAATGGTCCTCAGTGGTCCCTCCATGAGGTCTTTCACCATGCCATCTAGGTTGAGTAGGAAGAGAAACGGGCTTAGGGCTGAGCCTTGGTGTACCCCAACCGAGATCCCTATTTCCGCCGTCAGTCCCTGCGGGGTGCGTATGACCGCCTTAGCCCCATCGTACATGTCCTGTATAAGGGTGACGAGGTGCTCTGGTATCTGTCGTTCTCGAAGCGAATTCCAGATTACTGGTGTGGCAGACGGTCGAAGGCCTTTTCGAGGTCCAGAAAGGCTAGGTAGCAAGGCTTACGCTTTTCACGGTTCTTTTCCATCACTTGTCTAAGGATGAAGATGGCATACGTGGTGGAGCGCTCAGGCATGAACCCGAACTGCTCCTGAGATATGGTGACCAGCTCCCTCAGCCTCAAGTCAATCAGCCGCTCGTACAGCTTCATGGCATGAGCCGTCAACTTTATTCCACGGTAGTTGGAGCACTCCATTGCGTCCCCCTTCTGCTTGAATATAGGAACGATGGTACTGGTCCTCCACGCAACCGGAATTTTTCCTCTGGCCGTCACAGTGTTCAGGAAGCGTGTAAGCCACCCCACCCCGTGCTCTCTCAGTGCCTTCCATGCCTCTATTGGCACCCCATCTGGACCAGCGGCCTTTCCATTCCTCATTTTTCCCAGCGCCTGGCGAACTTCTCCCGCTGTCCAAGGAAGGATGGGGCCAGCCGTAGCCTCCTTCTGTTGGCTTTCCTTACGTGGGAACTCTTCGTTCAGAAGTTCATCGAAGTACTCCCGCTATCTCCTTTTGACCTCGGCTGGTTTCCTCAGAGTGGTACCCTCGCTGCTCTTTACAGCCTTGACCACCGCGACGTCATGGGTGGCTCGATGTCTCGCTTTAGCCAGCCTGAAGACGAACTTTCCTGCCTCCTTCCCATCCAACCTTTCGTACAAGGCATCCATTTCTGTATTCTTTGCTTTGGCCACAGCTGCCTTGGCAAGCCTCTTGCAGCGTTTGTAGGTTGCGAGGTGTTCTGAGTTCTTCGTTTTCTGCCACCGCTTGTATGCTTCCTTCTTTTGTTTCACAACCCTCTGAACCTCCTCATTCCAGAACCACGCTGCTTTGTCTCCTTTGAAGCCACCTCGGGTCTCCCCCAGCGTTTCCTTTGCGCATTTCAGAATTACCTCAGCTGCTCTGTTCCAAGTCTCCTGAAACGGCCCGTCAGGGTCTGGGAACCGATATCCAGTATCCTCCTTTTGAGGTCATCCCTTTCCTGTTTGTGCAGCTTCCACCATCTGATTCGCCGTTCGGCCTTGAACCTTGTTTTCTTAGGGAGATCTATGGCAAGATCTGCTAGGAGGGGGCTGTGTTGGGTGGTGAGTTCCTCTCCTGGCAGTACCTTGATGTCCTTCACAGTTTTGAGGGCTGATCTTCTTATGAGTGTATGGTCGACTTCCGTTTTTCTCCCTCCACTGCTATAGGTTACCTTTTGACTCTCTCTTTTCGCGAAGTACGTGAACGGTATGCAAAAAGCGACACCTCTCACAGAAAGGAAACAGGAGACGAATTCATGTGAATTTGATCCTTCCCCATAGCAATCGGTACCGATCAGGTCCATTTTGCATGCTTTCCTGTTTGATGCCCACAATCGAGTGCGCCACCCAGCTGGTATCTCAACAAATACCTATCACTACTGGTCATCAAATACCATCACAAATTAGCGGTCGAAATATCCCGTCACAATTGATATCGGAGTACGAAGCATGTCACTGTCAAGCATCTAGTGCTTGATATTGGTTGTCGATAGTAAGTTGTTTACCACCGCTAAAAATGGCACTATTTTTCGGAAGTCTAAGTGATTTTTCGGAAGTCAAGCGGTTGTTACTCCATGTTATTGAAATGATAACGACAACCAATGTGGACGGATCAGTAGTGAATTATGTCTGTTCGGCGAATGTGGTCAGTATTGGGAGTTTAGACAGTTCAGAAATAGATAGTTTTGTGTTAGATTGAGCGATTGTTAGCAACTCATCCACTTGCTTAGCATCTAGGTTGTGTACAAATTAACTGCATTTTTTGACGCGTAGCTTCAAACGTTCATAACTCAATTCAAACAAAACTTTATCAAGCAAAATAGTTTGAAGGGATACATCTCTGCCAACGTTTCGCAAGGTCATAAATACCTTGCGGTAGAAATCCGAATTTCTAGAAGCAATGAAGTCGTTGAAGGCAGTTTCAGCATCTGTCTGAATCTTGAACACCCTGCCTCTGATGAAGTTCTTGACTGAAAAAAACGGTAATCAGTTGGCCACAGGTCTGGTGAGTATGCTGGATGAGGCAATGTTTCATAGCCAAGGTCGTTGAACTTCTGGAGCGTTTTGCGTGTGACGTTCAATTGATGGGGTATCCGCTGATCCAACTTTTTCATCTTTCTAAGTTTTTTTCAATGCTTGGTGACGGTCGAAAATGATACTTGAAGTTCTTCCGCTAACTCACGAACATTCCTCCGTGGATCCGACTCCACCAGTATCTTAGGACAGTCGTCGTCCAGTTCAAGGATCCGACCTCGACCTGGATCATCTTGGAGGTTTGCATCTTCGGATCGAAATTTTTGAAACCAGAGATGAGTACTGCGAATTGAAAAGACGTCTAGTCTCCATGCTTTAACAATGTTCTCATGAGCCTCCAGAGCTTTCCGTTCAATTTTGAACTCATGAAGCAGAATGACACGAATCTGCTCCTTAGAGAGCATCTTAGCAATTAATTTGTACAAAACCTAAGTAGGGTGTAGATTAATATGTCAAATATCGATGCTGATCTTTTTCAAAAATAGGCTTTACTATTTGGAATCTCAAATAGTCTAGCGGTCCATACACAGTATTGTTGCTGGTGCTGCATGATAAAACGAATAATTTGCGTTGCTATCTCAATTATAGATCGTATCTTGATCATTCATGTAGATCACTGTATCAAAGACGTGAACCATTATGGAGCGCTAGGAATTCAGTGGTCGATAGATCGGCAGTGCTATCAAAACTTAAATAATATATGCTCACCCAACGGCACTTAAAGGCACAATTCACGATAATTTTCGTGCGTCGTCTCGCTCCATAAGGACTTTGGAGGTGCTGAAGAACACATAAGTGAAAAAAGAGCCGAATAATCTTTTCAAAAACCATGGTAATTAGGTTCCCCTGACCTTTAGCTTTGACGAGCCTTCAGACCAGAGGCAAACATTTCGACAAGTTTTTGCGTGATAATATCATCCGATAAGATTGCTGTTCTTATGGAAATTTTCCCTATCTTTTCTTATCGCAGTCGATATCATATCTCTTATACACGTAAATGCCACAGCTTCCCTGCTGGCAAATCGTAAGATGGGTGTGGGGAATCTTGAGACGGTGGCCGGCATCTGATTTACGGGTTCTTTACGCGTTTAGCACTCACCCTCGCGCCGCGGTGATGGCACACATGTTGCTCTGGTGGAGGCGGCTATCTACTCGGGGATGGAATCAATATAATCATATTATCGTGTACTGTGCCTTTAACACCAGGCGCTTATAACGCTATAACGATCGCATAGTAGTAGCAAGCGATGTAAAAGGAGTTTATCCCTTCCACTACCTAGCGATTTTTATCAGCCCTGTGGACCGTCATCACTTTCAACAAAGACTCTGTATCCTACAATACCACTGAGGCCCCCGCACCCTACAATACCTGCAAATATGAATATTCCATTGTTAGCCGTGGAAACGAACTGTCCTTGGTGACATTCCCCTTCTCACGCTTCTCATCAAAATTTATCAGCCGTTATCAGTTTAGAATAAGGCGAAATACGAGAAAATTCGGGGACATTCCCCTTCTAAAGCTCCTTGTCAGCCCTCATTAGTTGCTATCACTTTCAGTTCACCTTAGGGTTCCCTACCACCCCCTATATCACTCTAGAGTTCCTTACTACCTTCTATATCACTTGTGAAATTCTGGGTCCCAGCATGACTGCGACGAGGAAAATTTTGTGACACACAGGCGGACACACAGACCCACATACACAGACACACATATACGCATATCCTACTATATATAGTTAGCCTGGTATGTCTGTCTGTGTGTGTTTGTCCGTGTCCCCGTCTGTCAGTCACGAAATTCATATTTCGCGTGGCAGCAAAGCTGCAACGCTGAATTTTCAAGTGATATAGGAGGTGCCGAGGAAACCCCAGCGGTGGCGGACCGAAAGTGATAGCAACTGATAAGGGCTGATAAGGAGACTCGGAAGGCAAATGTCATCAAATCTGTTCCGCCTTTTGCGTTGATCCAAGAGCGCTAATACTCATAGATGTTCTGCGGGGTAGGTATATTAATGGTGGGTGATCCAGCATGATAATGGTTGATAAGATTCGATAAGCAGCGTAAGAAGGCTAGAATCGTCGAATCCGTTTCGTGTCGAATTGGACCCTGACCCTTCATACTCACAGGTGTTTGGCGGGGTGGGCCATAGACATTAACGGTGGGAGATCCAAACTGATAACAGTTGATAAGATTTGATAAGGAGCATGAGAAGGCAAATGTCGTCAAATTCGTTCAGCCAGCGGCGTTGATCCAAAGCCGCTGACACTCATAGGTTTTCGGCGGGGTGGGCCAGGGACATTTATGGTAGGTCACCAAAATTGATAATGGTTGATAAGACTTGATAAGGGGCATGGGAAGGGAAACGCTGCCGAGGCCGATTCGCTTTTGCAGCTTACAGTGGAATGTTCACATTCACAGGTATTGTAGGGTATGGGGACCTTAATGGTATTGTTGGGTACAAAGGCCTCAGTGGAGCCGATAACGGCTTGCGGTGGCTGTAGGAACCATTAGTACTTGGATGGGATGAAATCCTTTACATCGCTTGCTACCACTGCACCACCGCTTTGGCAAAAGCATCTGATGCTCAGTGCCATTGGGTGAACATATTTTCTTTAGATTCTTATATCACCGGCCGATGTATCGACCACTGAATTGCCTAGCGTTCCAAAAAATGGTGCATTCTTGATACTGCGATCTACATTGGTTATCATGGTACAACCTATATTTGTGAAAGCAAAGCGAGCGGCTCACTCTAAATCATTTTCTAATGCGGTATTGGCAGCAACACTGGGTATCGACCGCTTGACTGTGGAGAATTCCAAGTAGTGAAGCATGTTTACGAAAACGGTAAACATTGATAATCGGGATTTGGATTCACCATCAATGTGTAGGAATGAGATGCTCAGCAAGTGGCAATCGAAGGAAGCAATCGAAGGCAAGGAGCATCGAATAAAAAACAATTGATATTTAAGCTGTGCAAACTCCCAATGATGACCCAAAACAGCTGCCTGGCGCACACTACTGCGCGCGATTCATGTTCATGACGTGCAAAATGGGTTTGATGCAAAGCGACTGAAGTATATTGCGACCGAAATTCTTTTTTATCATGCCATCTTCTCTGCTTCTGTCCAATTCAATAGCTGAGCTGGGAGCAGAGGGAAGGAATTTTCCACTCAATTCCATTCACAACTGTTGTCAAGCCGATCAAAGCCATTTTGCACAACATCGCCGTAAATCGCCCACAGTAGTGTGGGCCCGCCAGCTAGTACACACATACACACATACACACATCCTAAGCGAGTTATACAGTAGCGCTCAAAAGCCATCGGCCAAATGCTTTTCTGCCATAACTTTTTTCCTGCTAGAAAAAAATTTAAGTATGTTGTGCCTAGACCTACTTCGAATATTTGCTGCTACTTGGATGGCGTTAGACACTTTCCATAGATCTTCACAAGCGTTTCCTACAAAATCATCGAAAAAGACGGAAAGCTTGGTAGGACAAAGGGGTTTTTTCTGGAGTGCAATACCAGCAAACCGTGAAAAACACAAATAGCTTACAGGAAAACCGCGAATTTTGATGCAGCAGCATCTTGGGATGACATTGAGTCCATGAGCTTCTTAATAACTGTATGAGGCGAGGCATTCTCTTCTCCTACTGGTCCGGAGCATTTTTCCTTTCTGTTCCTACTAATTTACAGTGAAAAGCGTTTTTCGAGCTCTGATTTCATGTGCTTTATCGGATTGGAGCACAGGGATTGGCTTGGCCACCTTAGAAGTGCGTTCCTGGCGCTGGGAGGCTTCCTTCACTTTTGCTGATGTGTATTTCGGACCGATAACTTGCGGTAAAATCTATTCAGCAAGCATGCTTTTGCTTGCCCGTGTTAGTAAGACGCTCACCATAATGTCCCTGTAGGCTACCCTGTCGTCGTACCGTCTGTTTTTTGAAGAGACCCATGTCATGCAGTGAAAATGCTCCATGCACCTCCACAGAGCCTCCATTCTCTGTACTCTGTGAACTTCGGAGTGCATCTTTCGCCAAAACGACATCTCGCATACCAGATTTCATCAATTTCGAACGAATCAAACTTGCTCTCATCGGTGAGAAGAGCTTTGCCACAATCTGCTGAACTCCAGATGAGATGACGCCGCGCAGTGGCAACTTTGACTCTCCTATTCGAGGGTGTTCAAGACAGTTTCTCGATCATACGTCGTCCGTGGATTCCGATATCATTTGGGCCTCTCCCCACAGTCTGTCGATTGATATTGATGCCATCCCTTTCAAAAAACTGAGCAACGATTTCCACAGACGAATTTTTGAGAATGTCACTCTCTGTTAACATACGAGGCGTCAGTAGCTATTACTCTACTCCAATAATCCGCTCTTTAATGTTGCGGTACTGGCTCTGAACTGTTTGGGTCAGCTTTCGTGCCGATCGACACTTGAGCCTCGATGTTGAGATCTGATCAAATTCCTTTACTGGGTTACCGCGGCTGTGGATTCCGTTTCTTTCCCCGGTCTGATGCTGAAAGCTGCTATCACTGCGGTCTTTAAAAAGTAGCGAGGGGTTTGGATGCCAGGAGAATCAGACAATGGATCGTTAAATTCATTTTGATAAAATAATGCTCACAATAATGCCAAGGTGTGTCTTTGATCAGACGTACGGCTACAATATGTTCTCTATCGCTAACTATTGGACTGGATAAAGTGAAGTCTTTGCGGAAGATATGCGACTTTGCCAAACTGCTCAGTGGGCGCCGAACAATTGTCACATATCACCTCCAAATCTTTATAACCTAGCGCTCAATTTCAGTATCCGTATCAGATAACCGTTCTAGTAGTGTAAAGAGTGTGTAAAACGCATTCATAGAAAATTAAATTCTGATGAATTCCGGCCGGGTCTTCCTCCTACTGGATCAATCCGAGCGAAATCGTAGTAGGTTGTCCCTGAGGGTACTGCATATGAGATATATTGCTGTGACACGAATCAATAAAAGATGTGTGGCTATATACAAGTTTTTGTTATGACACTAGATTTTCCAAGTTTCCACGTTTACTATCCTACTTTATATGATCGGCTAAGCGTGTCTGTTGGTGTGTCTGTGTGTGTATGTCTGTTTGACCGAAAATTCATATCTCGCGTCGCAGCAAAGCTTGGACCCTAGAATTTACAAGTGATATAGGGGGTGGTAAGGGGATCATAACGGTAATGGATCAAAAGTGATAGCAATTGATAAGGGCTGATAAGGAGCCTCGAAACTCGCATGTCGCCGGATTCGTTTCACCTTTCGTGTCAATCCCAGAGTGCCCACACTCACAGGTGTTTTGAGGGGTGCGACGGGCACATCAATGATGGGTGATCCGAATAGATAGCAGTTGATAAGATTCGATAAGGGCGTCAAAAGGCAAATGCCTTTAAGTCCGTTTCATCTTTCGGGTTGGTCCTGGAGTGCCGACACTTATAGGTGTTTTGAGGGGTGGGACGGGCACATCAGTTGTGGGTGATCCAAACTGATAGGGCTGATAAGCTTCGGTAAGGAGCGTGAAAAGGCTGATGTCACCGAATCTGTTTCGCTCTTCTGGCTAACAGTCGATTGTTCACGCTTACAGGATTACATGGTACGGGAACCCCAATGGTGACCTTTCGGAAGTGATAACGACTTACAAGGCTGATAAGAGCCAATAAGAAGTGGGGAAAGAAGAAAATTCTGTGCACCGCTCACTACTACTATACGACTGCTATAGTAAATGCGTCTGATGCGCAGTATCATTGGGTGAACACATTTTGTTTATGTTCTGATATCTGCTGCCGATGCATCGACCGCTAAATTGTCTAGCTTTCCATATAATGGAGTATGTCTCTTGATACTGCGATCCACATGGACGATCAAGACACGATCTACATTTGTGATAGCAAAGCAAGCGATTCATTCTCTCATGCGGTGCCACAGCAATACTGGGTATCGGCCGTTAGACAATGTAAGATTCCGGATAGTGGTGCATGTTTACAAAAACGATAAGCATTGGTAACTGGCATGTGGATCTACCACCAATATGTAGGAAATAGACGCTCAGCAATTGGAGAAGTTGCTACCAGGTGATGCCATAGAATGCAAAACTGTCGGTTCCTAAACTATTTAAACTCCTAGTAGTGACCACTTCAGCTGGAGGGATAACTGACTAGTGGATTTACCCATGCCATCCTTGAATATTGATCGTCGATATTGTAAAAAGAGGCATCGACCGCTGAATAATCTGGACCTGAGGAAAATGGTAACCTTCTTAGCGGTGGTATTTTCAATATCGGTTGATATCCATCACTTATTGTCAAAAATAGAATCTCAGCAAAAAGTCAACAGCAACCATTCTCCCACTACAAAATTCTATTGCGTTATTTGCGCAGTACTGTGCGATAGCCCAACTGGTATCTTTACATCTTAACTTTTTCCTACGTAAATCTATCTTTGACGCTTCATTCGAGTTAGTGTCATGGCAGGTGCGCTTATGGTAATGGCTAGGAGAGCAGGAATCATCCAAGGTGTACGTGAAGCAGCCGTGAATATGACGGAACCTGGAATGAAGATAAATGCCAATCCAAGGGTCTTGGAGGTGCCACATCAGACGATATCATCGCTCCTGAAATGGTACGTGGTTAAATGCTTTACTGGTAATGCAGAGAGATTGGGACTACTTCGCTACAGTTTGTTTTAAGCAAGACAGACGGATCATTCGCAGCTGAAAGCCCCCTTCCACGGCTGTGAAAATTGTCGCTCACTTTTTTGGGAGGGATGGCATCAATATCAATCGACAGACTGTAGAGAGAGGCCCAAATGATGTTGGCATCCACGGTCGACGTATAATCGAGATACCGTCTTGAACACCCTCGAATAGAAGAGTCAAAGATGCCACTGCGCGGCGTCATCTCATCTGGAGTTCAGAGATTGTGGCGAAGCACTTCTCACCGATGAGAGGAAGTTTGATTCGTTCGAAATTGATGAAATCTGGTAAACGAGATGTCGTTCTGGCGAAAGATCCACTCCGAAGTTCACAGAGTACAGAGAATGGAGGCTCTGTGGAGGTGCATGGAGCATTTTCACTGCATGACATGGGTCTCTTTAGAAAACAGACGGTACGACGACAGGGTAGACCACAGGGACATTATGGTGAGCATCTTACTAACATGAGCAAGCAAAAGTGTGCTTGCTGGATAGATTTTACCGCAAGTTATCGGTCCGAAATACACATCAGCAAAAGTGAAGGAAGCCTCCCAGCGCCAGGAACGCACTTCTAAGGTGGCCAAGCCAATCCCTGTGCTCCAATCCGATAAAGCACATGAAACCACAGCTCGAAAAACGCTTTTCACTGTAAATTAGTAAGATGGAGAGGAAAAATGCTTCTGTCTAGTAGGAGAAGAGAATGCCTCGCCTCATACGGTTATTGAGAAGCTCATGGACTCGATCTCACCCTAAGATGCTGCTCTCATCAAAATTCGCAGTTTTCTTATGAGCTATTGATGTTTTTCACGGTTTGCTGGTATTGCACTCCAGAAAAAACCCCTTTGTCCTGACCAAGTTTTCCGTCTTTTTCGATGATTTTTTAGGAAACGCTTGTGAAGATCTATGAAAAGTCTAACGGCACTCAAGTAGCAGCAAATATTCAAAGTAGGTCTAGGCACAACATACTGAAATTTTGCTCAGTTTGGTCTAGCAGGAAAAATGTTATGGCGAAAAAGCATTTCGCCGAAGACTTTCGGGCGCTACTGTGCGATTCGCTTAGTATGTGTTCATGCTTATGTGTGTATGTGTGTATGTGTGTATGCGTATATGTGTGTCTGTGTCTGTGGGTCTGTGTGTCCGCCTGTGTGTCACGAAATTTTCCTCGTCGCAGTCAAGCTGGGACCCTGAATTTCACATCACAAGTGATATTGGGGGTGGTGAGGGAACCCTAGAGGCGGTGAACTGAAAGCGATAGCAACTAATGAGGGCTTACAAGGAGCATTGAGAGGGGAACGTGGCCGAATTTTCTCGCATTTCGCATTGATTCAAAAACGCTGACACTCATAGGTGTTTACTCTAAACTGATAACGGTTGATAAAATTTGATAAGAAGCGTGAGAAGGGAAGTGTCACCAAGGACAGTTCGTTTCGCGGCTAGCAATGGAATACTCATATTTGTAGGGTGCGGGGCCCTCAATGGTATTGTAGGATACAGAGGCTTCATTGAAAGTGATAGTGGTTTACAGGGGCTGATAAAAATTGTTAGGTGGTGGATGGGATAAACTCCTTTTACATCTTGCTACTACTGTGCTACCGCTATAGCACAAGCGTCTGATGCTGAATGCCATTCGGTGAACATATTTTGTTTGAGTTTTGATATCACTTGCCGATGTATCGGCCGCTAAATTGCCTAGCGTTTTGAAAAAATGGCGCATGTCGCTTGATACTGCCATCTACACTGGTACTCATGACACGACATATATTTGTGATAGCAAAGCAACCAGTCCAGTGGGAATCATTTTCCAATGCGTCACTGGCAACAATACTGGGTGTCGGCCGCTAGACTGTGTAAAATTCCAAATGTTGAAACATGTTCACAAAAACGGTAAACATCGATAATTAGCATATGGATCTACCATCAGTATGTAGAAATTAGATGCTGATCATGTTAATAAATTGTTCATCCTTCATCAACAACATCCTGCAGCGAAGCCAGCTAACGCTAGTGGCTACTCTGTTGGACTTGAGGGCAAAGGATTGTGTACTGAAGCATTTCGGACACAACTGATCATTTTTCCAAGCAATCGTGGGAAGATCTCGGATAAAAAATCCTCAACAGGCTTCCTTCAATGTAACTGCCTACTTTTCTGAGATATTAGGTTGCCCCAAAACCTTGTAGGATTTTTTCGATCATAATTTTTGTTATTTTTTCGTCCAATAAACAGCAATCAGGCAACAACGTATCCACTATTGTTATCGACAACACTCTGCCACCACATAGGTAGATCGTTGATTCCCTACTTCCGGAAATCCGGGTTCTGGGAGCCGAAGAAGTCAGCGATCGCCTTTGCGAGCATGTCATAATCAGCGAATTTTCTCTTCGCCAGGAAGGATCCAAAAGGATGGGTAAGGTGACAGTCAGAAGGGGCAATGTCTGCAGAGTATGGCGGGTGGGGCAGCACATCCCTGCGGGGCTCCTTTAGCTTCCCCTGGGTACACTTTGCGACGTATGGGTGGGCGTTGTCATGAAGGAGGGTGACCGCAGACTTTCTCAGGCGCCTTTCTCGAAAGCGACGGCGATCTGCCGGAGCTGGTGAGTGTATACAGAAGCGGGTACTGTCTCGTCTTGTGCCAGCACGTCTTGGAAAAGCATTCCTTCCGCCCAGAAGCAGCAGGGTAGAATCTTCTTCGCATGAAGGTCGGACATGGGCTGCGTTGGCGGCTCGGCTCACGTAGTAGCCAAAAGGTGCGGGGTGCATTGGTATCGTCCATGTCCTAGCTTTCATCGCCCATAGTCAGGTAGAAGAGAAAGTCGTTGCGATGCTGGCGGAGCAGCAGCGATTGACAGATGCTCACACGGGCACATTTGTGAGCATCCGTCAGGACATGAGGTCCATCGCGACAGCACCTTCCGACAACCGGGCTCGTGGAGGCGACGATTTACGGTTGTGGGTGCTTGTCCATTCCTCTCCACTACCTCGCGGTGGTTTCAGGATCGGCGCGAACGGCGGAGAGCAGCGTCCAGCCGTCGATTGCGTGTGCGCGTCCCGTGAGTGGCTTGTCTTCCATGTCAATCTCGCCGTCGCTGAAGATGATGAGCCAGCGACGCACGGTCTCGTAGCTCACACATCCCTTGCCCAATGCAGCGTTATAGAGTGGCAAGCTTCCGTCGCTTTGGTGCTGCGAGACCACTCATAGTACATGACACCGCGTGTCGGGTGGGTATCGACTTTGAGCACTGTAGCTCTCTCCAAGGAATTGGTGGGTCAACATATATTTTTCCCGAAAGCCTAGAGAACATTCTACAATATTCCTGAACCGCCTAGGCATGCCTCGAAGTAAAGAAGAGTTATTGATTTTTCAAGAAAAATCCTACAAAACTTTTGGGACAACCTAATATGATTGAGTTCAAGTAGTCATCTGAAAGCGCAGGCCCGTGTATGCCGCATCGGAAAATCGCAATCATAAGGTTAAATTTCAAGAAGGAAAGAAGAAATTCCAATAAGATCATTTGGAAAGGAACACTTAGGTATTTCTACACAAATTTTTCGACTTGATTTCCATATAGAGAACTACGCAAATTAGGGAGATCAAGCGACCAATAGAATGGTCTGGAGCAGTTATTGACAGTTTACAGTACTTTGAAAGATGGAGTCGAGGAAAAGTTTCAAGTATTCAAAGAATGTCAAAATTTGGTATAGAGAAGATAAGGCGCTTTACATAATCGCCGCGTCCTTTCTGCGGTAGTACCGTGGCGTTCGAAGTGGAGCGCATTACGGGGGTCCTGTTTAGTTTCTACCTTTTGTTTTTTTTATGCTTTATCCCTGCCGCATAACTTCTATTGCTATCAAGCTTTCTCCTTTGTCCTCAGTTCACGAGCATTTCAGCCATGGTCGGCGACGCTTTCGTTTCGGAGCATATGTCTTGAATTCTTGATAGTTCCTTATTTTCTTATATTATCAAAAGTGTGGTCTCATTGTTTTTTTTTGACCTTGGGCTCCAAACTTCCTTGATGAATCGCATCGGTTCGGTTGAAAACACTGATTGGCGGAACGTGGAGAATAGGGATGGTCGTATGATGTTCCCTTTTAAGTAAAGGGGGTCGCATGTACGGTTAGTGCCGTAAGAGTGTTAAAAATCGCACGGAAAGGCGTTTTCGCGTTTTTATAGTTTTTCACCATAAATCGATTGGTATTGATTATTTTTACTAAACATATATATGATTTAGAATCAGCTCGTCGAGCTCTACAAGATGATTCCACAAGTATTTGATTTTCTCAAATTCGCTACTAGGTCATTTTTTCACATTCGGAAAAGTTTGAGAAAAAAGTTCTTCGAAATTCGATGAACTGGCAGCGAAGTCTCCTCACATCCCTGATCCAAGTTCACAGCTGTGTAGGAATTTCAGTTATCACCCATTTCAGACGAACCCCTGTTCCTTGGTGTGGCCCTAAACAGTGCCTCCGTGTATATGCTGTTAAAAAACCATCTATTAACTCATTGTTAGACGCAGATTCCCCATTGAAATGTACACCTCGATTCCCCAAGGAAAATGCTATCGAATGATATATATTAGGTTGATCGGAAAGTTTTGATAGGGTTGAGATTTTTTGTATTACTCAGCATGTAGTGCAGGCTAATCAACAATATAATAACCATCGTTAGTTATAACATTGTCCCACCTAAAGAGCAGGTCAGCGATTTTCTTCTCCCAGAATTAGGAGGATTAGGAGTCAAAGAAGTCACCGACCACTTGTTCAAGGTGACGAATTTTTTTTTTGCTAGGGAAGCCTTACGGGGCCGGAACAAGTTCTGAGAGGGCAGTATCAGGTGAATAGGGTGCATGTGGAACCGGGTCCCAACCTAGCTCCTCCAATTTTGCACGGCTCTCTTTACCCATATAAGGGACCCGTGCAAAATTGGAAGAGCTTGGCTGGGACAAGGTTCCACATCCGTCCTATTCTCCTGATGTTATCCCTTCAGATTACCACTTGCTCCGGCCCCCTAGGGCTTTCTTAGCAACGAAAAAATTTGTCAACAATGACCACCTTGGACAAGTGGTCGGCGACTTCTTTGACCCTAATCTTCCTAATTCTGGGAGAAGAGAAGCCGACCTGCCCGTTGGGTGGGACAATGTTATAACTAACTATGTTTATTATATTGTTGATTAGCCTGCATTACTTGCTGAGTTGTAAAATAAAGTAGAAAAAAATCTCAACCCTATCAAAACTTTCCGATCAACCTAATAAAAACCTCGATGTTCATAAAATTCTTATTTTCCTCATTTCCAGCCTTTTCCTTTTGTCAATCGACTTCTCAAACTCTAGTCCGCCGCATCGATCGACGTGCATGGCCATGGGAAAGTTGTGGCGCCATCGTGACGGCCCCGCGCTATCCACGTGCACGGCCGTGGGAAAGTGCTCGGCTGGTCACGATCGATGATACCGTCGGAGCGCCGAGCAGTTTCCCACGGCCGTGCACGTGGATAGCGTGGGGCCGTCACGATGGCGCCGCAACTTTCCCATGGCCATACACGTCGATCGATGCGGCGGACTACAGCTTGAAAAGCCGATTGACAAAAGGAAAAGGCTGGAAATGAGGAAAATGAGAATTTTATAAACATCAAGGTTTTATAGACCATTCGATAGCACTTTCCCTGAGGAATCGAACGGTGTACATTTCAGTGGGAAATCTGCAGCTGAAAATGAATGGATAGATGGTTTTTCCAACAGCTTGCACATGAAGGCACTGTTTAGGGCCACACCAAGGAACAGGGGTTTGTCTGAAATGAGTGAAACTCTGAATTCCTACACAGTTGTGAACTTGAATCAGGGATGTGAGAAAACTTCTCTGCAGTTCAACAAATTTCGAAGAAATTTTCCCTCAAACTTTTCAGAAGTAAAAAAATGGCCTAGTACCGAGTTTAGAAAATCAAAAACTTGTGGAAGCATCTTGTAGAGCTCGACGAGCTGATTCTAAATCGTACATATGTTTAATAAAAATAATCAATATTGTCAGCACTCGCGGGGGTAGATTCCCATGAGAGCTGAGTCGTCCCGCTGGTCCGAGGAGAGAGAACGCGATCGCCACCGACGACCACCTCGTCGACCAGATCCTGCCTGTTCGCCAGACGTCGCCTCATGGTCCCAGCGCCTTCCCGTCACCAGACACGACCTCCAGGGATCTCCGAAGACCTACGATCTACAATTGCGCCATCTCTGATATTCGATCTGTAATAAATCTATGTTAATCTTGGTCGTTTGTCTGTAGCTTCATAGGGGATCCCGTGGCTAAGCCACGAACATGACTGGTAGCAGCGAGTGAGACGCTCCGGTGAACAGGTACGTTAGTTTTATTGGCTCTGCTGAGCCTCACCAAGAGCATATAGAGACTGGCCAGCTCTTTTGTTTTTGGCAGCTTCGGTTCTCCCGTTTCATCCCTCGAGGTTGCAGTCGGTGAGTTTCTCCCTCCCCACCATTTCTAGCTAGACTGTTTGTGTTCCCATGCTGTTCAACCATCGCGATTCAAATTTGGTATGCTCGAAGAAGAGACAAAGTCCTTTCTTCGCAGCTTTTCCATGCGTCTTTGTTCACCAGCGGGCTACCATCTGGCACATTGGACCCGCGCAACTTACGGTAACAAGTGCTAACAAAAGAGTTCGCACATCGGTTGAGCAGTATGGCAAGACAAAGAGCGTACGGTACCGTTCGGATCTTGGTACCTGGTTTGAATTTTCCCCGGGGACCTGTTGGTCTTGAACAAGAGAATATTGAACGTTCAGAAGTATTCCGCGCGAAGGAATAGAGCCAGGAGGGCTCCAACGTAAGGTTCAACGAGTTAAGGGCGCTCTGAGTCACGAGTGCAAATTTCGAAACGCAGTTCAGGCATCGCTGAAGGCTGTATAAGGACCGGTCCATAGAAGCATGAGGTTCAAGTTGTAGTACGGTAAAATTCCGTATCGGAAGGTTTCCTCGCGCCCAGTTATGATTTGAAGTAGTAACTGTAGTATGCTATTCTTTCTCGGCTGTTGCCGTTTTCCAAGAGTCAGGTGCAATTTCTCCTTCGTGTCGAGAAATCGACCATCCTTTTCTGCTGCAGAAATTTACCCCGTAGTGGTTTGCGAGCAGAATCACCACTTATCAGTCTGATAAATCGGCGAATCGCGCCGTTCCCAGGATACGGTTGCAAGCTCGACATTCTTGCGAAGCTCTTTCCCCGATCATTTTTTTCTCGCCTCGCCCACTCAACCTTATCTGATAGATCTCATGCCCTTTCAACTGCGTCGCATAGCTATCCCCCGCACTGTTTGGGTACGGTATTAGCTCCGCCCACTTCCGTCGATCATTGCGAACAATATATATACCGCTTCCGTTTACGCTTCCGTATCTTCAAACATGCCTGTTCAAACTCGCAGCTCGGCGCAGTCGGCCTCATCCGCCGACAGCTCCCCTCCAAGTCTTCTTTCTGGAGCTGATGCTCCTACCCAAGAGAATTTAAGTCGCAACGCATCGCCGCCGGGAGCTGATGCTCCTTCACAAGAGCCTGTCGAGGCTGCTGCCTCTTCCCAAAAGAATGCGGGAGCTGTTGCTCCTAAACAAGAGAAATATAAGAAGACGAAACTATCCAAAGGTGGAATCAAGGCTATTCGGGCAGCCGCGGTTGAGGCCGCAGCTATTTCTGATCTGCGGGCTCCTTCGCCTTCACGCAAACGCGGTCGCCTCACTCTGCAAACTCATCACACCCTGCCGGACCAGACTCCCCCAGGATTTTCGCACTTCCTCATCAACTCTCACCCGTGGGGACCCCTCGTCTCGCCCCGTCCGGTACCCCTACCGACTGATCCGGACTGCGTCACGAGCTTCCCACCGACTACCTTCTACGCGCCCTTTCGAGGCGGCGGTTATCTGTCCAACAAGTTCGTGCGATCACTTTTTCCTCGCCGCTTCAAGGAAGCTCCAAGCCCTACCACACCTCTTCCCATTTTCGAGCTTATGCGTCTGGGACACGCCGTGCAATTCCGCCATTCTTCTCAAATCGTTATTGACGACCTTCTGAACGGGACATATGTTGCCCGGGAAAATAACCTACCAACTACGCCGGACAACGAGATGCCCTCCGAAGTCCTTCCCGCTTTGAGGCCCCACTTTCCAGTCCTCTACCAAGTGGTCAGCCGAGGACCTGGTCAAGCCGTAACCCTGGAAGCCAAGGATTTCTTTATACCAGGTCCCGACCGTCGCGAACTTCATCTCATCAAACTGGACCAATATGCCACCAACGTTCGCAGCGGGACCCGTGGGTTCGACCGGGCTTTGGTGTCCGTCAAGGACTTCGTGTGGGTGTATTCGGTGGAACCCACGCCGGCAGCGCTTCGGGAGCCGCAAGAAACCCTGACGCAAGCCCGGGTCCCAAGGGCGACCGTATTGGATAACCGGGCCCCCTTCTTTTTCCGGGTTAAGGAGTTCGTCTTCGTTACTCCTCCTCCGACCGACACCCAGGCTTACGGCATAGTCGTATCGGTCATCACCCGGTTTAACAAGGTTAAGGGTCTCCGCATCGCCTTTGAAGGTGCGCCGGAAGCAGTCGCCGTCTCTCCAAGCATTTGCGACTTCCCTATCAGCTCCGTCGCGAAGGACGAGGTCGTCACGGCTCTCACCCGCTGTAATGTTTCCACGGCGATGCGTTTTTTCCGCGGACCCTGCTTCGAAGGATGCACGGGTGGCTCTGTGCGCAGAGGCGCGTAGATTCCTGCCAGCCCACCCGGACGAGGGCCTACTTCCATTAAAGGTGTTTCGGCTCACCAAGCAGCAGAAGGATTGGATCGACGACCGCTCTGGACCCTTTCGCAACTACTCGGTGAATGTCTACGAGTCCCACCGACGGATGGCCCAACTATTCAATGCAGCGTGCTCTGCCTTATCCGCAATTGTAAGCATTAATGACGATCGCAGAACGCACAGTCTCACCGCCACCGTCCCAAGCCTACAAGCTTTTCCGGCTCGCTTTGACTTCTCACTGTCGGACATGTCATCGGAATGCGGTTGGACTAATCAGCGCCCCGTCTACCTGTGGATCGTCGGTTCCCAGACACTTGTTCGAGCTACTATCCTCCAATCCACGCATATTTACGAAGGACGCACCTTATCCATCCGCCTCGTCGCACCAAGCTGGCAGCACGCTGCCGTCATGCTGGCTATCCGTACCTTTGGCACCATAGCTGGGGACCCTGCCTCTGTCCCCATCTGCGTTAAATTGGGAGCCCCTCCAGTCGGCGCTGACCCCGTTTACGAGTTGATCTCATCGCTACAGCTCTACCAGGGGCTCTCGCGCATTCACAAGCGCCGCGCCGCGGAGGTTATGGACACCGTGTACGACTCTCTGCGCACCTCCATGGGATCTGATGGTCCTTCACAAGAGAATATCAACATATCCATTTCTGGCCGCACGTTCCAGTTACGACCGGATCAAGTGTCCGCTCTTCGCATGGGGCAGATGAACTTCCCCATACTTGCACTTCAGGCAGCCTTCGGTACGGGCAAGACCGTCATGGGAGCCCTAATCGCCGGCCGTATTTACTCCGCTCACGGATCAACGGTTATCGCAACGACCACCACCAACACGGCCGTAGCGCAATCCACGGAGACGCTACGCCGCCTCGACGAATTTAAAAACCTCGAGATCCTTTGCTACGTCTCCGATTCAGCGCTCACCGACGGCACCCCGCGGACGGACGTCGATATGCAGACCATTCTCATGGGCCTCTGCGACAATTATACCCATAGCCTGGACGACAACCTGCTGGAGCTGTGTAGGAAGTACCAGCGGGGCCGTCGTCTTCTCGAGACCTATCTCCTACATCCGGAACGCGCCCTGCACTTGACAGAGGAGGAACGGGAGGAATATCGCCTGGCGGAGCGCGACGTGTCTGACATTACGAAGGACGTTATTGCCATCATGTTTGCCGTGCGGAAACCTGCCGTAGTCTGCCTCACCTCCTCCGCGTTACTTAACGCTCTTAGCCCAGGGGGGATCTTCAACGGATACCTATGCGATGTCAAAACCGTCATCGGGGACGAGGCATCGCAGATCCCAGAGCCTGCCATGGTGGCCATCGCCGTTCGCCTGCCCGACGCCCGCCACATTTATATCGGCGACAACCACCAACTGGAGCCGCACGTCCGGTGCCCCCGCGACTCCAACCCGGCTAAGTTCGGAGCGCAAGGGGTAATGGATCTTCTCCTCGCAAAGGGCGTCCCAACGGCATACCTTACCACTACCTTCCGAGCTCACCCGGAGCTGAACGCCCTTCCCAATGAGGTCTTCTATGACCAACAGCTGGTTAGCGGCACAACGGCAGAAGAGCGCCAAATGTTCCTTTCAGCGGTCCGTTGTCCCAACTCGAAGGTCCCCTTTGCCTTCGTCGACGTACCAGGGACATCCAAGAGGGCTCTGAGCGGCTCGCACTTCAACGAGGAGGAAGCCACGGTCTGTCGACAAATTATCCGAGCGCTCCTGGGCAAGAAGATCTCTCCCGCTTCCCTGGCTATTATCGTCTTTTACCGCGAGCAGTTCCGACTGCTCGAGCCCTTCGCTAAGAGCACCGGTGTCGATATCCACACCGTCGACTCGGTGCAGGGCAGGGAAAAGGACATCGTCGTGCTCCTTAGCACCAAAACGGCGTCCGATACGGAAGTCGCCGACTTCATCGACGACCCGCGTCGACCCAATGTGGCTTTGACGCGTTGCCGTCACGGCCAATTTGTTTTAGGTCAGGCGGAATCCCTCAAAAGACTACCCTACTGGCGGCAAGTCGTCGAATGGGCTCACTACCGCGGCGCCACATGCTCTGCAGCAACTCTCCACACTCTCCTTCATTAAGGTTCCCCACCTTTTTTCAAAATCCCTCGGTGAGTAACATTCTTCTTAATTTTCTTCCCTTTTCTTTTCGGTCCCTATTTCTTTTTTTATTTTCTGTGCCCGTTATTTTGCTTTCTCTTGAGTCCGAGGACGGACTTGGGGTAAAGGGGGGAGGTGTCAGCACTCGCGGGGGTAGATTCCCATGAGTGCTGAGTCGTCCCGCTGGTCCGAGGAGAGAGAACGCGATCGCCACCGACGACCACCTCGTCGACCAGATCCTGCCTGTTCGCCAGACGTCGCCTCATGGTCCCAGCGCCTTCCCGTCACCAGACACGACCTCCAGGGATCTCCGAAGACCTACGATCTACTATTGCGCCATCTCTGATATTCGATCTGTAATAAATCTATGTTAATCTTGGTCGTTTGTCTGTAGCTTCATAGGGGATCCCGTGGCTAAGCCACGAACATGACTATATTAATCGATTTATGGTGAAAAAACAATAAAAACGCGAAAACGAGTCTCCGCGCGTTTTTTAACACTCTTACGGCACTAACTGCATGTCCCCTTTCGAGGAGGGTAGTATTTTTTAGAAAATTTCCTCAACGCCACGCTTTACCCTGGTCGGAGGTGTGTCGGATCTCATTCCATCCACTTACTGATGGTTCTTATCAACGTTTGTCAGTTGTTATAATTTCGCTCAGTCACGTCAAAGTTCCAGTACCCCAATGTAACACCTATGACTGTACACTCCATTGCCAGGCAGAAAAGCGAAACAGGCTTGAAGGATCTTGCCTTTTGATCCTCCTTACCGAGCCTTACCATCTGTGATCAAGTTGAGTAACCCATTGCCAATGTTTCCGTCCCACCTCGTAAAAGACCCGTGAATGTCAACGCTGCAGTATCAAAGCAAAAAACGAGAGGGGTCGCAGACGAGAATCAATTTCAGCAGTCGGAGTGAACGCCCTCTGTTCCGCGCCAAACAGAGCGCGTTCACTCCGACTGCTTTCGAAGAGTGAGATGGAAACGTTGATACTAGTAAAGAGCCAGCCATACCTTTTGATGAAGTCCCACAAGAGTCGATAGCAAATAACTAGACCGAATCCGATGCACTATCCCCTACTCCATACTATCACTATGGTCCTGGTCATTGCTGATGACAGGCTGCGAACGTTTCAATCCTGCTCCGTATCAGTTGAAAAGGCCACTAATCTGCGTTAACCTGAGAATAGTAAAGCAATATAGATATACATAGCCTAAGTCATAGTGAGCGAGCGGTTGACGACTAATACCAACTCAAATATAACATGTTCAGTGGTGAACATATCACCTACTCCGATATCGGTAAAAGTAAATGGAATGCCCTAGCCTCAGAAGAGCTGTGTGTTCAAGTAGCGTTTGTGTGGTGGAACTAGTGGGATTGCGAAATTGTGGAATTGTGGCAAAGGACTAGTTGATGTTG
Source organism: Trichostrongylus colubriformis (assembly GCA_963978905.1). Classification (NCBI taxonomy): domain Eukaryota; kingdom Metazoa; phylum Nematoda; class Chromadorea; order Rhabditida; family Trichostrongylidae; genus Trichostrongylus; species Trichostrongylus colubriformis. The sequence continues at coordinate 20,322,025 of OZ022258.1, read as the reverse complement.
GTTGTTGTGATTACTGGATGCATACCGTTAGCTCGAGGCTTCGGCCACCGTGCGCGACGAATGACGTGGCGTGTGCGAGTTGTTCCGCGTGTAATTGTCTCCCTATGGAGTCACGGCTGAATTAATCACTTACGAAGTGCCATTATTATTTTCATGAATTGTTATCATGACTTTTAATGACTTCTCACAGATGCATTTCCCCAATCCCAACTTCATTGACAGCCTGGAGGGTTGAAGGAGGAAATGGTCTGTGTGAGAAGAAAAGGTGAAAAGGTTCATGCTTTATTTTCCCAAATTCCATCGAATTACTCTTCTCCATTTCTTTACCTCTTTTCCTCTGATTTTATCTGCTAGCTTTCCATGGTGCTCCTCATCAACAATCGTGAAAATATTGCAAATATCTCTTCGCTCCAGAAAGATTATTAATTTATTTGACTCGAATTTGCTGCAAAAATGCCAAAAACGAAAATGCCTTGGAATATACGCTTAAGACCACTAGAGATCATAAAACTGCAAAATATGGTAAATACAGAGAAGTTCTATTCTTTTGCGATGAAAACAACGTTATTCCTTGCTTAGATTGGGCAGCATTGTATGAAGTAATTATCTAAAGACAGCCGTTCATGTAACCAAATAAAAAAGGAAGCAAGCACAAACTCCCACAGGGTATGGGGAAGAAGCTACTTCTTTGGAGCTGTTTCTTTGAAGGGCTCTCACAATATCAAGCTACCAGTTGGGCTGGCGCACACTACTGCGCGTCACACATGAAAGCATGCTACATGGGCACGTGTGTCGAACTCTCTCACCCCGCCACACACTCTCACTCTCGCCACTCACCCATGTCCCTAGGCCCTAATTGACTGTACCTCAAACTTGGGTAGGGTAATTGAACCACAGGGTGGACAGACAGACATACCAAACTCCTGGTTTATATATAGGGTATGATGGCGTCGTGATCGATTCCTGACCGGCTGTAGCAACTCACGCTGGAAGTGTCTAGTGCGAAAGCGAAATTGCGGCCCAACTATATCACCCTGAATGACCGAGATAAGGAAATGCGGAGCTTGCGTTTTACCGAAAAGGAGGAATAGAAATAGAATGGACGGAGCCTCTGAGTTGATGCGTACCTGACCGTTTCTGCAGATTTCATCCTCCCAGTAGTAGCCCCTACTGAGCAATTTCCCCGAACGAATCGTACCTCTGTCATATTCCACCAAGCAATCCAGCAATTGCAGTGATTCTGCCACTATTAATGCTACCTCACATAAAAAAATAGTTAGCGCACAGTGATCTGCGTACTACGCTGTAAGTGATAGGATTATTGTCGCATGTCCATTATCGAGAAGTTCAAATTATTCGTTATTCACCGTGTGATGTGTGCAAAACGCTCCGCTAGTCCACCTGGTCTAAGTACCTTCTCGCTAACAAGCTGTTACTCTATAGTGTGATTATGATGCCTCAGTCGAATTGTACTTCGAAACCAGTTGGGCTATCGCGCAACAGGAATACTGAAATAGTAACACGTAATATGGAACTGTGTAATATGGGATAGTTCATACTGAGCAACCGATATGGGAAAAGCCCATATCGCATAATATCACTATGTGGTAAGAGCAGTACTGGGCGCTAGCTCAACTGCTATCTCTACAAGCCTTCATCATTGACACCATTATCCGTAATTTCACGGTGTTCAGCGGTCGAAACCTTAAGTTGCCACAGATATCGTGGTACAAACTTGCAATCATATCAACGATCAATGCTAATGAATAAGAAGAGAAATGTGTTTATGTACCGATTAATTAACGCCTGGGCTGTAGTGACCACTTTTACGAATTTAGATAATTTATCGACGGTTAGGAAATTGAATCCGTATATTTGTATTTGGCAATTCGTCCACTCAATGAGCACCAAATTCGTATGTTGATGATAGATCCATTCACCTGTTAAAAATGCCAATCATTTTTAGGAGCATGCAACATTATTTGGAATTTCACGTAGTTTAGAGGTCGATACGTTTCATTGCTCCTGCTACCGCATTGGAGTTGCTGATACAGATCTTGATCGCATCTTGATCATTCATGTAACTCGCAGTATCAAAAGAGCGACGCCATCATTTATGGGGCAGACAATTTATCAGTCGATACATCAACGCAGCTGATATCAGAACAAAAATTGAATATGTTAACCAAGTGGCAATACCATCAGACAATTTAACCGTAAGGGTCGTGTTGTATCAGTAAGCGGTGTACCCGCTTTTATCCCATCCTGTTCTGAAAGGTTCAGCCGTTACAAGCTGTTATCTGTTCCGATCAAGCACTATCAAATTCCCCGTACTGTCCGTACAACATCTACATATGAATTGGAACTGTCTACTGTCATACACGTTCCAGAAAAGAGGCGATATCTTAGGCTTGGGTAATTAAACCGTCCCTGTCCGGAAAAGTGCACGGATTCAGCGACGCTTGCCTTCTGACACACCTTATCAACCCTTAAGCTGCGTTCATACCAAACTGAATGAGAGTTTTGGAGCATTAGCGTAAAGTGAAATATACGTATCGATCGAAAAAATGAGCGCATCGGCGCATCCGCGATTTGAGGGAATTGACGCATTTACTCGATGGATAAGATACGCATTGATTGAAAAATGAGAGTATTCGCGTATCCGCGATTTTAAATATTAGCCATTGCATAGGTTCCGACTTTCGATAAAATATGGAAAAATCAAGAAATTGAAGGAGGAGGAAAAGAAATCAACCGCACGCGTTCAACTGACCGCGTTGCTAGAGTGACGTGGCACGCCAGGAATCTCAAATCGTAGATGCGCCGATGCGCCAAAACCCTCATTTAATTTGGTATGAACGCAGCCTTATCTGCCGATATCGGTCAGAATACCTTTGGTGTTCCTTCACAACCTTCCGGAGCACCTATGAGTGTCAACGCTCGAGGGCTAGCGCGAGAAGCGCAATGAAATTGGTAGACGTGCTTTCTGACGATCCTTCTCAGCCACTATCAGTTGTTATCGCATTGTGCCATCCAATAAAATGCCATCACGGCTTCCCCACCCTGTTTTTGAGGTCAAGATACAAATCAACCCACTATCTCGTTTGTTCAGAAGATGTGTAAAGTTATGAAGCCTCCATTGAGCACTTATGATAGACTGATAGGTTATGTTTGGAACTACAAAATGTGGTGCTATCACAACGAGGGTAGGGGGAGGGGAAGGCATCTCTATGTACAATATTTTTACCTGAGCCTAGAAGGGGCAAGGAATCACTTCTTTCTTCCCTTCCGCAAAGCCAAGACAGAGAGATATACGCCTACTCTCGAAGATCCCTCCAGGATTTCAGAAGATGTTCTCCTCCACCCCCCCCCCCCCCCCGGGTGTGTTGCAAGTGTTCCGTTTCTAGAGGTCAGCACCGAACTGGGTCACCGACCTTCGCGAATTGTCCGAATGGTGTCGTGTCCTGCCGTCTGGGCTCTCCCAGGTTTGCCTAAGCCTTTTTAGGGGAGAAGCTTTAGCAGCGTGTTTTCGCCTGTCTTTACTTGATTGCAATCCGCCGAGCAACTTGACCTTACCTCCCCAGTCGGAACACTTGCACTCCACCCCCCCCCCCTCCCTCATTGCGACAGCGCCGAAAATTTTAACGGTCCTTCACCCACAGGTACCCCACCGTCAAATTTGGTGGTGACGAAAAGGTGTACTATCATCTCACATGCCACTTCAGCTAGGAGACTGAAATTAGAAATCTTTACTCGCAAAATACAAATACTACATTCCTATCGAGCGAAAATCGCTGTGGCCTCCCCGCAAAACCGGCGGCCAAAGCGGGTGCGCCATGAGGGGCACGCTCACCTCTGTAGAGACATAAAAGCATTTTGCAAGAAAGTGAAAGGCTGTTAACAAAAAGCAAAAAAACGACGCATCAATGACTTGAAGCTTGGTCTTTATTCTAAACCTAAGTCGCTACCCGCTGCCCCGTCGAAGCTCTGTTGATGCTATTCCGCAACTAGCATATGACCTGTAGTGAGGTTGCACCCTATATCACAAGTCTCTGTAAATATCTTCACTCATAGAATCCTTAGCAAATTTTAAGGGCAGATTTGAGCACCGTTGGGAGCTGCACTAGGCCGTATACGTCTTGACCCCAAACGAACGTTAGGATCGTGCACATCCGCTCGTGGCAATATCAGCGGCTTCGATGAGACGTGGAACGGTGCCCGCGACGCTGTTTCGCACTGAAGCGCTATTACTTCGCCTCTACTGCTGCTTCTTCGAAAATTCTTTTTCTCTTTTAGTTGGTTTCGCTAATCGAGGTTCACGATCAGGTCCCATCCATTTGAGGTTTTACACACTCAATATTTGAACAAAGGGCGACGCAACGTATGAAGCGGAAGCGCAACATTTCCGCCCCATTGCAAAGCTACATCGCGAATACCGTACCACGCAGCGTTGAAGTCGTCCGAAATTCACTGCGTGCGGCCATCCACGATCGTAACGCAACACACACAGCCCCCCCTTGCAGAAAAATAGTACAGTACCAGTAGGCTAACCCTATATGTACATACCAGTCGGAATGGCCGAATGACGCCGGCCTTCAACTGGAACAGATTTGGCTGCGCCCTCTTATGAGCAGGGGAGTGCGACTAGTGGCTCGCCACTTACGCGGCGAGCCGATTTTTTTCAGACTTTTTGTCTTTCGTATTTTTGTTAGACTTTTTTTCAAATTTTTTGTCGGTTGGACCTACCTCTTCGCCAGCCTAAATGTCGGCCCCGTTCTAACAAACTCAGAAACTGAACGTGTCATTTCTTAGAACAGGAGAACTTCAAATGATATATGACATGCTGCAAAAACTTGTATCACAGGAAAAATTTATGCTTGAAAAAAAAAACGACATTACTTATGGAATGACCCAATATCTTCCCCTTTTTTGAATAGCAAGATCGTTACTGATCTCCTCCAAGCATCTGGCACTTGGCATTCGCTTACATGAGTAAAGCAACGAGCACAGTGGGTTCAGTAAGGTTTACTAGAGAACCAGGCACAGAGCACGAAAGGATGACACGCGGTGAGATCGCACTCAGAGGTCCACAGTCCACGATGAAGTCCACGCCAGCCGCCCGCGGTGATGTCGTCTTGTCGACTCCCCGATCCCTGAGCCACCGACGTCGGCTCGCCGCGTTATCTCCGCTTGCCATCTGAACGAGAAGCATACAGGAACTTATAGACTAATGGGTAATACTAAGTCCAGAACAGCAACCTTTTACATCCTTTACACATGTAGTGTAGAACAACATCGTCTATGTGCGCCCTTATTTCTTCCCTCATGCTCCACCTGTCCCTGACACTTGACAAGATCTCTATAAGTTGCGCTTCAGATGCTTCTAAGTTTCGTGACAGACAGACAGACTCCGATTATATATAGTAGTGATAGTACCAGTCAGGCTATTGCATAGTTCTGCAAGAATCACACGGTAGAATCACGCAATGTGGGAATCGCATTGCAGCAGAGTCAAATTGGTGGGATTTGCATTCTTGCGACTCAGCGAAAAACGATAAGATACGTATCGGTCGGAGGAAGTATGAAAATCGTATTGGTAGAAATGCAAAATCGTGAATCCCAATTTCTCCAAGCAGTTGGGTATCGCACAGTACTGTGCGAACCATATGTGGAATTATGTAAAGTGGAAATCGTCGACACTGACTGCTCGATATCTATGGTCCATACCCATGCACAATGCAATACGCGCATACTGTAATACGCTCGATAACTATGGTCCATACCCATGCACAATTTAATACGTGCAGTACTGAGCGCTGGCTTGCATTCCAATTCTAAAAACTGCTACGAATGATCCTACTACGAATGATATCAGATCAGCAATAAAGTTTGTTTACTCACTCAATACTTGGATTATGGGCTCGTATTATAGGAGTGTGGGACTCTAGTCAGGAATGCCATTGAAGGAAGTCACCTCGCACCTCCATTCAGATGGGCTAACTTAATGTTGGCTTGGCTGACTGCGCTCTACTCAGCTTATGACAACTACCAGTGAGAGGTCTCCATAAATTAACAGACAAGGGAAGAAAAGAAAACAAAAACATAGATGCATGGGATAGACGATGATACAAATGTATTAGCAACATAAGTGGACCCTGACATAGGAAGTAGAAACCGATGTGCGTAGCGTATCTGAAGAGAAGGAATTGTGAGGCACTCCGGAGCGCTTCCGGTTGTAGGGGATGACGAAGTAAGGGTAACACAGGGATAGATAAGTATTTCTTGGTTGTACAGGGCGCTGCGTAGAGGTGCGAGAGTGTGTACCCTTATGTCAGGATTTCGGGCCACGGCAAGCGGTATGCGAGGCAGTGTGTGCTAGCTTCGCGCACAGCTAGAGTTGGGCCTTTAAACGATTACACGGTAATACTACAGGAGCATCATACACAATTGACTTGTAATCACTCTGGACCCAACAACACGGCGCATTTAGCTAGTCCGCATTGCTTCGCTTGTGACAAGCCCTGACATAATGCTGCACAGCCGAAGTGCGGTATTGTAGGGCTCCATGGTGAAGCTGTGCTTACACATGATTGAGGCGCAGAACAAGGCACAAGGCTCGTTCTGTGGAAAAACTTCATCAAAGGTTCATGATTTACTGGCGACCGTGCTGACGAAATGAGTGTTACTTGGGGAAGAGCTTGCTGAGAGATCGTGACGAAAGGCCCACGATAAGGAATGCTACAGGATAGACTTCAAATTACCTTGAACAAAAGTTAGCAGTGTCATGCATTGCCCTTGTTTATTTACATTGCCCTTGTTAAAGAAATTTACTTTCTTCATCTGACCAATGAAAGTGATATGAGAATATTATTAGGTGCTGAGTTATGGACAAAAGACTTAGTTAAGGTGAAAGGGGTCTCGGTAACCTAGTAAAGACTGAAGGAATCTCGGTTATATAACGGATGAGCACATGCCCAGAAAACATGGAGTGTGGGTTCCAGTCCCGTCGTAGACCAAGGCTTTTGCCTACAACTCAGCACCTGACGACAACTTTTACATCGCGAGCTATGACAATTATCAGTAGCTATCAAAGAATTTATGAAAAGTATTGATATGAGGATACTAAAACGAAGCAGTATCAAGAAAAACTGCGAGGAGTCAGTTTCACTTTCATTTCACTATTTCCTACCTATTCTCATTATTTCCGTTTATCTCTGTCTGTGCAGTTTCATCTCTACTCTCCATAAGCTTTGAGCTGCCAATTTGAAATATCGCAAGCGAAATGCAGGATTGCAGTGTTGTAGAATTTGCGGGAGAAGGCTATATACGAATCGATTTCCAAGTGCTGAAAAAACGAGATTATTAGAGAAGTGAAGATTCCAAACATTTGCATTTCAACCAATACGCGGTTTCCACACTTCCTCCAATCAATACGTATGTAACACGTTTCCGAAGATTCCACAGTTCTGCACAACGAACAATTCTGCATTTCCACAAAAGCGCTAACTCCGCAACTCTCCCTTATCGGTACCTATCTAATCCTTCACCACAGATTCCACAAAAACGCAATGCCGCCACTGAACGCTGCCTCACAAGAACAAAATAGGTATCCCCCCTGTTTTATTACCCGTAGTGTCTCGAACATGGAAACTCAGAGAAAAATTCAGTATCAAACCTGTGCAAGAAATCTATCGCTCTTACGAATCTAAGATATACCGAGCAATTGCAACCTTTCGCAAGCGGCGTGACACGACCAGCCACACTACAAAACGGTTTTCTTGACGCACACACGTGCAACCTTACTGATAGCGGCGCATGTCCGCAATGTAAGGCCGCGGTCATACTCACCGCAGGCAGGGCGTGGCTGCCTTCACAGGCAGCGAGGCAGGGTGGCACGGGGGAGGTGCAGAGATGACGCAGGCAACGAGACAGACTGGCCTAGGCGGAGACGCAGACATACGCAGCCACGCCCTGCCGCCGGCCCCGCGAAGTACGACCGCGGCCTAATTTGCTCAAATCAATTCCAGACATTGGTAAGTCGAATGCGGCTTAGTTTTTTTTTCGAAAATGCACGTTTATTACTGCACGCTTCACGTTAATCATTAGCACATATTCATTTCATGGATAACTCTCCAACACCAGTCATACAAGCCGCAAATTGCTGAGGCTAATAGGTCACTGACTACGAGATTCCGATCTATGCGGCAATAATATGTTGAGAATCACTTTACTATTGCTAGTGTCGCAAATTCAGCAAAGTCCGCTGCTCGGATGCTAATCTTTGACCGGGATAGGGCGCTCTCGGAAAAACACCTCCTATTAGGGAACGCTAGAAGCAAATCTTTCACTTCGAGTTGAGCCGTATGCGGTGACCCTTTCACTCTTGTTTTCCTTGTGACAACATATTCCGCCGTCCTTTGACTTATGTCAGTTACGTCAGTGCTGACGATGTGTAACATGCAAAAAGCAAATGTGCAAAAACGCTTTATTAAAAACCAGTTCAAACTGGATCAAGACGGGCTTCGTCATCTTTAAACGTGCAACTGGAGTGCGTTCCAAACTTCTGCAAATGAGCTATCAATATTTAAAGATAATATTAGAAGTGCTTCTGGATTATCTAGAATTTTCATTTATTTTGTCTAAGATAACCACCGCTCACCTCTCCTGTCTTTCCTACTGGGATGAAAACTCCTTCAAAAATGCAACCGAGGAACTCTGTTTTTCCATAAGAACCACATTTATATTTGAACCATCCATCATCCCATACTTCGTCTGAAACCGGTGTGTTTAACGGAGTTAATCCTGTTATCGAATCGCTAAGATTCTGGCTTTTTAACCCATTGACGACCGTGTGACACGACGTCGTGTCACACCATGTTGGCCGCGTGGGACCGTATGACACGATGTCGTGTCACAGTTACTTTCGCGCATTGTTTTCAAAATTCTAAGCAAATATTTATATATTATATACCCATCATACATATACATTATTGTGAAAAAGGTTGTTCATAGAAATAGCTTTTAGTTGCTGAGTTATATTTAAATATATGGGTGGGTAACTGGTTCTTGGAGCACATTTTGGGCTCGCATTGAAACAATAATGCATAAATAATGCTGGCATTGTGCCCTTAGCAAAATAAAGGGGTATACTCGGGATTGTAATCATTAATCTGACAACAAAACACCAAATGGCTACTATAACTCCAAATATCTCCAGATGGGAAAGAACAATTTGTAGTGGCCGCATGTTATCAAAACTCGGCGCAGTTACAGTCCCTATATCTCAAATATGGATAACTACACGAGCTAAACATGAAAATATGACGAGTGGAAATTTTTTTGAAGAGAAATGCATCTTCAAAGCCGCGTCCTACCATGTCGCGAGCGTGAGAAAAAGGCGCGCGGTCCCACGCGCCAGACAAGTGAAAACGGCGCGGTCGTCAATGGGTTAAAATAGGAGTTCCACGCTATTGTTCAGCAGTGAGCATTGTTAGACATTGGGTGCAACTTCATTGCACTAAAACTTCTTTCAGAAACTGAAAGTTTTCATTTTGCCGCAACTATTGATATGAAAAATGAATACAAATGAGCTATAATTTAGCAAGAGGTGAGATGGTGAGAGATATAATGTAGCAGGTTGGAACATAATTTCTGTTACACAATGACGGCAAAGTTCAAATTTATTTTTATTTATTTGTGTCTAACTTCAGTCAACAAAATATGTACCATTATAATTACCTATATATTGCCAGCGAGTAGGGAGATAATAGATGCCTTGCTTGTAGAAGTCTGGGGATTTTTGGTCGAAGAAAGTCTGGAGGCCGATTTTGAGATCATGGTCATCTTTGAACTGCCGTCCGTCGAGAAAGTGGGTCAGGGATCGGAATAGGTGGTAGTCATTTGGGGCCATGTCCGCAGAATACGGTGAGTGGGGGAGCTTCGCCCAACCAAGGTCCTGGATCTTTTGACAGGTCAATTTGCCACATGTGGGCGAGCGTTGTCGTGGAGGAAGAAGACTCGGTACCCATTTTTCGGTAAGTTTGGCAGCTACGGTGTCCAGTTGCCTCCAGTAGAGATCGGCAGTGACTATCGTGTTTGATGGCAATTTTTTGTCCTTTTTTTGAAAGAAAATTGATTTTTTCCTCTTTGCAATTTTTTGAAATTTTTTCTGCTTCAACTTGAGTCGATCGAGCCATCGGGTTGCCGCCATATGAGAGACAGTACCTGGGCCCATCGACTGGCTGATTCGATTAGTTGCCTTGCATTCTGAGAAACCGGAGCGGTGTTCGTGAATTTCGCCCCTCTCGCGAAATTGTGGTAGATTCACTGCTAGTTGAAGCCATAAGAATATGAATGTGTTAATCAATATTCCTTTTCACTCGCTTTATATACACCACACCACCAAATACTCCTGAAGCTTCCACACTTTTTCCCAAGAAAAATGAAAAGTGTAACAGAAATTATGTTCCAACCTAATATTAGACATCACTGATGTCAGCTCAAAAGACGAGGTTTATGTCTGATCAGGAGGGAAAACTCAAACTCCAGGATAAATAAGCCTTCTCATTGAATATTCTCTTTCCTCGGCAACGATTTGTGACATCAGCTAGTACTCTAGAGGTTGTTGGCAGACTGACAAAATTTTTCGACCCAATTCTTCCTATTTCTGGTAGCTTTTACATGTGAAAATGGTCGGTACTGACCAACCAATATCCAAGTAGTTCATGACGCATGACTCCACACTGTGATAAGTGCAGTACAAAGCGCTAGCTCAACTAGCATTTAACAAACATTTAACTTGGCTAGAAATAAGTAAATTAGTTAACAAACATCTGTCGCTATTCGCCTTTTTACGCAGTTCAGCTGTCGGGACATTCCGTGGCTAATGATATCGCAGTGCGAAATACGGTCACTTGCTCGGCTGTTAGTGCTCGAATAGATTGTTGATAGTTCAGTCGTTTATCACTGCATTCCTATCTCTAAATAAGATCACCATTCTTCGTAGATGTAAATGAATCGGTTGATACCTATCGTTATAGTGAAATCAAGGATTTGCTAACGAATTAGAAGCAACATGTGTTCCAAATTTGGAACAAGAACTCGATTCGGCCGAAAATTCGCACAGAGGGGTAGCTCGGCCCCTGAGCGCGAATATCGTAATACGCAACAACGCCTAATTCGTGCGTTGTGAGAGTCTGCATATAAGTAAGCTGGATCACGGAGTTTTCTGCAATGCTGAAGACTGGGATAGTGAACCAACCCATTTATAATTTGGAACCTCAAAATGTATGCATGTCAACACCAAAGTGCTTCTCAGACACAAAGGAAAAAATATCATCAACATGCAAAAAAGGTGTCAAGCCCGGGCCCCCAACAATGGCCTGCCGATTGTGGGTACGATCGTTTACCTCCAAGCTATCTGCTCCACATACCAGCTATGGATGTCCTCCTTTTCACCGCCGCAGTGATGATAACCGCGTTCCAACGTGTTGCCGTTAATTCAGAAAAACCTCCATAACTCCATCCAGAGAATCGCTTTGAAGATTTTGAAAGCTGATTTGAGATCACTGTTCAAAACTGCATTAGGCAATATACATCTCATCTGGAATGGCCACGATGACCTGGTATCCTTCCCTTAGATAATTCAACGATTGATAGTTTTGTATTCGGTTGCATTGTGGTAGATCCATTTGCCAATTACCGATGCTCATCGTTTGTGTGAACATGCACCATTATTTGGTATTCCCCATCAGTCACCCTAAAATCCTCGTAAAGCACCGTGTCATCTTCTACAACAGCCATAGGTGTTAACACTGTCAGCCAAAAACGCGAGGACTTGGGATACATCGATGCGATGCTCATCATCGAATCCTGACAACTATAACCGTATCAGTGTGGATCACCCGCCATTAATGTCCCCGTCCACCTCTCATAACATCCTACTATATATATTCGGCTAAGTCTGTCTGTCTGTCTGTCTGCCTACCTGCCTGTCTGTGTGTATGTGTGTATGTGTGTATGTGTGTATGTGTGTGTATGTGTGTCCAGTGTCTTTTTCGAATTTGTCCAGATTAGCCTAAGCCTTGGGGGAAGGAAAGAGCCTCGACGCCGTGCGCATAACTCGTCGCTGCTCGTCGACTCGAACTCGTCCCCAGAAGATGGTCCGTCCGTCCGTCCGTCCGTCCGTCCGTCCGTCCGTCCGTCCGTCCGTCCGTCCGTCCGTCCGTCCGTCCGTCCGTCCGTCCGTCCGTCCGTCCGTCCGTCCGTCCGTCCGTCCGTCCGTCCGTCCGTCCGTCCGTCCGTCCGTCCGTCCGTCCGTCCGTCCGTCCGTCCGTCCGTCCGTCCGTCCGTCCGTCCGTCCGTCCGTCCGTCCGTCCGTCCGTCCGTCCGTCCGTCCGTCCGTCCGTCCGTCCGTCCGTCCGTCCGTCCGTCCGTCCGTCCGTCCGTCCGTCCGTCCGTCCGTCCGTCCGTCCGTCCGTCCGTCCGTCCGTCCGTCCGTCCGTCCGTCCGTCCGTCCGTCCGTCCGTCCGTCCGTCCGTCCGTCCGTCCGTCCGTCCGTCCGTCCGTCCGTCCGTCCGTCCGTCCGTCCGTCCGTCCGTCCGTCCGTCCGTCCGTCCGTCCGTCCGTCCGTCCGTCCGTCCGTCCGTCCGTCCGTCCGTCCGTCCGTCCGTCCGTCCGTCCGTCCGTCCGTCCGTCCGTCCGTCCGTCCGTCCGTCCGTCCGTCCGTCCGTCCGTCCGTCCGTCCGTCCGTCCGTCCGTCCGTCCGTCCGTCCGTCACGAAATTCATATCTCGCGTCGCAGTAGAGCTGGGGCCCTGAATTTTTAAAGTGATGTAGGGGTAGTAAGGGGACATCAGTGGTGAGGGAACGGAAGTGATAGCAACTGATAAGGGCTGATAAGGATTTTGAAGTAATATGGGAGTGGTATCCTACTGTAGATTAACTCCGCCCACGGCGGGCGGAGCGTGCACTGAAATGTTCCGTTTTCAGACCGAAAACTGTTAATTGGGTTCCAATGCGCCTCAAACGTGGAGGAAGATGGATTCAGGCTAGCGATGAGGATCTGAAGGTTCCTGAGCACAGTAGACGGAGCGTTTGCGGTGGTGGGCGGAGCTTGGACATTACATGAAAAATGACCTGTGAAGATGGGGACAAATGTGGGATGGATAGGGCATGGCACAAGAAGTAAAGATCATACATTGACATTACATCATACATGAAAAATGACCTGTGAAGATGGGGACAAATGTGGGATGGATAGGGCATGGCACAAGAAGTAAAGATCATACATTGACCAAGTCAATCTCCGCCCCTTATCACATCACCTCTCCTGCTTCTTTACAATCTGAAAGCTCAGCTGAAGGCAGAGGAGAGAAAAATCCACTCAATATCATACACAACGGTGATCATGTCGATCAAACCCATTTTGCACAACATCGCCATGAATCGCGCACAGTAGTGTGCGCCGGCCAACTGGTCTATGAATAGCAGCGATAGGGTTAACGCGAAAAGCGAAAAGAATTCGGTGAAAGTTGCATGCTACATTCTGGCGCTCATCATCAAATCTTATCAGACATTGTCAACTTGGATTATCCACCACTACTGTCTCAGTCTCACCAGAACATCTGTGCATGTAAACGCTCTAGAAACAGCCCCAAAAAACGAAACGAGTTTGGCGTCATTTGCCTTCTGAGGCTTCTCCACTAGTCTTAACAACCACTACTTCGAATCACCCAGTATTAATGTATCCGTACCACCTTACGCTATACATATATCTATAAGTACTATCCTATCTATAAGTACCCACAGTTGATCCGGATAGCGCGTTTGATGACGTTCACCTTCCGATGGTCCTTATAAGCCCTTATCAGTTGCGATCACTTTCGGTTTCTCTTTGTTTATGTCCCCTTACCACCCTCTATGTCGTTTGAAAAATTCAGGGTCTCATCATTGCTGTGGCATGAAGTATGAATTTCGGGATAGACAGACGAACACACACAGACACACGCAAATATATACTGAGCGTATTCCGAGACATGGAGATATTCCAAGCGGAATATCTGATGGCTTCAATGGAGGAAACAGGTAGATCTCCTGTGACTCGCACCAATCTTGGAGCGATGCGATAGTTAAAGAAAGTGGTCAATAGAGGGGTATACGTGTCAACATATCAAATGCGGACTATGTGAATGGTTGAGGTAACATCTTCACTTGAAACAAGGTAGTGAAGGAATTTGATACCGAGTAGTGCTCTCGAATATTCCGTTCTCCCTGAGTTCCCAAAAAACCCTCCACTTCCAAGTAGCTGAACGTGTCATTATCACTGAAAGCCTTCCAGAGGCATATTTCGGACATGGGAAATGACCTTGCGGATCTTAGCAGCGCTATCCGAGTGGCAGTACCTCAGTAAGGTACTGCCACTCGGACAGCGCTGTTTCTCAAAACCGAAATGAGAATCTTCAAGAAGCTGTCCTTGAGAAATCCACCACAAAATTTGACGCAGCTGTTCTCGGCAGACACTGACGCAGTAAGGTGCTTAGACCGGACGGTACTGCCTTCATCTTTCGATGGCGGAATCAAAGAAACACAGCTTGCTCTTCTCCAGATCATTCCAAAGTATTTGACATATGGTTTTTCTCTTTGTATACAAGACGGATGTGAACCAATTTTCAGCGGTTTTTCTCAACACCACCTTAACATCAATAACCCCCAAGCAGAGATAACATTTCGAACCCATTCTCCTCAACTGCACCACAGTCGGTGATTTCGCAGACAATTTCTAATTGTCTTTCTTTTCCACACTTTGTTGATCTGCCTCTGAGCGCATTACAGCTTCCTTAACAGCTGGCCTGCGCACCCCTACAGACAAGTGTGACTGCGAGATTTGTCACAATATGAACGTTTGTTACCACAACTACTTGGCCACACTATTTTCGCATTATCGGATAAAATACCTCTTACAGTTACTGAAAAGTCGTCACCTGGCGACGGATTGATCGACACAAGCCGTCGCACCGCCACAGCTTCGTTTAAAGTGGATAAAATGGTGGAACTTGAGAGCGTTGGATTTGTCACGATGCGATGAGTTCAATTCTATAAAATGTCAAATGCGTATGACCAGGTGACCTTCTCGCTGTTGTATCCACGAATTCCTTTTTATTACCCTCATGCAAGAATCCTGCTTTTTGTGCCTACCATTCGTATGTCCATTCGTGGCTGGCCTATGGTCCGCACAAGCATCATTCTTTGAATGAATTATCTTTTGGAAGAATCAGATTTCCATTTTGCCAGAGTCAATCTAGTAACTGAATTCAGTTTCACGGAACATTTGCGTACTTCATGAATCATCATGACCTTCAAATTACAGGCATACGCTTCTTTTATGAGAAAACCTGAGAAATCAGAGTGCGGTGTATTTTGAATGCACATTAATTTCCTCATCATCGCTAAAATAACATCTTTGAGCAATGAAAATCGCACGGTGAATTTATAAAGTATGTATTCCATGGTTCAATAAAATAATAAGTACGCGTTTTATAATGTTTTAGATGAAATTTGAATTTGTGAAAGATATTAATTACACATAAAAGTGTGAAAATGGAATGAAAACACATAAAAGCGAGTATAGCTTGCACTCTGTATTCACAAGGAAAACTGCTGATGATGGATGTAGAAATTATTTCACAATCACGATTTCATTTTTTATCTATGTATTGTTGCCTTAATATTCTCCATAAATCTTCGTCTCAAGTAAGTGAACGCTAATTAACCTCCTAATCACCCTGCACAGATCAGGCCAATGCCTCGCAGTGTTACACATCACACCGGTACCCACTATATAGTTAGAGCTGCTAACGTATGAACAATGGGAGGCTCGAATATCTGGTAACACCGCGAGGCATTGACCTGATCTGTGCAGGGTGATCAGGAAATTAATTAGCATTCGCTTACATGAGACAATAAAATGTAGAGAATAGCGAGGCAATAATAGATAAAAATGAAAACGTCACCTAACGAATTTTACATCCATAAACAGCTTTTGTCTGGCAATAGCAGCGTAAAAATTCGTGTTTGCGTGTTTTCAGCCCACCTTCACGCATTCATTGAAAATAACATCATTTCCAAATTCATGATTTGAAGCATTGTTTGAGCGTAGCTATTATTTTATGAAGGCACAGAATCTGCTTTTCGAACGCATCATGCGATTTTCATCGCTCGAAGATGTGATTTTAGCGATGAGAGGGGAAAATCAATCTACATTCAAAATATACCGTACACTGATGTTTGAAGCTTTATCACAGAAGAAGCGCTTGCCTGTAATTCGGAGATTTTTTGAGATGATTCCCTCAGTAGGCAACTAGTAGTCTGTGAAACGTGAGTGCTTTTGTCAATTACTCGAACGATTCTGACGAAACGAGCTTGAAACTCTCAACAATGTCGTGAAAAGCTCATGCTAGAAAATTTCCTGAGACCTAAAGATAACTCACTAAAAATATGTTTGACATGGGCGAGCAACAACTGAAATATGCACAGGTCTAAGAAAGGCGGAGTCTTGCCTAAGGGTAATAGAAAGGAATCCTTGCAACTTACACAGAGAATTTGGTGACCAGCTTACCCAAATTCCACATTTTATTGGTCATTGAACTCATCGCACCGAAAAAAATCCAACGCTCTCATTTTCCCCACCGTATCCATTTTGAGCGATGTAATGATGTTACGACGGTTTCTTCGATTCAGTCCTTTTCTTATATTCAGTTGGAAAAGTGGGTACGATTCATTACATATGTGACGACTTGTTCAAAACACTGCATCATAGCACCTCGATTACTGTTTGGAACGTTGGTTGCCCTCGCACTGCTGCTTTTTACAGATTCCTCACACGAATTTAGAAAAGTTCCGTTTAGTTATTGAGGTGCCCTACGCCCACATTTGACACAGAGGTCTTGAGAAAAGCTTCAGACCTTTCTTTGTGCTCGCCTTGGAGGTCTACCGCAAACAGTTCACGAGACAAGAAATACTGTTTTGCAATGGCCAAATTACAAGCACAGTTTTCCAAAAGGAGTAGTTCTCAAGACTGTGCAACAACATGAAGTTCATATTAAAGTTTCGAACTTCTAGCAAAATTCCGGATCCTCATCCATCGCTCTACTGTGAGCCCACTATTATTTGCAATATTACAGTTAGTGCCGCAAGAGTGTTAAAAATCGCGCGAAAACGCGTTTTCGCGTTTTTTATCGTTTTTTCGCCATAAATCGATTGATATTGATTATTTTTACTAAACATATAAATGCTTTAGATCAGCTCTTCGAGCTCTACAAGGTGGTACCACAAGTTTTGGATTTTCTCAAATTCGGTACAAGGCCATTTTTTCACATTTTGGAAAGTTTGAGGAAAAATTTCTTCGAAATTTGAAGAACTGGCAGCGAAGTCTTTTCATATCCCTGATCTAAGTTCACAGGTGTGTAGGAATTTCAGAGTTTCACTTATTTCAGACGAATCCCTGCTCCTTGGTGTGACCCTAAACAGTGCCTTCATGTATATGCTGTTGAAAAAACCATTCCCTATCTGATTTTCAGCCGCAAATTCCCCATTGAAATGTACACCGTTCGATTCCCCAGGGAAAATGCTATCGAATGATATATAAAAACCTCGGTGTTCATAAAACTCTTATTTTACTCATTTCCAGCCTTTTCTTCTGTCAATCACTTCTCAAGCTCTAGTCCGCCGCATCGATCGACATGCATGGCCATGGGAAAGCTGTGGCGCCATCGTGACGGCCCGCGCCATTCACGTGCACGGCCGCGGGAGAGTGCTCGGCTGGGAGGTGGAGCGGTCACGAACGATTACCCCGTCGGAGCGCCGAGCACTCTCCCGCGGCCGTGCACGTGAATGGCGCGGGGCCGTCACGATGGCGCCACAGCTTTCCCATGACCATGCATGTCGATCGATGCGGCGGACTAGAGCCTGAGGAGTCGATTGACAAAGGAAAAGGCTGAAAATGAGGAAAATAAGAATTTTATGAACACCAGTGTTTTTATATATCATCCGATAGCATTTTCCCTGGGGAATCCAACGGTGTACATTTCAATGGGGGAACTGCGGCCGAAAATGAGATAAAGGTGGTTTTTCCAACAGCATATACACGGAGGCACTGTTTAGGGTCACACCAAGGAACAGGGGTTCGTCTGAAATGAGTGAAACTCTGAAATTCCTACACACCTGTGAACTTAGATCAGGGATATGAAAAGACTTCGCTGCCAGTTCTTCAAATTTCGAAGAAATTTTTCCTCAAACTTTCCAAAACGTGAAAAAATTGCCTTGTACCGAATTTGAGAAAACCAAAAACTTGTGGAACCACCTTGTAGAGCTCGACGAGCTGATTCTAAAACATGTATATGTTTAGTGAAAATAATCAATATAATCGATTTATGGTGAAAAAACGATAAAAAACGCGAAAACGCGTTTTCGCGCGATTTTTAACACTCTTGCGGCACTAACTGTATTTGCAAGGGCTAACCGTAGAGCAAGTCATGTAATCGCAAGAGCATGTGTTGCACGCTGATGCAGTGGTGAATGAGGCGCTGTCGCAGTGAGGGTGGCTTATGAAAAGTTGCACTTTCATGTTTTTCGAAGTGATACTGAGGAGTCATTCCGCACACCGAAGCGGGTGTTTTTGCCAACCTTGGAAGAAAAAAAAACGATTTTCTTCTTCTGCGCTCAACTAAGAATAGCATACATAGTGGGATACTCCCTTCCCCTCACTGCGATAGCACCGTGATCAACTTCGCGGTAGAAATACAATAACTCCAAGGTTAGTATATGATTTGTGAGCCTGAATAAAATAGTGAGCAGTTCGTGCCAGGACTAATCGATGTATGCGCCGTTTTTCTGGCAATGCTCGCCATGCATCCCATTTGAGGAACAGACCGTCCTCTAAGTATCAGCAGGTGTGGCGGTCTGGGCGAGAATTGGTGTTGAGTGAAGCATTCTCGTGCCGAGGCCATCGGCTTCTTCGCCATCTTCCTCAGACAAGGCTGCGTTCATACCTTGCGCACCGACGCTGCCACCGGCGCCGACTGCGTCAAAATCATGTGCTCGCCGCCGTACGCGGCGGTACTCTGGTGCGCGCTCGGTTTGCAAAACGCTTCACTCAGCCACACTTCAGTATGATGGTCGTAGTTAGAGCCACGAATTCCAGTTCAAATTTTGGCATAGTACCACACTATGCCAAATTCGAATTTGAATTCCTGGGCTCTCGCCACAGTCATCATGTAGTGTGGTTGAGTCAAGCGTTTTACAAAGGAATCGAGTCACCACAGTGCTGCCGTGGTCGGCGATGGGCACATGGTTTTGACGCCGTCGCTGCCGTTGCCGCCTTAGCCGCCGGTGCTGGCGTCGGTGCGCAACGTATGGACGCCGCCTATCCGAAAGCCCCGATGGGTCCTCGCTAGAAAGTGGGAATTAGAGCAGTAGAAATAGGGAGACATGACTATGAAAATGATTTTACGACTCCCTTTGCCCTTTTTGAGGATTCCTCAGTCACCTGACTGCAATTGTAGTAATTGTGCCCTTTAAGGACATGCTGTCCTCTTTTTGAAACAATTTCGTTTGATTACTCTACAAGTTCATTATCTACATGAGTTTATCAATTACAGGGACATTCCCCATGAATTTATTTGCCGACGAACAATGTCAGATATTGGGTTAGACAAATTTCCGGGATAGACAACCACTCAACTTTCCGAACCAAAGAACGACACACCGACACATTGTGAGCCGGTGCTTTCTTTACATATATGCGACCAGCTATGATTACTATAAAATTCTGAAGACCCTGATGAAGGAAATTCGTGAATTATCTGCTCTCACTGTCAGACAATATATGTAAAGAGTTCACAAGAAAAGCGAGGTGTAAATGCATGAAGGATCTAAATCGGCTACTGTGTCCCTATGGAGCAACAAGCCTACTTTCAGGACTATCAACTCCACTAATGTTTCCAACTAGAATCATGCGATTCAGCAGTGATGCTGTACCTCAATAAAAAAGCACTGTTTTTTCTTGCAGAGATTCGCTCCGCGAACTTGCGAATAAAGCGGCTTTAGACCTATACATCGCTGTACACCACAGTGCCAATGCGGGCTTTTCCATGTAACATTTCCGGGTGTATCGTTATGTCGAATTTTCACGCTGCCGACCGCGGAGGGTGCGATTTGTTTTCTCTGCGTACCCTCTCTTCAGAGTTTTACGCATGAACTAGTCATTAGTCGGGGATTATCATTATATTCTTATATTATGATATTTTACTTGTCCACTTGTTGTATTACCACTGTCTTTTTACGTACAACAGTCTACACAAGTACAACAGTCGTTTCTTCCTTGTTCACAGTATACATGTTGTTGCTAATTGTTTGAAGTGTTGAAGTGCAATGTGTTTAAAATGCTTCTGTATATTCCAAGCGCTGTATATAAGTTGTATCGAGCGGTAATAAGGCCCGCAATGCTGTACGGAAGCGAGTGCTGGCTCATAAGTAAGATACATGAAAGGCACCTACACGTAGCTGAAAAGAGGATGTTGAGATGGGCATGCGGCTGGACGCGACTGGACAAGGTCAGGAACGAGGATGTGAGAGCAATCACGCAGACGGCTCCTGTCCAGCTGAAGTTGAGAGGGCAACGGCTGCGATGGCATGGGCACGTGCTGAGGAGAACAGAGGACCAACCCGTAAGAAAAGCACTGGAGGTTGAAGCGCAGGGGAAGCGGCCACGTGGAGCCTCAAAGAAGAGGTGGAGGGAGGTCATTAAGAGCGACCTCACCAAAGTGAAGGCCACGGCTGAGGATGCGTTGGATAGGAGGAAGTGGCGACGTCTGACAAGAATAGCGGACCCTGCGACGGCGCGGGACTAACGCTAAGGAGAAGAAGAAGAAGTATATCCCAAGCGCTATCGCAGTGAGGGGGGTATCCCACTGTGAACGCTAGTTTTACGCCAGCCTCAATGGCGAAAGGAACGCCTCCTTCCTTCCACTGAGGCTCAAGCAAAAGTACACGTTTGCATGTGCACACAGATTCCTCACAGACGCTTATGTGTGTAACTTTTTACTATATGCCCTCCCCCTCATTGCAATGACACCACATTCTATCTTGTATAATGTATTTGTTGACTATTTTTCTGAAGGACTGCCACGTACCAGTCTGCTATGTCCTGAGCTGAATGGACCCATGCTGTGGAAGTCCTCTAAAACATCTCGTGCCGATGCGGCACCGCAAAGCGAAAATTCGACATAACGATACAAACCTGACCTTTCTCAGTAAGTTCGATTTGAATTAAGAAAAGCACTTATAATCACATTCCGAAAAAGTCAGATAATTTTGGGGGATCCAGGTTCAAGCTGTTCATTTCTGAGTGTTTTTGGCATATTTGTTCTCATAAGTACTCATAGCACCTTCTTCAGTCCTTTTCGGCCGGTTTGTTTCAGTCAACCTTCATACGTAGCAGCATTTGCAATCATTAACAATCAACTCATAAAATATCTTACCTTTTTTATGATTTTGGGCACAATCTGCCTCTGGATGGAACTCCGATGTCATGTAAACTACGAGGCCTTGACTTCCCATCTTTTTGCATTTCCATACCAGTCTTTCGACTCTCTTCTCCTGACCAACTGGTATCTTCAAAAAATAATCACCATTCGCAAACACTGGACACCTCTTCTAATTTCTTTCTCCCATCAAATCCAATTTTCTTGAACCAATTTTGGATTCGAATTTTCATTTTTCGGCATTTCGTTGAATAGTTGATTATGTCCAGCCGGTCGTGCACCAAAACAAAACGTCATATATTGCCGTGTACATTATACCATAACTGGGCAGGTTCCTATGTTTGTCTGTCTGCTTGTATGGTCCTTATGAAATACGTAACGATCTGAAGAATAATCTGGAGTGGGCGGGGTATGGTTGCCTGTCTATTTCATTGGCTGTTACAGAATTCGAGTTCCAGCAGAACAACGTATAAAGGTCAGATTTGCTTTAAAAAGCGTGGGGTATGGGCCAAGGAGTAGAGTGCACATGAACTAATCTAGCAAGGCAAGGATTCTCGGTCGATGTGGCTATTGTAAAGTGACAACATTCGGTTAATGGGCTCTCGGACCTGATCTCAAGTATACTTTCAGGATCGACCGAATCATTCTATGAATAAAGTAATGAAGGTACTTCTAAGTGGACTGAACCCACTCTTGTGAGCGTGTTCCTTGTTCCATTTAACAATGGTATTCACTAGAAATTTAGCTTCCAAACATTGGTATGTGTACCAATTCTTACGAATGATTTGAGGGTTGGGATCAATATGGATTGATTGCCTGAAGATTCCCGCTACAGGGTTTATTGTGGTGGGTGCATCAATTCGAAAAAACCGCATTTTTTGCGAAGAGTCAAGAACTTCCCTTCGTCGAACGTCATGCCGCCCACCCATGATTACGTTGACGCGTGGTACCGCGCATGTCGGGTTGTAAAAATACGAGATATCTGCTAAATTTATACAACTGGTTCGCATCGATCTTATTCACACTAGACTACATACCTATGTGTATAACAGATGCTTTAGGCTGTGGTTATTCCATGCGGGACTACGATCGCATGTGTCGTCGGGTGCACTCTCCCTTCAGTGTGCTATTTTCCCTTACTTACGGACGACGCGTAAGCCGTCCGTGAGTGACCGTCACCTGGGGTGATTAGAAAACCGTGAGTGCACATGATTTTGTGCCTCTGCGATTACAAAATCGCGCGGCCATCACCCCAGCCTTACAGGTTTTTGGTCGTGTTTGAGCTGAACGAATTATTCGTAAGCGCCGCTTATTCAAAATACGCTCTGCTCAATGGGCGTCTTTCATATTTAGCAGGACTCATCGCCGACCGTAATACATTCTTCCACACAAACACATGTTCCGCATCACATCTAAAGAATTATGGACTATACCCTCAAGAAATACTTTTTCCGCTTTTGGAAATGGGTCTCCTGAAATTCACTGTTCTGACAATTGCTATACTTTGCTAAACCGGCTTCGCTCTTAGAGGAATCTTCCACGGAAAATGAGTTTTTGTGTTACCCATATGTTTATGTTGTATTTGCCTAATGTTGGCCTCATGCAAAATTTCACGCGAAAAAATATGAATCTGACTGAGATACAGCACTACAAAGTGCGGTCCCAGTGGGCGGGGCCTCCGTGTAAAAGCCTCGCCCCGTCTTCCGTTGGGAACGGAGAGTAGGACTGTTTACGTAAGCTTTTGTTCCTACAATGCGTCTCCGACCACGGCGGACGCAGTACGAGGCTTTTACACGGAGGCCCCGCCCACTGGAACCGCACTTTTTGGTGCTGTATCTCAGCCAGATTCACATTTTTCGCGTGAAATTTCGCATGAGGCCAACATGAGGCAAATACAACATGAATACATGGGTAACACAAAAACTCATTTTCCGTGGACGATTCCTTTAAAGTACGCTGTAGTGCGCTCTTTTACATCACAATAATATCGTGTTGCCAACCATAATCCTACTTCCATTCATTGCTTTTTACTTCTCTATACTCGTCACTGCTCCAGTGTTCACTAACTTAGTGCTCTGAACCATGTCACCAGCCCTTGGTGTCAAACGCCACTCCACGAGTATTAATTCCTAGCTCATTGAAACAGACATTGACGCACACACACTAGGTGGACATACGGCTACCATAGCGCCTTGCTCGCTCAGTTTGTTGAATCATCATTACTTGAACAGAAAACAAGTAACCTATAGACCAGAAAAGTGTGTGTACACATACAAGTGTGTGTATGTGTATGTGTATGTGTATGTTCACATATGTATGTGTGTATGTGTATGTGCATATGTGTGTATATATTTATGCGTAAATATTGATGAGTATATGTGTATGTGTATATGTGTATGTATATATGTGTGAGTATGTATGTCTATATATGTATATGTGTATACATATATATACACCTACATATATACATACGTATGTGCATATACATATGTATGTGTTTATCTGTATGTGTTTGTGTATGTGTATATGTTTATGTGTATATGTGTATGTGTATACGTGTATGTGTATATGTGTATGTGTATGTCATGTGTATGTTGTGATATGTATAATAATCCATTGTTAACTGAACTGCAGCTTGGAGAGGTCGGACAAGTGATGATTCGGTAGAGGCTGACCAAAGGTACGGAGCGCATAATAGCTCGGCTTGGCTCCGCCTACCGTGGGCGGGCTTGCACGGAACTGGCCGGTGCTTATTCCCCGCCTGAGTTCAAAAAATTGGGCAAGTTATGAGGGGGCCTATAGAGGTTGAGCAAGTTAGGGCCGGGTAGAGGCTGATCGAGGGTAGGGAGAACATACGAAGCGAGTTAGGAATGGGCCGGAGAGGTCGAACAAGCTAGGATTCGGTAGGAGTGACGAAGGTGTAAGGAGTTCATGAGAACTGAGTCTAGTTTCGCCTACTATGAGCGGGATGTGCGCTGAAATGTCCGATACTCAACCTTAATTCCTCGCTCAGGATCCAAAAATAGTCCACGTATCGGAAAAAGATTAGCTAAAGTTACGGAGCACTTAGATGATCTGCCCATGCGAGTAGAGCGTATTTTGAATGAGCTCCATTGCTGTTCTTCTCCAGAATGGTCCATAGACTCAGTAAAAGTGAAATTATCGGTTTTTGCGCTGTGAATCCGTAACGCTTACAGAAACGAATCCTTAAGTAGGTGAAGTCGCAAAAGTAGAGACATGGAAGGGTCACAGACTACCGATCGATACTGATGGAAATCGTCAATTCTGCCAAAGAAATTAAAGACATGCTATGTCGGTCGACCAAAGGGTATTATCAATAAAAGAGGCATCAGAAATGAGCGACTATGAAAGGAACAAAGGATTCAGATCTGGTGAATACTGCCAATCGCTCTTTTCTAATGCTCTTGAGCAGTATGTGGATGCTACGTTAGCTGGTGAGTTGATAACGATTCATTTCCTCCTTGTGGTGTCAGCGCAGCTGGTCCTGTACCCATTAGGAGTGACCTATTGGGGTTAGTCTGTCAACCTGTCTCACGAAATTTGGAACTATTTGAAGGATAATCTTATAGGTCGCATCAATCATGGGCAAAGGCATGATTGGAAAAGCAAGGAGTCCATTTAACCGAAGTCCAAAAGGCACAGACGCGGGAAGAAGTTGAGATGTGGGCGTACAGGCGGCTTTATCTGTCTTTCTGTCTAGTCCTCTGCTTGTCACAAAAGATAAATGCAGAGGTCGGATCATGTGTAATATAGCCAGTGCATGGGTAATAAAAAGCGCACTCAAGCAAAGTTGCGTCCCACACACGGTAGGCCGTGCACAGAAATATTCGTTAATTAAATGGAAATTTTTCAATTAAGTTTCAGAATCCGGAAGTGTGGAAAAGTAGGATCAAGGTCAGCTATTAGTTTCTGAATGAAGTATCCCCGCTGCGCTGGGCATAGCGTGTTCCGAATAGGCAAAGCCTGCACGAAGAGTCGTGGGTCGATTTCAGCTCATAGTCAGCCTAGAAGCTCCGTTCAACTTCGGAATGGTGACACTTTTAATTTTGCCCCTAAATGGCTCAGATGTGGGGAACAGTCAAGACAGTATCGAAGGTGAATTTCTGAACAAGGCACTCCCGCACTGATATAGCGTACCTTGAACGCGCAGTGTATGCTGCAAATCCGCGGTTGTTATTTATGTAGGAGTACAAGTCTAGGGACACTCAGACCGAGAAGTTTCAGTTTAGCTTCGCAAAATCGGTAAAAATGGTTTTTCGTTAGCGATGAGGTTCCAAAGGGAACGAAAGAGGCTCGCTCGTATTATCGCAAAGAACGTCCCTGAAGGACGGTGCTTCAAAATGCGTGGTTGGAGTCCACTACATCCTAGAGATGAGTAGGGTATACAACTAAGACTCTTCCCGTCCCGAGAGAGAGATCATAGAGTTATGGGAAGTGATCATGGGTGCAGAGACGTCAGCTCGGGTACTCATGCCCATCTGTTATCGCTCCTTACTGTCTTATTAGGTATCAGTAAAGATTTGTGAAGAGTGATGACGGTCAGATAGGCCAATGCGAACATGGAGTTATTGGAACAGTCAAAGACGGTGATAGAGGATCGTGAATAATGAAAGCTTTCAAAGTAAGCCAACGAAATGAAAACAGGTCTAATAAAATTATGGGTGGCAAAATTTACGGTGAAAGGAGCGTCACTCAGCTTTGAAGGACACGCATCTTCCAACAGCTGCCACCCGTTCTAAGGTGGCTCGCACTTTTTTATCGTGACTGACCCGGTGGAAACAGAGTCTTACTTCTCGTGTCTTTGACCTTTTTCACTTTTGCTTTTGAACACTTCGACTTTCTCGTCAAACTCGGCTCAACAATGTCCAGCGTCCTTGAAAGGGGACCGCCTCGAATGGAAACGAGTTTAATTAGGTTTGGTACCTCGCAGTATTAGCCAAAGCCGATCTTACAAATGCGGCAAAGCTGCCTCCCTGGGAGCCGAAGCAGGCAGCACCAGGAGGATTGGTGGTGTTAGCCATTATAAATCTGTTGTTAACCAAAACACTGCCCATTTCGCTCACCTCAATATTTGTGTTGGGCACTATGCAGGCGATAATCATTGATCTCCGAAGTGTGTCCTTTATTAGGCATTGAAATTTCCAGTGCTTACTCATAACCTGAGAAATATAGCCTTTTTAGCTTGAGTGCATTTACGAACACATACACAAATCTTTTCAATGAAAGATCAATAAATGGTCAGTAGTGGTGGGGTGTGCAGCGTTAGGATCGTGGATCGCCGCGCGCGGCGAATTTCGGGCGACTTCAACGCTGCGTGGTAGGGTGTTCGCATCGCAACTTTGCAATGGGGCGCAAATGTTGCACCTCCTCCTCATACTTGCGTTGCCTTTGTTCAAACGTGGGGTGGGTGAAAACTTCAAATAGATGAGACCTAACACAAACCTTGATTAGCGAAACCGATCAGAAGTAAAAAGGATTGTTAGAAGAAGCGGCAGTAGAGGCGAAATAATAGCGCTTATCCAGCTTGTAATAGGGGGGGGGGGGATGACAGCTTGCCGAATGTTGAGCAGTGCCGTTAGTTTTCCATGATCATACAGGCATATGTATGCTATCTGCATGATCATACAGGTATATGTATGTTACCTAGTATGTGCCAATTGATTGAAGTCGTCCATAATTTGCCGCGCACGCCGATCCAGGATCCTAACGCTCGTCTCTCGTAGTGGTGTTCAGTGAGGCTTGTATGGCGCGATTTCCTTGTTCGACGTGCATGAGTGCCTAATCAGCTTCAGCAGGCAACCGCAAAGGGCCGGTTCACAACATAACATGTCGTTATATTACATTATGTACAACTATTTTTGCAACCCAATATTTAAGATGCAACATCGCTTCTATTTGGTCTTTGCATGGAAAATGTCGATCTTTTTTTCCAATGGAAATCCCTCTATTGAAAGCATAAGTTATTGTGTTCTGACTGTACCATTTGGGAAACTTTCTCTTTATGAGTTAGTGTGAATGATCCGGTTGATCGTGAGCGGCAGCAAGCATGAGGCAAGAAGCATTGCCACTACTTCTTTTTATCCAACTCCAGCTCAAAGTCAAACCGAGTGTATAGAGTGTGTTTCTATAGAAAGCATTTAACACCGCAGCCTGCAGTGTGCCGTGAAAAAGGAGGTATAAACGAAAAGAATAGCCAGAACTTTGGTCAAACAAAGCGCTTTAGTTTCCTTGAGAAAGGGTCAACTTGTTATTTGTATATGTAGCGCTCACTCAGCCTTGGCCTCTGAACGTTCCGCTAGTAGATTGTCTAGTTAGTCACGTTGTTTATTCTAGAAATTTAGCTTTTCCGCTAGAACTTGATGATTTGGATGATTCGATGCTTTCGATGATTCGATTTTATGGATTGATTCGACGGTTTTCTCAAGGTTAGACCCCGATTTTTAGGAACCAAAAAACCGTTTCCCGAAGTAGAACTGTAGAAAGGGGTGAAACATTAGCAAAAGGTCGTGAGTAGATCAAACATGGGTACGTCGCTGACTGAATTCATTGACTTTCCCCAGAAAAGTGTATGCAAAAGTAATGTAGTCAATTTCCGAATCATGCCGAGTTGAGCAGAAAGATCCCGAATGGTGTATGAAGTAATGTGAAAACGTGAGAAGAAGGATTTCATCAAGAGAGTCCGTCAAACCCGAACGCAAAAAACGAAACTGGAAAAAAAATTGATCGGAAAGCAAACGGTGCATTTCATGGGAAAGCCAAATGGGTGGTCATGTAGAAGGGGTCTAAAAAGCAACTGATTTTTCCGCTGCCAAATACAGCGCTTAATTAGAGGCACATTCAGGATTAGAGGTATTGCAAAACCTTTCGCGCTCGGATCGGATAGTACAACCCACAGCTACATAGGCTGTACATTTACCGAAGAGCAAGTGTGGGGTTCTGGAGCGCCAAAGAATCCAACGTGACTACACTATGAGGAGATGACCCGTTAGGCTTCTTTGGTCATTCCAGACATGATAGCTGGAAAGTACGGTGGTAACGGAGGCTACAACGCGGCGAATGAGGCGTGCGATGCATGTCATAAGATAGGATAAGGGAGGGATACCAATAGTGAAGGAAATGACGACATTGGGAAAGAGGTGGTATCGTAAGTGCCGCACATCAGGAAATGAATCAGACTCACTCTTATGCGGTAATCTCGGACAGGGTCGGGTGCCAGCGGCATTACTTTTGCGGTTTTTGGGAGTTCTTCTGAATTACTCTTTATTAGTGTATTACGTAGCACCTCTTATTTCATGGTTTGGCGCTTTAAAGGCAGCATCAGGGGTAATGTTGTTATTGAGAAACCTCAAGAAGTCACTTACATGGAACCTATAGGTCTAAGACAATCTGTGGCGAAATTCCGGTGGAAAGGCGCACCTTCGAGCTGTAGAAACGGCGCAACGGAAGACAGCTGACGCTTGGCTGACAGCCCTCGCATTCAGGCAACGTAATTCCTGGTTGGCTACGATGAGAGCGGCCAAGGATATGCGGCAAGAGCAAAGGTAATGCGGCGCGCTTTCGCTGTTTTACGTTGAAGCTCAGCCGAGAAAATAAATGCTGTTTTTTTCAGACATTCTCTTGTGCTTATTGACAACATACCAATGGAGATCTCGCTCGGACTACCCGCTTCTGACGAAAAGGTCGTCCGCGTCGAGAATCTACGATGGGAGGGTGGTCCTACTTCCCGGATCTTCGGCCATTTCCTTCCGTTTTTTATTGTTGAGCACATCGACTTTCATATTCATAACTTCTTTAGCTCTTCGTCCGAATTTCCCCTAATGCTGCCTTTAAAGGAGGTGGGGAGGCAATTTCGGCCTGTAGTAACCCCTTGCCTTTCGTTCAGCTTGCCCCAATTGCACATACGACGGCTTCCCAAGATGCTGAGTGTGGATCATTGAATTTATTGTCATAAACACTTTTTCCCTTCACTGTTTCACTTAATTGTTGTTGTTTGCATTTCATTTGTTTGCACTAACATCATAATGAATGAGCCAAATTCGTGACATCAAATGGCGGTGGCTTCGGCCTGCCGCCAGCAGGCAACTCGGCTACTGAAGCGCAGCTGGTGATGAAGCGCGTTAGGATAGCAATAGTCTCTCGAAAGCACATTTTTCAACGCTAGCCAGTTTCGCTGAACACTATCTCTTCCGAGCTCGAATGCTTCCTTTGATTGCCCCCTCCCGATGCCTTTACCCCACTTAGCATGATCCTTGAATGTCTTCGTGCTGCGGTCATACTTTGCGCATTGACGCCAGCACCGCCGGCACCGACGCCAATCATGTGCCTGCCGCCATCAACGACGGCACACGGTGGCGCGCTCCGTATGCAAATTTCTTGTCCCAATCACACTACAGTATGGTGATCGTGGCCGCTTCGTATTTTGGCACTGTGCCGAGATATGAAGCGGTCCCGATCACCATACTGTATTGTGATCGGGTCAAGAAATTTGCAAACGGAGCACGTCACCGAGTGCCGCCGTTGACGGCGGTAGGCACATGTTTGACGCCGGTATCGACGGGGCCGGCGTCAATGCGCAAAGTATGATCGCGGCCTTAAGTGTCGTCTGGCCACCGACTGACCCCTCACCTCGCGATCCGCAAATTCAATTAATTCCTAATTGATCTCTCGCAGTCTTTGCACCAACGCATTTATGAGAAGAATACAAGTGTCTAACGTCCTCAATTCTAATTTTGGGATACCGCTTGCACCTCTTACAAAGAACGTCTCCGAGGACGAAATACCTTGTATGTGCCTCATGTAGAAGCACATAAAAGATATCCTAACTGTAGTTCAATATTCTAGAACAGTCCTCAAAATGCCAAAAGATTTAGCAAAGTTCAGGATAACTCGATTCTCGTTCAAAACAGTTTTTGCATTTGTAATTTTCAATTTTCAAGCGTAAACTTTGGGTGTTTTCGAAATACGACAGAATGCTTTTAAGATCAAGAGAATGTCGAACATACCCATATCTCGTCCTTTTTATGCTTTTCACCTTTGTACGTGCAATACATCCTTGGCTTTGCCGGCCATACAGCTGGCAGGCAAACCGAAAGAATCAAAAGCTTCAGTATCTGAAAAAAAAAACTTGAGCTTCCCAGGAGGTCAAAAATTATTTGCTTTCTGTTCCCCTTATCGTCTCAATCAGCGCTTTCACCATAGTTATGAAATGTAGAGGCTGAAAATGAAGTGTATAGTCGTATACACATAATACAATCCCCTCGTCGGCACTTTTCACTGCTGGAGTGTGAGAAACAGGATTAGGAATTGCATGTTTATGCGATGCGGTAGTTTCCTGCTTAGCATGCCATTCCTAGGGCGTGTACCCTTACGTCAGGATTTCGGAAACATCCTGACTCGGAAATACAGAGCAACACGACGCCTTTAGGTCAACAACACGGCGCCTTTAGGTCAACAACACGGCGCCTCTAGGTCACCCAGTTGCTTGGCTTGCGACATGCCGCGGTGCAAAATCTTGACGTAAGAGTAAACACCCTTGCAGTGGCTTGTGGACTCGGGACTTGAGTCCAGAATGTCATGTCATTGGAAATTAAAGTTTAGGGTAATGCAAGTTCGGCAAGGACGCGATAAGTAGCTATGATCTTCATACTCCCTCACTGTGAAAGAAGTTTGACATTGTTACATGCTTTAGGAATGAAGTGGCGCTATGTCTTTCTAGTGCTATTATGTGTGTATGCGTGTATGCGTATGTACAGTAGCGCTCAAAAGTCTTCGGCCGAAACTTTTTTGTCATAACTTTTTTTCTACTTGACCAAATTTGACAAAATTTTAATATGTGGTGCCTGAACCTATTGTCAACATTTCCTACTACTTGAGCGCCGCTTGCCACTTTTCATGATTTTTTACAAGAATTTACTACAAGACCACCCAAAAAAAGTAAGAGGCTTGTTCAAGAAAAACGGCTTTCTATACAAAAACAAAAAGAGCAAGCCTCAGAGAACATTAATATTTTGTAGAAAGACCACGACTTTTGATGACAGCGGCACAGCGGGACGGCATAGCGATGGCATGCCAAAATTAAAAAATTTCATATAACCACGTAACCTACACCGTTGCGCGCCAAAATAGTATATTAAGTATGCAGTGTCTCCGAGTACAACATACTAAAATTTCTCTTAAATCGGTGCAGTTGCAAAAAAGTTACAAGTGAAAAAACCCAAGTGAAAGACCATTTCGCCGAAGACTTTTGAGCGCTACTGTATATGTGTGTGGTGTATTGGCGTATCCTACATGGATGTTGCTCAATACTGCGTCTGTCCTCCAACCCTCATTGGCCCCAGAGATTTTGTCCGTCCCTTTCTGCTGAAGGGTGTGCTCGTATTCGCCTGTGAAATTCAACTGGATCGATCAAGTGGATCAAACTTGAAGCTTTTTCTCTTTGAGTTCTGCCTTTGCGAGTACCTCGTTCCCAGATTTTTACTGATTACAACTACTGTTCACTACCTGAACTCTTAACGTGGACACGACGAATCTCAAATGCTAAACAGAACGTGCCGGTTCCAGTACACTTTTCATTTGATAACACACGGTGCAAAATAACTGCAAACTTTTACATTTGGCTGCCGCATGTGGCAAGGTGTGTACGCTGCATGCGGCGTGAGACGCAATGAGGGCCGGCTCGGCCTTCCGCTGTTGCTCGACGTATTGAAATTACACGGTAATGCCAGAAGCGGCGTAGATAGTTGCCGCATACTTGCTTCAGCACCCCCGCCACTACCTCCACACATCGCGCAGCACGCGAACTTTATTAGATAGCCATGGCTGCAGCTCACGTGTGGGCTACGGGCCGCTTTGGCATGTATTCAGCTGTGTACGTTCTTCTGCAGAAGACGTGGTAAGGAGGCAGGAATCAATTTTTGTCTTAGTTGTTTACAATTAGCATTACGTACATTGTAAATAGCAACTGGTCGAAGATCTCAAGCAACTCGCGAGGGAAGAAAGGGAGGGAACAGTGCGTAAATAAGCTAACCGTTCTATGATGGGCTTTCCCTCCGTGGGAACGTTCCCAGTACGATGCTGGAATTCGGGAACCTTGTCAGGTAGTACTATACCTCATCAACGATGAGTAACGGTGTAGTTACATGCAGGTGAAGGCACTTCGCACTCCAGTATCAGAACAAGAACACTAAAAAAATGTTTCGACCGCTAAAGTGCGTCAACTTCCAAATAATTATAGATATTTGTAGAGATGCTAGTTTGACTAGCGCTCAGTACTGTGCTGACAACGTTGTGGAAATATGGGCTTCTGGGTGGTGATTTGTCTGCAACGGCCATTCCCTTCACAGATCCACCGTTAATCGTACGGTACTGTGCGGTAGCCCAACTGGTATATATACAGCTTGGCTATGGCCCAGTGCTATGCTCATACAGTAGAATTGCGTGATATAGACTGGGTCGATGCTGATTATTCGATATCCCATATCGCATAGTTAACAGCGTGATATACACGCGCATTACTGTGCGCTAGTCAAATCGGTACGTCCACAACCCCTGCCACTATCTGGAAGTACGATATTAAGCGGTCGATACCCTTCATTATGAATCATACCCTGTGTATAAACCAGGAGTTTGGTGTGTTTGTTTGTACGGATGTTTGTTCGTCTGTCCGCTCGCTTCTCGGTTTTACCAGAAAAACAAGAGGGGAAGTACAGGTCAAGTTTGGGTATGGTGGGACATCGTCCATACAGAGCGCACGCTGACCATGTGGACTCCGCCCACAGTAGGTGGGGCGTGCGTTGCACTGTCCTCGGATCGGGGGCAAAATTCTGTAATTTGTCTCGAAATGGCCCTGTTGTCGGGAGAAGGTGGACCAAGACGAGATCCGAGTATATGTAACAGCTAAGGGATACCCACCTTCAGTGGGCGGAGCGTGCTCCGAGTGGGCGGTGTCACCCACAGATGTTCATAACGCGGCTCCAGTGCAGTCTAGAGACTGAGGAAAAATCGGTGGAGATCAGCGAGATCTGAGCTGTATTCCGCATATTCGA
This sequence comes from Trichostrongylus colubriformis, assembly GCA_963978905.1. Lineage (NCBI taxonomy): Eukaryota > Metazoa > Nematoda > Chromadorea > Rhabditida > Trichostrongylidae > Trichostrongylus > Trichostrongylus colubriformis. The sequence goes on along the minus strand of OZ022258.1, from coordinate 20,288,422 downwards.
AGTGAGGGGAGACCTGCTCACAGTGGACGAAGCAAGCAGTCGGGATCGTAGTCACTCATGAAATATAATTACTCTCTAGAACGGTCCAGAGAACCGGGTAAAAGCCGAAGTAATGTGTAACAGCTCAAGTGGCAAAAGTAATGCCAAATGATCACGTTAGGCGAAGCGTTCGCTACGAGGTTGATTGAAAATATCGGTTTCTGTGCGGAAGGCTGGATTGTGCAGAAGACTGGAAACGGCTTCTGGACCATACTGCCGACTGAGTTCCCTCATGAAAGTTGAAATTCTCCAACACCACATTGATCGATATCATGCCTTATTTATAAACCAGGAGTTTGGTGTGTTTGTTTGTACGGATCTTTATGTGTCCGCTTGATTCTCAGTTTTACCAGAAAGACAAGTGGGGGAGGTCAGGTCAAGTTTGGGATGGGTGGGGCATGGTCCAAGATGTACAGAGCGCACATGGACAATGTGAGACTCCGCCTACTCTTATCTTCATTTCGGGTATTATAGCTCTAGAACTCAACTACTGTACTACGTTGTCCTTGGATCGCACCCATCGCGTCGAGCGTCAATGGCTGCCACGCGAATTTCCTCACCTAATAGCAAACACCCACGTATTTTGATTGCCAGTTAGCTAACGCACACTGCTGTGTGCGTCGAATCGTGGGTCGATTGGATTTTTTTCACGATTTGTATTCAGTAGCTATCACCACATCACATTAAACATTTCGTACGGGAGCCTACGATGTCGATCGGTGGCATGGATTTTACACCTCCGCAGCGTCACTCATACGCTGGAGTGGTCCACTGTCCCTTTCCGAACCTCCACAGAAAGTCCATAGTCTCGATCAATACTAATCGTTTCATTTTCAGGTTGTCTGAAAAGTTCTCAACACTTCGAATGTTCCACTTCGAACGATCATAACCTTCTTAATACTCATCGACTTCATCGAAATAAGCACTGTTCAAATCAGCCCACTTTAGCCAATATGATATCAGTCGATAAATCCCATTAAGAACTGGGTGATCGAGAAACCGCGAAATCCTCAAAGGCCTTCTTTGCCTGGTCCTGACTGATGAAGTATTTTCCAGAAAGGAAGTTCCGAAAATGTTCGAAAAGGTGATTGTCGGTCGTCGAAAGGTTTGGAAAATATGGCGGGTGAGGTAGAAATTCAATCCCCAATTCGTTCAATTTATGGCTTGTGATCTGGGAAACATGTGGGAGGACACTGTCATGCGAAAGAATCGGACCATTTCTGTTGACAGGTGTTGGCTGCAGCTGTAGTCGTATTCGGTACATTTCGTCGATTTCTTCACCGTTGGACTCTGCTGTGATGGTTTGGGCTGCTGACAAAAGTTACAGTGGATCACTCCAGGCGATGACCACCACACTGTGAACATAATGCTTTTTTCGTGAGGATTCGGCTTTGGAAATTGCCTCGGTGGTTCTTCGGCATCCAACCAATGTCCGGAACGTCTTTTGTTATCCTACATGATCTACTTTTCATCATAGGTGACAATTCGGTCCAAAAACGGGTCGTTTCTGTTGAACAAAGGCAGTGAAGAAGAAACCTTGAGCCGTGCCAATTTCTGCCGTCACTACAATTGTAGGGCACCACTTGTCCAGTTTTTTCACCTTCCCTGTGCATATCGGATCATCCGCAACAATGGATTTGCCAACGCCTAGCTTTTTTGCAACCTCTCGAACTGTTTGGGATGGGTCAGCCTCCACAAACACCTTCAAATCCTCGTCAGGTATTGCTTCAGGTCGATCGCTACGAGGTTTTTCTTCAAGGCTGAAATCTCCAGAACGGAATTTGTTGAACCATTGTCGCAACTTTCTTTCTTTCTTTTACTGGGCCCCAACACCTGGTTTGTCAAGCTGTGTCAACTGCGGATTGATCCTATTTGTAGTTGAAGAAAAATGTCGTCCGAAGTTGCTCTTTTGATATGCTTCGAAAAATATTGGGAAAAAAGGGGTTCGTCAAACAGTAGTGAACGGCAGTTATGCCATTGAATAGCGCAGAAAATTCTTTGGAGGATGTACTACTGAGATGCAAGGCGGAATGGGAACCTAATATGGAAATTTCCCCTGTCTAAATTCGTACACCTATAGGTATGGTTCAATATGGGGTTCTCCATTACATCTCTATCTATTGTACGGTAGGTTTTGCTAATTTTCACACTGTCTCACGCCGATAGTATGCGCATCTTCGATTCTAACCCCTCCCGCGTCGTAGCGGGCCTAGTTCCGTACAGAATTTGCCTTTTACTTTTTGATTGACTCTAGGCTCTTGCAAAGCAACACTACGAATTTCTGGTTCAAACTCCTCTTATCACCACAAACGCTCCGCTTACCGTAGAATTTTGGCTCACATACGTAGCCAAGTCATTACTGCTTTGTTACAGAAAGATGGACAGACAAATTAGGTCGATTATACACAGTGGGTCAAAATTACGAGAACCAGGCGCGGACATTGGAACTTTGACCTCTGTGGCGCTTTCCGGCTTAGAGAAGCTCCCCTTGTTTTTGTTCAATTCAGTGCAACCTTCTCAACTGACCAGCACAAAAATTTGATCTAAAATAACGAGGTCGTCTCCTTACGGGACTTCCATCATCAACGTGTACCGTTAAGGGTCCGAGCGTTTGACATCCCCCATCGTCTCAAGGTACCGAGAAGTCTTGTGACGAAAACAATCGCAAGGTTTACTTTCGATCGACCGGAGTGGGAGACCGACTTCTCTCTTGACCAAGGCGAACATCAAGAAGGTGCGCGATCGTCTGCGTTCCAAGTCGGCGCTGTCAGTTCGGGAGATGGCTGAAAGATCACTTGGAACTGAAGGCACACAAGGAAGAAAAAGGCCAGTTCCTTTCTGCAGACAATAAGAGGAGGAGAGACCAACGCCGCGGGAAGCTTCTTTGTCGATTCCTTAGTGGCACGTAAAGACATTCTATCCACGGACGAGAAGGTTTTTACTTATTGAACAAGAAGAGTGATCGCACTTATGCAAGGTCGAAGCCGAATGCGGCCGTAAATCGTACTGCTAATCCAAAATCGTTGATGATCTCGGAATAACCGCCGTCGGGCGAACACTGCTGGTCTTCATTTCTTGGGGTGTTGAACTCAATGCGAACAACTATTTGGACATCTGAAGAACGAAGTCTTACCGGGGTCCAAAGTCACTTTGGACATAAGAAATGGCGCTATCAACAAGTCGGTGCCCCTCCTCACAAGGCGAAGATTGTCCAAGAGTGGTGCAAGAACAATCATAGATTTCATCATCTTTGATGACGGCATCCCAGTTCACCGGACCTCATTCCACTCGATTTCTCTGTATAGAGCGTTTTCGATTCTAATTGTAAGACACGCTCAAAACCCCACCGCGACCTCGATTCTTTGAAGACAGCGCTGGAGAAAGCATGGGATGAGTTGGACGAAGACTACATCCTCGCCACGGTTAGCGCGTTTTCGGAGAGTTTTCGAGTCTATGTCAAAGTAAATGGAGATTATTTAAAGAAGTAGTGCTTTATGTTCAGTTTTTTTTGAGAATAAATCGGTGATGATTACTCTTTTTGTTTGTGCTGGAAGTGGGACTTTATTGGTGGCGTCAAATCAGTTTCCGTAATCTCGCTCCACCCTGTATAGTAATGATTCTCCGCTCATGCACTACCTATCCTATACTTGATACGACCTTTATAAGTTGACCTTCAGGTGCGATTCGATGACAAACAGACACACTAAGCCGATTATATAGAGTAGTGATAGTGAGCTCATACTTGACCCGAATTTCACATGTTGTTCTCTCGGTAGTGAGATTTCGTGACAGACAAACTGAGACGATTATATACATATAATCTAGTTGGCTGACGCACACTACTGTGCGCGAAACGCCATTTGCATCATTAGGTCCATTGAAATTGCTCTTATACTTGAGGACAGAGCATTTCAGTGCACGATCCGTCCATCGTGGGATGAGCCTAACTTGGTGCATGGGTGCTCGTTACTTCTTGTCCCATACCTTACCCTTTCCAAACTTGTCCCCATCTCCACAGATCGTTTTTCATGTGATGTCAAAGCTCTACGGCTTACCCCGCTCACCGTCGGCGGAGCTTAAAGGCACATTCCACGCTCGCTGCTGGGTGGAGTAGCAGTTGACTGTCAACTGGTTGTAGGGCACCGGGTGCGGATCGACCATGCCCTACTGCAGGCAATGAGGTGTGAAGAGACTGCCTCCCAGCCGTCGACAAGCAATGGAGGGTCAGCTGTTACTCCACCCATCAGCAAGCGCGGAATTTGCCTTTAACTTGGTCTATGTGAATGACTTAACTCAGTCTTCACTTCTTGTCCCATGCCCTATCCATCCCAAACTTGTCCTTATCTCCACAGATCGTTTTTCATATCATACCTGATTTCGTGACAGACGAACGGAGGGACGGACAAAGGGACGTACACACAGACGAAGCGTTTTATATATAGTAGGAATATATAGGAGTGGTAGTGATCCCATACTTGACCTGATTTCCATTAGTTGTCCTTTAGGTAGTTTCGAATTTCGTGACAGGCAGATAGGCAGACAGACAGAGAGTCTGAGCCGATCATAAATAGTAGTACTGATTGTGAGCCCATGCTTGACCTGACTTTCACGAGTTGTCCTCTGGGTAGTTTCGAATTTCGTAACAGACCGCAAGACGGGCTAAGCCGACTATATATTGTAGTAATAGTGATCCCATACTTTACCTGATTCCCATAAGTTGTCCTTCAGGTAGTTTCGAATTTCGTGACAAGCAGGCAAACAGACAGACAGACAGACTGAGACGATCATACATAGCAGTGACCTTAGCTCATGCACTACCAATTCCATATTTGACCCGAACTTCATAAGTTGTCCCTTAGGTAGTTTAAAATCTTGTGACAGAAAGATAGACAGACAAAGCCGATTATAGTATATAGTAGTGATTCATCGCTCATCACTAACTGTCCCACACTTGACGCGATTTTCATAAGGTAACCTTCAGGTAGTTTTGAATTCGATGACAGACACAGAATAACCGATTATATATAGTAGTGGTGGTGAGCCCATACTTGACCCGACTTTCGTATGTTGTCCTTCAGGTAGTCTCAGATTTCGTGATAGACAGACCAGACAGATTAGACCGATCACTACTATTAGGTGATCGAAAAGTTTTGAAAGGGTCGAGATTTTTTTCTGTTTTATTATATAACTCAGCAAGCAAAGCAAGTTATTCAACGATATAATAATCATTGCTAGTTACAACATTGTCGCACCTAACGGACAGGTCAGCGATTCCCTTCTCCCAGGACTGGGAAGACTGGGAGTCAGAGAAGTCACCGACCACTGTTCAAGGTGGTCATAGTTGACGAATTATTTCTTCGCTAGAAAAGCCTTGAGGGGCCGGAATAAGTGGTAATCTGAGGGGGCAATATCAGGTGAATAGGATGGATGTGGAACCGTGTCCCAACCTAGCTCCTCCAATTTTGCATGGGTCTCTCTCATAGGTAAAGAGACCCGTGCAAAATTAGAGGAGCTAGGTTGGGACACGGTTCCACATCCACCCTATTCATCTGATGTTGCCCGCTCAGATTACCACTTGTTCCAGCCTCTCAAGGCTTTCCTAGCAAAAAAAAAAACTCGTCCACCTTGAACAAGTGGTCGGTGACTTCTTTGACTCCCAATCTTCCCAGTTCTGGGAGAAGGGAATCGCTGACCTGCCCGTCAAGCGGTATGATGTTATGACTAACTATGGTCATTATGTTGTTGATTAGCTTTCATTGTTTGCTGAGTTATAAAATAGAACATGAACCCTATCAAAACTTTCCGATCAACCTAATATATATTATCGGCTTGGTCTGTCTACTGCCACGAAGTTCAAAACTACCTTAAGGACAACCGATTAAAGTCGGGTCAACTATGGGGTAGCTAATGCATGAGCGAAGTGCATCACGTTATGTATAATCGGCTTATTCTGTCTGTCTGTCCGTCCATCTTTCACAACATTCGAAATTACCTGAAGGACAACTTATAAAAATAGTGTCAAGTATGGGATAAGCATTGCATGAGCAGAGAATCACTACCATATGTGATCGGCTCAGTTTGTCTGTCTGTCTGCCTGCTCGAATACACGTGAAAACGTGCAAAAGACGCTTCCACGACTTTGTTCCTACAGCAGATAATGCAGATGTTTTTTAAGTGTGGGAAAAGAAGGGGATGTTAACTTCAGCCTGAACTTAGAGGGGAGGAGCTTTGACGTGGATGGAACAAGTTTCATAGACAAGGGTGTCCTTACTAGGAAAAGCGTTCAGCGAAAAGCGTTTATGTCATGAAACATCAAGTTGCATCCATCCACCCCATCCCCTTTGACCTCCGAAACATACCTGTCGCGTTGTATTGGAGCCGCATCGATTCACATTACGTGGTGTTTGACGTGTGTTTGCGGTGAAAACGTCCACCGGTCACTATCAAAGATTGGAATGAATAATACACGTGCACTACCTCTACCACTGCCTTTGAAGGCATATGCCGGGGGACTACCTTGAACGGGTCAGAACGTTGAATAATGGAATTAGAGGTGCTGAGGAATAGGTCGACAAAGAAAAACCTGAAAAAAGCCCCAGAAACTGGCAAAAAAAAACAAGGCTCTTGCCATCTGGCCCTGTACGAGATTACCGCGTGAAAGTCAGATTCCGTTGGTTTGTACAATGGGAGTCCTGAGATAACACCTGTTTCCCTTGTCAACGTTTCTTCACTATTGCAACTTCTTCTTTATCTTATCTTATCGCATAAACCACAGGCCTTATTTGCCACGCGTTTGCCAGCGTCATTGCCAGCAATCATGTCTTGAGTGGGCGGGGCTGAGATACATGGTGGAGTCGCGCTATCTTATTCGGTTATCCACGCTCCAGAAGCTCACCCTCATGCCTCGGTAAAGGCACAGCCACGTGGCATGGATCGATCTATCTGACCACGTAGGGAGCTGCAATAGCACAATAATCCTGAAATACGCCTCCAATGAACACTCACCATTCCTTGAAGGCAGGGACGACCACTAAGTCGATGCAGAGACCGAAGGCTAATGATGCCTACCGCCTCTTCATAATATGTGAACTGATAGCGATAACAGCGCCAACACCTTTCATTCGTTCTCCTTTGCGCAAGTGGTCGTTACTGCTTGGTTTGAATGTTGCCCTGCATAGTGAGGGGGAAAGAGGGAACTCTCTTAGTATCTGTGAACGCCTAATGTGGTATTTTGTACAGGAGCCGGTGCTTTAGCAATGATTACCATCATAATGACGTAGGGGAATATGATGAATACCTTGATATTTTTACGGTGTCAATCTGCACACTCAAGCGTATTTTTTTTTCCTATGCATCAGAAGAAGAATAGGTTCTTTTTTCCTCCCAGAGCCTAGGCAAAGGCCGAGCACAGTGCGTCGTGGGCACCTAAGGACACTGTAAGGGAGTAAGGTTTTCTCAGCACAAGCCTTTGGCTTTGACAGCCTATAGCATCGCGCTATGAAAACAGAATGAACTTCAATGAGCACAGATCCCAGATTCTTTTCGGTACCAGTAACTATGCTATAGTCCATCTCCCGAAAACTGATTGGGTGTGTCCTTAGAACTTGGGTGAATGGCGAGAGTGAGAGTACGTGGCGAGAGTGAGAGTGTGTGGCGGGGTTAGAGAATTGAGAATGTTTGGTGCACGTTTATAAAGGTCCGTAGGACACGCCTACTCAGTTTTTGGGAAATGGACTGTACGTCGGTTAGACGCCTGCGACCACTAAGTTTCACATCTCTCAACGAGTGTTTTTCTGGTACCACATTGCGAACCGTACCATACTCACCATTTTTTGAGAGCAATGACAGCTTCAAGCAGTTGTCGGAAGCGATGAACGATGAATGAAGCTTACCTCCCTCGCTGGTATCACGAGCTTGGTGATAGCGGTAATGAAGCCGTCTGCCATAGCGAATGATAAAACCTACAAAAAAGATTAGATATGCGTCGAAAGGGAGAATGAGAAATCACGAACTCCGCTATTTCCACAATATCTATTTCAAATTGTCTGCATCCCACCAATCCTCAGTGCTCATGCTTTTTGTAGCTTAGGCCTCAAAAGCGAAGTGATGAGTCTGCCCGGCTGATTGCAATGAGTTACATGCATGCACCTCTCGAAGGATCACGGCAAACAGGTCTGTATTCTAAATTTCTGGGGGACTACTTTCTACGACATATCACGAAGAACTTTTCTCGCACGCTTAGAGGCACTGGAAAGGGGATAAGGGAGGAAAACGTATTTTGAAACACTGTTCTCCGTAAATGGATAGTCTATGCATCCCACCATATATAATTCGCTTAGTATGTCCGTGTGTGCGTGTGTGTGTTTGTGTGTGTGTCCGTCTGTCACGAAATTCATATCTCGCGTCGCAGCAAAGCTGGGATTTTACAAGTAATGGAGGGGGTAGTAAAAGGACCCTAGCGGTGGTGGACCGAAAATGATAGCAATTGATAAAAGCTGATAGGGAGCCTCGGAAGGCAAATGTCGTCAAATCCGTTTCGCCTTTCGCGTTGATCCAAGAGCGCTGACACTTACAGGTGTTCAGCAGGATGGGCTAGGGACATTAATGGTGGGTGATCCGAATTGGTAATGGTTGATAAGATCTGATAATGAGCATGAGAAGAAAATGTCACCAAGGCGGTTCGCTTTGGGGCTAGCAGTGGGAAGTTCACATTCGCAGGTATTGTAGGGTACGGGGACCTCATTAGTAAGGAGATTATATGCAGGAAACTGCGTTGAAAAACGCGCCCATGGAGCGAATTGTGATCGTAGTGCGCTTCGGTGCACGAGTTACCCTAGGTCGACCCTATTGTCATGTGATGTGTATGACGATTTTGATTCCATTCATGCTGATGTGAAACAGGTAATGCACAAAAAACAACATTAAGTGTAGAACAGTGAAAGTGAAAACAAGCGAATGAATAAAAACAGAAAGGAGTTCTTGGTTCAAAAATCCAATTTAATTAAAACACCCTGAGTGAATCATGCGCTCTAGGTCCGGTACGATGACAAGACCTCGAGTATGTAATTGCGGCAAACTAAAACTTGCCCGAACTGCAGGTGTTCGAGAGTAGGCCAGAATTGCTCCTTTCCGGTGTCTCTAAACAAGAGTGCACGGGGGGAGGGTTGGGGTGTGGTTTCGCTGGATTACTCAATATGAAAGCAGAGGTGATGAGCAGCGCAATAGTGAAAAACAAAGGGACAATTAGGCCATGTATTGAAGATATATGATTTCTTTCTCAGGCTGCGGTCATACTCCCCGCCGGCGGGGTGTGGCTTTCACAGAGAGTGAGTGGCACGGGGGAGGTGCAGAGATGGCTTAGACGGAGACGCAGAGATACGCAGCCACGCCCTGCCGCGACACCGCAAAGTATGACCGCAGCCCTGCACTAAATAGAGGGGGTGGGGCAACGGTCTAGGCAGAATCGTGGCCTCGTCCGCCACGGATACTCAATCTGATATACTTAGTGTTTGACGGCAGACGATGTAACTGAAATCAAAATCTGTCCAGTCTTGCATACTTTGTGTGGCAAGATCATATTTGGAAAATCTCCAGCAACAATTCAGGAACTACGTGGTTCTCTCGAGCCGATGTCAAACAAGAAGTAAACTGAACCATTAAATGGAACAGCATATCCACTTATATATTTGACTGTACGGCACGAGTGCTTAAGAACAAGCCTTTGTTGGTCAAAGCTTGAGACCATATGTGCAGGCCTTACAGAGTATTTGATCCTTACAAGGAAGGCCCATGAGGTCATGGTGAGCTTTTTCAAAACGCTTTTTTGCATTTTATAGGGTCACATACATGAAGCAAAAAACCGGTATCAAATTCGGCTAAACGGTTTTGGGGGGGGGTCAAAAAATGAGTGACAAAAGTTACTTGGAAAGAAGCAATTTTGACCAGTTTGTTGCAGTGCTTTCCAGCTGTGACCTTCAGAATATGCATATCAGAAGACTCCCTTCGGACCTACGCTAAAACCAATGCGAACTGAATCCAAAATGTGGAGTCACCTTTGGTAACCAGTAAATGAGGCGTAGCAAACTCATAGCGGATGCTCAGGTTCTAACTTCCGCAGTGGTTGGATGGCCGAATGGATAAGGGGGCGGAGTGGCATTGGCACGGTGGAGGGGCTGTTTGTGGTTCGAGTCCCGTTGCCCTTATCGCTTTTGCATTTTCTTGATTTTCTTTGTCCAGCACTAAACTATTTGCGCACATGCAAAATGACTGCAATTTTCGTTACTGGTGTACTAAAGTGACCTCATTTGCAAGCTTTCAGTGGTTGAAGTGTTTGGACTCTTCGGCGCCCGTAGCACGTGTGCCAGGCGTTTTCCTGCGAAACTAGTGCGATATTCGTGCTCAGGGGACCCAATTAGCCCTAGATACAAAATATTGTCCAAATTGAGATTTTGACCCAAACTCGAGACAGTGACATGGACATGAGCACATAGTCACTGCTCTACTTGTACTAACGAACAAATAGCAGCATTGCTTCAATTTGATGGAGCATGTGTAGAATCAACGAAATCCGAGTGACCTGCACCTAGCAACACCATGCGATGGCAAAAGATAGCAAATATTTCTTTATATCGGCTACCGACCTCCTTCCGTTGAGTGCACTTTACTATGGCAGTAATAGTACTAGTGGTCGCCCAATTTTTCGAGTTTAGGTCCAAATCACGATTAGGCTGAAAACTCGTTACCTAGGGTAGTTCGATCCCCTGAGCATGAATATCACACGCACTTTGCGGGAAAACGCCTAGTTCTCCTGTTATGAGCGTTTGCAGGTCCAAACCAATCATTCCCTCAGTACGCAAAAATACTGGAGATAGCGGTTCCCTGGCAGAATAAAAATTGATTCTACACAAATCTTGCACGTATGGTCTTACATGAGCACAAAAGGATGAAAATTAGAAAAATGCAAAAATTTCTCCTCAGTGGGGATCGAACCATCAACTATTTTCTGGGCCTCCCAAAACCATTTAGCCAAATTTGAGACCGGTTTTTTGCTTCGTGTTTGTGACCCTATAAAATGCAAAAAACCGTTTTGAAAAAGCTCACCATGACCTCCTGGGCCTTCCGTGTTAGTACCTGTTAATTGTTAAAGTAAAAATAATACTTTAGAACGAGAAGAAAGGCAAAATTATTAAAAACAATAAATCGCAAGACGAATCGGTAGCCTGTGTAAAAACAATGAAGTTACCGACCCTGAGACCCCAGCATTTGAAGCGGATGCTAGTTCGTTATATCATACAGACTAAATACGAATCCCTCGGTCGCTGGATGGTGCTCACAAGGGAGTTGACTGGACGTTGAGCTCCTGGTAAAATGATGGCGGCAATTGGTGGCAACCAGGAATCAAAGAGGGTAGCTCAATGTACGCTAGTAATGTCTACATGCGTGGTTGATTCAAGGAAAGCAATTAGGTGTACGATGGCTTGAACTGAATTGGTAGAAAGAAAATCATCACATGGGAGGTCACTGATGTGCATAGACGTGCACGTTCGACAGGAGGTGATGATGCACATTAGTAACGCAAAGGCAATGGGGAACAAAGCAGAAAACGACAGAAAAATCAACCCAAAAAGGGCCGCAGAAGCACTCAATGGGAATCAAAGGGAAATGAGTCAAGACTCACATCAACGCGGTAATCTCGCACAAGGTCAGATGTCATGAGGCCTTATGTTGGTCGGAATTTTCTTTGTCTGCGAATTCTTCAGAGCTTCTGATCTCATAATTCAGGCCTTTAACCCATTCAAGGTAATCGCGGAATGTGCCTCAAAAAAGGAAACAGCACAGCGAAACATTAGAGCCGTATCTACAAAAAAAAAGGGTTATTTTGGAGACTGGAACGTTATCCGTTCGCAAGATATCCAAGGCGGCTTATTTCACTATTATGAAGTTTTGTATAGTAAAGAATATCTGCAGATGTTGTGAGAGAAGCGACCATGGTACATAATCCTAAACACATATATAAGAGGCTGAATTATAGAAGATAAAGGGTATAAGGCGAGATTCGTCTCCGAAGTATTTGGTCCAGAGAAATTCGCCCCTGGAGCCATACATATAATATGAGGTGACGCAAACTCAAAGGCAGCTTTAGGGAAAATTCGGACGAAAAGTAAAAAAAGTAATGAACTTGAAAACCGAGATGACTAGTAACCGGACAGTGGAAAAAAGATGGATGGATATGGCCAAAAACCCGAGAAATAGGACCAATTCCCATTGGCTTTAGGCGCGGACGACCCTTCCGTCAAGAGGCGGTTAGTCCGCATAGGTTTTCCATTGGCATTACCAAAACGTAAACATGAAGGGATGTTCGGAAATGCGACAGCATCTATTTTCATGTGGTGAGCTTCAAGCTAAAAGCGCGAAAGCGCGCTCGACACTTTCAATCCTACCAATCTCCTTGACCAACCACTAAACACGTCGCCTAGAGCGGGCTGCCCTAAACCAAAGCGGCTTGTCCTGACGAGGCCGCCTCCGCCACAGCTCAAAAGGGTGCCTTCCGCGAGGGATTTCGCCAAACATAGGAATTACAGACCCGTAGTTTTTCGGTCGAATGACTCCTTTTGGGATTTTTTATCACCCACATTACCCCTAACACTGTCTTCAAGATAACTGAGTCCGTAAATGAAAATAACTGGGTCAGTAGAGTATCTTGGTAAGAACATCTGGTCTTTCTCATGTCGACGAATGAGTTTCTTTCAAATATAGACTTTACACTTGAACTCAATATACGAGAATAGAAAGGAAATGCATGTAACCTGCAATATTTCAGTGTTGGTGCAAAGGTCTTGCGACACATGCAATTTCTTCAAAACTATTACTCCGAAGCATTCAGAAAATATATAGACATTATACTTCAAAGCATTCGGATATTCACAGACGATATAGTCATTCTTGTCTTGTGCCTTTTTCCCGTAATGAATGAGCAGCTGCTCGAGTAGTATTCGAGTGCGGGTGGATCATCAAACTTCTCACTTTTTATGTAATCCTCAGGGATCTGGCCAAGTAGTATTCGGAGCAGTTCCAAATGAGAGAGTACGTAGGATGAAGGGGAAGATAAAAGCTCAGCTCTTTCTTTGTATATCGCCTTGCTTTCGCAACATGCTGGTACACGTAGCCATACTGGAAGACAAATCAGCTCCCTTTTGGAAAACTGGGAAAGTAAAATTGTTTATTTCTGAAGAATTTTGATACAAATTGTGGTCGTTACCGATAACGATTGATACAACCCGGACAGTGGCATTCCTGAGAGAATCTACGGGGGTGTCAAAAAAGTGTGGTTTTGCTCGTGGATGACTTCCATTAAACATTTGAAACAGAGAGTAGTGAAAGAGATGAAAGTACTAGGGCAAAATAATCGTGGAATGTTACTCTAGAAGCAGGAACAACCTGATGCTCACTACTTTCGTGTTCATGAAAATATGGAGTTACAGACGGCACAGTCGGGCATTGGAACACCTACAGCATCAGGTCCGCCCCAGAAGAATGAGCTTCCGTGTTGAATCTCTCGTGGGAGCCTCACCAAGATAGACCTTTCGTCTCGTGAAAGTCACAGAGCTCTTGCTGCCTGGACAGCGCTGCTATAATCCGAGTGTCATTTTTTTATGCCTAAAACCCTTCTTCCTAGGTAGGGATTCAATGATAATGGCAGGTTGTGGCTCATGGAAACGAAGGGCGTTGGGAACTCGAAGAAAACGGATTCTTCTAGAACACCACCCAGTATGAATCCCCTCACGTGCGCAGAGTGAACGGACCATAGCAAGGTTGTAAACGAAGGTCACAAACTCTGGGATTTTGCCGATTTACGGCGGCACATCATGCTCACTCGAAGAAAGCTCCCGATCCTGTTTGTTCAAGAGGCTGTTACGGTGTTTTGTGATGGTGTGAATTGGGGGATTGAAAGATTTCGCCAAAATCTGCTGAAGTTCGACTAATTCAGTTTTGACAGTGGAGAAGAAAAAGTTACTTTATGGTACCCCCTTCATAATGTAGATCTGACATGACATCCAGCTATTGCCACATGAAAAGTTGAATCTTCCTGCTTTCATTACTATACCATGGTGTACCTTCCTTTGGCTAACACAGAGTAACCAGCTTCCATCGCCAATTATAGTGTCTCGCAGATTTTTTGAAGGATGGCACAGCATAGATTGTTGCCGCTCATAGTGCTGCCCCGTCTGACTTGTTGGGTTGTTGTGGCACCCATGTGTATAAGCTTTTTGGCGCCTGCCATTTGTCGTATGGTGCAGTTGCCCTCAGTGTACGTCGAAGCACCACTGGGTGGGTGGAAAACAAGGTTTGTATCTCCCAATTCAGATCGCAGAACCATTTCAGGAGCAAGAAACTGCATAGTATCCTACTATATATAATTCGCTTAGTATGTCTGTGTGTGTGTTTGTGTGTGTGTCCGTCTGTGTGTCACGAAATTCATATCTCGCGTCGCAGCAAAGCTGGGAAGCTGAATTTTACAAGTGATATTGGGGGTGCCGAGTTAACCTCAACGGTGGTGGACCGAAAGTGATAGCAGCTGATAGGAGCTGATAAGGAGCCTCGGAAGGCAAATGCCGCCGAATCCGTTTCGCATTTCGGGTTGATTCCAGAGCGCAGACACTCATAGGTGTTGTACGAGGTGGGACAGGGACATTAATGGTGGTGACCCGCACTGATAACGGCTGATAAGATACAATAAGGAGCGTGAAATGGCTAGAGTCGTCGAATCTGTTTCGCCTTTCGGGTTGATCAGAGCGCTGACACTCATAAGTGTTTAACAGGGTTGGCCAGGGACATTAATGGTGGGTGATCCAAATTGATAACGCTTGATAAGATACGATAAGGAGCGTAAAAAGGCTAGAGTCGTTGAATCCGTTTCGCTTTTCGCATTGGTCCCGGAGCGTTCATACTTACAGGTGTTTTGTGGAGCGAGACAGGGACATTAATAGTGGGTGATCCGAACTGATAATGGTTGATAAGATTCGATTAGGAGAATGAGAAGGAAAATGTCACCAAGGCCAGTACGCTTTTGCACCTAACAGTGGAATGTTTACATTCGCAGGTATTGTAGGGTACGGGAACCTAAGTGATAACGGCTTACGGTGGCTGATAATAACCGTTAGGGATCGGATGGGATGATCCTTTACATCGCCTGTTACTACAACACTACCGCTTTAGCAAGATCGTCTGATGCACAGGGCCATTATTTATTTATTTATTTATTTATTTATTTATTTATTTATTTATTTATTTATTTATTTATTTATCTATTTATTTATTTGAAGGCACAACTAGAGATTGTGCGAATAAAAAGCACAAAAGAACTTCCAATGAACATTCAGAGTCGAGAATGGATTAAAATACAGCAATTAAGCAATGTGAGGTATGAGAATAAAGAAGATATAATACAACACCAAGTGGCAGGCCATAACTGAGAGAGTTCAGGAAACCCCTAAAGTACAGTGGGCGGTAGCCATCTTCTTGAAAGCGGGTAGTGACATAGTAAAGATATCTTGCCGAAGTAGTTTATTGAGCTCTGAATGTACTCTATTTGGGAAGCTGTAAAACCTGACTTGAGTTCTTGTTACTGATGACTGAAGTTTGAAATTGCCTCCTCTTGTTCTGGACTTAACAAGTTTGAAGAAGTCTGATGAAATTAAATTGGTTCTACCAGTCAGTATCTTAAAAGCCATGATCAAATCAAACTTTTTTCTTCTGCTAGATAAACTAGGCAACTCACACTGTCGACGCCTTTCCATCCCATTTGGAATGCAATGGTAACTGAGACCACTACAACGCAAAGCAAGCTTACGAGTGAAATTATTCTGAACACTTTCCAATAGATTTATGTCTTTTTTCTTATAGGGCGAATAAACCGTAGTTCCATTTTCAAGAAGGGGGCGAACGTATGTTTTGTAAGCACGGAGCAGTGTGCTACAGTTTTTAGTCCGAAGTGCTTTGAAGAGATTATATATTCTAAAATTGGCTTTGCTTACAAGTTTTTTGAAGTGTTGATCAAATGATAGCCTGTGGTTCAATAGAAAACCTAAGTCTCTAACTTCATTGACGTATTTGAGACGAATATCACCGATGCAGTAATCGGAATATTCAGAGTTTAGACCACCTCCAATCCGAATAACCGCTGTCTTTTCCGCAGCCAGAGGAAGTTCCTAGTCTGTGGACCAGACTGCTACATGATCAATAGCTTTTTGAAGGGCAACACTATCCTCAGGGGAAACAACGGAAGAATAGATCTTAACATCATCGGCATACATTGTATACTTGATACCAAGTTGAGAGATACCAGCAGGCAAGTCGAACGTATAAATAAGGAACAGAATTGGAGATAAAACGCCACCTTAAGGAACACCGCTGGAACAATGATAGACTGAGGAGTACGTTCGACCAATTCTAACTTGGTACGTACGATTTTCGAAAAAGTGTTTAATCCAGGCGACAATTCTAGGATGGATGCCGACCATAAATAATTTGTGGATCAATTTGGCATGAGGCACCTTATCGGAGGCCTTGGTTAAATCGAAATAAATCACATCAGTGGGCTTGCGCGCATCGATGGCTTTGGTCCAATCATTTAGTGAGGAAAGCAAAGCTGTTTCTGTCGACCTACCTCTCCAGAAGCCATGTTGACACCGAGGGATGACACGATTCTTTTCTAAGTGTTAAACTATATGCGTTTTAAGAAGCTTCTCAAAGGTCCTAGCGAATAGTGCTACATGATCAATAGCTTTTTGAAGGGCAACACTATCCTCAGGCGAAACAACGGAAGAATAGATCTTAACATCATCGGCATACATTGTATACTTGATACCAAGTTGAGAGATACCAGCAGACAAGTCGAGCGTATAAATAAGGAACAGAATTGGAGATAAAACGCCACCTTGAGGAACACCGCTGGAACAATGATAGACTGAGGAGTACGTTCGACCAATTCTAACTTGGTACGTACGATTTTCCAGTGATATCAGAACATATTTAGTTATGTTCTGATATCACTGGCAGATGTATCGACCGCTGAATTGCCTAGCGTTCCATAAAATGGTGCATTTCTCTTGATACTGATCTACACTGATAACCATGATACAACCTACATTTGTGATAGCAAAGCGAACGTTTCACTCGGAATCATTTTCTAATGCGGTACTGGCAGCAACAGTGGGTATCGACCGCTAGACTATGTAAAATTCCAAATAGTAACATGTACACGAAAACGATAAACGTCGATAATTGGGGTGCGGATCTACCATCAGTGTAGGAATTAGACGTTCAGCAAGTGAACAATTTGTTATCAATCGTTGCAGCCGAATACAAAACTATCGATGCGTAAACTATCCAAACTCCCAATGATGACCTAAACCAGTTGACACACTACTGCGCGCGTTACATGTCGATGACGTGCAAAATGGGTTCGATGGAAAGCGACTGAAGCATATTGGATAATACCGAAATGCTTTCTTACCACGCCATCTTCTCTGCTTTTATCCAAATAAATAGCTCAGCTGCAAGCAGAGGAAAGGAAATTTCCATTCAACTCCATACACAGCTGTGGTCGTGCCGAACGAACCCATGTTGCACAACAACGTCATGAATCGCGCGCAGTAGTGTGCGCTCGCCAGCTGGTTAGTAATAGTACGTGGCATTCTTAGTGAATGATATTAGGGGGTGTGGCCATTGGGATAGAAAACCGCCGTGGCCACGTTTCTCCCTCGAAGCGATGGGTGCGAGTTATCAGGGGGGCTGTACTAATGAGGACCTACAGCGAATATGTCTCAAATAAAGCGTTGCGGACAGTTATCATTTCAGGGCGTGATCGATGCGGCGCGGACGCCCCTATTGGATTTGCTGTCCTAGTAGCACATCCGTATTGTGGCACCTGCGGCAACAACTACAGATCCGGAAGACACTGGTAAAAAATTAGGGTCTAAATGTAAAGTTTTCGATTCAAGACGATCGATGCTGTGGTTTAGCGAAACCACCTTTACGATTTAACAGAATCATTGGGTGTGCTCTAAGTCAATCGGGTTATCAATTCTTGATTGGGTTTAAAAGCAGCGAGAGCACGAGTATTTTAAAAATGTGACAAAACTTGTGCACCAACCTAGTAGAACAGTCAGATCCGATATTTTTGACGAGAAAACGCCTTTACATGAAAATCGGTACAAGCTGTCCCAACCGAATCATTTTCTACTATTTTCTGTAGTTTTTTCCATCTCTCTAATCTGTTATGGTACCGTCGCTACCGAACTTTTCCATTGTCGAATCGTTAAAATCGCCAACCCATGTTCACACTTCTCCAAGTTTTCGTGAAGCAACCATAGAGTGCCACAGCGATATGAACAGGTGGCTTTCAGAAAGCACTGTCGGCTGATTACATAGGAGGAGATATCCCCGTCTTGGCCGCAATGATGTTTTCCTGACGTCTTTTTCAACACGATGCCGAACGCTGATGATGCCTTTTCAACATGGTGCTCCATGCGAGTGAATGGATTTGCGCCTCTTTGCTGTTGACCTTTTTGCATTAATTCTTTTCCAATACAGTCGTTAGTGTCTGCACACATAATCAGTAACCCCTTTCTTATCTTTTTGGGTTAAGAGCAATATTTCAAGGAAGCGATCATTCCATTTCAACCGAGGTTTTGATGCCTGTTCTGAATCTGCCTACGACTTCTTCTGAATTCATATTTTGTTCACAGTCACAGTAGGCCACGGTATATTTTTTCTGTTCCTCTCTAGTAGTGAGACTTATCTCTCTCACTACTTCTGATGCTTTATTTTCTCCCCCACCCCCCCCTTCACTTTTACATTACCGCCGGATTTATCAAAAGAATTTGCCTAGCTCCACCTTCTTCTTTTTTGCTATCACGTTCGAAGGTTCCATAAGCAAAGCAGTGCATCGGTCAACTCCTTCTTCTGGGCACAGCAGTCACTCGTATCCGTCGCTTGCGCTTTCTAGGATCGTCATGGCAATGATTAGATTCCTTGCTAGGCTACTCACGCAATACAAGTGCTTCTTCAAATCTTCTTGTTGTGACCATACGCCCAGCTCCTCGACTGCTATTTGAAAATTCACCAGATTCCGTGGTGTTTCCCCATTAGCGCAAGCCAAAACATCGCGACGTTGCACTCTCCTCGGCTGCGACTTTGTTCTCTGATATTCAAATATCGCATTTCCAGAAATTCTCCCTTCTTCATTGTTCAGTAATGGTACATTCTCTGTGACTGCCTTACCGCACCCCTTATGGGTCCAGTCCTTCCCAAATCCATGTTACGATTTCTTAACAACATCCTCCATGTTTAATCTTGGCATGACAGTCACCATAAATTCTCTTTATTGAAGTCTTTCCAGGATTTACAGTGTTTACGGTGTTGACGTGAACCAATCGTGCCATTGGACTTACCCTTGTAAAGCATCATCGTTTTCTTCAAGACCTGGGAAGTCGGGCAAACTTGAAACCCAATCTATGTAACGACTTCAACAATCCCGCAAGTACCCCTACTATACATAAAACGCTTCGTCTGTCTGTACGTCCCTCCGTCCGTCCGTCCCTTTGTCCGTCCGTTTGTCACGAAATTGGGTATTATATGGTAAACGACCTGTGGAGATGGGGACAAGTGTGGTATGGGCAGGGCATGGACAAGAAGTAAAGAGCACACGTGGTCCATGTTAACACGTTGACGACGGGAGCGTTTTTGACTAGTCTTGCGCGCGGAACGACGCACATTTTTCCCGCGCAGCGAGCGTCGGTCAACAGTGTCCGACATCGTCCCACGAGACAGACCATGTCTTGCATTTTTTCAATAAAACAGTAATGTGTAATTATTAGGTTGGACCAAAGGTCTTGTAGGATTTTTCCATAAACATCAATAATTCTTGCTTACTTCGTGAGAGATATGGACGTCTAGGAATATGAACGTTCTCTAAGCTTTCTAGCGAAGTATATATTGATCCGCCAGATTCCGTGGAGTAAGCTGCAATGCCCATGACCGATACCCACCAAACACGTGGTGTCATCTACTGTGTGTAGGCTCGCGGCATAGCGACGGAAACTTGCGACTCCGTTAACGCTGCATTGGACAAGGGATGTGGGAGCTACGAGACCGGCGTCGCTGGTTCATCAGCTTCAGCAAAGGGGAGATCGACATAGAAGACAAGGCACGCTCGGAAATGTGCTGCTTCTGGGACGCGGTAGGTATGCTTTTTCACGAGGTGTTGGTACAAGGCGAGACAATCACCGCTGCCGTATACACCCAACAGCTTCAGCAGTTCACCATCGCGGTTCGAGAAAGGCGCCGGAGAAGGTGCGCGGTCATCCTCCTTCATGACAACGCTCGCTCCCTCATCGCGAAGAGTACCCAGGCCAAGCTACAAGAGCTTGGCTGGGATGTGCTGCCCCACACTCCATACTCTCCAGACATTGCTCCTTCTGACTATCACCTTACCCATCCTTTTAAATCCTTCCTGGCCAAGAGAAAATTCGTTGATTATGACTCGTTTGCAAAGGTGATCGCTGACTACTTCGACTCTTAGGACCTACAGCTCTGGGAGAAGGAAACCAACGATCTACCTATGAGGTGGCAGAGTGTTGTCAAAGATGTATATATTTTGATATTTTTGATTTTTGATAACTGCTTATTATCGCCGCAGCTCGCGATGCCAAAGTTACTAAAAGGATGCTGAGTTATGGGCAAAAGCTTCGGTGTCGGACGGGACCCGAACCCCCCCCCCCAAGTGCGGTTCGCGTCCCGTCCGACACCGAAGCTTTTGCCCATAACTCAGCATCCTTGTAGTAGATGTATATATTGTTTAATAGTGATCAAAAAAAATTCATGAAGACTTTTGGTACAACGTAATAATCAACAATGAGTAGTAGTTGTATTTCGATTGAATGTTGATTATTCACAAGTGAAGCAGTAACTTTTTAAAAATGGATCACAGGTCGAAGCCAAATTCAGGTTACTGAAACCATGTGATAATCATCAAAACAAAAGGAATGCGGAAACTCTATCTTTTGCCTAACTTTCACCGCTGTCGGTCACCAGTGTCCGACGCCGTCCCGTGGGACAGAATGGCTGTCGTACAGCATTGACCGACATTGTCGTCAACGCGTTAAGCTCCGCCCTCGGTGGGCGGAGCGCGCCCTGGAATGTTCCGTTCTCAGACCGAAAATTGTCAATTGGGTTTGAATGTGTCCCCAAACGTGGGGAATGATGGATTAAGGCCAGGGATGAGTTTGTGAAAGTCATGAAACAGGCGTGGACATAGTGGACGGAGCATTTGTGATGGTGGGCGGAGCTAGGCGTTGCATGAAAAACAACCCATGGAGATGGGACAAGTGTGGGATGGAAAGTAAGCAGTACCCATGCACCAAGTCCATCTCCTCCCACGGTGGGCAAAGTGTGCAGTGAAATACTCTGTCCTCAAGAAAAAGAGCAATTTCGATCGACCTACTCAAGCACATGGCGTTTCTCGTACAGTAGCGTGGGCCAGCCAACTGTTTTTGAATAGAGTACTTTACCATCTTCCGATATGGACCAATCGTGCCGTTGGGTTCACCTCTGTCTTTTGCTACCTGAGCGTGCAGAATTGCAGAATTTCTGACAAACTCAAGCTATTCCCGAAGGATAAGACTATGTCTCCGAACTACATTAGAGTAGAGACTTCCATAATTGTGAACACCACTTCATATGGATTTGGTCTATGTATAATCGTCAGGTGTTGAAGCAGAAAATTTTTCAGAAGTAGCCGTACGATTGGTTGCTTCCAGGTGAACTGCACTTATCCATCATTAGAGGAGTAAAGAAAATATGGGACGCGTGCATAGTGGATTTTCAAAAAAAAAAATCGAAAATGGTCGAGAACTCATGCAACGGCAAAGAAGGGAAGCTATTGATCCTGCGTGTAAAATTATAAACAGGGACAGGGTCATGAATTGGCATAGGACGCCCAGAATAAGTCAGAATAGTGACGCTACCGCAAACATACGGAGAAGAAAGTAGAAATGGTCCACCAGAACATTAGCTTCCTCGGGAGCAGCAGTATGAGGACAACAACCAGAATAAAAAGGCAAGAGTGCTCTTCTGCTGTTTACCTGGAAAATACGTGAAAATGGCTCTTCCTCTGTAGAGGCGAGAGAACGCTTGTGATGAACAGAAGATAAATATACATTCGTTTATATACATTAAAAGATAGAGGATCCTTGAGTATTGTGTAATACCTTTCCTTTGCTCAAATAGATTCCTGCTGTGCCGTGAAGAGACTAATCTCATCTCGAAAGCGAGAATATTAATTAGTTATCATAGCTATTATATATTATCCGAAATTGCTCGCGCCTGGCCCCGCTGTGTTCCCAATCGATCAGTAAACGTTAACCGAGTCCACATTACCAGATTTCATCGTCGTGAAGCGTACCCCCGTCATCGTTTCAGGGTTGGCGATAGTGGTATGAAAGGACGTGGTAGGAGATCGATTTGGCAGTACCGAAGAACTTCCCACAATGTACACGATGCTGGTGAGTGTCAGGAAAGCCCAAGTGGATCACCGCGTCATGTGAGTTCAGTAACCGCAAACGGTAAGTTCCTTAGTCGCCCTTTTCTTAATTGTTTCATTCAAAACGAAGCCAAGACACTTCAAAAGGAACCAGAAATGTTCTCATCGCGCACGATAGCCCACCTCGAGTGCAAGGCGACCTAGTTCGACGGTCGTGTCGCAGACACCAAGATACTTGATTGGAGGTGGTCGCCAGTGCGAGACGTGTACGTGCTGCCCTGTCATAGGGCAAGTGACCCCACGTATGCTAGGCAAAATCTAGAAAATTCTTTCGTGAAACGTCCTGTGAGAATCTGCCAAAACTGCCAATGATTCTTACTCGGTTGTGCATAATCAGGCTTGAGACGAAGATAAGCAGTTTATTTATTTATTTAAAGGAGTCGTCCACGGGAAAATGATGTTGCCCATATATTTATGTTGTATTTGCCTAATAAAGGCCGCATGCAAGATTTCACGCGATGTGAACGGCCAAGTACAACACCACAGTCTCGGTCGGGTGGGCGGAGCCTCTGAGCAGGTGCCCGCTCCGTCTTTCGCCGCGGTCGGAGACGCATTGTAAGAATAGAAAGTCACGTAAATAGTCCCACTTTCCGTTCCCAACTGCGGCGGACGACGGAACGGAGCTTTGACTTGAAACTTTGACTTTGAAGAGGCCCCGCCCACTCGCCCGAGATTTCGGAGAGCTAATCTTAATATCTTAGACGAATACTCACTTTTTCGCGTGAAACTTTGTTTGCGGCCCTTATTAGGCAAATACAACATAAATAAATATTAGGTTGTAAGGAAAGTTTTGGCAGGTTTTTGAAATTTCAACTTCGAGAGATCATAACTCGGCTCAGATGCATCTTTTCTCACAGAATGAGCACCATTAGATTTGCTACACTCTTGGCAACACTATGCATACCAACATATCTCAATTCGATAAAGGGCTGATAATTTATATTGCGCGAAATGAAAAAAAAAGTCGACTCCAAATCGCCACTCTTTCTGAACACACTGCTACTGAAGAGCTGGCCAGATTTTTGGGGAGTGGGACTATTTGTTAGTTAGCGCTAGATCTGATGAACACGATAGACGAATAAGGGCCTTACCCTGCAACTGGTTCAATTAGTGGAAGAGGATTTGTGAAAATTGCGCTTGCGCATGACTGCCATGAGGGCTCCCGCGGCACCCATTTTTCTGGATTTTTCCAAATCAAGGCCACTTGAGGTGGTCAACTAAGGTTGCTTGCTGAGAGTCAATACTTGCTGATATCCCCTGCAAGTATGGACGCTCATCGCCTTCTGCCGTTTTAGTTAAAGCGATTTGATCAATTGAAAATCCAAGCAGCTCGTTCTCATTTCTGCACTTCTGAAACCAGAGGCAATGTGTTCCATCCAGTGATTCACCCCCTCCTCTTGCAGTATTCACATTTGTGGTCACCTTCGCTGGGACTCGGCTGCACAAGAACTCGTGAAGTCATCTTAAAAGTGCCATTTTCGCAGCGCTTTAAAATTTCCCTAATAATTCGGAAACCTTGTGGCATTCCAAATAAAACCATATATTCTGAAAGAGCAACTTTTTGTCTATCTAACGAGCACAATATGTCAGCTGATTCATGTTGACGCGCTCTGATATTTAAATTTATCTTGTGAACGCGAAAAAGCGGCCAGAACTTTCTTTACAACCTAATATATGAACAAAAAACTCATATTTTCGTGGACTACTACTTCAAGTAAGACTCGACTACCTCACTTTCACTTACAAACCGTTCACTCGCACTATCGAGGGGTTTTGAGTCGGTTGAGAGGTTATACTCGACAACCACGCACTATCAAGTCTTCGAGCCGATTGACTGACCAGTGAAAAATACCGTCCATTGATATCATACTATGCGCTGTAGCTATGCTATGTCCGACTAACAACCTTTTTTGGGCGAGTAGACACAGATACGCCTCAGATGCGTCGACGGCCCCCCAGGGCCATGTTTCTGAAAATTTTCCTCGACGCCAACCTTGACCCTGGTTCTTCACTTTTGTCATATGGTGCAGTTGTCGAAGAAACTTTTTTGCAAAAGACAAATGAGTCAGAACATCTCCACTGTATATGGTGAAAATATGTATGACAGTTTCTGGAACAAGAGCAAAAATAAGTCTATGAGATATAGAAATGACTTCAGTAATTTCCGAGAGAGCAACACCACAGATACACTTCAAGAAACAAGATAAAGTGTTTACATCTATTGTGAATATGGCGGTGTCGACAGCTGACTGACTAAGAGATCCTGAAACAATCCGTTTAAAACGTGAGAGCAATTTTTTAAAAAAAAACTAAAGCAGAGCAACATTGACTTTGTGTTTTTTACAAGACCAATGAGATCCCGCCTCCTGATTACCCCATAAGTACGCCTCATTGATATGTATTAAAAATATGGAAGGATTCAACAAAAAAAATCAATTGACCTTCTCTTAAAGCAGAAGTTTTATTGAACATATGTATAAATTTTTGTCAAAAGATGAAGAGAATAAGACCTAATAGTACCCAATAGCGCAGGTTTTGCAATAGTTGCCGTTTCTCTCGATGCAATTCAAATGTTCAGAAACCAACTTATCAATAATTTAAATACCTTTATTGGCGATAGTTTGTTGAACGCAGCAAGACCCATAGATCGGAGCATGACGATAGGAGTTGCATTTGTTCGATACAAGCGATTTAACCAGTCGCAGAGCACCATCACAGGAAGATTATGCCGTTGTGCTTCAGAATCAAAATCTTTCAAATATGTCAGAGCACCTAAAGATCATACATAAATTCGTTTACTAATCCAACCAAAAACTTATTTAAGTGGGAACAACGAGAGCCGGCACTGCTTCTGCTTCCCTCCCGCCTTATCTTTGTTGACTAGGTGAAATTTGGGATACCAGCGTTAAAATCGCAAATCGCCGCGCGCGGCAAATTCTAAGCGACTCAGATTCGTAGTGGTACGGTTCCCCCGATGCGATTTCGCACTGAACCCAATTGTTTCGCCTCTGCTGCTGCTCCTTCGTGCAATCCGCTTTTCCTCTTCAAACCGGTTTCTCTAGTAAGGTTTCGCAAATTAAAATTCACGGTAAGGTAAGTGTTACGAATGTTTTCTCACCTCTTTGACCCATGTATGAACAAAAGGCACAAAGGGCAACGCAACGTATAAGTCAGAGGCAAAGTCGTGTAGTCGCAAGTGCAACAATGCCGCCCCAGTGCGAAGCTGCGTCGCGGATAAAGTACCCCGTCGCATCGGAATCATTGTCCCCACTGTCTCCAGGATTGCCGCGCGCGGCGACCCACGATCCTAATATGTACTACACACCGGTGAAAAGTTGATATGCCGTACACCCCTGACGTTGCACTTTGTGCAAAATACTTGCTAACTGTCCATGTTTCTTCAAACCGCGATAGTAGTTTCTGCAACTACCCCTCCACCTGAGAAGATGATCTCGCGGTGAAACGCAATGCTCGAACCCATTAAAATCTTGTTTACAGATATGGTACAGAGATACCTTTCCACACTTGACGTGGGATATGGAATCGTCAAAACCTTCATCTGACACAAGCCTGCATTTCATTGTGGAACTCATGGAGGAACTGCCTATCTGCCTCGTTTTTTAGGGACTCCGGTTTGAGTTCGCCCAACTTCTACGACAAGTGAACACCACAATGCGCTGCAGGTGACTGCCGCACATCACACTTCCATAGATACGTCAGTTATAGGGTGGGCCGGAAAACACACCACACAATAAGGAATATTGAGGTCCCTTTATTCGTAATATCAATCTATTTCGTTTTTCTCCACCTTCATTCTCATCTGAGGCTCAAACCTTCACTCGAGAAAACTAACCGAGATCTGCACCATCCGATAATGCGCGTGTAAGCACATTATTAAGAACTGCAACATCGTTCCACCCCAGGTTAACACCCTGACCACCTAAAGGATGAATACGGTGAGCAGCATCTCCGATCAATACACACCGCGGTTGCACATACCTGAAGAGAAAGGAGTGTGAACAAGCAACAAACAACAAGCAACAACTGAATGAATTTCAATAATGTAAGCAAGCTCAAGCCAAACAGTGTCACCTTTTGAAATAATCTTTTTGTATTTCGCATAGTTGAAATGTTCCAAGCATGTTTGAATGCCAACTTCCTATTCGGGAACGAATGGCAAATCAGCAAGAATCTATTGGGTCTATGCAGAATAAATGGCCGAAACGTAATTGGCCATAACTTCGCTCAGACACAACTTTATTTATCGAAATAAAAACCATTCGAATCTACAGAATTTTGCCAACGATCTGGTAAGGAAAATATACCATCACGATCAAGTTCTGGATTGCGAGAATCAACAAAGTCAAGAATGGCATATTCACCATGCATAATTTTTCGGCCGCAGGTTTCCATCGGGAACCCGGCAAAAGTAGTAATCCGTCAGGGATAGGTCTGGGGAATAAGGGGGGTGAGGGATAGGCTCGATGCCTAACTGCATCTTTTTACTGGGTGCGCAAAACAACGCAAAACCCCACAGTTCGCAAGTCACCCGGCAGAAACTGATCGAGTGACGACGATGTCGTCTTGATCTAGGGAGCCTGGTCAAGGACTCTGATCGCGCGGGAAAAGGGGGATAAAGACCCTGCTGGAGCAAGGAAAGGGTTCTTTTTCTTCTCGCCTACCTTTATCGATTATTGCACATAATTGTTCTGTTCACTAATCTACAGATTTCAGAAGTTTGAGAAGTTCGAGTTGTTATAAACTGATTTTATATCGAGTGAAGAACAGAAGCATTATACAAATTGGTGGTCTCGAGTAATCATATCTTCATATAAGTTGAGCGACACTGAATCACGTTATGGTGCATCGACAAGATTACGAAGCCAGGCTGGAACTGTGAGTTTCAAGAATTCGAGTTTTTTTGAATTCGAGTTTACGGAACCATTCGAGTTTTCACTTCTTGCATTCATTTCATTTTGAATCGCGTGGCAAGTAGTTTCTTGGTAGTGGTCGGTCGAGTAACAATTTTGGGAGGAAAATATTCATTTTTTTCATAATTCCCAAGGGTTCTTAAGCCAATTATGTCAGCTCAAATTCCCTCATATAAACGCCAACTTACTCAGTCAGTCAAGAAGTTAAACACACTTTTACAACAGTATCAAAAGGAAAGGGTTGAATCACTACGAGTCACTGATGATCAACCCCATATTGATTACCAAAGTGCCCGCACACGCCTAGAGGAGGCCATAGGGGCAATTCAGACCTGTACCACTCATATTAGGAGCCTATTGGGTAACTACGCAGCGACATTAGACGCGCTCCGGGAACCCGACAAAAAGGATTTTGACGAGTATGACGAGTATGCAACTAAGGCGGAGGAGGGACTTTCGAGTGCTTTTGATTACTTGGTAACATTAGAAGCCAAATCACGGGCATTCCATTCATGTAGTAATATTCAACTGAATCAACACACAAGCGCTACTCCACCACTACCCGAAAATCAGCCGAGTAACACACCGCACACTAGGAAGCTGGAGCTTCCAACGCTACCGATCCCTACATTTCGGGGAAACATTTGGGAATGGGATAATTTTTGGTCCCTATTTGACGCCAATATCCATTCCCAGCCACTACCTGACCTCTACAAATTCAACTATTTATTGAACGCCCTCAAGGGTGAGGCACGAGCCACCATCAAAAAGTTTCAAGTGTCAAGCGATAATTATGCTAGGGCTGTGGATTTCTTGAAATCCAAGTATGG
Source organism: Trichostrongylus colubriformis (assembly GCA_963978905.1). Classification (NCBI taxonomy): domain Eukaryota; kingdom Metazoa; phylum Nematoda; class Chromadorea; order Rhabditida; family Trichostrongylidae; genus Trichostrongylus; species Trichostrongylus colubriformis. Next base: position 20,260,019 of record OZ022258.1, on the reverse strand, counting down.
AAATTCAGAGGGGTTAGTTAATCAACTCATAGACAGAGTAGACAGGATGCAGTTACGATCCACTACTTTGAAAGACCAACGAGTTTTCTTTGATGAAATACAAGTGGTAGTTTCTCAGTTGAAACAAAAAGGCGAGAACGTAAATAGTCAATGGCTGCTCAAGCAAGTGCTGTCAAAATTCCCACCTGCAGTCCAGCGTAAAGTCTTGGAGAAAAAACACGCGTTACCAAGCACTACTCCGTTCGAAATGGATACCTTACTTAACTTACTAGAAGATGTCATTTCGAGTGAGGAGACGATTTCGCTTTTTACGGCACGTAGTCAGGACGGGCGAAAATACACACAGCAAACAGATAATAACGAGTACCAGCCCTTCAATACGTGTATGTACTGCCAAGGGAATCATAAGTCGTCAGCTTGCACTGTCTATAAGACCCCACAAGAACGGGCTCACCATTTACGGGAGCACAACCTGTGCATGATTTGCGCGTCACCCAAACACACTACAAATCAATGCAAAAAACGAGTGTGCTTTGTATGTCAAGGAGCACACCATACATCGTGTTGCTTCAAGAGCGCTTCAGAACAGCGACCCCCCGCGCCGACACAGGGTCAGTCAACCCCTCAAAGAATGACGCGCTCACAACCTCAGGGAAGCATATCGAAAACTTCATTTAAACACAAACCTGTAACTAAAGTAAATCAAGTCTACATAGAGGACGATCTGGAAGAGATCTCATTGATTCGGGGAACACAGTCGAGTGAAACAGTCGACCAATCACAGGAACTATTAACGGACACGACAATTTGCGAGTTACAATCGGCACCAAGGGACCGGAAGTCCGAGTGTACCTTTCTGCCCACGGGGGAAGTGACAGTGTTCAACCCTGCTACCAAGAGTTTAGAAAAGATTGCTGTTCTTCTAGACACAGGAGCAGAATTGTCTTTCATCGAGAGCTCGTTGGCGGATAAACTCGAGTTACCGACGCTGGAGACAACCAAGCTGAGACTGCATACTTTTGGGTCGAACGACGTCCAAGAGGAGACCAGTCGGCGCGTACAATTAGACTCCTGGGATAAAGATGGGAGACCTCTTCGACTCTTCTTGCATACTCACACCATTCTTACAAAGTCATTAGCGTCTCCGCCCATCTTTAAAGAAGATGTAGATTATATCGAGTCACTGAAGATCCCTTTTCAAGTAAGTAAAAGAGAGACACAGATAAAACCTCTCATATTGTTAGGCTGCGACCAAGTCTGGACGTTGGTGGAGGAAGGCCAATCCCATATTCGACTGCCTTCGGGACTTCATCTTCTGCCGACGCGTATAGGACAGCTGATTACTGGGCAACCCCGAGTTTCAAAACCGACAACCACTACCTCCCACATGCTTGCCTTGTCAAACAAATGGGAAAATTGTTGGGCCCTGGATGCTAATGTGAGCACAGTACATCATACATCAGAGCAAAATGAAGAAGAAGAACTTTGGGCCAAGTACTGGGAGCTCGATAGTGCAGGCACGGAAAAGTTTAGCGAGTCGGAGGAAAAGGTTCAGCAGGCAATAGACCAACGAGTATGGGATCGATTCAAGGAAACCGTCGAAAAAAGAGACGACGGATATTATGTACGTTTGCCTTGGAAGGAAGGCAGCCTGTCCTTACCCGACAATCGGGCAATCGCTTATCGGAGATTGGTCAGCACATGGTCCTCACTCTGTAAAGACAAGGGACTACTGGACCAATACAACGAGGTGTTTCATGATCAACTGAAACAAAATATCATCGAAGTAGTTGACGAGAAGGAACAAACCTCAGTTAATCGAGTGCATTACATTCCCCATCAGGCGGTCCTTACACCTCATAAAAATACAACTAAATTACGGATTGTATTCGACGCTTCAGCCCACTACAGAAATTCTAATTCATTGAACGATACGTTACACAGAGGGCCGGTTATACTTCCGAGTTTACATGGCCTTCTACTTCGCTTCAGAGTTGGGCGGATAGCCATGATAGCAGATGTAGAGAAAGCATTTCTACAAGTACACCTCCAAGAGATCGATAGAGACGCGACACGTTTTCTGTGGCTAAGAAATCACAACGAGCCGCCCTCACAGGACAACATTCGAGTTTATAGATTTACACGAGTAACCTTCGGCCTCCTGTCATCCCCGTTTCTCTTGGCAGCCACTATATGCTTCCACCTTGACCAGTCTCAAGGAAACGAAGGACTAGTCAAGAGTACTAAGGAGAATCTCTACGTGGACAATCTCCTCTTGACAGCAGACAGATTAGACGAAGCGGTGGAAAAATACAGGCGCACGAAGGAAATTTTCGAGGAACTCCACATGAACCTTAGGGAATACGTCTCCAATCATAGTGAACTCACGGCCATAATGGCTGACAAAGACAAATCAGCCGATGTCTCCCCTAAAGTTTTAGGGATAGTGTGGAACTCCGAGGCAGACAACATACTCATTACATGCAAGGTCCCAGTTTATGCAAAAACAACAAAACGAACAGTAGCGAGTACTATAGCTTCCATATACGATCCCATGGGATGGATGGCTCCACTTGTACACAACGCAAAAATTTTCTTACAATCGCTTTGGAAAACTCCGCGGGACTGGGATACCCCACTGACGGAGGATGAATGTGAAAAGTGGCAACAGCTACGTGAGGGGATAAGTGGGTTTCATAAGTCAGTTCCACGTTTCCTCACACCGAAGCTGAGTCGAGTATCACTTGTAACCTTTGCGGACGCTAGCAGCGAGGCGATGGCTGCCTGTATCTATCTCAAAACAGGGGACATCACTCACCTTCTAATGGCTAAGACAAAGTTACCCTCCATCAATACAAAAATTACAATACCAAAACTAGAGCTAAATGCCATGACTTTAGCAATGCGATTAACCAACTCAGTTATTACTCAGCTACAAACAGTAGTCACAATTGACGGGGTTGTTGTTTTGACTGATTCTGAAATAGTGCTAAATTGGATAAAGGCAAGGGTACGCCACGACGCTGGACCTTTTATAAAAAATCGCGTCAATGAAATCCAACAAATCGCTATTAAACTTAAAAACTCGAGTTACCACATAATGTTTGGTCACATATCGTCACAATATAACCCCGCAGACTGCGCTACCAGAGGGTTAAGTAAAAACGAGTTAGTCGACCACTTCTGGTGGACAGGACCCGAATTTGTACGCGTCCCAACACCAAACTGGGAGGACTTAGTCAAAGCAATCATTGTCGAAACTACCTTCGACAATGAAGAGTACGAATTCGACCCAATACAACCGCTTGGGGTGAACACCACTTCAAAAGCTGATGGAATGAAAGCGGATTTTTTTCGTTCAATCCGAGTACAAACGCTCTCCAACGTAAGGCGAGTTGTAGCATACGTTATAAGGTTCGTTTCGATTCTTGCTAGTCGAGTGAGGAGTAAGCACGAGTCCACTGATAAGCTGTTCTTGGGGCTGTCCGTATGCTTCAGAAGTACAGAGGAACGTGACAGGAAGGGTCACTTGAAAGGACAGGAAATATCAGTGGCAAGTAAAATGCTCGTAAGACAACATCAAACAGCGAGTATCACACCCGAAACTCTGAAAGCACTCCATCACTTAAATCTTAGCAAAGACGAGTGGGGAATATGGCGATGCTTCGGACGCCTAGGAAATAGTGCTCTGGATGACGAGGCCAAGTACCCCATCTTAGTCCTACAAAAATCTTGGTTGTCAAAACTGATTATTGAAGATTATCACAGCAAAGGGCACCCTACTACAAATCATACGATGGCTCAGATCCGACAACATTACTGGATTCCCAAACTACGATCGCAAGTCACAGGGGCTATACGTCGATGTGTTCAGTGTCAGAGATATAACAACCTGCCTTTCAAATACCCTGAGCAAGGAGACTTGCCATCGCGACGAGTACTTCGATCACGTCCATTTAACCACGTCGGATTAGACTACTTTGGACCCCTCAGCATCAAAAGGGAGGACGGATCCGTAGGAAAATGTTACGGCTGCATTATCACCTGCTTGGTGACACGTCTAATCCATTTGGATATTGCTCAGGATCTCTCCACCTACGCTTTCATACAGGTGCTTCGTAGGTTTTTCGCAAGAAGGGGAATCCCAGCATCTATAACGAGTGACAATGCACCGACCTTCACACTTGGCGACGCAGTTCTGCAAGATTACCGAAGAAATGTTCAGAATGATCCAACAATTGCAAAAATAGTAAGCAACAACGAAATCCAGTGGAAGTACATCACTCCATTTGCACCCTGGCAAGGAGGAGTGTATGAACGTCTGATACGGTCTGTCAAGTTGGCTCTGTTCAAATTCCAAGGAAGGTCACTGCTTCCTACAGAAGACCTTTCCACGGTTCTCATAGAAATAGAAGCGATGCTAAACACCAGACCACTGGTTTATGCAGAATCAGGACCACAGGAAAATAGAATATTGCGACCAATCGATTTCCTACAAAATAATTTCGAAATCCCTTTTCCTTTGAAGTCGAGCACAGAAAATCAGGAAGATCCGAGTTTCTCCTCTTCGGAAGAGCGCGTGAAGCTGCAATCGAAATTGCAGGTGATGGAGGCCTTAAAAAGTTCGTGTGAGATGCCCGAGAAGTTTTGGCACATATGGCAAACCGAGTACTTAACGTCACTACGGGAACGTCATCAACGCGAGGTCGGGAAGCAACGGGGAAGCAGTTACATACCTAAAGTAGGAAAAACAGTGCTAATCTGTGACGCTCTGCAACCTCGACACTCTTGGAAAATGGGACGGATCGAAACCCTGGTTCGTAATAGCAAGGGAATAGTCAGAGAAGCAGTTGTCCTTCTTCCTTCTCACCGGAAAATTCGAAGACCTCTGAACTTGTTAGTTCCATTAGAGATCGATGACGAGTTCCCAGACGAGTCTCCACCCGACAGGGCCGACAGAGTAAATGACACCGAAAAGGGTACTGACGAGTTCAACGCACTAAAGGAGGACTCGCAGACCGAAAATAACTATAGGGAAAGGGCAACATCGCGATATAATTTACGCCCGAAAGAACGCGTGAACTATAGCGAAAACTTTGTGGGTACAGTACAAGCAATATCCCAATCATATGCCCTGCGTACAACATTGAACGTTTCAGTAGACATCCTAAATTCATCATTTCTCACGACAGAACCAATTCCCAAGAGAGCAAGTGTGAAAAACACAAAACGCCTAGAAATTCTTGATGACCGAACGAGTTTTACAAAACGAGTTTCATGGCTAGCAGCAGCGAAAACGTTTGATTTCACTAGCTCGCAAAAATCGGCACACAAAACTCAGGTAAAAGCCGACCACTTATTCGAGTTAACGAGTATCGCTTTGAGAGTACAAGGGCCCTTTTTTGAATATGGGGACAACTCGACGCGATCGAACCAACTTGCAAGCGGGACAATAGCCGCTATTAGGGGGCCAGCTTGTTTTCTCGATTTCTCAAGCGTACTTCATGATGACTGCTTAATGACTAGTCAGACTTTGCGACATCCGCAACAGCCCTTTCGAGTATTCTGTTCATTGAACAGCAGGGGAATCTCGTACAGAACAACCATAGGTAATAATTCTGAATGGATAGGTAGACCCCTGTTGGGACCCACTTTGATTTTGAGCTTCAGAAACTTTGAATTTGCAAACGGTAGAAGTTCAGATACAGATCTGAACCTTCAATTCGTAACAAGCGTTTCGCTATATTTCAGGTTGGCGAGTAAAGAAGAAGACGGGGATTTCCAACTACTGGCCGACCTCACACGAATGCGAGATATGGACCATAAGGAAATGCAAATGAAAATAGATGGGACAGCATTAGCTCTCCACCGTCAGAAAAAAGTGGCTGCTACCCTCATCACGCAGTGGAACCATCACAAAAACGAGGACACCTTCATTTGCGCTTCTGCAGGGGAACAGATGCTTTTAACCTCCCGTCTTTTACGTCAGGCGGAGGTGACGAAGGAGAAACTCCTTCGCATGGGAACGCGTTACCTAGCCATGGAAGGCTGTTATGAGGACATGACGAAGTGGGGAGATTTCGATCGACAAGACTGGTTGAACCGCGAACGAGAATACGCTTTCGGGCCAGATGCTATCCTCGAGTTGGTAACCAACCAGTGTGAGATGCTGACCATCGAGATAAAGGACATGTCGGTAATGTTGGAACGTCAAGAAAAGGAGTTGAAGGAAAGTGATCATCTTACGAGTTCCCAGGTGCAGAGAATCCTTAGAAAGGAGATCGAGTCATTACAGTGCAGCTTCCAGCTGCGTTCGGACCTTGACGCTCTGAAAGAAAAGGTGGATGCTCAAAGGGCAGAGATTGATTCACTCAAGGAGTGCACGAGGAGCGAAGAAGATTCGGTGGCGACGTCCTTGGAGGAAATCGACGAAGTCGGTGAAACGATGGACCGCGATACGGTGATGACCGAGGAAAGAGAGGACGAAGAACGTCACGTCGAGATGGAAGACGAGGAAGACGATGACGAACGCTACTGGAGGAAAATGGTCCGCGAGGTCAACTACGAATCGAGTGAAGACGAGTACTGGTCGGAAAGGGATGAGCCGTCTCCCAAAGTCCGAAAGATGGAAGGTCCCAGCGAAGTAGTCAGTCGCCGCATAATAAGATTACGGGCACACTTATTGCGAATGGAGCACGATTTGGAACGCTTTCCTTTTCGGGATAGAAAAGACGAGTCTTTGGGTGTACCTCCTTGGAGGATTTGCGCGTTTTGCGGAGCAGAAGGCATTCACTTCTCGGATGCCTGTCCCCATGTGCGGGACGGAGATACGCGTTTGGACATAGTGTATGAGAAGGGCTTGTGTGAATGTTGCCTTGAAGCCCCGAGGGGCCACTCTTGCCGCTACCGTTCCAGGGAGTGCTGGTATTGCCAAAGACTAAGCGACAGTGTATTTCAGGACCTGCGCCTTGCCGAGATTGGGTTCCATCATAAAGCCGTCTGTTCAGTTCCAGACAAGAAGTATATCGCTCGAGCGCAGGTGGAAGAAGTTCGAAGAGATCTTGATGGCCGAAAACGCTCACGAGATGGATGGAGAAGACACTCGTCGAGGCCGGAGTGACGACGATGTCGTCTTGATCTAGGGAGCCTGGTCAAGGACTCTGATCGCGCGGGAAAAGGGGGATAAAGACCCTGCTGGAGCAAGGAAAGGGTTCTTTTTCTTCTCGCCTACCTTTATCGATTATTGCACATAATTGTTCTGTTCACTAATCTACAGATTTCAGAAGTTTGAGAAGTTCGAGTTGTTATAAACTGATTTTATATCGAGTGAAGAACAGAAGCATTATACAAATTGGTGGTCTCGAGTAATCATATCTTCATATAAGTTGAGCGACACTGAATCACGTTATCGAGACTCTCCCTCACCCCCCTTGTTCCTCAGACCTATCTCTGACGAATTACCACTTTTTCCCGGTTCTCGATGCAAACCTGCGTCAGAAAAAATTCGCCGAAATTATGCAGGTTGAAAATGCCATCGTTGACTTTATTAATTTTCGCAATCCAGAATTTTATCATGATTGCATATTTTCTTTACCAGATCGTTGGCAAGGTTGTGTAGATTCGAATGGTTTTTATTTCGACAAATAAAGTTGTGTCCGAGCGAAGTTATGGCGTTTTGAAAAAAGTAGTCCGTTTTGGCCATTTATTCTGCATAGACCTAAGAGATTACTAAGAATAGTTTCTAGGCATCATTTTTGTGAAAATATTCCTCGATGAACAGAAGGGAGCCCCCGCTTTCAGCTTTCACTGCACTCAGGAGATGAACTAGCAAAATCCCCAGGAAAACAATACTTTCGCAGCCTTGAAGTACCGCAATTTTGTGCTCGAGATACTCGCAGGCAGTTTCCTGAAGGTATCACTGACGTTTTGCCATCACGGACAAGCTTGATGTTATGGTAGTAGCTACATGAACTGCTGCCGTGAGCGAAGTTGCAGCTTTAAAAATAGACTCAAACTAACGTATGAGAGTGCCCGAAGCCGAGCGGAAAGGCTGCACGGTTGTCTCCTTGAAGACCGACTACGTGGGGTGGAACTGGAGCTGTACTTATTTCTCTCGTAACAAACGGGGCCTTCGAAAGTAGGAACAAGGTTTTGTTGACACAGTCGTTCTGATCCTCTTCTGTGAACTGAAAACAACTGAGTACATCGATATACTTGTTGGGAAGCATCTGTTTTCTCTATCACAACTATATCGCGGTGCAGAAAGCTGACTGAGTATGCGAAGTATAAAACTAATTAGAGGAGACATGTGCGACTAGCCACTCGCAAAGCGAGCACGAAGATCATTGCGAGAAGATGGTATCAGAGGAGTGGACAAACCTTTAAGTACCTCTTTGTGCCCAGTAATGGCACTCTAAAAGCGGCTTGGGGTCTTATCACGAGTCTTACTGGATGACGCGCTCACTCACAGGAGGAGCTAAGCCATTAGAGGTATACCAGCCGGAGAACGATCTACCGAGGAGTTTGAGCTCGCCTTGCACTGCTATTGCACCACATACCATCTCCTTTCACCACTGGTTTTCCTTTGCAACACACAACACATTCCGTTGATACATTCCACCTGAGCACCCAAACTATTGCTCCGCTAATGTCCCTTTAAAGACACCGTTAGGGGTAAATTTGGCTAACTGGGTGATTACGAAAGTAGTGGTGCTCAGCAATAAAACAGTAGAAAAAGAACGACATAAAACGGCGAAAAAACCGAGAAATAGGAACCCGAAAATCCCCCTTCTCCTTCTTGTCCTCTGCGTCTCTAGCCGGAGTGGACTGAAGACAGGCCAGAGTCTGAACCAGCCGGCCATGATCTTTGTCCCGCCCCTCCACGGCGACTCCCCCGGTCGCATAACCGCATAACGACATGCAGAGCTACTGGGTCGCTGTAAAACCCCAACCCGCGCTTTTTCAATGCGATTTTCGCCACATATGGCCTCTTCTGAAGTAGAAGGTCCGTATTCGGAGAAGATGTACTCCCAGATCTCAGTTTTCCCTTACCCCTAATGGTGCCTTTAAGACAGCATTAGGGGTTATGTGGTTATTGGGAAATCCCTGAAAGAAGTTACCTACATGGAGACTATGAGCCTAAGAAGGCTATCTGTGGCGGAATCCCGGTGAAAAAGTGCGCCTCCGAGCTGTAGGAACGGCGCAACGGATAAAAGCTGCCGCCTTTCGATAATCGACCCCGCCTCCTATCGACGTGATACCTGGTCGGCTACGATGAGAGCGGCCAAGGATATGCGGTGAGATAGAAGGTATTGCAGCGCGCTCTCGCAGTTTCACCCTGAAGCTCACTTCAGAAAATAAATGTTGTCATATTTCCAAACATTCCCTTGTGTTAACTTGGCAGCATGCCGATGGGAATTTCGTTTGGAGTATCCACCTTTTAACGGAAGGTCGTCCGCGTTGAGGATCAACAGAAAAGGGGGTCACTTCTCGCGTTTTTGGCCATTTCCATCCGTTCTTCTTCCCTCTCCTGTTACTAGGCAATCTCGACTTTCAGATTTACTACTTCTTTTACTTTTCGTCCGAATTTCCCCTAATGTTGCCTTTAAAGCTATTGAATGAATGATTCACAGCAAGTTTTTCGGGTTTTACGGACCTATCCCAGAATGGTGGTTATATGGAGCATTGAGACACTACGGGACAATTAACAAAGGCAGAGGCACACCATTTGCAATCATACGTTATATGTGTAAAGCTGCGAATGAAGGCACGATAAAATTCAACAGTCGCAGTTTGGGGTGGCTACCAAGTGGGAAAGGTGGGAAATAGGCCGTAGGGGGAGAGACTAGCGATAGGGACGCAGGGGCCAACCGCGGACTATCTTCATAGGCTCTGCTTGTCTCATAACTCCTACACAGACTACGATCGAGGTACAACTGTGAAGTTATGGAGTGTGGCACAAGATCTCGAAGTGGGTACGTTAGGTCGATATAGCAATGCGCATTCGACGCGACGATGCAAGCTAGGGGCCTATGAGATTGAGTCTTTGGAAGATTCCCCAAGAAAAGGGCAGGATGCGGTCATCCCTTTGAACCCCATAAAACGTCCCTAGCTCCCACGCATCGTGTCGTACGCCCACAGGCTGCAGTGCGGAATGCCCTAACAACGCGCTCCTTCACGAGGGAAAGGGGAAGGGGAGGGTTGAGCAGGGGCGCGGGATTAGGATTTCCAAAACAATGTGGCCAATAAAGAAGTATTACTTTGCAACATACCATGGAGCGATTTAGTTCATCAACAAAATCCTCTTTGTTCAGCGACAACAGCTGGTTCGCATGTTCAGTCGAGGTAGTCCATACAAGAGAAGAAAGCGTACGAGTCAAAGGAAGATAAGCTATCGGTCCTGCTCGACAAAAACGCTGCCATGCTACATCGTTTTCCCCACACGCCTAAACTAAAATGATACTGAATCAAACGGTTGATCTTGCAAACATGAAACATTGATATGGGAAACCGTTCTTCTCGATCTCTATGGGCGTAACCTTCGACAACCCTACTATGGCTCAATGGACGATCTCCTCCTGTTCTGTTTCACCATGTAATCTTATATTTGCTATAGTACTGTACGATTCTCTCGATGTGTCTTGTGCTGTAATTTCTATCTCGAACATATACTCCTCATTACATCACCTAAGGTTGTTAAGATAAACTTTGTTTGAATCAATCTTTGAAAAGAGAAGTATTCGGTAAGCACCTTCCGCTGGGCGCGCTAGCTTACTAATGAGGTTTGCTCCATGCCAACGTAAGAAAATGAAAAATTTTGAGAAAAAAAAGCGATGCTTTGACTGCATCCATTTGGGGTGCCATTAAAAGCGGACCTCCTTATTTCACATGCCATACACGGCAATCGCTGTGGAACCGAGCCAATGAACCCAGCCAATGTGGCGCCCTTAAGCTGCGATCATACTCACCGCCGGCAGGTACAAATTCGATCCTAGGTTTGGATGGTCGTACTTTGCAATTTTATCTCTAGTACAAGCTTTACCGTGGTTGAACAGCAGGGCAGTAGACATTGCTGCGCACCTAAAGGCGCGGTTATACTCGGAGCTTGCAGGGCGTGGCTGCGTTCACAGGCAACGAGGGGGAGCGGCACGGGGGAGGTGCAGAGAGACGCAAGCAACGAGGCAGGGTGGCATAGGCGGAGACGCAGAGATACACAGCCACGCCCTGCCGCCGGCACCGCAAAGCGTGACCGCGGCCTTAGCTCGCACGCATCGTTTCGCACGCCACTTGCGGAATCCACCTAGCGTACACACCCAGGGCAAAGAATAATAAAAGGTAGTCACTGACCTCGACAACTAAAGTTGCCACAACACCACTTTGATTGTAGTTGAAGGCTGTGTAGTTTACCCCCATGGACTGCCGAACCTTCGATTTTGCACCATCAGCACCTATCTGAAATGAAATAGAGTGAAAACGCTCAGAATGCACCACTTAAGGACCCCAACGACCTATTTTCGCACATATACCACGTTCATAAATGACAACTTCTGCTTCGTTGCTGTAGCTCGAAATCAGGGAATAGAGCGTTTTCAGGAGAGGCAGAAGCCTCCAGCAAATGTTTCTAAAGTTGTGTCTCAGCAATGACAGAAGCCCGGGAGACGGTCGTTTGGCGCGGCCTCTGCAGCTAATTTTCGAACGAGGCGTTGCCAAAGCTCCTCCTCTTAAAAGGCTTAGGCAAATCTGGGAGAGCCCAGACGGCGAAGGACACGCCCCCAACGGTGAGCAGCGGCCCCTGCGACCCACTGGAAAATTAGCTGCAGAGGCCGCGCCAAACGACATACACCCCAGAAGCCCTAGCCAAACTTTCCGCATAAGTAGAATCGACTGCTTCGTTGCTGTAGCTCGAAATCAGGGAATAGAGCGTTTTCAGGAGAGGCAGAAGCCTCCAGCAAATGTTTCTAAAGTTGTGTCTCAGCAATGACAGAAGCCCGGGAGACGGTCGTTTGGCGCGGCCTCTGCAGCTAATTTTCGAACGAGGCGTTGCCAAAGCTCCTCCTCTTAAAAGGCTTAGGCAAATCTGGGAAAGCCCAGACGGCGAAGGACACGCCCCCAACGGTGAGCAGCGGCCCCTGCGACCCACTGGAAAATTAGCTGCAGAGGCCGCGCCAAACGACATACACCCCAGAAGCCCTAGCCAAACTTTCCGCATAAGTAGAATCGACTGCTTCGTTGCTGTAGCTCGAAATCAGGGAATAGAGCGTTTTCAGGAGAGGCAGAAGCCTCCAGCAAATGTTTCTAAAGTTGTGTCTCAGCAATGACAGAAGCCCGGGAGACGGTCGTTTGGCGCGGCCTCTGCAGCTAATTTTCGAACGAGGCGTTGCCAAAGCTCCTCCTCTTAAAAGGCTTAGGCAAATCTGGGAAAGCCCAGACGGCGAAGGACACGCCCCCAACGGTGAGCAGCGGCCCCTGCGACCCACTGGAAAATTAGCTGCAGAGGCCGCGCCAAACGACATACACCCCAGAAGCCCTAGCCAAACTTTCCGCATAAGTTGAATCGACTTGTTCTGGATCGTATCTAAACCTAAGGTGCGACAGCGCGGGCGGTCGCGTGCGCATCGTTGCTGGGGCGCGCCAAACTTTTTGAAAAAGATGGATTACGCGACGCCGTAGCGATTTCAACGTAGACGCTCGCATCAACTCACACTCATTGTGCACTTCGTGTAGTTAGCTATATTAGGCGTTATAAAAAAAGTAGATGTGGGGAGATTTTTCTATTCCTTTCGATATTTCAATAGCCAATCACCAGATCACCAGTGATCATCAGCGAATAGTGTGAAAAAGATCAAAAGAACTGACGTTTCACGACTTCCTAAGCATCACTCCGAGTCTCACTTTTGTGCGCACTATATTCAATCACTAAATGGAAATGGTCTGTTCCATCTGTAAGCATTCGCTAAGCATTCGCTGAAACCTCTTCTCTTCCCATAAGTGATGACTCACTGAATTCCGCGGGGTTACGGTACTAACCTATATATTTCAGGTCCGATGCCGCCTAGTGGACAGAGAGGAACGCTCAGCCCCGAACCCGGTCTCCTTGGACCCATCCACCGTCCGCTCCGACTACTGTACCTCCAACGTCACCACCGAGCCCACCACTTCCACTTCAGCGACCGGACTGATCCCCATTTGCTGCCTTGTTCATAATAAAACTGTATTATTCCGGTCGTTGTTACTACAGACGCACTGGGGGATGTGGTGGCAAAACCACCAACATGACTGGTAGCAGCGAGTTCGACGCTCTGTTCGACAGGTAAGTCGGAGTTTGGGCTCTGCTGAGCTTTTACAAGAGAATATCGAGACTGATCACCTCAACTTTCTCATGGCTCGCAACTCTACCCGTTTTCGAGGCTCAGGTCGGTTCATTTTCCTCTCTCTCCCTCATGAGTTTTTCTGCTGTTTTCGCCTTTTCTGGAACCCTGAATTCGGCCAGTGCAGATGTAGATCTGAGAGGAGACGTCCTCCAAAGGTCCAGGTGTTCCTTCTTCATTCTAAAGAGAACACCTGGCGAATTCAGGGCGCCAGGGAGCGACCAGCACGGAAAGTTTTAAGGCCTTTTGTTTGAGTCCGACGCGATATTTTGTGCGTGAACATGAGTTGGTTGTCGGTCAAATTGCGACCGCTATTTTTCCCCGGGGACCTGTTGGTCACGAACTAGAGCATATAAGTTCGGACATGTGTGATTCCGGCCGAAGGAACCGAGCCAGATGGCTCCATTTGTGGTTCAGGTTGTGTAGGAACTCTAGATGGTTTTACTGCTCCCTTCCTGGTTAGCTGCTTGGTGCCTATCGTGCACAGTTTTTCGACGCGAAGGAAAGCGCCGTTGGATGATTCTCGAGATTTTCATGGTGTAACTTTTCAACTACCCTTCTTTTTGTCTGTCATAGTTGGCTCCTGCCCGCTTCGGCTTCCAAAAAAGGACGTTTTTTTCCCTCATCTTCGCCGTTCGCTGTTCTTCCGCTCCCACGCCTCATTCTGTTGGGACAGCGGACTGTCGATGCATCACCGCTCCGCTATCGTCTTCTGGAATGTAAACAAGCTTGGCATTTCGATGGAGCATTGTCTCTGACAAGTTGCGGACGAACAACAACATTCCCACCTTTATCTGATCAAGCTTCGAACGCCTCGCCGCGCGCCACTGTAATGTTGGGGTACGGTAGATCGCCCCGCCCACTTCGCGGTGAAACATCCGCTGGCAATAAATTGAGGATCAGCCATCCTCACTTCATTAACAATGCCTAAGACCCGCAGTGGTGCGCAGTCTGTCTCGTCTTCGGACGGTTCTTCTCTTCCTAGCGTCCTTTTTGGGGCTGATGCTCCCTCTCCAGAGAATACAAGCAGGAGCCCTTCTGCTCCTAGGACTGATGTCCTACAACGAGAGCTTACCAGTGAATCTGTCACTACGCCTTTGAACAAGTCTTTATCTAAGGTGGAAGACACAGCGGTTCTTCACGGGAAGGATGGCAAGGAACTCCGTGACGCGGCATCTATGGCGATCTCCATGGTATGGAATGACGCGAGGTCTCAGACGTCGGCGCTGGCACAGAAAATTAATGAAGGTAATATCTCATTATCTAAGAAATTAAACGATTCATTTTCTGCTGTTGGCACCCGGCTGGACTCCCTACCTAAGATTGCGTCGCTCGGCCAAGAGGTCCCAGCTCCTCGGCTGTCGCCTTTTGCAGAAGCTGTCGACGACGGCGTGGACTTCTCTCTGCGGCACCGCCGTTTCGAAGACCTTCTGAGGATGCGTCCGACCCCGCTGTCCTCCGAGCAGGAGGCCTATTTTCTCATAGCTCACCTGGACGGTGCGGCTAGGGAGAAAGTGGATGAACTCAGCGAGGATGCCCGCAAGGACTATGAAACTGTGGTGAGCCATTTATTCGATTTTTATGCAGGTCCTCGGCAGCGACAAGCTGCCCGCGAGAAACTCTCATCGTGCCAGCAGGGACCCCACGAATCCTGTGCAGCATTTGCTGACAGACTTCGTCGGCTGGTACGAATGGCTCTAGCAGGCCAGCCACCCAGCGTTCAAGCGGAGCGCGTTCTAGATGAATTCGTTCCACGCTTACGTAGGACCATAAGAAATGCAGTCAAAATGCATTCCCCCACTACCCTGGAAATGGCGCTGGCTAAGGCTCAAACGCAAGAGGAAATCGAACGTGAGGAACAGTCCTTACTCCCGCGAGGCCTCACGTCTGAAATCCCGGAGCAAGCATTTCACCCACAAGGCAATGGACGGGAACGGGTACAACCGGTCTCTAACCCTTCTCATTTCAGGACCAATCAGTTCCAGAGGAGCAATCGGACGCGCCAGGCCATCCCGGAACCCGGCTACACCTGTTTCCGTTGCGGTGGCGAGGGTCACTTTGCCAGCACCTGCGGAACGCCAGCCAGCTACAAAAGAAGGAACCAAGGTCAGTCTTTTCCTAGGCAGCCCCCCGGTAATAGAAACCCTGGTCGTCGTAGCGGTAATGCCCAATTAATGGCTTGTGAACCTACTTCGACCCCAGCTGATCAGGCGCCCCTTTTGGAAGCGCAGCAGCGCATTGATGAGCTGTCTATAACCGTAGATGATACTCAGGCGCAGCTTGATCATGCGCAAGATCGAATAGCCGCCTTGAAGAAGAGGAATGATGAGTTGGCCCGCTCTGCTCTTGAAAGTTCCACTTATTCATCCCCTTCAGGCGGACCAGAGGTCCGTTCTCTTTTCCTCTTCACGCTCACTTTATCCTCCTTGTGTCTAGCATCGGCTTCTCCTGACGCCTGACTTTGCCCGGCGGAGAACCCGACCAATTTGTTCTTTGTGCCACAGTCCTATAATCGTTCGCGGCTGATGCCTGCTTCCATGAGAGATATACAGTCACTTTATTTGCAGATTTTTCGCCCAAATTCTAAAAGGTATTCCTCTGATGCTTCTCTCTGCAAAATCGTTCGTCACACCGTTCTCTACGCCGTTAACTTTTTCGGAGCTCATAATGAAAAACATTCCGAAACTCTCGTGCCTGTATCGTATGAAGAGTGCACACTTATGGCTCGCCATAAGACCTGCGCTCACGGAGAAATGTCCCAGCACGGGGAAATTTGGCGCTCATCCAACTCACTGTCTTTTGAATTTCCCTCTGCTCCTTTTGGTTGCTGTTCCGAGCACAAGTTAGAAGTCTATAATTGCTACCTTATTTCCACTTCCGTCCACGCCAGGCACCGTGAAGAGACCCCCCAATCTTCCGTCGGGGACATGAAATCGTGTTCCTATAAAGACGGAGTCTGCACCCTACCAGACGGTTCGGTGGTTCTTTGGACTCCGGACCACGAGGAGGAATGCCGATTCATCTTCCTCACGAAAATGAAAGGGTCCCTCCTGGGCGATGTCTGGATCAGTGACTACAAAGTATTTGCCCCATCTTGGTCTGCCCATTCTCCTACAGTATTTGATTGCCATAAACAGCTTACGATAACGGATCAGGGTTACGCAATTGCCGTAATGAAACGCGTACCCACGGCAACGGATGCCGGCCTTGTCACATCCAATCAACTCACGGCCCAACT
The DNA here is from genome assembly GCA_963978905.1 of Trichostrongylus colubriformis. Lineage (NCBI taxonomy): Eukaryota > Metazoa > Nematoda > Chromadorea > Rhabditida > Trichostrongylidae > Trichostrongylus > Trichostrongylus colubriformis. The sequence goes on along the minus strand of OZ022258.1, from coordinate 20,243,414 downwards.
CCTGGCAGTCGAGGGTACGGTACAGGACACCGTCTCCTCATTATTTTTGCATGCTTCGAGGACCCTCTGCGAGCGTACTAACATCCTAGCGATTGCACTTCATGCCGCCCTTCGCACCAACCCCAGTCTGGCTATAGGGAACCTGGTGGGCCGTCAAGACATTACGGCGACTCACCTCGGGAATGGATTCGTTAGGGTGCGCAAATGCTTCCCCGTCCCTTCCCATGCGCTCCAGTTTCTACCATTCAACGGCACTTGTTACGGATTCCATCGAATTCAAATTTCCCTGCCTAGCGGAACTCAATGGTTCGCCTTTCTTGACCCATCGACGGGTGTGGTTGTTGGCCGGTCCAAGGAAGAACCATGCACAGACGGGAAAACCTTTGTCCTGTCAATCAACTCCAGCCTCATGGAATTTGATTCGCGCTCAGGACAGCTGTATCCTTGGTCCCGAGACAAAGTTGTGCAAATTTCTTCATCCCCAGCTCTCATGTCGTTTTCATTATCTCAAAACCTTACAATTTTACATAATTTAGTTCTAACCAACCTATCCGAAATAGTATCTGATAACCTGTTGCAGGCACTGTGGACCGTCCGCGATCAGGAACGGCTGCTCGACCATATTACGCGGCTTGGATCGCAGTCGTCAACCGATCAGGATTACCATTCCGTGCCAAACTCCCTCTTCCCTACGTGGTTCTGGTCAGTGGTTTCACCCTTCCAAATTTGGGTAGCCCGCTGTTGCTCGTTCGTTTCTTTTCGTGTTTTGAAAAATTTATTATCTGCTTACATTAATGTCAGATACCCTGGGCTGATGCCTCTTCTCAAGAGAATACAAACGATTAGCCAGTTACGGCCCGGAGCACCTGACAGCACCGTAATGACCCCTCAGCCCCTTTCGGCCCCACCCTCCAGAGCCTTGTCCCCTGCTGATATCGAAATTTCCAAAATTGAGATTGACGTGGAGAACGTCTGGCCACCCCGGGCTTCTACAGTCCCAATAAATGTCCTGGCTGCAGCCGGAGACCAATCCTTCTTCTTAACCCAGATTCCCATTAGAGCCAATGGGCTCACCATGCTCGCACTAGTGGACACTGGAGGGGGTCTCTCAGTCGCTGGCAAATCCCTTCTTCCCCTGTTGGAATACACACCCTGAACGACATCCTCGTCCCGTCGGCCATAGGAACGGCTGGCATCCCCGTACATTTCTTGGGGTCAGCTACGGTCACCATGACCATAGGGAGCGAGACTCTGCAACAAACTGTTCATTTCACCGCCACCCAGTGCGTACCTTCGCGTGCTAACGCGTACAACCTCATTTTAGGTAATGACGTGCTGTCCCGTCTCCCGTCCTGGAAGTGGATTACAAAAACCGCCTGTTCCACGTAGGCAATGAACAGGTTCGAATTTTGACCTGCTCCGCTGCGGAACCAGCTGCCTCCCCTCCACCTACGGACCTGACGGTCAGAGCCGCCGAAACCACTGTTTTGCGCCCAGGGACGGAGACGCTGGTCCCTTGCTATGTGGCCGAAGCGGACACGGAGCACTCCACTTTCGTGTCCTCGGCTCGGGTCCTGGAAGAAGACCGGGACGAGTATCGTCTTGCCGAACGCGACGTCTCGGACACCACTAAGGACGTCATCGCACTAATGTTCAAAGTCAGGCCGCCAGCGATTGTCTGCCTTACCACTTCTGCCCTTCTCAACGCGCTCAGTCCAGGAGGGATTTTTCACGGCCTGATAGACGATGTAAAGGTCGTCATCGGAGATGAAGCGTCTCAGATACCCGAGCCGGCTATGGTCGCTATTGCCACGCGGTTGCCGAAGGCCAGACATATTTACATCGGGGACGTTCACCAGCTTGAGCCCCACGTGCGGTGCCCAAGGAACTCCAACCCGGCCAGGTTCGGCGCTCAAGGTGTCATGGACCTACTTCTCAACAAAGTGATGCCCACAGCCCACCTCACGACGACATTTCGGGCCCATCCCGAGTTGAACGCTCTTCCCAACCAATTATTTTACGACCAGCAGCTGATCGATGGCACGGCGCCCGAAGAGCGCCAGATGTTCCTGTCGGCCGTTCGCTGCCCGAACCCGAAGAATGTTCGTTGATGTGCCTGGCACCTCTCAACGGTCAATCAGTGGTTCGCACTCCAACACAGCAGAAGCAGACGTCTGCCGCCGGATCATCACGGCCATGCTTGGCAAGAAGCTCGCTCCCACCTCTCTGGCTATCATCACATTTTACAAAGAACAGTACCGCCTTCTCCAGCCCTTCGCCAGGGAAAATCGGGTAGACATCTACACTGTCGACTCCGTCCAGGGCAGGGAGAAGGATATCGTTGTCCTTCTAAGCACTAAGACGGGACCTTCCGCCGAGCGAGGGGAGTTCCTCGACGACCCACGACGACTCAACGTGGCTCTCACGCGCTGCCGCCATGGACAATTTGTTTCAGGCCACGAATCAACCCTCACGCGTCTCCACTTCTGGCAGCAGGTGGTACAATGGGCTCGTCATCGCCGCGCTCGAACGACCGCTGCAGCACTACCATCTCTCATCGCAAAACAACATTTCACTTTTTTTCGCTCTTTCCAAATGAGTTTTTTTTCCTATTCTCTCTTCCTACTACTTTACTCTATATATTATTTTTTCTCCCGTCCGCTCCGACTACTGTACCTCTAACGTCACCACCGAGCCCACCACTTCCACTTCAGCGACCGGACTGATCCCCATTTGCTGCCTTATTCATAATAAAACTGTATTATTCCGGTCGTTGTTACTACAGACGCACTGGGGGATCTGGTGGCAAAACCACCAACATGACTCATCGATCATCCGTCCTCAGAACACCATAAAAGTAGATGCAGTGGTGCTAATGTAATTGTGAGGGGAGGACCTCACTGTTTCGCTGTCGTCCCTCAGTCGAAACCGACCACAACCATCAGTTTGTGCGCTCAACTGTATATTTTTACATAAGCCTTCCTTAAGGGGGAGGGCGGAGGCTTTCCTCCAAAGTAAGGTTTAGGCTAAAAACTAGGCGAAACAGCGCCAGGCGCCGAGCACAGTGGAGTGTCCCCCACCATCAACATCAGTACCGGATAGAGGGAGTTCAAAATACGTGAGTGGATCGAATACAGACATTTATGTGCACTCTTCAACAAATGAAGCAGTGAATTCAATAGAGCGAAAATGGTCGGTTACGTTGTGAATACGAGAGGTTATCGTCAACGGTCGATATGACGAACGATTTACGAGTAATGTAGATTACAACGAGATGTCAGATACAAAGAAAGCATCCAAGGAGACTCCTACACTTAATACGGCGCCGCTTAGCGCGCCCCAGCAACGATGCGCACGCGACCGCCCGCGCTGTCGCACCTTAGGTTTAGATACGATCCTTGTTCTGTTGCAGGGAAATTAACACCTTGTTATTAGAGGGTGCTCTCCTCCTTCGCTTAGTCGTGGCGTAAGTATAACTGTGCCAGGAACAAGTGAAGTTCCTTTATTTCCTTAAAGGAACCGGAAGGGGGTCCGAAACAAGAGGAAGATGCAAAGAAATGAGCATTCTTTAACGAACACTCAAGGTTAGAAGCGATAATATTCAAAAAACCCGGACTCGAAAGCGCGACGCTGCGGTGTGTATTCGCATCCCATTCGCATCAGCGCATCCATTCCGAGTTGTCCGCTGTAGGAGACGGGCGGTGGGCCAACGTTAGTTGTGGCACCTTACTCCCAGCGCAGTGGAGTGGCCATTCTCAACTACATTAGCATTCATGTTAGTACAACTAGAAACAATATAAAAAATAACATAGTAAAAAGTAAAGGAAAAAACAAAATTATAATATCTTCTTTCGGCACCATGCCAAGGCGTCATTTGGCGAGTTTGTGCAATGGCGGCCACTTAAACTCGTCCACACTACGTCTGTTCTACCGTAAGCCAAAATTACCCCCTTCTGGTGTCTTTAAGTAGGAAGTATATTTCAATCTCTGTGACCAATTACAGCATGCTTACATTGCTCGAAGATTGTCCGAAGCTAATTGTGCGTGTTGCATGTGTACGTAAAGCGAATAGGGCCTGTACCATCAGTGCTCGTCTCCAATCCGAAAACGAGTAACGTATCCACTAGTCTCACAACCCTCCACGGTAAAGAGCACGAGAAGGGCACAGTAACCTTTACATGTTCACCCTGAGTTCTCAGTGACATATACGAGCGCCGGTATCAGGTCGAACAAAAAGTTCCCACGATTTTGTCCACTAACCATTTTCTTAAGATTTTCTGTAGCACATTTTGCGATTTTTTTTTGAATTATTCGCGGGGCGTGGCTGCGTTCACAGGCAGCGATGGAGAGTAGCGCGGGAGAGGTGTAGGGATGACGCAGGCAACGAGGCAGGGTGGCATAGGTGGAGACGCAAAGCTATGCAGCCACGCCCTGCCGCCGGCACCACAAAGTATAACAGCGGCCAAACGCGTGGGAGTTAGCTCGGAATATGACGACTGAATTTGGAAGGGATGTTCTCAAGCCGTGGGTATTAGGGGAGTAGCCTTTTGCGTTCACGTCTTGTGAAATAAAAGTGTGAAATGAATTCCCTTTCGTATAATTTTCATGGCCCATCGCAGGCCTGGTCTGCTAGAAATTCCAAGAACCAGTTCATTAAATAACATTCGAACCCTACCATGAAAACAGACCACAGATCCTTTCATATACGCTCTCCTTCATTGGAAAGCAAGATCCGATCATTGCCCACGATATGCCATCCCTCCCCCCCCCCCTCATATCGGAAGATGAGCTATCCACAAAACTTCGCAGGACTAGGCGCAAAAATTCTGCTCTATCCTGTGTCAATACTGGATAAGTCCAATAAGGACCACTTCGGAGGATCACTTACAAGGAAAGCCCATCAGAACAACGGAGGCTTTTCTAAAACGGTTTTTTCGTTTTATATAGGCTCATAACATGCATCAAAAAACCGGTGTCAAAATTGATTGAGAGGTTCTGGTAGTGCCAGAAAATCGTTGGTTCTTTGTCCGATCACAGCTGCGGACCAATTTTTGCATTTTTCAAATTTCTCCCTTTGGTGCACATGTATGACCGCACGTGCAAACCACGTGCAAAATTCATTTTTAGCGTGCCGGGGTAGCCCCTATTACAGTTTTTCGTGTATTTGACATTTGATCTGTTTGGATCTGGCAACGCTCATTACACGGAAACCCGGCCTTTGCCCGCAGAGCGCATGTGGTCTTCACGTGCATGGAGTCAAACTACTCTGGGAGACAACCTTCCACCCTGATCGAGATTTTGACCCAAGCTCGAAAAATTGGGCGAACTCCAGCCTACTACTATGGTAAAGAACACCCCTGTGCGGCTAGTACTACAAAGGCAAGTCTCTGCAAAGTCGCTTGCTCCCTCAACGTAAAAGAATATCTGTTTAAGGATAAGGTATGGTGTTTCAGTTGTAATGATCATGTCTTGAAGAATCTCCTCAGTCAGGGAATAAGCCAGTACCAAATGCATTCGTTATGATCATAGAGGCGGTACAATAACGCTGATATCATGCATTGGAAGCAAGTAAGCAACAACCACTACTTCGAAAAAGCTTCTCACCAAAAGTGAAGTCTCAATGTGTTCACCAGTCTCCAATTCGATGTGAGCGACATCGAGCAACGATGAAGGCACTCTTAACATCAACAATAGCTGGCACTTAGGCAAGGTTCATGGTGCTGGAATTTGCGTTTTTCAGCATTGCGAATCTGCGCAAAATGACAAAGATAGATATCGAGGGAGAATCGCGGAATTCGTCTTTTTGTGGATATGCGTAATTGTGAAATGACGCAACAATGTCCATGCTCGCCTGGTAGAGGGAATTCGAGAAAAAAGAATCCACAATTCCGCGCTTCCATAAAACGCAAACGCTTACGCCATTCTTCCAATCGATACCTGTCTAATCCCTTTCAGCGGATTCCACAATTCTACATGAACGCAAATTTCACCGCTATGAAGGTTGCCTGAGGAAAATGAATAAGAAAAGGAGAAGCGGATGATGCCCCACCTGCAAATCTTGACCGATGCATGGGATCTGATTTCAACATTTGGACAGCCACTGACAATCTTGTCGTACAGTGCACCAACAATAGCATTGTTCTCAATAATGTATGCGATCTCTGAACGACATCTCTTCAAGACTAACCATCACTAATGAAATTACTTAATTTAGTACCTTGGTCTCTTTCGGGCTTATCAAACTCTAACTCTGCTCTGGAGCAGTTATCAAGAACCTGAACAAGAATAACTTGTTAATGTTTTTTTCTAGAAAGGACAAAATTTTCACTCACTCGCAGTCGGTTCACCTTCTTCACCCTGTATGCCTGCAGACGTTCCCAGACACCAAGTTCTGTAAGAACTGTTCTATGGAGAATATAGAGAAAGTAATCAATAAAATGAAAATGGAAGTATGGAAAACGGCAATCGGGTGTTTAAGCAAAACAGCATCTAAATCAGTCTACTTGGAAATCAACGTCAACAGCATCCCGAAATGTCACTAAGCAGCCAGAACAAATTTCTATAAGCAACTGCTCAAATGAGCCAGAAACCCCTTCACACTGACACCAAAGAACCCTTATCATAAAGCCACAACTTACATGGAATTTGAGTTATTAATCACAAAGTAGTAGATCACCGCTGAACAGCATTGCATCCTATGTATCGTTTTGACTACGTCCTTGCATAGAGAACAGCTATAATTGCTAGGTAAGTTTTCCCCTTTGTCAGTACGCTCTTATTTACTTTCTGGAACTTATCATCTTCCCCTTGATTGAAGCACTATGGTGGCTGCACCGTAGTGACTGTGCACTACCATTGTGGGGGCGGTAACACATTCACTTGACAGCAACACTTCCGAATCGGTCATCGTTATTGAGAGATGTAGGTGCGGAGGGGAGCTGCTACCTCCTGCCTAACCTAATAACGGCATTTAACACCAAGCACTGTTTGATATGTTCAGACTAGTTCAATGGGAAAAGCTCGCTGCAGCAGCCACACTAGTTCAACGGGAAAAATCTCGCTTCAGCAGTCGGTGGCAAATGGTTGGTAAGGCCGCTTCCATACTTTGCGCACCGATGCCGTCACGCGCGTGACGCAGGCACGCGCGTGACGGCGTCGGTGCGCAAAGTATGGAAGCGGCCTAATGGCTCTATAAGAAAGTCTGCGCGGCGCAGTGGCCCTATTTTGCCTCCGACGATGACGTCTCCCGGCCTACACCAGTTTTAGAACCACAGATCAGAAGCACAATTAGAAACACTAGAAACTTGGTGCGAGATGTTATTTAAAGAAGGCGGGACAATTGAGATTCAGAAGAGGAATCATGAAAAGTACACTCCGATGCAGAAATGAAAAGTTTGAAACCCATAGAAAGGAGAAGGAACAATCACATGGCGATTCCTATAACATTCCTTACTTTTAAATAAATGTACGGCTGCTGGTCCAACCGCTGAAACGCGATTGCTGAAATATTCTGGCGGTGGTTCCGATAATGGACTAGTTCTTCCCGCTTCCAGGAGAAGTATACGCTTGAAGGATAGCTGCGGTTGAAGACCTGAAATATTATTCGGAGCGATGGGGCTCACCGATTCGCTGTGCGAGCAGCACATACCTGGAAAACGAAGAGAGAAACAGGGCTCAAAAGCAGTCAACCTGAGCGTGACACGCAGCAAAAGGGATGTGCATTAGGACTGTCCAATAGGGCTGAGCACAGGAGTAATGACCACACCCACTACTGCGCGGCCTATTCAAAGTGGGAAAAGGAAGCCTCTTGGACGCGAGGGAGCAATTCCACTGATGCGGTGACCGGAGAACCGTAACGCCGTTAGGCCGCGGTTGCACTTTGCGATGCCGGCGTCAGGGCGTGGCTGCGTATATCTGCGTCTCCGCCTATGCCACTACCTCGTTGCCTGCGTCATCTCTGCACCTCCCCCGTGCCACTCTCCCTCGCTGCCTGTGAACGCAGCAACGCCCTGCAAGCGCTGAGTATAACCGCGCCTTTGGTGCGCAGCAATGGCTATTGCCCTGCTGTTCGATCACGGTAAAGCTTTGTACTAGAGATATAAAAGTACGACCATCCAAGTCTAGGATCGAATTTGTACAATCATCTTGCCATAGGTGGTCGTTCAAACGTATCTTATTGTGGGTCCCTCGAATGGCACTCACCAAATACGACTCCTCTCCCCTAATCGACTAACCTTAAGTTCAATGTTGGCGGCTACTGTGACAATCCCACCGTTAAAAGCCGAAACAGGGCCGGAGAGATTCATTATTAGGCGGATATGTAACTTATGAATTAACAAACGAACGTACCTAGTGCACATGCCATTGCGTTGCCAACCATTCCACCACCAACTACTACCGCGTCGTAAAACTGTGAGGTAGACGCATGCCGAGCCGCACCAAAGTGGCTTGCACGACATCCAAGGAGCATCTCAAGCTTACTTACTGAAAAACTTTAAAATCAGAAGAACTGGACAATGAAAAACGGTCGCTTCAAATTACGGAACGGAAAAGAGATGAGTTTCTATAAAAGACCAATAATCTAACCTAAGATTAGTTACGGAAGACGACGATCTTCAAAAGGATGGAACATCTCGTTGTCTAGAAGAGATGAGAAAAACAATTATACCTTTCGATAGAACAAAAGGGCATCTTTCTTGCACCTGTTAGGAAACGACTCTATGTTCCTAAATCGACAATATAGCATCTAGACAATACTTATCCAACGATTATTACCACTTCCACAAACTTGAGGGAACACCAGAAGCTAAAGTGCTTCCACGGAACTCTAACTCGTTAACTTTAACATCGCCTGTATCCCACTATGGTGCTACTGGGGTTAGGAGGGAGCACGAGGTAAGGAAACCAGATGCTTGTACATCTGGCTCCTACAGTAATGAGGTTTTTAAGACAGGACACACGCTTCTATACATCTTCTCAGTGTTTTAAGTCTGGTTTGCTCACCAGGCGTATTCAATTAGGGAATTATGTTAAGACAGCCAGTCTGGTTTGCTTACCTCTATCAGGAGTCATCCAAACGGGATCCTCTCAGAAGTAATAAATGGCTGTACAACGCATGTACACGTTTAGAAATTAGCTCACTGTTATTATTGCTTGATTTATTAGGTTGTCCCAAAAGTCTTGTAGTATTTTTTTCGACACTTTTTATTTTTTTCGTCCAACAAATAAGAATTAGGCAACAACGTAGTGACCATTGTTATCGGCAACCCTCTGCTACTTTATAGGAAAATCGTTGATTCCCTCCTCCCAGAACTCTGGGTTCTGAGAGTCGAAGAAGTCAGCGATCGCCTTCGCAAGCAAGTCATGATCAAGGAATTTTCTCTTGGCCAGGAAGGATTCGAGAGGATGGGTAAGGTGTTGGTCAGAAAGGGCAATGTCTGGAGAGTATGGCGAGTGGGGCAGGATATCCCAGCCGAGCTCCTGTAGCTTGGCCTGGGCACTTTTCGCGAAATCGGAGGAAATTGGAGCGGGCGTCGTCATGAAGGAGGGTGACCGTGGACCTTTTTCGGCGCTTTTCTCGAACAGCGACGGCAAGCTGCTGGAGCTGGTGGGTGCATACGGTAGCGGCGACTGTCTCTCCTTGTACCAGCATCTCGCGGAAAAGCATTCCTTCCGCGTCCCAGAAAAAGCACACTCCCAAGCGTGGTTTGTCTTTCATGTCAATCTCACCGTTGCTGAAGCTGATGAGCCAGTGTTGCACGGTCTCGTAGCTCACACATCCCTTGCCCAATGCAGCGCTGATGGAGTGGCAAGCTTCCGTCGTTTTGGTGCCGCAAGACCGCTCATAATAGATGACACCGCGAGTTGGGTGGGTATCGACAACGGGCATTGTAGCTCTCTTCACGGGATCTGGTGGGTCAATATGAATTTTCCTGGAAAGCTTAGGGAACGTTCTACCACATTCCTGAACCGCCTGGACCTGCCTCGAAGTGAACAAGAGTTACTGATTTTTTTTGGAAAAATATGACAAGATTTGGGACAACCTAATAGTATGTTATTGTTTGTTGATTTGGTCTCTATTCGAATATCGCGATTCACATACGCTGCCAGATCACAATGTGGCAGAGACATTGGGAAAGTAAGCAAACCGGACCGTGAAGGCGAGTCCGCGAGTGCGACGCCGTAACGCAATTTTTAGACGCAACGATACACACCCCTCCAAGGCTCCGCGGTAGCTCAGCACCCTCCCTAACCTTGCAGGAGGCGGAGGAAAAGTGCGGCGATGACTCACAAGAGAAGGAATCGGAAGTCTGAGGGATGCACAACTTCAAATCTTCACTTAGAATTATGAGCATATTTGATAAATACACTGCGACGCATACGGTCACCTGCAAACTGTCCAATATGACTCAAAGAAACATGCTTCCGGAAACTTCTCCAAGTATAGAGTGTGGCTAATAAGTGCGCTTTCCGACATCCATACTCTGCCTCAGCTTGAAATCGCAATACAAATGTATCTTCATTCTTCGAAAAAATGGCAGCTAGGTGCAAGATGACACAGCCATAGGGCAAATAGGAGTATTCAACTATCAAAACATACAAGTATGCTGAGTTATTGGCAAAAGCTTCGGTGTCGGACGGGACTCGAACTTGCACTTCATGCTTTCCGGACATATGTGCTAATCCATAACATTGCCAACACCCCTTTCACCACAACTCAGCTTCTGAATGGTATATTTACAAGGGAAGGATGGTAAGTCGAGTGGCCGTTTGAAATGGGGTTTATACCATAATAGGGCTCGGGATGCCATTCACCAATCTGCATTCCATATCTGCTGTCCGTCTCGTCCGTCTCTGGGAGCAGAGTTACAATTTGCGAGGCACTATGTCATCAGCACGGCCGTTGCAGCCACAGGCAACTGTCTGCTTGGCTCATAGGTAGTGTTCAGATCTGCAGGCTAGGGATCATAGGTTTGCCCCCGCCGGTGCGGATTTTTTTGCATTTTGTGTTTCATTGTCAGTAAGTGCTTTTCCTTCACTTCTGGACGTTTCCTTGTACTGGTACCTATCGCACCCATCATTTACTCTGCCACTTTATTTATAACCACTAACATTACTCACAAGGAAAGGATACCTAGTCGAAGGAATCCCGTACCACACGAATTAGGCGTTGTTGCGTAAAAAGATTATGATCTTCGCGCACAGGGGGTCGAATTACCCCTCTAAGCAAATTTTCAGCCAAATCCAGTTTTTGGTCCAACTATGGAGAATTGGGGGTGGCCAAGGGGTGAAGTGGTAGTTTTTGAATTTTCTTCTACAAAAAACCCTGCAACCTGACTCGCCACCCGATAGCCCGTGAATTTTTCCGAAATTCGGTCAAATCCTCGAATTGGCTAAAAACTTGTGCATTGGGGTAATTTGACCCCTTGAACACAGAAAACGCCCTGGTTTTGCGGAAGAACGTCTGGCTCGCGTGCTATAGGCTTTCAAACCTACCATATAATATTGGTACAATAGTACTGCTTTTTCGAAAAAAAAAACCTCCATAACTCCGCTCAGAAAATCGTTCTGCAAATTTCGAACACAGATTTGAGATCAGCGTCCGAAAATACGTCGGACCATATGTATCCCATTCTGAATGGCCACTTCGACCTTGGGTTCTTCCCTTGTGAGTTTCTTCTCTTTCAACGCTTGTAACCCTGCTCTCGGAGACGTACAGCAGATATGGAATGCAGATTGGTGAATGGCATTCCGAGCCCTATCACTGGTATAAACCCCATTTCAAACGGCAACTTCGACTTACCATCCTTCCCTTGTTAGCACAGCTTAACAGCAATCACACGTTTCGCATCGCATCGCGGGCTGCGGCGAAAATCAGCAGCTATCAAAAATCAAAAATATCAAAATCGACATCTACTTAAGCTTTCAGGTTCACGGTTCGATGCCGATATGGGCCAGCCGGCTCAACACGTTATACGTGTGAGTGCTGCTAAGTTATGGCGAACATACCATTTAGAAGCTGAGTTAAGGTGGTGTCGGTAGTGTAATGGATTAGCACATATGCCCGGAAAGCGTTAAGTGCGGGTCCGAGTCCCGTCCGACACCGAAGCTTTTGCCCATAACTCAGCAATCTTGCAACAACTTTCGCATCGTGGGCTGCGGCGAAAATCAGCAGCTATCAAAAATCAGAAATATCAAAATCAAAGTCAAAACATACATAAAGTCAATAAGCTAATTGTAAGCCACTAATCAACTGGCCCCTATCTTCGAATAACCTCAAAACTGCTGTTGTCAAGTTCCATTTCTGAGCCCCAGGCAGGGCGTGGCATACGGACTTGAGTGAGTGGCGAGAGTGTGTGGCGGAGTGCGAGAGTTTAGTCATCTCATCCACGTCCGTAGGCCACGCCCTGCCAGGTGCAGCGGAATGGGTTGTATAAAATTCATGTATGTGCACTTGTTCCACTTTAAAGGCAGCGATAGGGGAAATTCGGAAGGAGTGAAAAAAGCAGTGAATACGATAGTCGAGATGTCTAGTAATAGTACAGTGAAGAAAAAAAGGATGGAAATGGCAAAGACTCAAGAAATAGGAACCCTTCCCATCGTTGATCCTCGAAGTGGAGCCTTCCTGTGAAGAGGCGGGTAGTCCGCACGAGTTTTCTGTTGGGGTGTGTCCATGTCGTAAACACGAAGAGATGTTCGGGAATGAGAAAGCATCCTTTTTCTGGAGTGGGCAGGCGATACCTTCCATTCCTATCCCACCCAATCAGTCGCTAGGAGGCGGACCGAGCCAAAAAAGGCAGCTGGAGCTGAAAAGGCCGCCTCTGCCACAGCTCAAATGCGCGCCATTCGCCGGGGGATTTCGCCGCAGATAGGCTTCCTATACCACTAGTCTTTGAGTGAAGACTCCTTTTAGCGATTCCTTACCACTCACATTACCCCTACCACTGTCTTTAACCCACTGACGACCGCGGCATTTACACGTGTCTGGCGCGTGGGACCGCGCGGTATTTTCCCACGCTCTGAGTATGACACGACGTCGTTTCACACGGTCCCACAGGGACACCTTCTTTTAGATGCAATCTTTTTTCACCTTTCTGCATTGTTATTAGGTACCCACCAGTCTTTATGATTATATGTAAGGCGATTTGCATTAAGCTTTCCCCTTTCAGATAAGATGGATGGTTTTGATGATGAAAGTGAAGTATATCAAAAATCCGATAGTCTGCTACTAGAAAGTGATGATGATTTTGATCAAACGGTTCAAAACGAACTCGATGGAGAAGAAGACGTTCTCATTATTCCGGTGGAATAAGAGGAAGGCGACTACGAAGCCGAAGAAGATACCGAAGGAGAAAATGAAGACGAGGATTCCTGGGACAGTGAGGTTCAAGCGCATGATAGATGGGTTTTTGTGGAGGATTGCGGCTGTCATGATGATGTGTTCGTGTGTGTTGATCCGATCGACTTTTACCGATTGCTTTTTAATGAACAACTCATGGATATGGTGGTGACGGAGACCAAGGTGAGGGTAAGGCAAATGATCGCAGACGATGCGTTAGTTGTTATAAAAAAATTCCTTAGTTGTTATAAAAAAAATTCCAAAATTCAAGGGTGCGTATACGCTGCGTCTCATTCCAGAAGAGTTCGTACCCGTTGCAGCAAGTGCAGACACTATTTTTGTATTGATTGCTTTCAAAATAACCATAAAAAATGTGCTCAATGATCGTCATTTACCCTATTATTTAGAAGCTCAATAATTCATGAACCAAATGTTATTTTCTTGGACCATGTATTGTGGAGAAATCCTTATATTTTAAGTATACATAATAAAAAAAAGATCAAACAAAAGTTTGGAAAGAAGCCTAAAATATGAGTTATAAGGGTGTGACACGACATCGTGTCACACGGCACGCGGCCAACATGGTGTGACACGACGTCGTGTCACACGGTCGTCAATGGGTTAAGTCATGATTCAATGACTGACAAGGGAAGGATACCAGGTCGCACTGGCCATATGTAACGAGACATATATCATCAGGCGCGTTTCTGGATGGTGATCTCAAATCAGTTTCCAAAATCTGCAAAGCGATTCTCTGAACGGAGTTATGGAGGTTTTTCTGAATGAACGGCTACACGTTGGAACGTGGTTTTCATTACTGTGGCGATAAAAGCGAGGGCATTAATGGTTGTGGTGTGGCACAGATGGCATGGAGGTAAGCGTTCGGACTCGCACACGGCAGACTATCGGGTCCTGGGCCTTTCTTGCATTTCATGAAATTTCTTGCTTTGCGCTTGAAAAGCACTTTTATGTTGATATGCACGCATTTTAAGGTTCCAAATTATGTATGGGTTAGTTACTATTCCTCTACTCAGGATTGCAAAAAACTCCGTGATCCAGCTTATTTATATGCAGACTCTCATAATGCACGAATTTGGCGTTTTTGCGTAAAACTATTACGATATTCGGGCTCAGGGGGTCGAGTAACCCCTCTGAGCAAATTTCCAACCGAATCGAGTTTTGGGACCAACTTCGGGAAATTGGGGGTGGCCAGGGGATGTAGTGGTAGTTTCTGAATTTTCTTCTACAAAAAATCCTGCAACCTGAACAAGATACCCTACACATACCTGTTACACTTGCCCATCGCACTAAACGTGCGAAACAAGCCTCAAATAAGAACATTTCCTAGGCAAGGGTCAACGACTTCTCCATTGTTCAATGTGCTGCCACATAATGCACCCATCACATAGCCCGTGAATTTTGCCGAAATTTGGTCAAATTCTCGAATTGGTTAAACACTTGTTCCTTGGAGTAATTTGACTCCCTAAACACGAAAATCACACTAGTTTTGCACGAGAAGGACTGACTCGTGCGCTGTGGGCTGGGTAATAGTACTATTTCTTCAAAAAAAAAAAACCTCCATAACTCCGTTCAGAGAATCGCTTTGCAGATTTTGAAAACTGATTTGAGATCAGCATCCAGAAACGCGTCTGATGATGTGTGCCTCATTACAAATGGCCAGTGCGACCTGGTATCCTTCCCTTGTGAGTTCTTTATTTCCCTAGCTTTTCGATTTGCATCACGAAGTACCACACGTCTAGTGTCAGGTAAGGATCAGAACTGCTGGTCGGTCTTCATAGGAGATTTATTTGCTAATCACTTAACCACCTTCAGGGCTCCAGGTCACATGAATTCCCTCACCCACTAGTACGAAAACATGATTTTGACGTTGATTATGACACGAGTGGCGAGTGAAGACCACGACGGATGGCAAACCTTTGAAGCCTACACCAGAACTTTATCCATCCATGTTTCTCTTAAAAAACGCAGTCAGTTCTTCCTTCGATGATCGGTGGCCGTCGCGACCATCGCATTAGAACTGCTTCCACTAGAAGGGAGAGCCTCGAGAAAAAAAATTGCGAACGGAAGAGGTAGAGTGTCTTTATGGTTTAGGTCTCCTACTCCAATTTGATCAGCTCCTCCTCATGATGAAATTAGCCCAGTTTAGCGACGTCCTCCACTCGTGAACGATGCCTTCATCATAAGCCGACAAACTAACTTGTACTCGCTCAGCACCCGACTAACTTTTCGCTGACACATCAGCCTAACAGAAGCTCATGCTTCTGAGTGTGACTTAGCAAATTTGAGTCTTCCATCAAGATGCTGCACCGATCCCCATATGAAAGCGAAGCGGGTCCTTCAGTAATCTTTTTGATGTATGTACTGTTAGATCCCTATTAAAATTATCAAAAAACGAGCGATGCCAGTCCGATTTTTGCGCAATTTCAGTACTAGACAGTGCTAGCCTTTTTCTTTGCTCAGTTAATCTCCTTCGAAGTCATGTAGCATTATCCCTCTTCCCATTACCTCAAAAAGACGGGTACTCAGCAAAATGTATCATTGATAACAAATGAAAAAGGAACAATCATGGGGTTGCTGTATCACTTTGCCCAGAAGCGGCATCTTTCGAAAGATAGGAAAAATTCGTTTTCTGATCTTAAGCTAAAATTTGGGTGAATGAGCGAATGCGCGCTCACGTTTTCTACACATAATACTTATAGAGGTTTTCTTTCGAAAGTTTTAAGCATAAGTGGCCGCCTCACTATGTACAATAGTGTAATTGGACTGACTGGAACGTAAATGCAGGACAAGACGGATTCCGCAGGCCGTAAATTTGTTACCACCGTAACCCTGTTTAAAGGACGCAATGCGCCCTTCAAATAGCTTGACAACAGCGTCGTCTTCCAAAGACGGTGGAAGTTGGGGTTGTCGAAAACTCGAGGTTTTTGAGGCAATTGTAGCTGGCAATAATCTACACAACCGGAAATTTAGGAAGTGGTTGCTATGCTCAAACTTCCCTCAGGTGTAGAAAGGGTCCAGATACCGATAAACAGTGATCGGGTATCGGTGCCAATTGGCACTGTGACTGTCTTCTTCAAGTTCTTCTAACATAATTAGCGGCAAAAACGAATGCCGCTGTTTCTTGGGAGAAGGAGTGTACTAATCTGCTTAGCATCCAGCGCTACTTCTGCCTAGGTTATAGGAGGGGAAGAGAGCTCATACATTACAGATCAGGCAAAAACATTGGTGTTATTGTAAAGCACCACACACTTAGCGCCACCGCCTTTTCACATGATACCATCCAACAATCATCTCATTAAAAATCAATTGAACACTCAAGGGTTTTCTTTTACACAAGCCTTGATTAAGGAAAAGGGGTTCCCTACCAAGGCCCAGGCAAGAGACATGGACGATAATAGCGTCAGACGCCAAGCACATGAAGTGTTTCCCATCATCCCAACATTGGCACCGAAGTCTTCACTTGCGTTACATATTTACGGATAGGATGGGATACGGTGAGACACGACAGCGCAAAAATGAGTGTCTGTCAAAACTGCATAAGCACCTCAAAACTGCTACGGCACGCCATAAATGAATTTTATTTGAGTGCTGATGTAGTTGGTGAGGATTCCTACTGCGCTCCGCGTCCAGTACAATTCTCTCTAAACTTTTCCCCAAGCCTAAGTTGATGGGAAAACTATTAACCCCACCTCGCCCTCTTATATAAGGCCTAGGCGAAAATACACACTTTATTTCGCGAAGTAGTGACTACAGGATGGCAACATATGAGGGAGAGCAGCGCACAAAAGAGTGCCCAGCTACACTGCTCCACGAATCATACCAAGGAAGTATAAAATTTTAAAATGTCTAGCTACCGAAGTTGATAGAATCTCCCTTTCACCTCCAGATTCTCAAACACACTGTTTAACAGTTCGAATTATTTGAATTGAATCCCCACGAAAGTATCTTCCACCAACCATGACCCACACTCATCCAATCAATACGGGAAGCCGTATTATCGTCAGCAACGATTGCTTCAAAAACCTCGGGTCTCCGATAATCTCAACTTTCACCGTGTTTAAAAGACCGCGCCAGTGTCAAGACACGTTGGGTCCTTTGAAGTGAGTTACGGTGGTAACAAATTTATATTCTGCGGAATCCGTTTTGTAAATGCAGGACGTCTAACCATGTTATAGTAACTCTGACGTGAAATGAAACGCGTCCATCCGCAGAGACTATGCGGACCACATTCAGCAACTTTTTCTGCCACTGCCGGCGTCATCTTTATTATTCGGGTTTTGTGAGCTGTTCTAAGTTGGACAATGAGATAGCTGGAGCAGTTTAAGCATCCATACAATGAAAAACAGTGAGGCCTGCGTACGTTCCTGGAGAGCAACTCCACTGTGGTCGGCGTCCGGCAATTTCCCCCAAGGTTTTTAGCCTGAGACTTGGTCTAGAGGAAGATTTCAACCCTCAAGCGAGGCTTCGGTAAAAATATAACCTTGAGTATACAAACTGATCATTACAGAACGGTTTCGAGTGAAACAGTCCGGCGATTAGCCTCCCCCCCCCCTCGAAATAAACTAACACCAAGTCACTAATTACATGACGAATCATTTCAAAGCGACGTCTTTAGTGGGGTCTACTCATTTTGGAGCTGTTGTCACTCTCCTAATACCACCTTACCGTCATCCGTTATAGACTCAAGGTATATCTTTACTTGAGCCTTAAACGATAGAGGTAGGAGTGTTCCCAAATTAAGGCTTAGGCAAAAATAGGATGCTAGTGTATGTGGAGGGCCACGGGTGTATGTCAATAGGACAGAACAATCGCGTTAGGCGCGCGATGGAATGGTGCGAGCTGTGCGCGCCGTATTAGTTGAGTCCTGAAGCGATTACGCTCATATTGAGACGTAGAGCACCGTCATCGGTTACGGCGCGCATGGCTCGCACCATCCCGCCGCAGACCGATTGCTGCAAAGCGATTTTTCTGTCCTAATGACGTATACCCGAGGGCCGTTAGTGTGATCGTCGTCCGGCGCCAATTTTGCCTAAGATTTTTACTCAGCCTTGGTTGAAGGGGAACCTCTCATTTAAATCAGTTCAATCATATACAGCTAAATTACGTATTTTATAGTAAAATAGAAACTCAAAACACTACTAGATGAGGATGAAATTCTTCCCAATACTGCGCTCGGCAAGAAGCATCCGCTCAGCAAAAAGCAATATGGGATTTCATAATAACGTTTTTTAATGCTTCCGAATTCTCGAGTTTTAATTCAGATCTGAAACTGAGTAAGCAGATGACACATAATTCACAACCTTCGTTCGGCATAAATTTTTCCATTGATATATCACGAAAAATTCGCCACAACTAGTCTAACAAGCACTTACGCGTATTCGCCTAAGCCTAGGAAAAGACATCTCCTTTAGGCGTAGGCTGACGTAGGATAATACGTCCGTAGCATAATACGTCCATTGATGAACTCTTCGGAAGATTGACAATACAAGCAACTACAGAATCATTCCAAACTCTTGAAATCCTTTCAATTGTCTAGCAGACCACCAAAACACTATATTTTACCATATCTCTGGTGCTAGCGGATTTAAAGGAACCGGAAGGGGGTCCGAAACAAGAGAAACATACAAAGAAATGAGCATTTCGTAACGAACGCAGAAGGTTAGAAGCGATAATCGGTGGAAAAAACCCGAACTCAAAAGTGCATCGCTGCGGTGTGTATTCGCGCCTCATTCGCATCATCGCACTGGCGTTCCGAGTTGTCCGCTGTAGGTGACGGCCGCGGGCCAACTTTAGTTGTAGCACCTGACTCCCAGCGCAGTGGAGCGGCCATTCCCAACTACATTAACATTCATGTAAGTACATCTAGAAACAATATAAGAAAGAACAAAGGATAAGGTAAAAGGAATGAACAACTTTATAATGGAAACATCTTCTCTTGGCACCATGCCAAGGAGGATATAAGCTAAACCACGCACTGTGCGCCGGGTTTTTCTTCGGCAACACGCGGGGTCAGACACCAGACAGGTCAGAGTACGCGACGCCAAAGCTCCTTCTCCGAAAAGGCTCAGGCAAATCCGAGAGACCCAGGCGGCGAAGGACGACATAGACGCAGGGTTACGCAATCACGGCCGGCGAACAGTGCGTGCATCAGCTGCGATCGCCAAGGAGTCAAATTGGCGAGTTTGTGCAATGGCGGCCACTTGAACTCGTCCACACTACGTCTGTTCTACCGTAAGCCAAAATTACTCCCTTACGGTGTCTTTAAGGCCACCGACAAAAGCATAAGTGGCGCCCAATTTCTGCTTATAGGCACTCTCAAGGTTATTTTATGCCTAGATAGAGCTAACTAACTGAGGAAACGATTAAATTTTTCCATTGATATATCACGAAAAATTCGCCACAACTAGTCTAACAAGCACTTACGCGTATTCGCCTAAGCCTAGGAAAAGACATCTCCTTTAGGCGTAGGCTGACGTAGGATGAAAAAAAGCACGAATTCACATCGTCAGAATCGTTTCTAAGCAGGATTCTAACCCGTTCGGTTCATGACTTCTCTGCGCTCTTGTCATAGCGTCAGAGACGCATAGCACAGCGCACTGCCCCCCCCCCCCTTTAATTCAGTAGCACCATACTACTTTTCAAAATGTAGTAAGCATATGTTGACACCCTTACATAAACCTCGCTCTGGTCACGAAACTCGTGGGCAATAGCTGAAAAAGTCGCCGAATGTGATGCGGTCCGAAGTCTCTGGATCGACGCGTTGCATTTCACGTAAGGATTACTTGGAATGGTTCTCACATGCTCAATTATAATTTCAATTTTGGTCTGAGACGCGACACGAACTTTCATTTATCTTATGTAAAATATTGCATGGCTAGAAGCGGATTTGACCCTATCTCCATGCTAAAGTTACCAGCTCCGCTTGCCATTGTGCTAACTCTGCCTCATAACTCATAACGACAATAAACGACAGTGCAATATGTAAAAAGCCACGCGAAATTTCCCTTAGAACATGCATGAAAAAAAATGCCACATTACCATAAAATAACGAGGTATAAGAGATCCCGAAATCGAGCACTAACGCCATGTAAAGCAAGCGAAGTATTCATATCTTTATTAATTTATTAAAAAGAAATGATGCGCAACTAATCTTGTACATGTAACCTTAAAATAGTATAAAATCCTGGTCTAGGCATAGTGCCTAACTCGGATACCTTGACAATTAAATAATTGCAGTTGGTTACCCTAAGCTTCACAATTTTTAACATTCCTGACAAAACTTTCCCGAAATTAATGCCCCTGAGTATCACATCAATGTGCCACAATGGACAACAGCAGACTCAGACACATGAAAGAAGAGCACCTATAATCACACATACATGAGACCGCTACAAAATTAGTACTGGAGTGACTAGATGAATATCATGGAATTGTAATCATGAAATAACATGTTGAAGCAAACACTTGAAGTCAAAAACTGACAAGCATGTAGCGCCCCACCTTCTTCTGGCCCATGGGCGAAATCTCGTAGTACAAAGGGGGCAGGGTCATGTATGAGACGCAAGATTGCATTCGATTGCAGCCTTCCTACAGTTTCGGTGAGACGGAAAACCGTATAGGTTCAGCGAACTTGAACAGTGCGGACCACACAGCGACATTGAACTAACAAGTAGCCGAACCTAACGGTGGGGTCAACACCACCATGTATGAAAAATAAGAGATTATTGGCAAACGGGTGAGATTTTGACTACGAGAGTATACGAATGCAAAGATTCGATATGGAGCAAAAACTGCTACAAGTTCACAAGGAAATAAGAATATGACGAACGTAAATGATAAAACGTCAATGGGCAACGTGAACACAAAATACCTTTGCAAAAAAGTTTGAAAAAAAACCGAGTTTCCTCAAAATTAACTAAATCTAGAAACTAGGAGCTCCAACAAATTTGCGAATTTCCTCATAGGACACCCAGAATGTGAGCGACCAGGGTGCCATTCGTATGTAGCTTGGCAGAAATCCTTTGTACAACGAGAAAAATCCTTCGTGTCGCACTATCTTGACAAAGCAATCTATGCAACCATTGTAAAGTTGAACTTGCTTGCTCTTCACTTGAGCCCTGTACTTCAGCCATAAAAATGTGTATAAAATAAGTAAAGGAACAACATACATTTTCGCATCCAGTTCATGTCTTATTTGATCCATCATTCTTGTCTTCACTACATCGGATGGAAGTGAAACCACAGCAGCGGACAGCCCTGCGCATGCACTTGCTATGGCATGAGTTAACCAGTTGTCCTACATAAAGCACGAATTAGAGTGAGTATCACGAAGCAGACCACAAATGGTCGTACCGGTAGGTCAAAGTCCCCTAGCAGCTTATGTTTTACGAAATCGTACGTTGAAATGTCGGCCATGTTCAAGAGAGCGGCACGTTGACAATTAGGTATCCAGCCCAACCACAAGCCGAAGAAACCTGAAAAATTCTTTTGGGCGACTGCCGAACCTTTCAACTTCCCGCGAGGAAGCGCCGCATTACATGATGGCAAAACGCAAATTTCGACATCAGCCCAATGCAACCCGTCCACATTTGTATTTCATGGAAAAATCTAACACAAAAAGGGATCTGTCAACAAATAACGAACCTTGCGTCCTATAAAGAGAAACGAAGCAATGCCATGCTCCATTGTACCGCAAAGGAAGTTGTTGGAGTCTGCGAAGACCTTCCATCTGCATTTGTACCTGAAAACGTGACAATATTTACCTCAAATGACTTAGTGAAGACGGTAAGCAGACTTCTCAAAGTGAATACAGTTCCAGAACTAGAGAGGAAATGCCCAGAAACTAGAGAAGAAACATTACATGGAGCGAATACAATGACTTCGACCAGGCCCACATGCCAGCGCTTTGTTGTGAATTCGCTAGCACCCCTGATACAACTCAATACAGACGCGGCAAAAGAAAAAAAAGGCACAATATAGCGCAGAACGCCCATTCCTACTCTGTATAGATGAACAAGAATGCTGTGTTTGACTATACCCTTTGAAATCAGCACATTTCGTCCGCTTCTCAATGATGAACCATTCGTGCTTACTTGATAATTTCTCAATTTCTAAACGATTTAAAATCGAAATATACTTGGGCCATCGCTGGACAGCTTTTCCAACAGTTGTTTCTCGAGACAAATATGATGAATTGTAAGACCAAAACATTCGGGAATTGTAAGTCCATCCTATTCTAAAAAAATCTTTATGGTTTACTGGCTGAAGAAAGTGAAGATGAAGATAGCGAGAAGGATGTGATACTGGCGAGCCTCAGAGGCAGATGCGAGTCGGCGCCATAAAGAACTGGGGATATTCGATGCTCTATTATTTTCGAGGAGCAATAGTAAGAAAACCCATAGTGTTATCCATCCAAAGACCTCAAAACTGGAATTACAAATTCACGCAAATTAATCATTCCCAGTAGGCCCTAAAGAAATCCAATATTATATGAAACAAAAAATATTAAGACGGACTTCCCATAGGCACACGCATTTGATGATGCCCTTCGCAAAAAAAAAGAAAAAGACGTTCAATTCAAGCACACGAACGAGGAAGCTTAAAAACAAGTCGCTACCGTGCGGCAGCCATTAATAAACGAATGTCCTTCCAGATACACCCGGCATGATAAGAAAATTAGTTGTATTTACCTTTACTAAATCTGTAGGGCTAGCAGCAAACTGCGCAACAAGACCAGCTGTCGCACCACAGATCATTGCTTTCCACATCGGAAATGTTTTCTCTTTCTGAAGCTTTTATAGATAAGAAGGAACCTGTACGTAAACAATATCTGTAAGGAAGACCCACTTTTTTCTCAAAAACCATACCCCTGAGAGACTCGTATGCTCCCATGCGTATTCCAGTATAGATGTAGTGTCGAGTAATAGCCGGTCCCACTCCGGTCCAGAGCATCAGAGCACCTTCTCTTCGAACAATATCATACGTTACTTGAAACATACCTAAAGTAAAAAAATCATAGAGCGTTAGGACGTAAGAATTATATATAAAGGCTGAAGGTCGAGGCTAGTAACAGTGAACATTTCAAAAGAATATGACTGGGAAATCACCTCCTTTAGTGTGCTTATTTCCGGCAATTTGAAGTCGAGTTTTTGTTATATCGAGTGGATACGTGACCGTTTCGGCGACAAGAGCAGCAGTGCATGATAAAAAATATTTTGTGATGACCTGTTTTACAGGGGAGTCGCTCACGTCGCCTACATCTTGATCGGCGTGGTGTTTAGCCATGAGCCGAAATCTGTTACAAGACCACATATGTACATGAAAATGTTGATGAAAAACTGTGTGTACGCATATACGAGAAAAGAGACAGAGGTGAGGCATGCAGTAACGGGTAGTACAGTCGCTGTGATCCAATAGCTGCTGCGCATAGCCATACAGGCATCATTTGAACGCTTAACTAATCGTAAGAATACAATCACCAATCATGTGGCATCTGAAAAAAAAACACAAGTAGGAATGTTTTGCAAGGCCTTCAACCTTTTCCCTTGATGATCCTACGATTGCCTTTATAGTATTCTTCACAGCTTTAACCAACAATCACGCTGAATGAAGTGTGAATAAACGGTTAACGTTGAGGAGAACTTTGAAAAGCCGTCTGGGAGGTAATTCAGGGGTTGAACCTACGCGCCTCGGATGTTACTATCTACGCTTCAGAGACTTCTACCTTCTATTACGTAAACCAATACTTTGTGTCCATGTTTGCCAGTGGGTTTGTTTTTTCGTGCAAGTGAGTGATTGTAATAAGGAAAGATAGGGCAGAGCGACCGTTCTAACAAGGGAAGAACCCGAGGTCGAAGTGGCCGTTTGTAATGAGATACATTTGGTCTAACGTATTTTCAGCCACTGATCTCCAAACTGTTCTCCTAATCTGCAAAACGTTTATCAAATACGACAATACGAGATGAAAGTGCCTTTTGTAACCAGTAATAATGTTCATCAAAATGCAAAAAATCTGCTCAAGGATTTGAGCCATCGTCTGCAATTTATGGAAAGTGACACTTATCGTCCTGCCAGGCAATTGCTAGCAGCTCTCATTGCTGTGGTGGCCTCGTAACTCTGCTTAGAGAATCGTTTTGCATATTTGGAAAGCAGATTCAGGATCAGCGTCCGAAAATATGTCGGACCATAGGTATTCTATTATGAACGTCCACATCGACCTCGGGTCCTTCCCTGTAAGTATGGAGAAACCAACGCGTGTTGGGGGATCATTGTAGGAGACCATGTCATCGCAGTTATACCACTTCTTACTTATATGAACATCTACAACGTACACCCGCAGCCATTTGCGGTGTACTTATTCGCACTAGGTGTCATCACACTGGGATGGCATGCAGGTACGTTGGTTGCCGAAGGTGAAGTTCCGTTTAAAGAAGATAGATCGAAGAGTGTGTGATAGCGTAAATAAAAACGATGCAGCCTTTCTATTGAGTCCTGACGGCTCAGAAAGCTATTATGATGTGTCCGTTGAGGATCGAAAATCCCGCCATGATCCTGGAAGAGTCAAGTGATGAAGGCGACAGGTGACTATGTGTCTCAGCCAGACTGAAAAACATCGAACATCCTTCCACCACTGCAATCCTCAACAACCGTTGCGATCTTCGTTCTCCTTCTTGCTACACTTCCTTGAAGTGTACAAAAATAACTAAAGCAATTAGCTAAAGACTGTCCGACTGGACTGTAGTCAGAGCGGCTTTATAATGACTTTAGGGGCCCATGAAATGATTGTATCAGAGTATGAAAGCATGTTCTTTGGATGAAACAATGCTCCCGTCACACTCACTTGCTAAAAACCATTGCACACAAAAAGCGAGTTTCACAGCAACTTTCATGCGCTACCATGAAGCTGTTACGCACAACATAGTCCCTTCCATCAATTTTAACAATTCGATAAATTCAAGAGAGAGTCTTAGCACTGAAGGGAGAAAAGGGGATGGCATGAGGAACCACACGTATAACAAATAGAAGCGAAACGAGTAAATATGTGGAAAAGTACAGGGATGTAACAATTATGGCCTTCATCAGTTGTCGTGAGGATGCAATTGACTATTTTGCAAGGAGACCTGAATATCCGTTGCAAAATGCACAGCCGAGGTGAATAACATCATAAAGACATATAACCAGTCTACATTCAAGAGTGATAAATACTTTGTGACCTGTAAATTAGGCCTAAAACAACATCGGTTTAAAGGCGATCTTAGTGCATACGATATGAGCATTCAATTCTCATTTGGAAACAGCGCTCTTGACGACGACTTATGCTGCCTTCATCCAGAAACTTTAAGACGTAGAAAACGTTACGTGCAACTGCCGCCCGATTAGCTGAAATCCGATCTAGCCGAAAAAAAGATAACTGTGCTTTCACCTCCAATACTCCACGACGAAACTTACCTTTTGCCAACCATGCAACAATATAACGGCGATATTGGCTTTATCGTTATACTTCGTGTCGCACAATATCATGTAAATGACCACAGCCATACAAAACCACGTGTATAAGCGGGAATCGCTGCCGTGAGATTAGTAATGTATGTAAATACATGCATCGTTGACTCTCTCGACAAATAAGGTTGCTGAAGCGTTTTTACACAGAAAAAAGGAAAGTCAGTGTTTTTGCAACCATGCTAGAGTTCCCTGGCGTGAATTAAGCGTGTATTCGCAGAACTATGCGGACCGCACCATACATTCGGCGACTTTTTTCAGCTATTGCCAGGGCACACCCAGCCGCTTCAGCATAACCCCCACCCCTTTAAGTGGACCAAATACGCACCCCTTTTTTTGACAGCAGTCGCTGTACATCTGCTTCTTGGAAGTTTAGATTGTTGTGCTTATCGCTGACCTCTGCAGGAACGACCTCCCTCCTGTCCTGTCAAGTACGATCCCCCTGTCGACCTCGACTCTCGGTATACCCTGGCTACTACTCACGTAATCGTCATCTTCATGGTTTTGTGAGTACAAAACTGAAGAACGAAGCGGTTGAAGCAGTTTCACCACTCATACAATAAAAAAGCAGTGAGGTCACCGTGCGGATGTAGCCAGCTAAAGCATTCTTCGTAACCTGAACTACACAGTCGTTAGGAACCCACTGTTACTCGATTCGATGGATCACTTCGTACTTGTATTTAATATGAACCGATGCGGTAAATTTCAGTTGGAGCCACTCTCCTGTGGTCGGCGTCCGGCGCACGTTGGCCTCGGTTTTTTAGCCTGACCCTTAGTTTGGGAAAAACTTACCCCTCAAGTAAGGCTTTGGTAGAGATATAACCTTGAGTATAAAAGATGACCATTATAGAACAGCTTCGAGAGTCCTCAAATACGTTAGCACCGCGATCACTAATCAGATCATTTCAAAGTGCCTTCCCGGTTGGGGGTTCTCATTTTCGCTGTTGCCGCTCTCCTAATACCGCCTTACAACATTAATTTATAGACTCAAATGTATGCCTTCACCTAAACTCAAACGATGGAGGTAGAGGTCTTCCCAAAGTGAGCCGCAGGCAAAAGGGGGTGCTAATTTAGATGGGCTCTTGCCAGGGTTCGGCGCTATTTTTCATAGGATTTTTGCCTAACCTTTGGTTGAAGAGGAATCTCTCAGTCCTTAGGTAAAACTATATACCTAAGTGTGCATTCTATAATAAACTATAATTATACCTCCGTAAACTCTGGTATAAATACCGTTTTGAACTATTGCTATATCACAACGGGGTTGAGTAAGGTTTATTGCGCATGAGCAGTGGGACATACATTGAAGGTATAATACAATACATTGTTTAATATCATGTAATACAGTGGAATTGTATATGGGAATGCAAGGGGCGATTAGAATCGCCTATGACCTATCATGACGAATAATGTTGGCATCGATACATGTCGGTGACCCTGCCACCAAATACTAAACTAACTTGATGCAATTGATAATGATAACGACATATGTTGGCATAAAAGAAATAGTAAGTTTCCAGGAGATACATAGTAATGGCACGATAAAGTGCTGCGGCTACACAAGAAAAGATTTTGGGTGCTATGTTGTTACGGAACCCGCTTAGTGTGCTTCAACGCCCAACCTGCATAAGATCAACTTGATGAACTCCCACGTTGAGCGCTTGCGTTGCTGCCCCACC
The DNA here is from genome assembly GCA_963978905.1 of Trichostrongylus colubriformis. Taxonomy (NCBI): domain Eukaryota; kingdom Metazoa; phylum Nematoda; class Chromadorea; order Rhabditida; family Trichostrongylidae; genus Trichostrongylus; species Trichostrongylus colubriformis. The sequence goes on along the minus strand of OZ022258.1, from coordinate 20,215,880 downwards.
TCTGAAAGAGTGCGACATTAAGCTAAAGTGTTGCAGGTTAGCCTTATTAAAAAGATGCTTGAGCCTATCTTGTAGGGTTGAGATTGCTAAAGGGAGACCTGTGGAACCCGACTGAAATAGGAACGTAGCATTACTATATACTTACTCCATAATGCTGCTTCCGCCTCACTAAAGCGGAAAGCTACGAGCGCACCTTTTGAGCCTTGGTCCGTCTTAGGTTTTTTGATATTAACCTGCCATTGACCACTACCTGCCTGCTTAATGTCCGCTAACCGCAGATTTTGGGCCTCCCTGATTCTGAGAAGGGCTTTGAACTGGATTAGAGCTAGCGCTGCTGCTTGGATAACTTTAGGATCGGTGTCTGCATTGCCGAGATTTATGATAGCCCTCATGTGATGTGGTTGAATTTTGGCGCGGTGCTTGCAAGGTGATGCACCTCGCTTAATAGCTTGAAGCAGAGAGTTTTGAATATCCTGGTCGACTCCCTGCAACGGTCCAAAGAAGTAGTTGAGGGCTGCTACGACCGTAGTCATTGTTGAATGCTTGCCCTCCGCCGAAAATTTAGCTAAGTAGAGATTTCTAGCTTGCGGAGTGGGAATGTTGCTCATATAGGGGCTGCTTCTCCATGATTGAAATTTTTCCAAGACAGACGGGTACATTTTGATTGTAGATGGGGCTCTATCAGCATTTATTGCGTTTATAATAGCGTCGCTGATGTGACGAAGACCCATCTGTTCTGCTGTCACTCCCAGTTTTGCCGCCTCTTTGAAACTCGGTGCTGTAATGGGCATTCATTGTGTGGTACATATGGGTGGGAGGGCAGGTACACCGCTCACGGCTTGCGCAATAGCCTGGATGACTCTTCATCCTGGCCATCTAGGGATCACATGTATCTGGATCAGAGATCACGCTGTTGTGAAATGTAGCGTGATCTCGCAAACAAGTTGTTGAGGAACAACATGTGATCCCCAGTACAGTGTATCCATTTCGCAATAGTTCAAAAAATCACGTCCGAAGCCCTACTAAACAGGGGTGAAACCCCGCTCGGCAAGAAGCGACGGTGGGATTTCATTGTACCTTTAAACGCCTTCGAAATCCCGAAATGTATTTCAGAACTGACGCTGAGTATACATATGACAAAATTCCTTCAAAATTTTCGTTCGGCGGAGGGCAACACCGTAGTGACAAGGATATCAACAAGCAACTAGAGCAACACGTTCTAAACTCTTTTCACCTCCTTTCGATAGTATCATAGACAGCTACAACACTACATTTCATTATAATTATTAAAATGAAGTTATCCCATGTCAACTCCCTCAAAAACATCGTTTCCTCAGTTCACAAAACTCGTAGGCATAGTAGCTGAAAAAAGTGGCCGTGTGTGTGGTGTGGTCCGTGGATGCACACATTTTATTTCACGTCAGGATCGCGACAACGTTCGTATTGCTTATTTTCGCACGTTTTCTGCAGGTTCCGTTTTCTTCTTCTTTGTGAGTGATCTGATTTTGCAAAACTGGTATGAACATTACCGAAAGGAATTAGCAGTTGGCGTTTCTTCGGCCAATCTTGCCTTCTTCTTCCGCAGTTTCGGAAAAGTTATTGTTGAAAGACACAGTGGTGCTAGTATAGTTGGGAGAGCACTTTCTATGCTTGCGTCCGGCGCTGTTCTTGCCTAGGTTTTTAGCCTGTGTTTTGAAAAGGGCCCCTACCCCCTTCGAGCAAAGCTCGGGTAAAAACAGATAATTGACTGTACACACCGATGATGATTGATACTTCCGTGATGCCGGTTTTTTACGCTTTATGCGCAAAATAAAAAGTCCAGTGAAGGGTCAATTAAAGTCGGGGGGGGGGAGACACAAAATTTCGACCGACTTCGAAGTCCTTTTCTAGGCTTGGGCTAAATCAAATGAGACAGATGCTTTGAAGGAGGTTTTTTTTCATGTAGTGGAGGGGATATGAATTCTAATCCAAGCCTTGGGAGGGTAGGAGCTTCGACTTCGGGACTTCGGTGAAAAGTTGCGTCTTCCCCCCTCCCCGTTCAATTGACCCCAAGTGGATCCTCAATCGATCCGTCGAGAGTTAGAGATAGAGAAATAAAAGCTTCCTAAGCTATGTAAGTCGCAAAGTTTTTTTCTGAGGGTTTCTCGCCCTACATATCAAATGTGATTGCTGGACAAGGTTCCGAGATACTTTGCATGACTGAACGAACAACGAGAACGATTCAATCATGCTTATAACCCTTCAAAAAACGGCGTTGCGGTACAGGGTTTCACCAGCAGGTAACTCAGGGTAATTTGCTCTCGTTTTGATCTCCATGTTTCGATTAGATTGAAAGATGCTACACACCTTTCGCATTCAGGGAGTATTATATGCCTCGTAACCTACATGAGTCTATTGCCTCGTCTGCCACTTTGTTGCACGGAGAATTGTGACATTCAAAAACATTTAGTCGTGCAGCATATTTTCCATTTTGCCGCTTGTTTGAACAAATTTCCGGATTTCGTGTTTGTAGTAGTGTTCCCAGATTAACTGTTTAGCGAGCTTCTAAGTAATTCGTGACCCTCCTTAACTAGCCACGGAGATCCGGCAAGGAAGGTGACTTGCTAAATGGCCACAGTGACGTGAAATCTCGAGAAACGGTTCCATGCTGAAGTTTTTTTTGGCTATGGACAACTCCGCCAGAAAAGTCGCAACAGCCTTGCACAGGCAATGCGCAACATAAGGCCGCGCTCATACTTTGCGCATCTACGCCGACGCTGGCGGAAAAATCTTGTGCTCGTCGCCGATCGTGGCGGCATTCCGGTGACGCGCTCCGATTGCAAAAGTTTGTAAAATGCTTGACCCAACCACATTACAGTATGATGGTCGTGGTGATAGGGGTGGAGGGAAATCCGCCAAAAAATAGCGGGGCCGCCCGCTGCGAGCCGCTCGGCTGGTGCAAGTACCAGTGGCAGGGCATGACAGCCTTCAAGCGAGACAGTATGGCAAAGGTGGAGGAGGCAGGGTGGTGTGGCTGGAGGTGTGGCATGGCTGGAGTGCAGAAGTGACGCAGCCACGCTCTGCCGGGCTCCCAAGAGCAAAATCGATTCGCAAGTCGTACTGGTGGCGCCGCGAGTGCGACGCCGCTGACGCGATTATTTGGCGGATTTCCCCCCACCCTGGCGATAGCCCACAAATTTGTATTCAAAATTCGTGCAACTTGGCATCATGCCAAGATTCGAAATCGAATTCGTGGGCTCACGCCAAGATCATCATACTGTAGTGTGGTTGGGTCGAGCGTTCCACAAGCGGAGCGCGTCACCGGAGTGCTGCCATGGTCGGCGGCAGGCACATAATTTTACTGCCGGCAGGCCGTGGCTACCTGTCTCTGTGTCTCCGCAAATGCCACCCTGTCACGTTTCCTGCTTCGTAGTTGCACCACCCCGTGCCATTGCCTCGCTGCCTTTGAAGTGAACTTGGGCGAGAATCTTTGCATTGTGCCAAACTGTGGTCATATTCGCGCCCGCTTCGCCCCAGCATTGCGCGGGCTCTCACCACGATAATCATACTGTGCTGTGATTCGGTCGAGTGTTATGATCAAGGTCAACCGTGGAGTCGTGGAAAATTTTCAAAAAATACGATCCCCTCGAGAAGGGGACCTCGTTACGGCCCCCCTTTTTTCAGCTCCCGACTTTTGTGGTTTCTACCCAGCCATTGCATCGAGGAAATTAAGAGCCGGTGGTCAAAAAGAACGCTGAGGCAAACTTGACAAAATTAAAGAAATAGGAACCTGACAAAACTCAGCACTTATATTCCGAAATGACAGCGTTGCCGACCATGGGTAATGTGCCCGTCATCTGATGACAAAGGAGAAGGCTTAGTAGTCGTGCAGGTCATGGGGTAGAGATAAAGGATGAAAAACAAAAAAAAGGAAAGTTAGAACTGAATAGGAGCCATGTCACACGCTCCCTGCGCCCCATCTGATCGCCACGCCGCTGTTGCGGTAGCGATCTCCACCATACCAAAAAGGGTGTTTTGAATTATTAATATCGATCTTCTGACAGGGCGGTCAGAAGTGGGCGGAGCGACCTGACCTCTTCGCCGAGACGCCGTCGAAGAGTCATCCAGGTATCTACGGCGTCCTAGAGCGGTCGCCCACCCTCCCGCCCTCGCAGATTAATAGAATCTGTTTTTAAATTTTTTTTCAGCCCCCCGCTTTCGGGTCGGAGCGGATCTAGCGCGAGAAGCTACAGAACTCGGTATTCCGTTTGCTGGAGACGTAATCACGAAAGCATTACAAGCAGATCGAGCGCCGTCCACTTCATCGATTTACCACAGTGAGATGCAAAAATTTATTACGTGGAAAAACGGTGTTAATATGCAAGCAATTCCTCTTGCTAAGGCTAGGAATCTATATTGCTAAGTGCGCTTACGAGGGAAAACATAAAGCCTTACCAGTTATCACCGCGGCCCTTAATTACTTCTGTGGCCCTCTGGCAGACAAGGTCGACCGAGATATCCAGGAGTCCATGTTAGAGGCCGAGAAGAGGTCAGCTCCGCTGTTTTCCTAAGGCCGCGGTCATACTTTGCGTAGCTGCGTTAGTTGACGCCGGTGCCGGCGTCAATCACGCAGACACTTGCGTGAAACTCACGCAACCATTTGCCAGCCGCAGACGCCGGCGTCAGTAGATAATGCGCAGCGTTTGCAAAATTCTTGACCCAGTCACACTACAGTATGGTTATTGGGTCAAGAATTTCGCAAAGTCTGCGGATTATCTATTGACGCCGTCGTCTGCGGCTGGCAAATGGTTGCGTGAGTTTGACGCCGGTACCGGCGTCAACTCACGCAGGCACCTGCGTGAATTGACGCCGGCACCGGCGTCAACTCACGCAGCTACGCAAAGTATGACCGCGGCCTAAAGACACCAGGAGGGGATAATTTTGGCTTACTGTAGAACAGACGTAGTGTGGACGAGTTTGAGTGGCCGCCATTGCACAAACTCGCCAATTTGACGCCTTGGCATGGTGCCAAAAGAAGATGGTTCTATTATAGATTTGTTTTTTCCTTTTAGTTTTTACTTTGTTCTTTCTTATATGTTTCTAGATGTACTTACGGGTCAAATAAAGTCGGGGGGGGGGGGGGGGAGACGCAAAATTTTCACCCACGTTAAAGCTTCTTTCTCTTCCTTGGGTTAGGCTGAAGCAGATGAGACCTATGCTTTGACAGATGCTTTTTAATGTGGGAGGAGGGGATATCAATTTTAGCCTAAGCCTAGTAAGGGAAAGGAGCTTCGACGTTGACGCAAAGTTGCGTCTCCCCCCGACTTTATTTGACCCTTCTGAGATTTTCAGGTATAGAAATGCACAATTAAAAGATCCATAAGTAAACAAGTAAAATATGTCACTAGAAAACAGTCTAGAGAGGAAATAATTCAAAAATAAAGTTACATCAGGCCGAAGACAAGCTTTAAAATGACCGAAGCGTGGCTCGGCCATGGAAGCTTGCAGTTCGGACGGAAGCGCGCCCTGGGGGCAAATAGCGCCCTATGGCGCGTTTTTCAAGGCCGGTTTCGTTACACATTGTATCTACCGAACCCATATGTTTGTTTTCAGACGCCATTGATTTTGTAAACGTTATTCCGCTCTTGCCCCCCTCCCGGTGCCTTTAATAACTTTCTTAGACTAATCTAACTGCCACTTAGTTTCCCTAACGGCTGCGTAGTTGCGAAATGGGTATCCAGTCGAGGAAAATTTTAGAAAATTCCGAAGTGTTTCTATTCAAATGGTCATTTCCTTCAAATTCAAATGGTCATTTCCTTCAAACTTAACCATATGAGCGCGTTCTTACTGTACGGGGTCTGCGAACTTGCCACTTTCATGAGTATCTGAACAACATATTTTCAAAATGAAAAAGTTACTGAAGGAAGCCGGTCGAGGACCAGTCGAGGAGAATTTTGAAAATTTTCGAAGTGATCACTTTAAATGGCATAACTCCCTTCAATCATAACCATATGGGTTCACTCTTGTTGTCCGGGATCTTCGAGGCTGTCGCTTTGTAAATACCACTTAAACTACACAATATCCTCGAAAAGAAAGAAGTAATTTCGAGGGGGGCAGTCGAGAGAGCTTTTCCCTTGAAATTTGCAGATCTTTACACGTATTTTGGGAAAAAACCGATCCGTTGTCCTTTTCTGCCTCCAGTACTCATCTCCTGCTTTGAGAAGGCCAACGAGAGGGTGGTCGGCCTCGGCTGGCCTCGTAGCGGGATGCGTCATGCATGAGGATTCTGTTCCCATTCTTAGGAGTACAAACGCTTTTCCGATCCGCATAGTGGCTCGCTAGTACCAGATCAAGTATGTGCATTCGTATAGGATATGTAAGAAGTCCCTATCAGCTGATTTTTCGCTGTCACCCCATAGTTCCTGGAGTATTCATCCACAGTGGTACCCGTGGATAAATGCCGCTTCCCAGGTTAATCGGTGATTTTAGGAGGGGTCTCTGTACGTGGTTCCGGTGCCAGCGGACCATTGAATGGCTTACTGGTATTAGCCGGCTTCGTTGTGGATCTCGTCACGCATAAGGTTTCCATGATGATTGTGTTAGAGTACATTCGGAATCGAATCCAGTTAGTCAGATTTATCACATCTCCCCTTTTTCATTTTGGACCTGCAGCTTGCGAAATTCCGTTGATCACTGCCTAACTCAACAATTACGAGCTCCCTCCCCTCCCAGCGGACCAAATACGACCTCCCTGTCGAGGTTTTCTCGACAGAGGCTTGACCCTGTTTATAACTATAAACAGAGCTCGTCGCCAGGGGCCGTATGCTATCCTTTCCCGGACGGGGATGGGTCCCCGACGGCGTATGCTATGCGTCCCCAACCAGCCGTCGGGAAGAGGCTCCGCCCACCAAATCTCGGGGATGCGTCCCCGACCGGCAAGGGGTCGGGAAGCGTCGGGGATACAGTAATCTCGTGACCGCGGAGCGAAGCATTTGCGCCAGCGCACACTATTTTCGAAAGTGATCAGAGGAAAACTGCTGTATAACAGTAATTTTGGAGCACAGCGCTCGCCATCTGGTTCTAATTTCGACTTTAGGTCCTGCACTTCTCCGAGGGAGTGCTGCTAATCAACTGTGAGTCAACAACCTCGAAATTCGCGCACTTTGTACATCTTTTGTTTTTTAAATGTAACTTACGATTGGTGGTGTTCTTACTGGCAAAGTTTTAGGCATCAATGTTTTTGTTCTGATTGCAAAATTTTTGTGTATGTTTTTGCTTTGTGGTCACTTGAGTTTTGTGTTCTGTTTTGGATTATTTTTCAACCATTACAACCCCAAAAGTTGCAGAGGAGGTGGTTGGGGGTGCTATCGCAGTGGGGGAGGGGCTCTCTCACAAAAAGCTTCACACCTGAGTACTTTCGGATTTTTGTGGGGTCATCCTGCTCATTCAAGCGTGTATTTTTGCCTAAGCCTTGAAGGAAGAAGGAAAGGGCTCCTTTCTCCTTCTTAGCTTTGATAAAAATAGGGTCCAGTAGTGGGATGCCCCCCCTCACTGCGACAGCACTGTTGGGGTATTGATCACGGAATAAACTCTCATTTCTGACGCTCACGCTACTTGGCATCATTGAATTTGATAAAAGAATGCGAAATACAAGCATATTCAGTACTATCTTTGAGAACATGTCGTTCTTTTCTGCGTTTATGTCGTTCACCACCAAATTAGTGCTACATTGTTCGGTTGAATTTAGTTAAAATTGCTTATAACTTAGTGAAAATTACTGTCGCGCCGAACCGTCCAGGTATTTGTAGATACTATCCTGTGCGTGATCAGCACCTTCAAATACCACGTCATATGAAGTTTCAGTCAAAATAGTTGCTTTGTTTATTTTGAAATTGCTGTGGTTGTAATGGTTGAACAGTGTCTAATCATGTGCTCCATTATCACTTGCCTGACACACGGTTACAAAAAAGGTCTTTTGAAAGTACGCGCCAATGCAACTCTGCGTCTTTTCCTCCCCGAGGAGCTCCCGGCAGCATAGCATACGGCTGGTCGGGAAGCGTCCCCGGCCGGGGATCTCACCCGGCCGGGGACGTCTCCCCGGCCGGGAGAGGATAGCATACGGCCCCAGAGCGCGCCGTGGTCCGCGCGTGCAATTGATGCCGCCGTCGCCGCCGGCCGCAAAGCATTAGGGCGACCTGTCGCTTTGAATCGCCCGGCTGCTTTTAGGGAAAACATTGAAATGCATAATAATAAAATCAGGATGTTTGCTGACGACGTGAAAATAAAATGAGGTATTCGTCTGAAAACTCCAAAAGGAGGTATTCATCTGAAAACTAGGAGTCTAGGAAGCCTATCTGCGGCGAAATTTCCCACGAAAAAAGCATTCATGAGCTGTGGCGGAGGCGCTCCTCTTTAGCTACGGCCGCATTTCTTGGCTTGGTCCGCCTTCTAAGGTCGACTTTGCCAAGGAATGACTGAAGTGCAGAGCAATGAGAATGACAGCAGAATAATACTTATTGCATCTATCAAAGTTGTATTGATCAAGATGACGTGGTACTTGACGTGTTGCTTTCGTGGTGATCACGTCCATCGGTTAGTATCAATGATTTGAGTGAATGATACGACCGAATTACCCTTACCACTGCCTCTAGGATTGTCTCTTTCCAACACTATGGAGTAGTCCTGGGAAATCCCAGTTGATTTCGAAAAAGAATCGGTGCCGTATGTTGAACGAGATAGAACAGTACTACACTCTGTCCAAGATATCACAACAGTGCGCGAATTGGGGTTTCTTATTACCTGCTCTTCATACAAACAGTATTGTTCGGAAGGCTTTCACCACGCTTTTTGTGATAATTAAGCGTCACAGTGATACTACAATTATGTTAAAACTCTATAGGCTTGTTCCAATATTAGAATACCAGTTGAGCTATCGCGCAGTACTGCACGAATCCCCACGAAACTCTACAGTTTTGAATTAGCCGATCTGGCTCAACCATTACAAAAGAAGTCCATATCGCATAATTATGCTCTGTTACAGACAAAGAATTAAGCGCCGGCTCAACTGGTATCTCCACAAACATCTACACATGTCTATTCGAAATTTTGCGCAGTCTTGGGTTCGAAACATTCCCGTTGATCATAGTACTAACCACTTCCACTTGCTGAGCAATCAATGGTTAATCTTTTTGTTTAGTGGCTATTGAGTTGTTTACCCCTGCATATCACATCCGCTATTCCTCGGAAGTGCAGATGATTCAGCGGTAGATACCTTTTACCGGGTGTAGGTTGGGACACACGGATCTAGGCCGTGACTCTTTGACAGCCTGTGGCCTTTGATCTGTGACATGGATAATTTAGACAATTCGACTATACAACGGAACAGTCTTGCAAGGAGGACACCATTTACATGAACAAATTGTCGAATTATACATGTCACAGGGCAAAGGCCACAGGCTGTCACAGGGTCACGGCCTAGATTCGTGTGTCCCAACCATCACCCCCTTTTACCACATCTGATAGCGGATCAGAAACAAAGTTAGGTGACCCAGTGATCATTTAGCACTAAGGCTGCAGTGGTCATTATCTGGAAGTTTTCATAGTTTAGCGCTTTGAAGCTTCCTATTCGATCGCATCGATTGGGACAATTTGTTAATCCAAAGAGCCTCTAATTCCAATTGTTGGTAGTAGATCCATTTACCAGTTATCATTATTCATAGGCACTTATCACTATTCTGGTGACGCACCACTATTGGTGTGTCAGGTAATCTAGCGGTCGATATGCTTTGTTGGGGCTAGTACCGCACTAGACAATGATTCACTTGCTCAGTTATTAGAAATCTAAATTGATCATTTATTAGTATCAAAACCCATACGTCATTATCTAAAAGGTTAAACAGTTTGATGGTCGATACATCCATGCAACTGATGTCAAAGCAAACGGAATATGCTCACCCACTGTCACTGCGCATCAGACACTTGAACTATAGCGGTCGTAGTGGAACGGTGAGTCAGTTTCATACCATCAAACTGCTAATGGCTCTTACAACCTTTATGAATCTTTGTCAGTTTCGGTAAGTCACCATCAAAGTCCGTACCATCCCTTGCCTGTGAGATCTCCCCTGTGCCGCAACAGCGATTTGGCTTTGAACTCGAATCAGACTCTTATTTTATTGAAAAGTGGCGTAGCTCCGTACTCTTTACATTTCACTGATCATCAAGGACCTAAGTGACTCCCTATGATTCTCTCGGATGGCAGTTTTCGAACCCTTCTTTCTCTAAGCACGATCCCCTAGGCTATGATTTGCTCGAAGTTTAAAGTTTCTCTCACAATAGAAACTCAATTCTGCTCATAATTTGCTGGTAGTTCCTCTCAAAATTGGAAATTGATTATCTTTTCCATTGATTAGTTGTAACAGCTGCACTACCTCACAACAGCTGCACTACCTTGCTTTTGGTGAAACCAAGCAGCACGCGATGCGACGAGGAATCTCATATTTTCCGGGTCTATCACCCTGGCACACAGCTTTCATGTCCACGACCCATGTAAGACTTCATCACCTGGATCACTCGGTTGCGAACTGTCGTTTCGAATTCAAAATAAAAATTCAAGTTACACAGCGCACACACAGCGCATATGCCCGGAAAGCATGGAGCGCGTGGGTTCGTGTGCCGTCCGAGACCAAAGCTTTTGTCCTTGACTCAGTAAACCATAACAATCTTCGCATCGCAGGCCGCGGCTTAAAACAGCAGCCATCAAAAATAAAAAAAATCAAAAAATTCTGTATACATGTTTGTTAGTCATCCATCAAGATCTCGTGCGGATCGCGTGCACCTCATACGCTGATTATCTCTATCAAACGATGGGCCTATTTCGGATGGGGCTTTCTCGGCGACCGCTTGTGATTTAAAAAATCTATTTCGTGATTTATTCCTTATCCGGACAACGATTTACAAAAGATATACAGTGCTCTGCAAAATGATACAGCCACTGAACAGATTGACGCACTCGTCAACCGAGAAACAACGAAAAAGATAAATGCTGATTTTGTGATCATATGGTCCTCTATTGCTTTGAATAGCCACAAATTTCGATGATATAGGTCCATATAAAGATTTTCAGAATGTTTTTAGACCACATGCTGCCACGCTTCGATGACAGCGTCTTTAAACTCCCTGAATTCTTCCAATGGGTCTGAATTCTTTTCCCCATGAATTCCCACACATCAGGTAAAGATCGGAGCCGTTCGTCATCCGGGTCAGAAGGTCCATTCGGTGACGGGCTCACCATGATCGAGTGTTCCAGTTGACATGGGATAGTCCATTAACTTACATGTAAACAAGATTTTGGTGAAGATTTTGAGACGCATGACTAGAGAAGGGAACGGCGCAAAAAGGCTCGGTAATCGGATGGTTTATCCTTTCAAAACGAAACAAAAAGTCGAATGACTATTTGATCTCACAGCATGAGAAATTGTCCGGAGATTGTACACCTTTCCCCTTTTGTTTTTTTCTCCAGATTGCTCTCTCTGATGAAAAAAGTCACCTATGACGTCCCCGACGGCTACCGGCACTATCGAAAGAAGGACAAACTTAAGTTTTCAACAAGAACTCCAAAGAAGGAGGTGTCATGGTGTGGGGACCAGAAATCTTCGCGATTTTTGTTTCGTTCTCGAAAGGATGAACCATCTGATCACCGAGCCTTTTTGCGCCGTACCCTTCTCTTGTCATGCGTACCGAAATCTTCACCAAAATCTTGTTTCCATGTAAGTTAATGGACTATCCCATGTCAACTGGAACACTCGATCATGGTGAGCCTGTCACCGAACGGACCTTCTGACCCGGATGACGAACGCTCCGATCTTTACCTGATGGAAGATTATGTAGGAATTCATGGGGAAAAGAATTCAGACCGATTGGAAGGATACAGGGAGTTCAAAGACGCTGTCATCGAAGCGTGGCAGCATGTGGTTTAAAAACATTCTGAAAATCTTCATATGGACCTATATCATCAAAATTTGTGGCTATTCGAAGCAATAGAGGACCATATGATCACAAAATCGGCATTTATCTCTTTTTCGTTGTTTCTCGGTTGACGAGTGCGTCAATGTTCAGTGGCTGTATCATTTTGCAGAATGGGAAAAGCGACACTTTCTAAACAAATAAAGAGAAAATTTTTCTGTTTTTTTCGGCTACAATTAGATGTTGATGCGCGAATGCGCGTCGACACTGGCTACATCTTTTACTTAGAGACTTTTTTTGAATCACACGCAAACAGAGTTTTTGGGCAATTTATAGGTGGCTGTATCATTCTGCAGAGCACTGTATACGTGCTCAGTAGTTTTTATGTTGCCTATCAAAACATTCCTACTATATAGTTCGCTTAGTATGTGTGTGTGTCCGTCTGCCTGTCACGAAATTCATATCTCGCGTCGCAGTAAATCTGGTACCCTGAATATTACAAGCGGTGTAGAGGGTGGTAAAGGAACCATGGCGGTGGTGGACCGAAAGTGATAGCAACTGATAAGATTTGATAAGGATCATGACACTCATAGGTGTTTAGCAGGGTGATCCAGGGACATTAATGGTGGAAGATCCAAATTGATAATGATTGAAAAGATTTGATGAGGAGCATGAGAAGGCAACTGTCATCAAATTCGTTTCGCCTTTCGCGTCGATCCAAGAGCGCTGACATTCATAGGTGTTTGGCGGCCAGGGACGTTGATCCAAGAGCGCTGACACTCAGAGTTGTTTAGCAGGGTGGCCAGGGATATTAATGGTGGGTGATCCAACTTGATAATGTTTGATAAGACTTGGTAGCGAGCATGAGAAGGAAGAGCGCTGACATTCTTAGCTGTTTGGGTGGGCCAGGGACCTAGTAGTGGGTGATCCAAACTGATAATGCTTGGTGAGATTCGGAACGTGAGAAGGGAAATGTCACTGAGGCCGGGTCGCTTTTGCGGCTAACAGTGGAATGTTTACATTCGCAGGTATTGTAGGGTACGGGAACCTCAATGGTACTGATGGGTACGGGGGCCTCAGCGAAACTGATAACGGCTTAGAGTGACTGATAACAACCGTTAGGAATTGTAAGGATGAAATCCTTTACATCGCTTGCTAATACTATACGACCGCTTTAGCAAAAGCGTCTGATGCTCAAAACCTTAAGGTGAACATATTTTAATTGCTCTGATATCACTGGCTGATGTATCGTCCGCTGAATTGCCTAGCGTCCCAAAAATGGTGTATTTCTCTTGATACTGCGATCTACATTGATAATCATGATACAGTCTATATTTGTGATAGCAAAGCAAGCGGCTCACTCGGAATGATTTTCTAATGCGGTACTGGCAGCAACACTGGGTATCGACCGCTAGACTATGTAAATTCCAAATAGTGAAACATGTTTACGAAAACGATAAACATCGATAAGCGGGATATGGATCTACCATCAATGTGTAGGGATTAGATGCTCAGCAAGTAAACAAATTGTTACCAATCGTTGCAATCGAATACAAAACTATCGAACCCCAAACTTTCCAACTCCCAGTGGTGACTTAAAGACATCGTTAGGGGCAATTTAGGCAAAATGGGGGATTACGAAAGTAGAGGTGCTCAGTAATATAACAGTAGAAAAAGAACGACATAAAACGGCGAAAAAACCAAGAAATAGGAACCCGAAATTCCCCCTTCTCTCTCTCGTCCTCTGCGTCTCTGGTCGGAGTGGACTTATGACAGGCCAGAGTCTCAACCAGCCGGCCGCGATTGTTGTCCCGCCCCTCCACGTCGACTCCCCCAGGCGCATAACTCCCAGATCTCAGTTTTCCCTTACCCCTAATGGTGCCTTTAAACCAGTTGGCTGGCGCACATTACTGAGCGAGATTGATGTCGACGACGTGCAAAATGGGTTCGATACAAAGCGACTGAAGTATATTGATACCGGGATGTTTCACGCCATCTTCTGTTTTTTCCAATTTAATAATACACCTGAAAGCAGAGGAAAGGAAATTTCCGCTCAATCCCATATACAACTGAGGTCGGGCCGATTACCCATATTCACAACTTCGCCATGAATCGCGCGCAGTAGTGTGCGCCCGCCAACTGGTTGGTCATGATAGGCAGTATCTGCTCTTGAGAGGGAGATCGTTGGATCTAATTGCATACAAAAAAGGTAAACGAGAGCTAAGCTGTGTTGGCTGTAGGCTGCATTATCAATATAGGATAGCAGCCATGTGTCGCCAGTCAATGGAGCTGATGCTCGGTCATTCGCTTGGCCTTTTCTACGTGGACAGCAGGACATTTCGAGGTATCGAGGAGAACAACTGCTTACGACCGCCCTTTTTTAAGGGACTAAATACGATCCCCTACGACATTACCAGTAAGTATTGCCGGATTGTAAAGTTGCAATGTGTCTTACTGCTATGTATTACCTGGAGCAAAAAGATAATTATTTCGCGTTTTCTCACACGGTTCGTCGTAAAACATCTCTTCTCATCTGCTCTCAGGCGTGTTTTTTGCCAAAGTCTCAATGATCAGGGAAAGCGATCTCCTTTCCTTAGTATTAGACAATACTAGCTCCGTTTGCCTACACTAATCAGTAGAGTAGTCTGTCGGAATACATAAGCAACCTATGCGTAGTTATTTTAATGTCCGTTCCGCTCTAATTGAGTGTCCTTCGCTGAATGTAACATTATAGGAAATTGATCATTCTGTAGTGGTGACCTTCAAGTGTTCAATGTCTTAGCGCAATGATAGCCACTCATGGAGGTGAGACCTTTGACTGTTCTTTTGATAAATTATCACAAATATAGCACTAACGGGTAGAATTTCAGGAGTAGGGTTTCGCTGTGAACGCCTTCTCAGTCTCGCGTGTGCAGATGCCCTTCGTGACGGCAAAGATGACGTGGTATCGGTGGTTTCGGTACTACACCGTTGTTAATAGTTTCCAAATTTTTCATTAGTGTAATATAGCATATACAATAACAGAAGCTGAAGATAATATTTCTGAAAATGGAGATCACTGTGGTGGAGATGGTGTTTCACATTTACCTTGCCTAGTCGGAGACTAATTGGCGCTATGTTACAAACCGCTGCGTATGGTGGCACAGTGTCGGCTTACAAGATGCACGTACTAAGCATGACAAAAAGTACCCATTTCTTCTAGCCCCTTTGAGCAGGGTTGGCGTAAATACAGGCTTAACGCACCACTTCCGCTCGTTCCCAAAAGTGAAAGGTACTGTACTTGCTTTGATGGTTGTTGGGTGAGGTACTACTATTTGTACTTTACTTTGATTGCAGGCAGTGACTGGGGGGGGGGGGGGGGGGGCGTGGAAAGATCGTCAAATGTGAAGGTGGACATGCTCAGTAGTGCGAAATTAAAGGAAAAACGGAATGGTCAAAACCCGAGAAATAAAACCCCTTGCAGCTGTTCTTTCTCGGAAGAGGCTGGTCGGGTCGGAAAAGCAGCGGGCTGGCCTATACCAAGTGAAAGCTGTTTAGGAACACGGCTCTTATGAAGCCCGAGAGCAGTTTTTTCGCCACATAAAGTCTTCTTAGATTCTTAGCTTTCACTTGCGTGACTCACTTTGGGAGTTTTTGTTGTCCACATTACCTCTAAACACTGTCTAAGACATCCCAGGGTTTTGGCGTAAAAATTTTTATGCAGTGGGAGAAGTACGTCTGTCAATTGAACCTCCTCTCAATTGCTAACTCGTTCTTGATAGTTTTCATTCTGTTATTCATTCTAAATTACTAGTTAGTCTTCCGGAATGCTTGTCAGTTTGTTTGGCTGTCAGCGAGAAATGGCTATGATATCCGTCGAACAAAAGTTCTCGACATTTTGCACATTGTGTATTTCCTCGTAATTTTTCAGTGGTATCTCCGAGGATTACTGGATCATTCGGATGCCATGCTGTAGAGAAAAGTTACTACCTCTTTTTCCATAACCAGAGAGTTTCGAAAAGCCGACGCGCTTGTAATAGATGCTCTGGTTGCTGGCACTAGAGGAGCCCCCAGGAAATGCGTCGGTTCAGCTCAGAACATGACGACTAGTTTTGGGAAGGTTGTTCCCAGGTAGAGGATAGTAGGAGGGTAGCCTTGCAAAATAACTTCCAAAGAGACTTACATAAGGTTCAAAATTGCTGGGTACTGATCCCAATCATTCCTGTAGATAGAGCAAAAGGACTCGGAGTTCTCAGGCCTGAGGCGCCTGCCGGCAAAAGAAGGCGACAAGGAGCTTGCCAGTCATTACGAACTGACAACAGTAACTTCAACACACAAAAAAGCACAGGAACTTTGAGGTTCTCTCCCTCTTCACAGTAGGGGGTGTCTTCAGGGAGGATTTGATTATGTCAAGCAACCCTGATTCCATACGGTAATGAGGAAAAGGTTCTGAAATGGATAACTAAGAACGGCCTCCCATGATGGAACTCGGAACTCGCATAGGGAAAGTTTTGGTCATTCTTTGACTGCCTATCGTGGATGTGGTCCACTACTTTCCATGAACCAGTCCGCTAGCAGTGGAATCTTACTATAAAATTGACCACAGTTAGGTGGAAATATGCTCTCCTTCAAAAAATAGGCAGCAGGCGATCATTGAATGCTAACGCACACCCTGACTAAGAAAGATGAGGCAAAACTTTATGTGAACCTTGAATGTGTCCAATACGGACTGCCATTTGTTTCGCTTTTTGAAATAGCCTCAGAAAAGAGATAGTCTCTGGAAAAGAAAGAATGTAAATGGCTCCTCAACACTTTCCATATACTGGGGAAGCAAGTTTTGACCACAGTTCGGCGGACCTAATAAGGTACCATCGCTGAGAATGGTGTGCTGATTCTCGTGGTGTGATCGACCCAATAAAAAAGTTGTTTATAATTTTCTAGTGTGCCAACGAGGTTGTTAGGTGGAAACTTTATAATTAATAATAAATAGTTTATATAATAAAGTTATAATAAAGAATATATATAATAAAGCCTTATTATTACTAATATTATTACTATTATATATAAAGAATATATATAATAGTAATAATATATATAATAAAGCCGATAATAAAGTTTCCACCTAACAACCTCGTTGGCACACTAGAAAATTATAAACAACTTCAATGCCGAGGTTTCAAGATGAGAGAATTTGGAATCCAATAAAAAAGGTTATAAAGAGAACCGAATGTGATAAGAGAACGGAGGAACTGACCAGTGATGGCGTTATCAGTTCGAAGTGGTGTTGTTCTTGTGGTAAAGCCCATTACTCCGTATGACACCTATCGTACAAAGTACGCTACCTGTACAAGGAGCTGGCAACATAAGGCCGCGTTCATACTTTGCGGTGTCGGCAGCAGGGCGTGGCTGCATGTATTTGCGTCTCCGCCTGTGACACCCTGTCTCGTTGCCTGCATCGTCTCTGCACCTACCCCTGTGCTACTCTGCCTCAGTACCTGTGAACGCAGACATACCCTGTGGGCTCAAAGTATGAAGACGGCCTAAGGCCGCGCTCATACTTTGCGCAGCTTCGTTAGTTGACGCCGGTGCCGGCGTCAACTCACGCAGACACTTGCTTGACGCCGGCACCGGCGTCAACTAACGCGCAAAGTATGACCGCGGCCTAAGGCTACACTCAAAAACAGTGGAGGGGGTAAAATGGTCGTTTGGGGGAGTATGAAGTAGGGGTGCTCACCCAAGGTACACCGAGATTCCACGATAGGGGGGTCGTATTTGATCGGATAGGAGGGGGGGTCGTACCTTCAGAGATCAGCGATAAGCACTAAAATCTGAACTCTCAATAAGCAGATGGAAGCATAGGGTATTTCATCGCAAAATCGTGTGACAAAATGTAAATTGAATATTATTTTGCTTCAGAAAAGGATATATAGCACTAAAACAAATTGCAACTATGCAATCGGGCAAACGGTTACTGGTATTGTAGAGGGTAGGGGGGTCGTTGGGAGCCGGAGAGAGATGGGATCGTACTGGAGCGGCGATTTTCCTCGGCACCTGAGAGTGCCTTGTGCTCGCCAGTGTAACGGTAGAGAAACAGCGAATTAAAACGGCGAAAAAAACCAAGAAAGAGGACCCGAACACACCCCTTCTCTCTCGCGCCCCTCTGCGTCAATGGCGGGGGGTAGACTACAGTGGGGCTTAAGGGCAAATCAGTCGCCTGCGAACGTTGTCCCGCGCTCTCCGGCAACTCGCCCACCTGATGAAGTGCGGAACGACTCACCGTGACGCGGGATCGTGATAAGACCCCAACTGCGCTTTTCCGATGCGAGTTGCGCTACACATCACCTCTTCCAAAGTGTAAGGTTTGTTTTCAGAGAACATGGATTCCCTGTCCCACTTCTTCCTTAACCCTCCCGATGCCCTTAAGCGTTTATGATCAGGCAGTTCACGCATAGTGAGCCTCCAGCTTGCACGTTAAGATCAGTAATAGAAAGAGGGGTATCCGGGGATGGTCAGCAAGGTGACTAGCTGGGTATGAAACAGCATGCACCTTCCTTCAGTAGAGAAAGAGCCAATCGTTTGAATAGTAGTTCGGGACGATTATGACCAAAAAAGTGGTATGGACCGATGAGGAATTTCGTTAGTGATGGAGAGACCAGGAAAGGACACATGCACAGGTATAATGGCAGGCCTGTGTCAGTTGGGAGTGTGATAATGTGCTGCAACTGTGAAACTGAATGTACGGTTAAGTTTTTGAGGAAAGAGATAGTGTCAGCAAGGATAGATAGGGTTGCACAGCGAGTACGTCCACTTTAGCCTAACATGTGCATATGAGTACTGGTAAGGACTGGTATGCCGAGCCTCCACGAGGAGGGCGCCCGTGGTGTTTCTCACCATTTCATTGTGATTGCTTTATGCATGCTTGTGGATGCAACAAGATTTCTGGGCTCGCCCAGTCCTGCTGACTACTTATCATGCAGAGGAGCCTGTCGTGCTGGCAAGGTTTTTCAAGGCTTGTTGAATATTCAGAGCTTTTGACGTGTTGATAAGTAATAGTTCATGAATCGGTAGCTGCTGCCATTGCTCCAGCGTAAAAGGGACTCGTTTTTTTAGAGCCTTTTGCTAGTTAAGAGCATGTGAAGGGTAAACAAAGGAATGGACAAGCAGATGAAACAGCACTGCCGGAAATTGATTGAATGGAATAAATATCGTTCATGTGTAACCTGTTGGCGGACGCACACTACTGCGCGAATTCATGGCGATGTTGGGCAAAATGGGTTTGATCGGCACGACCACAGTTGTGAATGGAATTGAGTGAAAATTTGCTTTCCTCTGTTTTCAGCTGAGCTATTGAGTTGGGAAAAAAGAGAGGAGTTGGCGTGATAAAAAAGCACTTCGGTATTAATATATTTCAGTCGCTTTGCATCGAAACAATTTTGCACGTCATCGACATGAATCGCGCGCAATAGTGTGCGGCAGCCAAGTGGTTCAGGTCATCATTGGGATCCTGGTGTTTAGAGATCGATAGTTTTGTATTCGATTGCATCGATTGGTAACAATATGTTCACTTGCTAGCATCTAATTCCTACACACTGATGGTAGATCCATATCGCGATTATCGACGTTTATCGTTTCCGTAAACATGCTTCACTATTTGGAATTTTACATAGTTTAGCGGTCGATACCCAGTGTTGCTGGCAGTACCGTTTAGAAAATGATTCTGAGAATCGCTTGCTTTGCTATCACAAATATAACTTGTATCATATCAATGTAGATCGCAATATCAAGAGAATTGCATCATTTTTTGGGATGCTAGGCAATTCAGCGATCGATACATTGGCCAGTGATATCGGAAGATAAACAAAATATGTTTATCCAATGGCACTGAGCATCAGACGCTTTTGCTAAAGCGGTCGTATTGTAGTAGCAAGCGATGTAAATGATCTCATCCCATCCAATTTTCTAGCGGTTCTTATAGATACTGTAAGCCATTATCAGTTTCACTGAAGCCCCTATACCCAACAATACGCTGAGGTCCCCGTACCCTACAATACCTGCGAATGTGAACATTCCACTGTCATTTCCCTTGGAACCGGCCTTGGTCATTTCCCTTCTCACGCTCCTTATCGAATCTTATCTACCGTTATCAAGCTGGATCACCCACCATTAATGTCCCGTCCCACTTCGCGAAACACCTTTGGGTATGAACGCTCTAGAATCAATGTGAAAGGCGAAACGGACTTGACGGCTCTATCCTTTTTACACCCCCTATCGAATCTTATCAACCGTTATCAAGCTGGATCACCCACCATTAATGTCCCCGTCCAACCTCGCACAACACCTATGAGTGTTAGCGCTCCTGGATCAACGCGTAAGGCGAAACTGATTTGGCGACATTTGCCTTCCGAGGCTCCTTATCAGTTGCTATCACTTTCGGTCCACCACCGCTGAGGTCTGTGGCACTCCCTATATCACTTGTAAAATTCAGCGTCCCAGCTTTGCTGCGACGCGAGATATGTACTTTGTGACAGAGAGACGGACACACGGACAAACACACACAGACATACTAAGCGCATTATATATAGTATGATAGTAAAGCGTCAAAAAAGTTGAAGGAGAAAGAAGTCCTCGAAGATTCGAGATGTGTGTAAAGTCAACAGATGCTTAGCGTATGATGCTGTCAAAACTCTGCCAATAGCAGCCTTTTCGGTCTTCAATTACTAAGGTTTTACCTATGTTTTTACAGATTTTGGAAGACAATCCATTGTTCAATTGCGGTTACGGGTCAAATCCAACGATGAGTGGCACTGTTGAATGCGAGGCAGGCTTTATGTCATCGGATGGTCTCCGGTTAGTCGTTTTTTGTCTTTTCAGTGCCTCCACGCATGTCTACAATTTCATTCGCGATTTTTTATTATTTTCGTAGTTTATTTGCTCTGATTGAGCTGCTCTGTGAATAAGTAAAGAGAGGGTGCTGTCTACAAAGAAGCCTATCTAGGGAGCTCTTTTAGGAAGTGAAGCTTTTGTTAAAAAAAAAGTTTTTTGCATCACATTGGGGTACGTGCATGGAACATATGACTGGAATTCAGCGGCTCTAGAATGCTTTGAAAGGGGAAAATCTCGCGAAATGGCAATTGAATGCATTCTTTGTGGCGCGTATTTCTGTAGCGCTAAGTATGTAGACCTCGGTTGCGACCAGATGGTCTGGTGGATAAAGCGATGGGTCTCACTGGAACGACAAAGTCGTCGGTGGAAGAATTTTGAATTCTTTTGGTTTCCACTATTCCATCTTTATATACCATTTTTTATGCTAGATGGATACGATTTTCATTGTCAGCGTGTCAGATTGAACCTGTTTACGAGTTGACACCATATTTGCTATTCCGATTTTTATGGAAAAGCAAGGGCCCGCAAACGAAATCGACGTTCTCGTGCGCCATGAGTGTGATGTTCGTGTTCAGAAACTTATTGAAACATTCCGGTCCGATGTTGCAAGGTCGTATGAGGTAGAGGCTGATGGGTCAAAGTTCTCAATCTCTTCAATCGACCGAGGCGACCGAGGGTCAAATCTCCTTTCGGGGCACCTTTCCACCATGTAAATATTTTGAGGCTAACTTCGAGAACGTATGTTTGCCATAATCTTTTTTCTATTCGTGAGGTGAATAACCAAGGAATTGGGAAAAATGAGTGAAATATGCACGGAACAGATGCTTATTGATATTATCTCCCAAGCATCATTCATGAGAAACGGTGAGTATTCCGCGGCATGTGATACCGTCGTGTCTTTCGGCTAACGTAAGATCGAATTAAACCAATAGCCACCTGAATATTTCGAGTTTGAGCCAAAATCCCATTAGGCTAGAAATTTGTCCCGGGGTGGTTCGACCTCTTGAGTGCAAATATGTTTCGGGCAAAAATCTTCACTCATGCGCTGTGAGCGCTGGCAGGCTCAGAAATTGAAACGTCAAGCTTGCTGAAAATTGTTATGTGGAGTAGCCTGGCATTCTGAAAGTGCCTGTTGAATTCAATTTTTACATTCAAATGTTAACGAACCTAAGTAGAAACCCAATTTCTGCGAAATTTTTCCCTCGGTGTAGATCAAACTTCAACCCCTTTTTGGTGTTCGCAGGGCCGCTCAGGGAAAATGAAGGTCAGTGGTTAGTTTTGTGCATATACTGGAGGTCTTGGGGACCGTCCCCGCTAAGCCGCGTAGAAGATCGACGTTATTGGCGCATCGGCGCATCGACAAATGTAATTAAAAGATACTCATAGATTGGCTGGCCACGCCCCCTCGACGTTTTGGGCTCTCGACGCATTGGCGCATCGGCGAATGAGCACAATGTACATATTGATCTCAATGCCACGCCATGCGTCGCGGCGCGCGGTTTCAGCGATTGCGTGGACGCCGCAGCGCTTACGCGCCATTGCGCTTGTGCTCGGTGCGCCGATGCGCCAATAACGGTGGCTATGAACCCTATTTCAGGAGGCTGTCGAGAATCGATAGGTCCGCGTCAAATGCCGGAACCAAGGTATCGATTTTCCGAAGCTGCGTGAAACACATTCACAATGTGTTGGTGACAAAGAAGCAGGATTCTCTTTATGTCGAAAACGAGGCCTCTGCATATAGCTTTCTACGACCCTTATTAAATCGCTTCTCAAGGATATACTTTCGAAAAGGCCTAGCCGAAAAATGCCGCGGCCTAGTAGTGACAGACCTACACCGTATGTCAGGAATGAGTCAAGTATTGTTCAGACTCAACGGTATCAGTTTAGAGTGATAAGTGACTAGGCATCATGCATGAGATATAATGCTCTCAATCGTTCAATATGAACGATGCCATCTCTTGATCTCTTAATTTTACTTATCTTGTCCATTTCCGCCCCAGTACCTGATCGTCTCAGAATCTAATCGCTTAATCGCTACAGGTCTTTACTTTTCGCACCATGCCATCATCTAGTGGTTCGCGAACTCTGGTGAAAGGCACACTACGTGATAATCAGATTAGCGATTTACTTTTTTGGAACAAATGTCTTTGGACAACTGTTCAAACTGCATCTTTGATGTGGCTGCACGGTGCACCCTCACAGTGTTGCGCCTGCTCGAACAGAACAAAGCCACACCCACCCTACCAAATCACGCCTGGTCTTAGACGAATAGTTTCCATTGTAGTATGTGTCTCATCACCGAAATCGCTGTTTCATTGAAGCGTCTTCTCATTGTATGTTTCCTTCTGCACGTGAGCGCCAGCTTGAAAATTTGTTCGTCAAAGGCCAGATGTGATTTGGCTGGGTGAGCATAGGTGTGTACCATTAAGACAGAAACGTCGCGTGGCCGTGTTCGGCAGACGATGGGATGGTGCGAGCTATGCGCGCTGTATTAGTTGAGTCCTGAAGCGATTACGTATAGAATGAGGCGTAGACACTGTCATCGCTACAAGACCCATCCAATACGGCGCGCATAGCTCGCACCATCCCGTCGCGTGCCGAACACGGTCACGCGACGTTTCTGTCCTAACGATATACACCCGGGTGAGCATGTATAGGTTGTGTTCGAGCAGGCACAATAGCGCAGGGGTGCATCGTGCAGTAGCAACAAAGGTGCAGCGTGACCAGTTATCTAAGGACCTACTCATCCCAAGAAAGCATGCCACCGATCTCAATATAGCGTAGTGTGCCTTCAAGGCCTCTGCAAACATTTCCAGTGTCCATGTTTCTGAGCCAGGCCGTAGTGAAAAAAAAACGCAAAAAGTGATGTTTTCGAGATGAAGACTGATTCGTGAGATAGCGTGTGTTCCAATGAATCGTGTCTCTGTTTAGATTTGGAGGTGTCGGTACTGTTTCACGTCTGCAGAATCCTTGCCAAGTTGCAAAAGCTATTGCTTTTGCGGAAGCTAACAGCGAGCTCGTTTCTCCGATGGTTTTAGTTGGATCCGGAGCGGAAGAGTGGGCGGAAGGAAAAGGTGAGGATA
The DNA here is from genome assembly GCA_963978905.1 of Trichostrongylus colubriformis. Lineage (NCBI taxonomy): Eukaryota > Metazoa > Nematoda > Chromadorea > Rhabditida > Trichostrongylidae > Trichostrongylus > Trichostrongylus colubriformis. The sequence goes on along the minus strand of OZ022258.1, from coordinate 20,191,995 downwards.
TGATACTTGTAAACTTGACGTTATTATAGTTATCTGAAAGTTGTAACGGATATGATGTGCCGTATAATTTGTAGCCTAGGGTTTTTGCTGAGAGAGCCTGCGAAGATGATCGCTCCTCATACAACCACTGCTTGGAAAAAAGCTCGTGATGCTATCACTCAGACTGCTTCTGTGGATGGATTGAAAATGGATACCGTTGGAGCCATTTCTATTGTGGTAAACTTTCTTTTTACATAACAACTGTTCTTATTCCTCAATTTTTCATTTGAGCCGTTTTGATTTTTGCTTGAATGGTCGTTTATCCCAAACACTCTTGAAATATTAGGTTGGGGAATAAGTCCCCGCCGTTTTTTTCAACCCCGTTTTTCACATTGTTCCCTTCATCTTTCCACAAAGCTTATAGATGTTTTCGATAGAACTTTTTCTGCTCTACAAAATGCTACCATTTGTTTTTCGATTCCTCCGACTACCTATTATTTATGAGGTTCGGAAATAAAGTACGCTGAAGGCAAAAAATTGCCACTTGCACACCTCATCTTTCTCGTTTGCCATCGAGATCAAAAAATGTATGTACATATGTTTCGATAGAGCTTTTTCAGCTATACAGAATGGTACTACCTTTTATTCAATAGCTCAATTTTTTGCTGTTTTTGAGACTCAGAAATGCAGTACTCGCAAAAGTGTGCACTTCGTTATCTCCTCTTCCTCGCCTACCATCGAGATTGGAGTGAATATTTTGATATGCATTCGATACAGCTCTTTTTGCTCTACAAGATGATACCACTCTTCTTTTGTATCCTCTCACATTTTAGCATGTAGGAATAGGTCGGCACCTGTTTTCCAATTCGAAATTGCGTAATAAAAATGAATTTTTTCGGCAGAGTGCTTCCTATCATTCGATAGAGCTCTTTTCGCTGTACAAGGTAGTGTTTACGGTTTTTGTAAGAATCAATTTTAGCAATTTTTTAGATCATTTAAAGGTCGACGAAATCGAGCATTTTCGACTACATCTGTCAAAAATGCTCGATTGCGTCGACTTTGAAATGATCTAAAAAATTGCTAAAATTGATTCTTACAAAAACCGTAAACACTACCTTGTACAGCGAAAAGAGCTCTATCGAATGATAGGAAGCACTCTGCCGAAAAAATTCATTTTTATTACGCAATTTCGAATTGGAAAACAGGTGCCGACCTATTCCTACATGCTAAAATGTGAGAGGATACAAAAGAAGAGTGGTATCATCTTGTAGAGCAAATTGAGCTGTATCGAATGCATATCAAAATATTCACTCCAATCTCGATGGTAGGCGAGGAAGAGGAGATAACGAATGTGCACACTTTTGCGAGTACTGCATTTCTGAGTCTCAAAAACAGCAAAAAATTGAGCTATTTGAATAAATGGTAGTACCATTCTGTAGCTGAAAAAGCTCTATCGAAACATATGTACATACATTTTTTGATCTCGATGGCAAACAAGAAAGATGAGGTGCGCAAGTGGCAATTTTTTGCCTTCAGCGGACTTCATTTCCAAACCTCATAAATAATAGGTAGTCGGAGGAATCGAAAAACAGATCGTAGCATTTTGTAGAGCAGAAAAAGTTCTCTCGAAAACATCTATAAGCTTTGTGGAAAGATGAAGTTAACAATGCGAAAAACGGGGTTGAAAAAAACGGCGGGTACTTATTCCCCAACCCAATAGTACTGGGCTGGTTAGAGTGTGTACCTTTAGTCGCAATTAATGCGCCAGTATCTGAGAACCTTTGTAATAGGTCCATTTTAAAATTAGGAAGTTCTCCCATACATTTGTTCCCATTCTTCGTCCAGTAACTTCTCACCTATCACTTTTCAGAAAGACGTTGTTGAGGCGTGCACGTCTAGCGGTGGTCTGATGCTGAAGTCACCTGGTGGGTGTGCTTGACACTTAATGTTTAGAAATAAGAACGGTCAAGGCTATAGCTGTAAGAGTCTCAGATATGCTTCGAAAAAGAAAAGAAAAGAGCTAATAATCCACAACACCAAGGATGGCATGAACCGTACTAAGCCTCTCACCATTAGAAAATGGCTGATTGGGCTATCCAGTGGGATATTCCCTTTGACCCGGGCAGATCCTTGGTCATGCACTTTGGCGATTCCGGAAATGTGATCATAATCACGCTTGGCCGCCCCCGATCATAATCACATTTCCGGAGTCGCCAAAGTCCATGACCAAGGATCTGCCCGGGTCAAGGGGGATATCCCGCTGGATAGCCCAATCAGCCATTTTCTGGATGACGGCGTTCAGGATCATTGCAGGGGAAAATCACAAGTAGGGTGCATGAGTTGAGCTACTCACGCCAGAAAATCGCTTGGCCACCCGCGGCGAGCGGCGCGACGGGTACGAGTGTCAGTGGCAGGGCATGGCAGCCTTTAAGCGAGGTAGTGTGGCATGGGTGGAAGAGGCAGGGTGGCATGGGTGCAGGAGGCACTGTGGCATGGGTGGAAGCGCCGAGGTGACGAAGCCACGCTCTGTTGGGCTCCCTAGGGAAATCGATTCGCTAGTCGTACTGGTGACCCCGCGAGTGCGACGCCGCGAAGCGATTTTCTGGCGTAAGGAGCCTCACCCAGGGTGCATAAATCTTAATTTCGTCACCATACAGAGACTTTAATATTTTAGAAGTTTTGAGAAGACTTGATAATTCCAGTGTGTATATTATGATCAGTACTGAGATTATTTTAGGACGTTTGGGTCACTGCGCCATGTTCGGAGGTGGTACGTGGGCGGAGCGACGCGGAAGTACCAGTATTGGTGTCACTGTAAGCGGCTGTGGTGAAGCGATCATGAGAGCGAATTTTTCTCGGTCGCTTGCAGACCGCTTATTAGAGAGGTCCGTTGGATTTTTGACATTTTTTCAATAGCTCGCTCTAATCAGTATCTTGGTTCAGAGATCCCGACGAGTTATCATCGTCGATAGTGCATTCGTTTTTCGAGCATGAGTTTCTGCACTCGAACCTAACGTCACCTATATCGGCGAATCGCTTATATGCTGGAGGTTTGGTCTTGCTTCAAGAAGGTGGCGAACTCAGTGAACTGATAGTATTTCATAACACGCCTGTTCTTCCCTTTGCTTACTGCACAGGAAAAGTTGTACGGAGGAGTTTGTCAAAACTGCCTGCTGGCTCAAATATCTTGGTAGAATCTTATCCCTGTAGGTGACAGAGCTTCCCATTGATTATCGGGCCATCTTGTGACATTGATAGCAGTAATTTTTCTTGCACCGTTCTTCATCAGCTTGATTTTCTACTGATCCCATTTTAAACCGATTCTTTGAGCAGTGTTTCTCAGCTGAACGGGTAATAAGGGTCCGAGTTACATGGAATTTATTCATTACCGGTGGAATAAATCTAATTTTTTACTGTAGTGTGTCGACATTTCAAAATCGATTTGTCGTGAATAACGATTTTTACCATTGAGTGCTCCGCTTATTACGGGAAATTCAAATGATAATGAAGGTCACGAACGTCAGGTGTAACTAATGTAATTGAAACTGGGAAGAGATATTCAACGTGAGTGGATTTCTGTATAGATGTGGTGTAAGAAAACTTGCTTCGCAAACGCGCTAACACATCATGGCCCTGCCGTGGTGTCGTGGGTCATCGACGTGGTAGCTATGGAGGGCGGGGAAATGATCACTGATTGGCTCGTCTACATCATTCATTCGGTGATGTATTGGACGAAAAAGCACGTTTCTGATGAAGATCAGCGCTACGAGGAGGTTATTTTTTCACGGTTCCGACCGTTCCCGTCCGTTCTTTTACTACTGTGGAACTGATCATTACCTCCACATTCGTATTCCACAATCGGGTTTTACCCCTGTTCAGTAGAAATCGTTCGGGCACGATTGCTTCTACTGTTGGAGCGTAAACTATTGAAATTTTTTGATGACTGGTAAACTCATGAACAAGGGAAAGATCAATAAAGGCATCGTATGCGGATGCAAATCCTTGTTCAACCCATGAATGTTATGGTGCTTGCGGCACGCATGTAAAGTTCCATGTGAAAAGCGAACTTCGTCAAAAACAAGCCTTCGTTGCAATGCGCTGCTGCTGTCGAGCGTTCTAGTGCGTGTTGTCCACATGACTGGTGTCTGATTTCCTCAGGTAGCTGATTTGTCGCTGATGTTTGGGAGAGACTAGAGAATTCGTATAAGGAAGTTTTTAGTTATGACAATTCGTGCTCGGTGATCTGCTCGAGTAGTAAAGCTTGCAAATGCAGTAATTATGCAGTTTGTTTCAATTAGTGCAAACTCTGGAAGCTTCGCCAATTCAGACGTTGACCGGAAGCGTTTATACGGCTGCTCCACACACCGCAGCGTGTTCGACAACGCGTGATGCGAGCGCTGTATTTGCTATATGCACACACCGTGAAGACATTATTTCTTTCTTCTTGATGTACTCTTTCTCTTTTTCACTCTTGACCTACATCTCTTCCGTAGTAGTAATTATCTCGAAATTGTTTTGTCATGCATTTGCTAATCCACTTTCAGAATTATCATTCTCTAATCCGGCCGAATTAGTACATTATGGTTCATCCTTTTGTAATCGAATAAGTTTCCAAGCACTTGAAGCACTGTGAATAAGAAGTCATGCTTGTTCCAGCATTCAGTCAAATTTGCAACTGTTAGAAAACGCACAGACTCATGTCCAGGTAGGCTTCTGCAATTTCAAGATTGGTCATTACTTCAAAACCGGCTTTTTCCTTGAAGTCAGTGATGTCCAACCAGGTCATAGTGATGTAGCCCTGTAGTTGCTGAAGCATGGATCCTCAGGCCGTGGTAATGAAGTGCAGTGGTGGTTGTGTAGCTTATATGTTCCCAATGTTTCAGAGGTCATGAATCTGTGTATAGGGTCCGCCAATAAGCGCGCTCGATCTTTAAAATGAAATAAAGCAAGTTGTGCGAGAGGTATAAATGGAGTTTATTTTTAATTTGAAAAAGTATACGAAGGTATTATGTATGGAAAATAACATCGTTCAAATGGTACCTCGGCTTTGCTTGGTGGCGCGCATACGAGAAGTCCAGTTTTCAATGACCCTGGAGCACAAATCGGGCTGTATTTCATCGATGACGTCGCGTATGTTGACTTCAAGGTCATCGGTGTTTTGTGGTTGGTTTGCGTAGATCTGTGATTCAAGAAAACTCCACAAGAAATAGTCTATGGGGTTAAATCGCACGATCTCGGTGGCCAGTTGATGTCGCCTTCGCGCGAGATAACCTTTACTCCCCAGCGCTCGTGCAGAAAATACATTGTGGCGCGCGCGGTGTGGCTCGTAGCGCCGTCCTGCTGAAAGCACATATCCTCAACATCCATATTGCGGAATGCCAGAAAAAGTTCGTTATCATGATTCTGTATCGTTCGCCGTTTACAGTAATGGCCACACCATCGTCGTTCTCGAAGAAATACGGCCCGATGATGCCCAAAATCCACACCAAACAGTTACCCTTGCTGGGTGCATTGCGGCCTGATGGACCTCCTGTGGATTGTTCTCGGCCCAATAACGGCAATTCTGCAATGGCGGAGCGCGCGGAACGTTGCTCGAACCGATGAATGATTTTCGTAGTAAGTTTTAATAATATGCACACGTTGTTCGCGGTCGAATTGGTTCATGGTTATTTGTGAAGATACACTGAATAATAACAACTAAGTTTGACAGCTCTGCCACAAACGACGTGGCCGCCATGAGCTGTCAAAGATAGAGCGCCTTATCGGCGGACCCTTTAGAACAGAGTAACGGCGGTTTCACGAAACTCCCCCGCCCAAATGGCAAAGTAGGGAAGGAAAGTTTGAGAAAGCTATTCTTAAAAATCAAAGAGTAGTATCACTTTTTCGCCATTGATATTCTTGACACCGCGTTCGTACTTTGCGGTGCCGGCGGCAGGGCGTTGCTGCGTGTCTCTACGTCTCCGCCTGTGCCACTCGGTCTCGTTGCCTGAGTCTTTGCGGTGCCGGCGGCAGGGCGTTGCTGCGTGTCTCTACGTCCCCGCCTGTGCTACTCGGTCTCGTTGCCGCGTCGTCTCTGCACTCTCCCATGGCTGTTAACGCAGCCTCGCCCTGCCGGCGCAAAGTATGTGCGGCTCAACTGCTCGTCCACGATGAAAGCGCGCATGGGGAGAGACGCAGGCGGGAAGAGATCCGACCTGAATACGAGAAGTAGGAAGGTTGGAAAGCGACATGGACAACGCGCCGACTGGTCCGCGCGTGAGTGCGTGAGTGGCATGGACACACCTGTTAGCATCCTTCCCACCACTGGAATCATCACGGAATATATCTTCGATGCACATTCAAATATATCATTAATTAATATAGATATAATGTACATCAGAAAATACTTTATTATGATCCACAAAATAGGTAAAGGCACACGGTGGTAGATAGAATTAAAGCTTTGTTCTTTTTTTTTGGAAGAGCACAAACATGATTGAGCGAAGTGTTGAGCAAATCCGGGAGTGAGATGATAAATCGACTTCGTTAGACTAGTAGTACAATAACCCCGGCAAAAGACTAGATAGAGATGTATAGTAGGCAATACCATGAAATTAATGCTTTAGACATAAATTACCGGACTAGATTGAAATAATGATTCTTTTATACTAATTAATCTCGCTGATTCTCTTTATGGACTGTATTATTCTACAGCAGATACTTACGACTGCAGTAGCTGGTCTTCATACTGTTTCACGAAGCATTCACCGACGGGGAAGAAGTCCCAATCTCTGAAAAACTCAAGTCAGCCATACATACGATTTCAGATAGGTGAGTGAGCTATAAGAACGTCTCTCTCCTTCATGGCAATGATCAAAAAGCATGCCTGCACGAGTCCGGTTAATCGAAATATACACCTTCATCAATCAGCAAAGTATCAGCGCCCTTACCCCACTTCAAACCACTCGATCATACCCGCCCTTAGCCGTGCCCGTAGTCAACGCGAACTGAGTCACTGCGTGCGGCAGATGTTCTGCTGGTTCCATTGTGGACCGACCGCGCGCAGAGAGGAGCGTGCCAGACGCGAGCCGGCGTCGTGACCAGCCCGAGTGTCCCTACACCAGTACACCTACTTTTGATGACCGAAAGCGGTGATTCGGAAGTCCAAACTACATAGATTCAGGTTCATGAACTAATCGCCAACGTAAACTGCGTCTATGACTGAGGTTCTACCAAAGTAACTTTCCATTCTAGTTCATGTAATAGTCGAATAGAATCTTATTTTCTGCTCCAATACATAAGACGGGATGTCTTACATACCTATTGTCATATTTCTCTCGTACGTAAGTTTCTTGACCTGTGTACTCGGTATCGTCCTTATTCACCAAGTGTTGCAAGAAGAACCTGAAAAATGGTTTTGAATATCTGCACTGGTTTCTATGGCGGCAATTGAATTATACTCAAAAAGTCAGAGAATAGATGCTAACAGCACAAGCACATCCACAATTCAATGGAAATAACACCATTCGATAACATTTCAAGTACAGGGCAGAATAGGACACATTTAGCAGGACGGCCTATGCATGGGAAGTGTAGCGGTCTCTGAATTCATGTGACAGTCCTCATCTACAATTGTAATCTTGAGTCATAGAGTACCGAGCGTGAAATCGCGCTCACTATCATGGCGCATCATGATTTGTCGATACATAATCGACAAAATGACAAATAACAACCGATAACTCGTTCGAATTTTTATGCTGCAGAAGGACATACCGTGTTGCAGGGCCGAACAGTTCAACTATGGGAAGAATTTCCGAGGCACGCGTAGGGGTAAGGGAAAAATGGGATTTGGCAGTACATGTTTTCTGAAGACGAGCTTTCTACTTACGAAGAGGTCATGTGGCGAAAATCGCACAGAAAAACACGGCTTGGGGTCTTATGACGACCCCGCAGCACGGCATGTCGTCCTGCGGTCCCGTGGCCGGGCGAGTCGGGAGGGGCGGGAAAACGATCGCGGACGGCTGACCCAGCCTCTGGCGTGTCTGGGGTCCAGGCCGGCTAGTGAAGCAGAGGGACGCGAGGGAGAAGGGGGAGTTTAGGGGAGACGGTCGTTTGGCGCGGCCCCTTGGAGCTAATTTGCCAATGGGGCACTGCCAAAGCTCCTCCCCTAAAAGGCTTAGGTAAATCTGGGAGAGTCCAGACGACCCATGCGCCCCATTGGCAAATTAGCTGCAAGGGCCGCGCCAAACGAGATACACCCGGAGTTTAGTTCTTACTGCTCGGTTTTTTCGCAGTTTTATGTCGTTCTTTCTCTAATATTGCTGAGCACCTCTACTTTCATAATCCTTCATTTTGCCAAATTTACCCTTCCGATATCTTTAAGTTGCTTGGCATACTGTAAAACGCACTGGCTTCCAGCAATGTCATAGCATCCTAGCAATGTCAACGACAAACAACTCACAGGTAATTGGCGAAATTATGCTCCTTGGTCGTGTGAATTTCGAAACCTCTCGGCATTCGATCGAAGGTCTCTTTGCCAATGTCGCAAATGAAGCATGACGATTCAAGTTTTTCGGTAGCTGATTCTTGCTGATCACGAAGCTCACCGAAGGCGTCGATGATCAAACCTGCAACAGGAATTCACAACATCAACGACCACTCAATATGTAGAAACAGTAGTGTTAGGTTGATGCGTAAGTTTCCCGCCACGTCTTTGATCCTTCCCATTTCGTGCACATGGATGTTAACAACATGTATCATGCGTCAGTAACGTGTCCCTGTTACTCTATCACTCAACAACTAGTGCTCTCCCACGCTGCTTTTGAAGGCTTCAATGCTGCATAATCACCACCGTGATAAAATGACCTACGCCACTGCCTGCTTTTATATTTCGATTCGGGCTTCATGCGAAGGATCCACATACTTTTTAGCTTATGGATATCTACAGTGAGGACGTCACCTTTTATGATACATGCAAGATTTGGTTCACCAAATTCCAGAAATTCAAGAAACGAAGGATGAGGTCAGGAAGGCACTTGACGACTTTTTCAAGTCCCAACCTCCGTTCTTCTGGGTAGAGGGAATCGACAAGCTGCCTGATCGTTGGCGTCGAGTAGCGGGTGGTAGTGAATACCTCTGATCTTCAAACTATTTCTCTTTTGATATATTTCCAAAAAAAGTCGTGGCGGGAAGCATCAACTAATATTAGTAGTTTGAGAAGAAGGGTGGTTTTGAACCGGAACGGGTTTTCTTTTGAATAGCCGAGGTTTTTCATGGAATATGCGGAACAACAGTACTTTTTTGCCGAGCCCACAGCAACACGCCTAGTGTCTCATCAGCCCATTGTGTAGATATATGTGATTGAAAACTTTTCACCCGTGGTAGGTAATATGCTGGACTGAAAATCTAATACTGAACAACTACTGATACCTTGCATAATGGCAAGGAGAATGACGATGACGAAGAAGAAGAATGAGATATCATAGAACATTCGCGGATATTCCAGCTCGTCACCATATGGTGATTCTAATTCGTCTCCGATACCTCCACCAGCTCTCACACCGGCATAGAAATGGTAGATGAAGCACTGAAAAGAAGCGGTAGTTACTAGGTTATGGGATTTTGTGATCATCCCGAAGTTTTTAGTGTCTTTGAATTTTCTGTGGGTGGGGTTCACGAAGGAAACATTCAGCCAATTTGACAACTCATTGGTATACTTTCGATTTCTATAAAAAAAAAACGTCGAATTCCCGGAAAGAATCTCGACTGTTCTTTTCTACGACGCGAATGACGAGGTCATGAAAAGCCATTAGTCACGATGAGCTGACTTCAAATATATATTTCATTTGAGGTTTCTCATAGGGCGAAAATCTGAAAACTTTTAAAAAATTTCTTCACTTTTCAAATATACGTTTTACCTCGATCTCTCAAAGCAAATAAATTGAGGTAACGAAATCAGTCTCCAAAAACCTACGGCGAAAAAATAGATTTCAGAGAGAAATTTTTTAAAAATGTTACAAAAATCTTATCACCTGCATTCAACAATTGAATGGACCCCTATTGGTTTTGGTAAAATCGAGGTTCGACAGCTTCAAAATGAGGCTCCCCTATCTATTGATGAAATTCTGCATAATGTGGAATCCTACTGTAAACCTTTTAGTTAATGTCATGGTTCCACTGGTTCCACTCTGGCAAAAACAGAAAATTGACTCTCATTGTGGTAGGGTAATTTTGGTTTTGATACGCTGTTTGTTGGTCATCGTGGTCTCGATTTATGGTGACCACTCCCACCCTATTTTCACTGTACTCCATATAATGTTGCGAGCGTATAAATGTCAATGTGTAACTCCTCTATTTTTATTATTCTAGAGTTTTGAGAATAGTGAGCCAGTTTTCCGCTAGGGCCACCCCGTATCGCAGATACGGCGCCTCTGATCGATAATCTAGTGGTGCGGCGTGACGAAGAATAGTTCCAGTTCTATCCTTTAGTTCTGGCTAGTAGTGCAATAATAATCGCTCCCTTTGAGCATTTTTTCAGTTGCCTCATCCTTCATACTCCACGTCATTTTCAGTTGCCATAAAAAATCGGCTTTACTGCCTCCCAAGAGCAACTGTAAATAAACCACAAAAAAAGTAGTCGCAGAAGAAACGATGATCAAATACCGTGAGCATGTTGTGGCACTTTCGATCCGGCTCTTCACCGTCTTCACCTTCTTGAACGTAGAATTTGCGGAAGAAATTGAACGCGATCACGGTATACAGATATACAACCACCAAGGTCATCATGATGGTAAGGATCAGCTGAAAGCACACATCGTATAACTTACTCACTGTATGATTTACACATGTTTTCCTGCAGTTGCTCCCAGCTTATAACAGCGCAGATGACCACTACTGGCATTAAGAGATTTTCCCCATAGCCATAAACAGCAACCACGTGGAAGGTAATTTCACGTTGCTTTCAGTAGAGAGTCAGCATTTCAGAAAAACCATGTACAAGTACACATCGGCCCACTTTGTTGGGGGTGGGGGCAGGGGGGGGGGGGGTGGAGTGAGGACTTCTCTGTGACCTGGGTGTTGAGCAGGGCACTCAAACTGGGTCACCGCGTGCGACATCACCTTGCCACTTCCACTGTGCAGTGAGAGCCCCGAAGGGCATGGACGCTGCCACTTCCGGCGACCAACTCTACTCCTTGGCTACATCCGTGTAAGTTTGTGATATTGAAAAATAGTGGAATGTTCCAACTTACTTTTTTTAAGAAATTAAACTCAACCTATTCAGTCTGAGTGCCTTTATCAAATAAGTTGGCAGGTGATAAGCTCTCTGAAGTCTCAAATATTTATTGAAAAGATTAGCATCGAACTCACTTGTTGCAGGTTATGAGTGACAGACTGTAGAATAGCCTTTAACATGGGGAAGGAAAGCACGACGTCGATCAGGTGGAATGCGTAGAAAAATGGTGAAATGAACACTCCACAAGCCGAGCAAAGCAGATAGCCGACGCGGTAGAGGAACTGACCATTGGTAAGGATTACACCGATCCAAAGCCAACAAGTGTAACTGAAATTGTTGTTGTATTTCAGGTTTAATAAATAATAAATAAATGTAATAAATAAATTCATGGCTCGAAAGGGGATTCTTCGACTTGCAAAAATGTCTCAAAATAAGTTAGACGTTTCCATTGTTAGAGCCATAAACCGCCGATTAAGTATGAGCTTGATGCTGATATAAATTCACTTATCAATTTAGAGCTTTATAAACGCAAAGTTACCGGTAGTCGAAGCTGTTATCACTCGAACTCTTCTCCTCACCAAGGATAGACGATAAAATTTCTTCATCGACCTACAAAATGAATGTAGCAAATATAACTGGTCACGGAACTTAAATCGACCGTACAAATAGGGTCCATGATATAACAGAACTGGCACGAGAGATTAGCTATCGAAATTCCTAAAAACATTCAACCGTCACGAAACCAGTCCTCCTAACCCACCAGGATCAGTTTCTAATGGGAAAGACATTCGGGAAGACATAGATGGCATTAAGCGGAGTCATGTTTGGTGTTCAAAATCAGGGTCCTAGTGGTGCACTATCTGATCGTTTTTCTACTGGCAGGCGCTAAGATAGCAATAGACACAGTAAGAATCATGAACGGAGGAAGCAGGGGACGAATAAAGGACTACCCGTGAAGACCTTGGTGGGGGTGGCTACCGTTTCTTCAACATCACAGTTGAACCTGATCTATGAGTTGACATACCTGATCTTTGAACTTCTGACGAGTCTTCCGCCGAACGAATTTGTCCCAGTACATCATTGGAAAGGATTTCGAGCTAATCACAATTCGATCCAAATACCTAAAGATTCATAAGTTCAGTCGTAATATTTAGACGGGAAATAAGTCCGAAAATGATTAGGCATCATAATCAAAGAACCGCAGCATGATTCAGAACGTTGAAAGCTTGTGCCGTAATGAAACCTTCAACCAGCTCATAAGTGAGTCCACTACAACAGATTTAGACAAGTTTTATTTGCGATTAATGATTATATACCAAAGTAATGTGTCAATGACACCGCTCTCTTCGTTGTCCTCCTCAGTGATCCAACAGCCGTCGAACATAAGACGTCGTGCGACTTCTTTCTCACGTTTGAAGGTGATGAGCGGGATCTGAATCAGATGAATTGGTCACGCTTTTGACGAATTGTAATAAATATAATCGATCTTTAACCCATTCGCGACCGCGCCGGTTAGCGGGGCCTTGCTGTCAGCCACATGGGCTGACGTAGTCCCACGGGCCACTTTTTTGATCTTCTTTGTATTTCATGGTTATTTTTTGTTTTTTTTTTCGTTTTTTTTGTCAATGTAGTTAGGGGAGGCGGCTATTCACCCTCCTGCTCTTATGCAAGCCATGGGCCGGAGGAAGGGGGCCTGTACCCTTATAGAGACGCCCAAAAAGCAAAAAAAATAGTTTGCACTAAAACTTTGCTTAGGGGGGTATTTGGGGTGCTGATCACGAATATGGCATCCGTTTTCCCGAATGACCCCCTGGACAAAATTTCAGCGAATTTGATGAAAACTTGATGTTGCACCAACATGGTGCAATTGCACCAATTTGGCGACAAAAACGGATGTCATATTCGTGATCAGCACCCAAAATGACCCCCCTAAGCAAAGTTTCAGTGCAAACTATTTTTTTTGCTTTTCGGGGGTCTTTATAAGGGTACAGGCCCCCTTCCTCCGGCCCATGGCTTGCATAAGGGCAGAATGGTGCAGGCAGTTGTTTGACCCAAAAACCTTTCTTGAATGTCAAAGGGTGTTAGCAGGAAGTCCATGAAACGTCTGTCAGCCACCGGTGGCTGACATGGGCGCGAATGGGTTAAGTGTAGCTGAAAAGAGTGTGGCAATGCGTGGTTTCTAGCAGCGCAAGCAACAGCAAGAATGCGTGGGAGGACCCAGCCCAAAAGAGTCTGCCACCCATTGCAGGGCCTCTATAAAGGCACCAGAAGGGGAAATTGGTTCATCGCGGAATATGAAAGAAGTGGTGCTAATAATGCTGCGACAGAGGAAGAACGGAATAAGATCATCGAAAACCTATGAATATGACTCCTTTCCTCTCATTTGTTCTCATCACAGAAGGATCTATGCACTCCAGTTCTACAGAGAACGGTGGGTCAAGAAGGCTATTGCCCGCTTACTATTGCTGCTCGGCCGGCGCTCTAGGACGTATCGTTGCAAGGCATGACGCAAGGAAGTTTATAGCGTGTTTTATACCACGAGTTGCGTTCACGCTTTGTTTCACACTCGTGAACACCCCAGCTATCTCTGGTGCCTTTAATGAGTTTGATGGTCACTTGTCACCGCGAATCGCGCCATTCGCAGTCGTTGGACTCCAGGTTTTAACCCACATTCTGCTTTCCTAAATACTCAAATAATCACATCCATTGCCTTCGAGATGTCGTTTCCACCAATAGAACTTCTTAAATTTCATTTTAAAAATACAAGCACTTACCTTGAGCTGATAGAAGGAGACGAGCAACGCAAATGACGTCGTCAAGTGGAGCACGCTAATCCAGTACAAAACCTGTAACAAAATCAATATTCCCCTTTATGTATAAAACGCCTCGTCTCTGTACACCCGTCCGTCCGTCGAATGGGTATTATATGAAAAACGACCTGTGGATATGGAGACAAGTGTGGCATAGGTAGGGCAAGGGACAAGAAGTAAAGACCACACATGGACCAAGTTCCGCCCACGGGGGCGGGGGGGGGGGGGGGGGTGAAGCGTGCACTGGCTTGTTCCGTTTTCAGACCGATCTCGAATACGCATGAAATGTGGGGAGAAGATGGATTTAGGTCAGCGATAAGTTTCTGAAAGTTATGAAAGAGACTTGGGCGGAGCATTGATGGTGGTGGGCTGAGCTCAGATCTTACATGAAATTAATTGTGAAAATGGGAACAAACTTGGGATGACACAAGAAGTGAGGAGCCAACATGGACCCAGTTAAACTCCGCCCACTGTAGGCGGAACATGCGCTGAACGTTCGATTCTCGGATCGAAAATTTAACATGGTCCAAGCGTGAGGGAGAGGTGGGCTAAGCTAAGCCATGTGTACCCATAAGAGAGGCCTGGGCACAGGAGGGTGCGTGCAACTCATATTCATAACTCGGTTCCAACACAGCATTGAGATCAGGAAAAAATCGGCAGAAATGGCCAATGTTCAAGATATCTTAAACACACTAAAATGAGAGAAAACCCGCCGTAGTTAGCGGAGCGTGGTGTGATAATGGGTACTAAGTAAATACATAGAAAAGCAATCTCGATCGACCCACTAACGCCCATGATGTTACGCGCACACTAGTGTGCGCAGGCAACTGGTACTCTTTAACCGTCTGACGAACACCAGTATCGAATGCCATACATACAAGCACTCCGAAAAACTTAGTTTTACTCAAGCAAACAGCAAGCTGGACGGGAACCTCGCCCTCACAGAAACAAACCTGCGCCAGCACCCAGCCCGTCAGTTCATACTCAACGTACGGGACCACCATTCCAGTGATAAAAACGACTTCGTTGGAGTTCTCATCATCCTCCTCAATCTCAGGTTTTTCTGAAAAATGAAAATCAGTATTGATAGCTTGAAATATTGACTCAAGTTACTGAACGGAGTTACCTGGTTCTGTATGCCTAATGTCAACTCGATGGAAGAGCAAGATGACATTGATGAAGAAAGCCAAGTAGAGAGTTGTCTTTTCAATGGTTTTGAAATTACGTGCTAGAACATTCTGCAAGAAAGTGAATAAATCGACTGCGCAGATTGTTCGATTTTTCGCCATCGAACAACAGTTCTCCACCCACCAGTACTGATCCTCTGCTTCGACCCATGTTTTGTTCGGCGATCTTCGGCTCATAAGAGGCGCCGCTGATATCGACTTCTGACGGCGCTGCTGCCATCACAGCTGGAGCACCGATCGACTCGTAAATGCTAGAGAGTTGGCATTATATAAATAATGTAAAATAAAATAGAAAAAATAAGGACCTAGGTGATCATGAGGAGGTACACGAGCCAGTCACTATGTGCCGTTTTTCACTATTTATTTGCTCCTAACAACTAGGTAAACATTTGCATAACATTTAAAGGAATCGTCCACGGAAAATGAGTTTTTGTGTTACCCATATATTTATGTTGTATTTGCCTAATGTTGGCCTCATGCAAAATTTCAAGCGAAAAAATGTGAATCTGGCTGAGATACAGCACCACAAAGTGCGGTCCCAGTGGGCGGGGCCTCTGTGTAAAAGCCTCGTACCGCGTCCGCCGTGGTCGGAGACGCATTGTAGGAACAGAAAGTTACGTACACAGTCCCACTCTACGTTCCCAACGGCGGCGGAAGACAAGACGAGACTTTTACACGGAGGCCCCGCCCACTGGGAGCGCACTTTGTGATGCTGTATCTCAGCCAGATTCACATTTTTTTCGCGTGAAATTTTGTATGAGGCCAACATTAGGCAAATACGACATAAATATATGGGTAACACAAAAACTCATCTTCCGTGGACGATTCCTTTAAGAGCCTTGTAATCGTGTACTAGAAGGATAGTCATAGGATAGTCAGTATGCGGAGGCAGCGCAACACAAGTACGAGTCGTATTCGTCTACGTTCTGTTTTGATGGATGGTGTGGAACGTGATCGCTAGTGGATTCACCTCATGATACGACTGATTTGCTACTAATTTCGGATCTTGACTAGTTAGCTGGTCTACTTATGATGAAGTCACGGACTCCTTCAGCGAGGGGCTTCTCTCGCCGAAGCGTCTCGAGCCGTTAGGTGGCAAGGCGACGAGGCGCGACTCCAGGTGGCGGATGGGATATCCATGCAGACGTTTCCTGCATAAGGGTGGGGCGTTCTGTATGGTGCAACTGGCATACTGCACTCGGTCCAGCCAAAAGCTCGTATTCTTACGGTTGGAAGGTACATGGGAGACGGTCCACGGTCCCCTCGAACAGATAAACCCCAGGCCCACTTTGAGATAGCCTGGATAGCTAACCGAAGTATGCCCAGCCCCCATGACAGAGCCTGGCAAGCTACTCGTGGGTCTTTGTCTTGCCGAAAACAGCAGTAGAGATGGGCCTCATTCTCCTTCACCTGAGGAACTTCAGGGACGCCACCGTATTTGCCAAGGAATCGAAGATAAGATGGCCGGCCACGTCATGCGATGTCCCGATGACCACTGGAACAGAGCGGTTACAAACTGGATCCCTCGGGACGTCAAACGAACACCTGGACAACCGTCAGTTCGATGGTGAGACTTTTATACGAAAGCTTTGCGCGAACGAAATGATATGCTGCGTTGCTTTGGAGCCAGAAATGTTCATTGGACTACTGTGGCTCGTGACAGGGACGAATGGAGACGTTGATGGAGCACGCTCGCAGTTCTCGATGAGCAACGGGACGACAGGCAAAAGGTGACTTGTGATAAAGATGAACGTCAAAGGACAAAGATGGAGATTTGGGACATTAAATATGTAACATACTTGGATGTATTGCCTATAAATAATTAGCATGTGACATGTTTCATTAAATCCTATTGAAAGCAAAAGGGACATACAGCTTAGGTGGAAGCTGGTCACTGCAGTCCGTAATATAAAGTTTTAATCTGATTAGAATGTTAATTTAGTCGTTCGCATAGTGAATTGCCCGTCACGCAACACTGGTGAACTGTCCTCTCTCTTGTGAGCACGACACCCAGTTCACGCTGAGTTGATCACTTCGAGGCACTTCACCCTTGCCGAAAAGGATGGCACCTGCTGGATCGTCATAGGTGAGAGCTCGTTGAAGGCGAACCTGACACACCCTTCTGGAGCGAAACTCCCAACACTGATGATCCAGCGAATGCCCCCTCAGCGAACGTGGAGTCCGTCCCTACAGCTAAGCTCGACAGAATCCGGGAATGTCTGCCAGAAAGCTTTCGGAGTGCACAATTTCATGTGAAAAGGTAATATCCAGCAGATACGTCTCTCAAGTGTCCACGGCTTTGGGGTACGCGGATAGGGCAGATAGGGTTCCGAGAGCAACGCGGGGCGGTCACAGTGCTGAACAGGTGTGGAAGACAAACCAAGATCGGGCACGATACGGAAGGAAACGAACAAATTCACGAAGGATACTGAAAAATATCTCTCCGTTGGCAACAACTGCAAAGTTGTTTGGTGGGAATGAAAACCGATTTCAGTGTTTCAGATTTTCCAATTCTGTGGTACAAGAGAGGGGTGTACTGAATTGTTCTCGTGCTTCTCTTTGAGCAATCTGTTATGTAATGTATGCAGTAATGTGATTTTGAGAGGAAATAGAATCGAGAAATTTTGAAATCATTTCAAAGTAGTTCACAGCTTTGTGAAGGCAGCACTATTCATATAATACAAAATGTCAAACCTTGGCGCCTTTGGTGCACTTGGCGGTGGTGTAGGTATATTGGGTGGAGTCTTGTTGGTTGACGTTGTATCCTCAGGAGAAGTGTAATCTTCAGTTATCACCTTGGGTATGTCAAAATGATTGGATGTAGGCAATTGCTCGGCAGCTAAACCGAAGGCGTCCAGTCCAAGATGCGTGTGATGGAATTCGGGCAGAATTGGTTGATTGGAATAGGGATGCACCCTGAAGTATAGTATTTGGCGCAGATTGTAACAGAGAAGTACTGACAACATGACTTACTTTGGCTTCTCTTCCTCTTCCACATGATCAGGTGAGGTGAGGAAGTAGGCGAAACGGAACAATGTCATCAGAAGGAGATAAGCACCATAACCAAGCACTTTTCCGCATTGGAACAGTAACAGAGCAATTGCCCATAGTAGCTGCATCCATGTCATTTGACTGAAATACTCCGTAACTCAAAAAAAAGACTCAGTACATCTAGCCCGTCAAGGGTGATGATTTTCGAACTCCTATTCGAGTGGTGTCACCCTCAATATATTCCTAAGCCTCCCATCCCCACTACCGTTCTATTTGTAGATTAACCAGTTGGGCTAGCGCACACCATTGCGCGCGCTATATCATGGACGTAAGCGGGTCGATCGGAATCGCTTTTTTATGTCTAGAACCCATTACCACTTCACGTGAAAAAGAAAACATCATTGCTATCATCATAACAGCTATGTTTGCAGCGAGTGTGATCCGACTAGTAGCACACACCGCTCATTGTAGGCGGTTCTCCCCTAATCAAGATAACTTGGACATTGGTCATTTCTAATGAAATTTTCCTTGATCTAACGCCTGCGTGTGACCTAGATATGAGTTTTTTGCTGTAAGGACCACCCACTCAGAGTGCGCTCTGCCCACTGTGCCCAGGCCTTTTTATGACTTTCAGGAGGTCATCGTTGACCTTTATCAATTTTCCCTGACGTTTGAGTCATATTGGAAACCAGTTGACAATTCCCCGTCTAAAAACCGACCATTCCAGCGCACGCTCCGCCCATGGTGGGCGGAGCTTTGCCTAGTCCATGTGTGCTCTTTACTTCTTGTTCCATGCTCTACCCATCCCAAACTTCTCCCCATCTCCACAGGTTGTTTTTCATGTAACGCCCAAGCTCCGCTCACCACCACGAATTCCCCGCCCACCTTTGAAACCTTTCTTTCTCTCATAGCTCCAGCCAGTACTGACCACTCCAACTTTTCTTCCGGACTCTAAACAATTCTGGAAACAAATTGCTGTTTCTGAAGCAAGTGTCATCCGACTAATAACACGCTCCCTCCTTTGTGGGCGGTTCTCCGCTCATTTTGAGTGTGTTCAAGATAACTTCGACACTTGTCACTTCAACCAATTTTTTCCTGGTCTCGCGGCTACGTTGTGACCCAGTTATGAGTATTTGTTCTAAGGACCGCCCACTCTGGGTGCACTCACCACCCGTTCATCACCGTGAGCGGAACTTAACTTACTCCATGTGTGCTCTTTACTTCTTGTCTTATGCCTTATCCATCCCAAGCTTTTCCCAATCTCTCGCTTTTCATGTGATGCTTAATTTCGTGGCAGAGGGACGGACAGACATACGAAGCGTTTTACATATAGCAGATTATTCACACTGACATTACAAAGAGGTGGGATAGTGAAGATGGCATACACAGTGATGCTCCCCTTCTTTATTTTGCTCCCTTGTAAAGCAATAAATGGCCACCACACATGCTGTCGTCTCTTGCACCCTTTGTGTCTCCAACACCTCTAAATGTCGGGGTCCTTTATGAAATTGAAAAATCAACCCCATTACACATTTTCCGTAGTGTCATAGTGCGTGCCATACAGTGCACATGACTTTAAAATGACTCGTCTTCCAGAGGCGCATGCCACGCTAGTTGGAGGGCGGACGATATGTTGGCCGTGACTGGTAAACCAATCGCCCACCCTACCAGTTGATGAAGGCTCACCCGCACCCGAGCACATGTGCCTCAAGGACAGTGGTAAGGGTAATTTGAGTAATGAGAACTCCTAAAGTGAGTAATCAAAATGAAAGGTACGAGTCCAGGGGGACTATACAGGGGGTGCTAAAAAAAGCAAATTTGCTCACGGCTCACATCGTCAAGTATACAAAACACAGGAAACGAATGAGATAAAAGTATTGGGGTAAAATATTCCCGATCGGTTTTCCCAGAAAAAGGAGCAAGCTGAGACTCATTACTTTTATCTTCATCAAAACACGGGGCCTTCAGTAGGCGCAGTCAGGTCTCAGAGCAGATACGGTATCAGGGTCCGCTCAAAACAGTGGAGTCAGGTTCAGTAATAGATCTTTTGAGGAAAGGTTCCTAAGGATCAGCTCTTCAGTTCATGAAAGTCACAGAGTTCTTGCTGCTAGGACAACGCTGCTATGCTGCGAAGTATCATTTTTTCATGCTTCAAACCTCCCTTAGGAGGGGTTTCAGTGGTAACGGCACGTTCTGGTTCTTGGAAACGAAGGGTTATGTGAACCCGGTAAAAAACGGAATGCTTAAAAACATCACCCAATATGAATCTCCCTAGGTACCCAGAGTGAATGGACCTCAGCAAGGTTGTGAATGAGGGCGACATAATTTCGGATTTTGCCAAGTTGAGGTGACACATCTTGTTCACTCGGAACGAGCTCCCGTTCCTGCTCGTGCATACGGCTGTTACGGACCATAGTGATAGAGTGATGTCTGTTCTCAACTCAGGGACGAAAATACCTCGTCAGAATTTGATGAAGTTCGACTGAAGTACGGTTGAAAGTGAAGGGGAGAAAACTACTTTTGGCACTTCCTGTATACAGAGTGTGACAAAAAGGGCGTATTTTACAAAACAAAAGGTAATGAAAGAGATAAAAATATTAAGGCGAAATAATCCTAGAATGTTCCTTCAAGAGCAGGTGCAAGCTGAGGCTCGCTACTTCCTCCTTCATGAAAATATGGAGCATTCAGACGGCACAGACGGGCTTTATCCTCGGAATCAGAGTCCGCTTCAAACAGCAGAGCAAGCTTCACTGATGAATCTCTCGAGTGAAGCTTCCTAAGAATTGGCCCTTCCGTTCATGGAAGTCACAGAGCTCTCACTGCTTGGACAACGCTGCTATTACACAACATGTCATTTTTCATGCCTCAAACCCGCCTCCAAAAGGGTTTCATTGGTAATTGCTCTTGGAAACGAAATGGTTGGGAACCCACAGAAAATGGATTGTCTAAAAACACCACCAAATATGAATCCCCTTAAATACCCAGAATGAAAGGACCTTAGCAAGGTTGTGAACGAAGGTGACCTTAAATACCCAGAATGAAAGGACCTTAGCAAGGTTGTGAACGAAGGTGAAGGAGCGTCAGATTTTGCCTAGTTGCGGTGACATATCATGCTCACTCGGAAAAAGCTCCCGATCCTGCTCACGCAGAAGGGCGTTACGGAGTTTAGTGGTAGTGCGAGATGTGCACTTGAATTCAGGGATGGAAATATCTCGTCGGAATTTGCTCAAGCTCGATTAAAGTAGGGTTGGAAGTAGATCAGAAAAAGTTACTTTTTCGCAACTCCCTGTATAGCGACTTTCGCGCAGAAAAAGCGTCCTAGTTTTATGAGAGCAGGTTTTTCACCGATGCGCTTGCGCTAACATGGCCTGAGTCAAGGGTGGAAAAGGGTCCTAATTTACGGGTTTTTGACAGTTCACGCCTATCGCTGTCCTGAGGTAATGTAGTTAGAAAGTGACTGCTCACCGTACGTGACCACTGATTCTCTTATAAGCTTGCTTGACGTTCTCCGGTTTTAGAGCTGATGCTGCATTCACTCCATAGGTATAACCGCTTTTGAATGTCTGCGAGATTTGTCTGAACAAATGAATATGATATGTATCGAAAAGCTTATGAAGTCATGAATTTAGTAATTCATAATCTATCTGTGAAAGTTTAAATTCTAATCGATCTGAGGTGACACTCTTGCGAAACGACCTTTTTTTTTGGAGAGAATAGAGAAGCACAGGAAAGTACCGAGGGATAAGTTTCACTAGTACGAACATAAAATAAAAAAGACGATGAAAGGTGAAGGAAAAGGAAAACGGGCTGTACAGTAGCAGTCAAAAATATATGCAGTTTTGTACTTTTGACTATCACTCTGATGGACGTCTACATGTCTCACTCATTTTTTTTGTCTTGAGTGCAACGGTGAGGCACGGAGCCAGCGAGTAGTGGTGACAGGGGGTGACGGTTGGGACTCACAAATCTAGGCCGTGACCCTGTAACAGCCTAGGGCCTTTGCCCTGTGACCTGAATAATTCAGACCATTTGACTATACAACAGTACAACAAACTTGCAAGGAGGACACGATTCACATTAACAAATTGTCTGAATTATTTAAGGCTTAGGTCAAAGGCCACAGGCTGTTACAGGATCACGGCCTAGATTCGTGTGTCCCAACCTACACCCGGTGACAGGTAGTGGTTCAATGAGGTTTAGATCAGGCGAATGGCTTGGCCACTGCAATAAACACACCTGACTTTGTTAGAGCCAAATTGACACGGAAGAAGTGCTCTGCTTCAAGTATTTGTCAGCTTCAGGAGAGAGTCATAGTCATAAAAGTGCCTTGTGCATAAATACATTATATACTCGAGAAATGTATGCATCCACATTCGTGACACCTTGAAGCTTCTGGATTGTGCCCCTTCTTGAAAGAATGCAGCTCAAAATTATGACCAAGGATCTACCCTATTCTAGGAACGGCGGGCACTAGAAATACAGATGGTTGGTTGCTTTGGTCATGAAGATTCCTCTTGAATTTGGATAACAATTAAGCAGAGGTCACAGCGGGATAAAAGATCAATTCTTATACTGAGCACCAGAGAATTTCCGCAGATTCCCCCTTTTTTGTAGAAATGATCTCCCCTGATCCTTTGACACTTGGTGAATTTCGCAGATGACTCGAAAATCCCAAACTGCTACGCAAGCGCAAGCCACTCGTGGTTGCCTCCCTGTAGGACTTTTCTCTTCACCTTTCTTCATAGACTTTCATAGCCACGTGCTTCTCCGTGAAATCTAAGTCTCAATATGCCTCAAAAAAAGCAGAACTTCGAAGGAGACCTGAAGAATTATCGGGGAAACAAAGCCGCGCAGCTTGACTTTAGTTCGGTAGATTGATAGTAGATATTTACAAAAAATTGCTACATAGCCTCAGGCTTGTGCATCTCAACCAAATTTGGCTGCTTGGCACATCTGATGATAGACTCATGATTCAATTTTTCTCGGAGCATTTGGTCAGAAAGAAGAGGGTTATGGTCAATGATCAAAAACCGCATATATTCTCGAACGATACTGCATGCAAGGTGTGGAAGGAATATTATTCCTCGTTGTTTCTTCAAAACTCACTCTCCAGCGCTGCTCTGCTGTAAGAAATAGTCCCGTTGTTTAAGAGCACGCTCCATTTTCGAATCCGAATCACCCGACGAGATCTCAGCTGCGTGTTGCATTTCGAAAATCGTGTCCTAAAGCAGCATAAAAGAGAAAATCCGCGAAATCTTTTCGGGCTGAGCAGAGGGTATTCCATGTGCGACTCTCTTTCGAACTTGGCATGGATGGTAACCCAATGGATATTTCGACTGGAGCCCAGGCTAACACTTCGGCGTCTCCCCCTTCTTCAGAGCCTGAAGTGTTAGGAAACTGAGCGTACCTCACAGAAATTAATGAACGCTTCGAGTTTGCCTTGATCTCCGCCATCGTCTTGCAAGACATTGAACAGGAACGAGTTCTTTGAGTCACTGAATGATAGCAGATAAGAATCATTTGAAAGTGACCATACGTGACTTCTTGTATGTTTGTTCGAGTTTGGGTGTTAGAAGAGCGATAGCAGAAACTGAACGAACAAACAGGTTGATTTCTAGGAACTGTTTCTGCGATGGATGGCACGAGAAAATGGAATAGTCAGTTTCAGAAGAATATTTAGCTCAGAGGAGGGGCACAAAGGAGGTTCCCGAAAACGTCAGGCGGATGCCATCTCGATGTTTATCGGCGGAAGGGCAATGGGGAAGTGGCATTTCTGTTACATCTCTGTTATGGGCTACCTCATACCAAGCGTGAAAAGAGCCTTCGAGAAATGCAGCCTTTCGAGGATCGAGAACTCTATTCACTCTCGTCAGTACATGCCACGACAACAACAAATGACGAAAGATCCCCAAATTTTACTTCATGATGCTCTTTTCGTTTTTAATGACACTCAAAACTAACCGAATTTGCTGCTTTCCCCACTGTTCTAACCAGGATTCTTGAATTTCGAAATAGATCTTTTCGACACGTTTGCTTGAACCCATAATTTCGATGCGTCCTAAGAACGGATCGAAGTACTCCAATAAGGTTTGAGCCTGAAATAGATGGAAGTTATCGGTTCGTCTCGGAATCTTTGCGCCTCCTCTGCCTTCTCTCGAACGCTTGATTAGGCCTTTTGCTGAAGTATGGACTTATACTGCCCCTCCATAATACGTTTGACTGTTCTTTAAATCTCAACAAAGTTGTGCAAAGATTACCTTTTCAATGATCTTCTCCAATCGTGGATCGTTTGTGATGTGTTCTTTGAGATTTGTAAGCAATATAGCCAAGTTGAATCCAATATCTCGCGCTGGATTATGGAATCTCTCCGTGAATTCCATATAATCCACCTTGCCGTCGTTGTTCACATCAGTGCACATCATAAGATAGGTAATATCTTCCCTAAAATAGTAGACTCTGTGTAGGTAAAGCCCCTTCCGTACAGCAGAACAGGATTAAGCAACAAGCGACGTCCCGTCTAAGCTCATTTGAGAGTAATTCCTGTCAACTTACACTGTGTACATTTTCTGACTTTCCATGGCACGCTGGAATTCCTTTGGACTTATCCAGCCATCTCGATTGGTGTCAAAGTCCTAGAACAAGGAGCTGTTGATGAATTCATTAAGAACATTTAGTAAGGACATTTAACAAAGAATATGGAAGCACTGTACTGGACTGGTCGTGGAAGGGGCTGGTCTAATTTAGAGGAACTGAAAAAGGTTGTGAGGCGGTGATGGTGTTGTTGAGACACCGCGCACATCCCGAGGTATATGTCATTAACATTAGACCAACAGTGCACCACAGTACAGTATCACCTTACCCTCTGGTTCCTTTCCTCTTTCCTCTTTCCACACAAGCCCATGGGCTGACGAATTATATCGTAGACAGAAGCAGAGAAGGAAGGAAGGTGGCGTAATATTAGGTCGTTGCAAAAAAATGCTGATTCTACGGATGTCAAGACGTGATTTTTGTAATTTTTCTTTCGCAATGTTTTCTTCTTCTGTATTATTCGCAGTTCAAACTAGGGCGTAATGCAGCTCAGACCGCTCAAAATACCAACGGAGTCAGGGGCGAGGGGTGGGGGGTATAAACAAATGCAGCGCAGGGATCAAATGTTTTGCTCTGGCAATATCAGCATGGAGGATAAGCCCCGTAATTTTTTTCTGTAGTTTGCAGTCGGTCTCATCCATTACAGCTTTCTGAAACCGGGCGGAACGATCACAGCAAAGAAGTACAGTCAAAAATTCACGAAATGCAGCAGAAGCTACGACGTTTCTGCGCGAGATTGGTCAATATGAGGGGAGCAATTCCCTTTAAACATAACCGACCCTGCAAAAGTTGAACGAGTTGGGCTGCGGAACTCCAACTCATCCGCCATACCCATACTCATCAGACATCTAACCCACCGACTACCACTCCTAGAACACCCGGACAATTTCCTGGTGAGAAGTGCTTCAAAAACCAAGACGATGTCAAAAAGTCTTCGCTGCGATAACGTCTCCAGAACTCCCGACTTCTATGCTAGCGCATAGGTAAAATTGCTTCTTGTCGGCAACAATGTACTGATTCCAATGGTTTTGATTCCATTGATAAAGTGCATTTAGAGCTAGGTTACGTTCGTTCGAACTGAGAGTGTGAGAACCCGAATTTCTTTCGCAGCGACCTAAGACTTATAAAAACCCATAGTGAAATCAACAGTGTACCACAAGACCAGGCCCAACTAATTTCCAAAAACGTTCAGCCCGAGAATGCTCCAGGCTTTTGTCATGGTGCTTTTTGCTCATGTATCAGGATTAGTAGAGCCCGCTATCATTTATCCCCTGGGATGTTCCTTCGACTTTTCGGTTGAGCTGAAGTTCACCTGGAATGCTTGCGATGTTGTCAAATCCTTCAATTTCAGGAACATGTCTGAGAACTTGAGTATTTTCTCTACAGACGGTTGCGACTCAACCAACGCATCAACCATTTGTTTTCCAATTGGACCATTGAGAACATTTCCTGAAAGTTAGTTCTGAGAACATTTCCTGGAATCTAATTTTGGGACAATCAGGAAATCCAAGAACGATATAGCGGTAGGGATACCTTCGAGCATCGAGAGCATTAGAACAATCATATCCTTCTGAAGGTTCAAGAATTCTCGGAGGAGTTCTAGTTGAGTGGAATTCTTGTATAGCTTCTCCATCATATGAGCGAAGAGGAAGAAGAAGCCATTGATAGCGTCCCACAGACGTGAATTCGCCAACGTCATCTGATTGCCAACACAGGGTCCCTGAAAAGATGTCCGATTTTTGAAACAGCTCGAAGTGTGGCCGAATCCTTTTATCTACGTTCTCACTCACACTAATATTGGAGCACTACATTATTGGACATGCACTGGAAACGAAAAAGAAAGAGGAAAAAGAAAATCAAGTTCGGTCTAAAAATAGTTCCACAGCACCTCGTTGGCAAGGAATTCCTCATTTCTATGACTGCTTTTATCAATTTCTTCCTCTCCTTCTTCTCCCTATCATTAATCCTGCACCGTCACAGACTCCATCACTTTTCTTGCCAGGAGTCGTCACTTGTCCTATCCAAGGTATACTCTGTCGTGGTCTTCACTTCGGAATGTCGGTTTGATGATGCCTTTTCGACCTTCCCTCAAGGCTCCTTGTGGTTGCTTCCTTTGCGCTTCAAACTTTGAGGCTTTTCTTATAATTTGGTTCGCTGGTTTTCTCAGCACGTGTCCATACCATCGCAGCCGCTGCTCCTACAACTCCAACTGTGCAGAAGCCGTCTGTATGATCGGTCGTATTTCCTAGTTCCTGACCTTGTCCAGTCGCCTACAACCACATAGCCATCTCAAAATCTCATTTTAGATGCGTGCAGCTGCCTAACATATATCTTTGTTATAGACCAGCATTCGCTACTCTACAACGTTTCAGACCTTACCACTGTTTGGTAAACCTTGCCCTCGATGGCTAGGAGCACCGTTGATGGCTTAGGATTTCTACTGACTTCACCATTTTGGTCACGCCCCCCTTAATCGGGACTTCCCATATTTTTCTCGGCTTCAGCCGCAAGGCCATTTCCTAGGTATCGGAAGTCTCCTACATTCTCGATGGTTGTGAGGTACCGGAAGTCTCCTACCTTCTCGATGGTTTCCCTATGACTAATCCGTTGTTGGATCTGGACATTTTCGGCGCTTATAAACATGAATCTCTTGACGCTAAGTCGAAGTATCTCCTACCAGCCTTTCTTGCCAGTTCTGCTCTTTTGCCTAAAGCCCTTCACTACTGTCCGTCACGAAGGCAATGCCATCCGCTCAGAACGGTAATCACTGTTCCCTACACAAGATTTTGCATCACCACATCTAGAGTAAGGAGGAGGAGGATGAACGGGCTCAGGGCCGACTTTTGATGAGCCCCCATGTGAAATCGACATCTGACAGCCTTACGGGATGTGTGCACAATATTTAGCTCCGTTGTACACATCTCTTATGAGGGCAATCAGATGTTTCTGCGCACGGAGTTATCACAACGCGCTCTAGGATACTGGACTGAAGAGACGGTGGAAGCTAAGGCTTTTCGGGGTCGAGGAATTTCAGATAGATAGTTAGCGCTTCTCTCAATACTTCTCCGTCACCTGTTCGACGCAAAAATGGTGCCGGTAGTAAGTCTTTCAGGTCTCAACCCGAACTGCTCCTGGGAGATGGGAATGTACCGTCAGCACCGAATCGGTAAGCTTTCGTACAGCCTCATCATACGTGCTGTCAACCTGATTTCCGCGTGTTGGAACATTCCATTGCATCAACCTGGGACGACGGTACTAGCCCTCCATCCATCCGAGATCCTTCCTTCAGCGGTTATGGTATTGAGAGATCGAATGAACCACGCTATACCGAACTCACCTAACGCCTTCTATTCATTCATCCATCGACATCTATCGGTAACCCATCTGAACCATCCGTCTTCCCAATCCTCATGCTACCTAGCATGCAACGTACCTCTCGATTCGCCCAGAAATGGATGGGACCAGCCGTACTATCCCTCTCTGAACTTTTGTTACGAGGAAACTTCTCGTTAGAATCCATCGAGTTGTTCGTAGTGCCATCTAATTTGACCCTGTTTGCTCAGAATTACTCCGTTACTATCTTTATGGTCTTTAACACCTCGATATTTATGTCTCCACGCCATTGGCTAGCCTGAAGACGAACTCTTGGCCCCCTACTTTGAAATTTTCGTACGGCATCCATGTCCGCAATGTTGATTTTAGCTACGGCTGACTTTGTGAGCCTCATACAACTTTTATGGACGACGAGACCGTCTGGTCTCTGCATTTTCTGCCAGGGTTTGAACGCTTTTTTCTTTCCTTATACCATTCCCTCGTACCTGCACCACATCGCTTTATATCCTCTGATGCCACTTAGAGTTTCATTCAGTGCTTCCTTCGCGCACTGTAGAATGAAATGGGGTTCCTATCCCAGGTATCCTATATCGGATCGCAATGGTCTGAAAGACGGTATTCATTACCCGTATCCTGAAAACACTCCTCTCGACTCCGTGTATCTTTCAATATTGTATCCTCCACTCCGTTCGCATCTCGATTTGCTTAGGAGGCTCTGGCAACGTCCATGAGAAGAGGCCTGCGCTGAATGGTCGCCCTCATACATTTGAGAATTGCACTTCTTACGAGCACATGGTCTATTTCAGTTTGCATACGCCCGCTGCCATGGGTGGGGGTCAAGTGGTCGAATTTCCGCTTGCGGCGTTGCACTCGCGGCGCTGTCAGTACGAGTCGTTTGGAATTTCGCTCAAGACGCCAAGAGCTGATACCGCGAGAGACCTTTAGAGATTGCAAGTTGGAAACTCCGGGAGTTTGCCTACCTTTAAAGGTCCCTCGCGGTACCAGCCCATTGCGTCTTGAGCGGAATTGCAAATGACTCGTACACGCCGCGCCGCTCGCCGCGAGCGGTCGCGCGGAACTTCGACAACTTGACCCCCACCCCCGCTGCCATCGGTTCTCTCCTGGATTGCTGTTTCCGCGAAGAGCGTACTGGAGATGACGACCGGTGTTGTAGCCAAGTTGGGCACCATTTCACGCTCAGCATTCCTAGTCCTAATGCTACTGCCCCCGTGCACTCCCTCTAGCTTTCTTCTTTCACTGCCGACATAGTCGTTGAAGTCGCCTGCTTCGGTGAGATAATGGTGTTCCGGTATTGACCTGATGGCTTCATAGAAGCCAAGAGCCTTAGAGCGAATTTCTCCTTTTCGGTTACGGGACAGCTTGCGGTGCATATGCGGTTATTATGAAGAAGTACCCTTTGTTCTACATCGGTGTCCCCTCTGCAATAGATGATTGACACCATCTCCAGTCTCCCTTGCCTTGGCTCTCTTCTACGCGTCTCCTAGAGGAGCAAGACTTGCTTTTGCGGATGCTCCTGCAATTCATCAAGGTATCAACCTCTCAGATTTTGCGAGTCAGTGACTCCACATTCAGAGTCGCACACTGACCACACAGCTTCTCCAGCCGATGTTGTTCCCCCTCGCTAGCTCTCGCATACTGACCACACAACTCCTGCAAGGCTTCTGCGCACCACTTCAGAGTGACGTACTAGCATCCACACTGACTCGATTTGTTACTTTAGGCATGTTGTTGTGATCCTGTTTGTCCATCATGCGGCCTGTCAACCCCTGCCTGACGCTAGTCACAGCCTCTGCGATTTTCGCAAGGCATGGTTTGTGCTTCAGAGGGGACTGCAATGAGCATGAGTGCACATGCGTGAGCCTGGTCTGTCTACAACTCGGCTATCCCTGCCTATTAGGGACAAGTCTCTAAGTGTTTGTCGGAGTGTTTCATTAGCTGTTCAAAAATAGTCTCGGGTAAACTAACCTGGATGCTTTCAGTCAGCGTGTTGAACACCTGACTGCATACTTGTATAGCTCGCAAAAAGTACTCTTTTCCACCTTCGTCAATAACTTCCTGGAATGTAAAGACTGGAAAATAAACACTAGAAAATAATTAACTGAAAAACACTACATTCATAGTGCTACATTTGAGCATAGTGAAAGCACGTGCTTATAGATACCAAATTTCATTCAGTATTTTTTGGAAAATTTTGTCTGTCCCCTTTTATACAAAATGATCTTGACGCAACCAAGTCAGAGAGGCGCTCGAAGCATTTCAGTAGCGCTCTGCAGTCGGCCCACGCCTTTCACTGCTTAAATTCATAATGACTGTGGCGCACTACAGGTTCGCTAAGCGGCAATCGATACGACAGTAGTACGACGTGCGGGTAACCGTGCTTATAGCCGAAATTGAAGGTTGCACACAAGTGAAAAGGGTATTGCGCTTTCAAACAACGGGGACTGGCTAGGCAGACGCTGAGAGAGGGGTTTTCGAGCTTCCTAAAACTTTTTTAGGAACCCACGTAAAGAAGAAAAAATAGAAGTTAGAAAGTAAGAAATCACAATTGCTGTAAAGGAGCTGCAAAGACCCATTATTCGTGGTGAAATTGTGTGACTGCTTTCAAGCTATGTTTTAGGAGATGAGTTGCTACATACTTTGCTTGAGTAGTGCCAATAAAAGTCCATGACGGATTCTTGGAGACGAAGAAGATAGTCGACCGTGCTGTTTATGAGATTTACGCTCGTTGTGTGACCAGGTTGAGTACGAAGGTAGTTTTGGAATTCTGGAAAAGTATGTTAAGTCTCCAAATCAGAGTTCTGGGGAAAGCATTTCAACCAAGAGAAAGTGCACGCGGCTCAGAAACGTAGTACGCTGACTATGCAAAGGAAAACAGCCCGTATAACTCACCTAGGTTGTGCCCTTCACAGGTCAGTTGCAGGAACCGGAACAGTGAACATGTGAAATCGGCGTCATTTAAATTTTGATTACCACCCGAGGCCAGCTCTGCTCCCATTCCAAGACCTTCAGCCTGGAACCAGAACGCAAACATGTTTTGCTTTTCCTTTCTCGGCTACCATTTCCTTAGTAGCTATGTACTCAGCAGATAGCAAAACAGACCAAAAGGCAAGAGCCTATAGTACAAAAATAGAGGAAAATTGTTAAGATTGAAGTTGTTAAAACTAGACCAACCTTGATTTGACGTTCGAACATCTCCAGATTCAACACCGAACACTTATTCATAAGACCGGCCATCGAGGTGAAGAAACGCACATCCTTTTTCAGTTGGAGATATTCGATCAACATCTAAGGAAGAGTTATTAGGTTTTGCGTGAATTCAACGAGGCCCTAAGACTGCTACGGTTCTTAGGAAAATTTCTGTAGAATGGAGCGATTGCTCGAAGAATATCGATGTTCGGGGAGGAGGCAGCTGCATCCCATAGCCGAATGTCCAGAAGACACTCGATGTTCAGAAATGAAATTTCGTCACGAGTAAGTGCGATAAATTAACAGACCCTCTGAATGTCAACATTTCCGCCGGAAAGTAGATGGATGCCGAGTTCGAGCGTTCGGGCAACCATATCGTTCGGTTCGCCATTACTTGCTGACAGGTACATAAGGCACATGATCGCCGCACCTCGATCTGCTAGCACACCCTGTTCAGCACGGAGTGCTTGCGACTGCTCTTCCTTTTGCTGAAATCGCATATTATAGGCTTTCAAAGATATAGGAAAAATGATAGAAGAGAACGTCACGATCGGGATATTCAAGCAATGCTTGCTATAAAATGGACGTTCAAAAAGTGAGATATTTTCGCTATAAATGAACATCAGGGAGCCCAAAAATATTAGGGTGATCAATGAATATGGCAAAAATTGTAGCTACATCCTTTTACTTTAAGACTATTCAGGATTTCGAGAGATTGGTATATTAAAACCTACTACAATGGTTTCGGAATATAACCACCAACTTTCATGGCTCATTGGTCGCCTAGCAGTTTAGGACCCAACAAAATCTAGTCTCTGGCTGAGCAGGACCGGAAATCCTCAATGAATATCGCTTATAGGTAGCAGCTGAACAGCTCCCAGTGTACTCCGCACTCAAAGACAGCACTAGGGGTAATATGGTGATGGAGAAATCCCTACAGGAAGTCACTCACATGGTAGTCCTGGGTGTAAGAAGGCTACCTGTGGCGAAATCCCGGTGAAAAAGGGTCCCTCCGAGCTGTAGCAACGCCGCGAAAAGCCGCAACCGCACAACTATCCCGCCTCTTGGATAAAACGATCCTGCCGCCCGATGACGTAATGCCCGATTGATTGGTGTGGAAGCGGCTAAGGAGGTGGGGCAGGATCGAAGGTTTTGCGGCGCGCTTTCGCAGTTTTAGCTTGAAGCTCACTCAAAAAAAAAATAGATTGTCGAAAAAATAGATTTCCAAACATTCCCCTGTGTTTACTTGGCAACATGCCAATGGAAAACTATATCAGACTACCTGCCTCTTGACGAACAGGTAGTCCGCGTCGAGAATCAACAGTGCAAAGGGGGGTCCTATTTCTCGGGTTTTTGGCCAATTCCATCCCTTGTTTCTTCACTGTCCTGTTGCTAGGCATCTCGACTTTCACATTTACTACTTCTTTTACTTTTCGTCCGACTTCCCCCTAATGCTGCCTTCAAGAGCGGAATAAGAAGATACCTGGAGGATTAAGAGACACCATAAAATGAAAATTATATTTCAGAGAACTACGCGACTCCAGCAGAAACCTACTTTGATGGCATGAAATTAGCAATCGCAGCGAAAAGAGTGAAAATCAACCTTTTCTCTGGCAGTGTCGAGTGAAGGTTCAAGCAAAGTTTGCACAAAAACACAGAGTTACGTCCACTTGAAGAAAAGTTACACATACCGTATTGATTCTTTTTCTTTACGGATCACCCTATACAGAAGTAGAGTCGATGGAGAACGCACGAGGAAGGATTTATCGCTTTACTTAGGTCTCAATGCACAAGAAGCGCCTATGAGCGGGAAAGCTGCTGTGTATGAGCGCCACACATTGCAGAACTGCGCAGCGCGAAATAATAAGTCAGCAAGGGGCACCCAGATCAACAGCCTTCGGCCAAAATTAAGATGTAGATTAGGTGGATCCATAGCTGAGGCATTCGACATTTCATTTCTTTTTCTCCATCGCTGCATTATTCAATATTCTGATTCCATTTCCAGAGCGAAACAAATTATTCAATGCTTCAATAGCCGCTCAATGGACTTCATTTTCTCCACCCCTATGAGAATTTTGCAAATGTCGGTAAGAAAGAATTGTTGAAAGGATGTAGCAGTGACTGGTAAAGGAAGTGACAGTGAATAGTGATGTCAGCGCAGCCTGCCTTGCGTTCCGCTACCAATGATATGTATTTCAGATGAAAATACGTTACCGCTTGATCGATTTCTGCATCATCACCGTCATCGCCATCTTCCTCCTCGATGTGGATGGACTGCGACATCACATCGGCAAAGCGAATATATCTACAAAGATAGTCAGTGATCAATGATTGTGGGAAAGCGGCTGTTTCATGTATTTTTTCATACAATTGCCATTTTTCCTATAATTTATTTTATTTTATTTTGTTGATTCTATTTGCCTATAATACCTATTTTCCTTAAAATTTGTTTCATAATTCAATGGTAGACAGCATATAAGAAAGTTGTAAGCTTACAGACTATCATCGTGAATCGGCGCAGCTTGGCTCTCTTCGCTGGTGGCGGCGCGTTGGAAACAACGAATTAACTGTTTCAAGGGATCTGGAGGCGATCTGGAATGAATGATCTTCATAAGCATCATCACATCAACTTGCACCTACAAGTCCCACAAAGGAGCAGGGTGCAATACGGAATTGTGCAAATCCACGCGGTCACCATGCGCACGTACACTCCATTTCGGAGCATCTGATAGGGCGTGGCTTACGGACTTGGGTGAGAGTGTATCAAACTCTCTCACTCCACCACACACTCTCATTCTTGACACGCACTCTCACCCATGTCCGTAGACCACGCCCTATCAGGCGCTCCGAAATGGAGTACACATGCCCATGGGGTCATGGATGCTCAGATGAAAATGGGCTGATCTCAGTCATCGCTGCCGACAACTTGCCCCTCTGAATTCTGGTAATCAGGCAACTCGCGTCAAAGGGAACTTCATAACGATTGTGCCTGGATGAGGTGCACCACGAGATAATGCATCACTTTAAATACCCTGCGGATCCGTTAAGGAGAGCTGTTCCTCGATTATTCGAATGTTCCCGTTATTTTTGTGATAGATTCGTGAAGCAGGTCGGACGAATTGCATGACAAGGATTCTCTGGTCGTATTTGCTTTTTGCTGAAAATTGGACGAGACGAACACCCAAATCGGGCCACCGAACGCAGTAGGTGCCCCCTGGTCTCTTACCGAATTTGGTCAAGGCACACGAGGACGGGGTGGCCGAGCCTTCTGCACCCCAGAAGGCTCGGCCACCCCGTCCTCGTGTGCCTTGACCAATGTGAGTGCCCTGAATCATACCGTCGACGCGGTATCACACTGAGACTTACTCGCTGTCACGACTTTCAGAATCAGGAACGAGCACGCCGTCCTCCAACACCATTTCAATATGCGGATTAGCTTCTTCAACAACACCGCTCTAGAAAAATCGAAAAGACAATGATTTTCATCCAACGATAGTAGAAAATGCCAGTATATCTTTGGTGTGCATAGAAATCGAAAACCCACAACCAAATCTGCAATCAATTTATCCTGTCCTACGTCTTCCTCAGCTAACCAGAGAGCAGAAAATGCCGGTAAAAAGAAATTTATTCCACGGTGTCTGAAAAAAAAAACTGTGGCGTTATCGAAATTCAGCTCCAACACCTGCAACACTCAACAACTTGAACTCCAATAACTCAAAAATTTTGCAATTTGCGAGCAATTTCGGCAAGCTTTCGATGCTCATCTGTGTTTGGTGGATAATAAGGATGAGCTTTCTCCATAACAATCAGTTTGAGTGGCAGTTGATTATTGAGCAGCCTAAGTAATCAATGAGATATTGTCTTCGAGCTAAAGTAAAGCACAGGGTGACAGGTAAGCGGGTAAAGGAGACGCGAGAATCGAGCCCATTTCCGAGTAGTATCGACGCGAAGAATTTCTTGTCGCTTGGCATACATATAACTTAACTCGTTTCAGCAAAAGTCAGGATGCCTGATCCTACCTCTGGAGACACCAGAAAGAGGTAATTCTGGCCTACGGTAGGACCTGAGATAAGGCCTTCAATTCTTTAGGTTGCACACATTGCACACACGACACATCGCTAAGACGTCGAGTATGAAACCAATACTTTTTTTCATCACGAACACCTTTTAAGTACCCTTTTGCTTGTTTTACCATTGATTCACTCGATGCTATTGTTTGTTGTATCACTTAATTCACATCATCATGAATGAATGAAATACATCCTACTAGACAACAAATGACATCCCCTTCAGCGAACAATTTGGAAAGGTGATGTTGCAGTCCGAAGAGATGCGCGATAATGCGAACACAGACCACAAAGTCGCTCTTCAAAATCCGCGTTTCTCTAGCGATTACAGCCTCTATCTTCGACTGGTTCTTTTTAGAACGATCATTTCTTTCTCTTTCTTTCGAACGCTCTCACTCCCTTGACACGTGAAGGGGACAATTTTGACTTACAATATGGGATAACGGTGGCCCGCAATTCGTAATTGCACACACGACATCTTGCCATGAACCCGATTGTGAATTCAATGGGTTTTTCATAGATATCCGAAGCACCACTCTTCCTTTTTTCTCACTCTTTCGCTCATTCTTCCTATCGTTACTACACTGGATTGTTGCCGTGTGCTGTTTTTTGTTTAACATCATGAATGAAGTGAGATTTGCTCCACACGATATCAAATGACAGTGGCGTTGGCCCGCCCGAAGCGTCAGTGCGAGGTGGGGTGTGCAGTTTACGGTGAACCGCGCTAGAAACGCAATAACGCCCGGAAGGCGCATTTTCCCTACACGTTACATGGTATAGACATACGAATGTAAAACCACATGACGTCACAAATTTTAACGAAGCCTACACTAATCATGTGGCGTGTTCAACACGACTTTTTACCTGTTTCCTAGGAAATTCCACGTATGTACATATTCTCAACATCATCGTTCCACTAGGTTTCAAAAACAGGAGTGCGAATCATTGATGACATAACAGGGAGTACGTTTCGAGTTACTTCCTCAGCACATTTCTGGATTCTGTGATCATGAATCAAAGCTCAACGAAACAGGTGCAGCAATACTGCAACTATCGACTGGAAAATACTTTGTCTGACACAATGTTTTCGGCAAACATGAAGAGTTTGTCCACCATCTAATTCTCTGAGCTTTGGCATCCCACAAAGTTGAAACTGTTAGGTCCCTTGCCTATATCCTTCTAAACCAGGTATCACTGGTATCAGAAGATCCACACCAATCAATAGGATCTATTCGAAGGTTACCACTTTGGTCATCCTGGTCGACTTCTGATACAGTAGGATCTATTCGAAGGTTACCACTTTGGTCATCTTAGTCGACTTCTGATACAGACATCCACTGGAGGTTATTGCTAAGGATATACATCGAACGACCATTCAGGAAGACTTTTAGGCAAGCCTACCAAGAACCAGTTGCGGAAGTTATAGAAGCATGCAGAAACCAAGACTGAATTATACACCAAGTGTCGTGACTCGGCACGACTTCTTTACCCCCGTCATAGTCGTGTGTCCATTCTCACAGTTACAGCCTTATTATCTGAAAGGGATCAGTGGATTCGCACACTGGTTCCTATCGCGCTTAGGCTACCGTATCCCGGAATTTTAGCGGACACTCGGGCATGAGGCATAAAATCATTCGTATTCCTGCCGACTCTTCTGTTTCAGTAGCCTCAGTGGTCGGTTCCATCTCCACTCTGCCATCGCCCGCTGTCTATCATGTGCGCAGAAGCCGTCCAACGCGCTGCCCACATCTCGACATCAATATGTGCGGCGCTGCTTTTCCAGGCAGTCCCTGGTGTGCATTCGCCTTCGACCACCCTGGTCTGCACATGCAAGGATATGAATCGAAGAAAGCAGGAGCTTCCGTCTTCCGCTGGCGTGCTACCACACTGTCGGATACTACTCGGCGCCCTTTAATGAGAAGAGAACAGTTCCCACAGGTTCTGTCACAGCAGGAGCTTCCTTAGCGTAGAGCAGGCATAAGAACGGTTTTATAGTCGGTGTCCGTGTTTTTGTCCAAGTGATATAAGAGTATATGTACTAAGTATATAAGAGTACTTGCACACAGGTTTCTGCTGGTATCAACCAATATGTAACACACTTATCTACAAGCATTTACTGGATGGCTAGTTGTCCAGTCCAACGACGGTGAGTGGAATGGTAACCGCGCCGTGTACACGAAGACGGAACGCACTGACATCAAGCGCTATGGACAAGGCGCAAACGGTGAGCCAAGAAGATAAAGCGCTGTTGATATAGTTAATCTACGCAACTAGAGGAATACCGCTCCTTGAGCTTGGCAGACTCAGCGTTTGAGCGCATTACCCCTCTTGGTAACATGGCACAAACGTTCCACTCCTCTTGTAGTGCCATTTAACCATGCATGCATCTCGTTTCATGGCAGACTTTCTCATTATAGGTGAATGAGATAGGGTTAAATGAGAGAAGGGAGATGTCCCGCTGCTGATGAATATCAATTGATGCATACGCCGTTTCTTCGTAAGACTGTAAAACTATCCCTAACAAAAATAGGCTTGAATTTGCGGGGATCTCCTTTGACTGTCAGTGTGATCTAATCAAGTAGATTCGACCTGACTCCATAATCCATCATTGCAATTGGATGAATGATTGCCCTTCACTGGTCAAATAGGAGATTCGCAAGGGATCATGAAATACTCCAGTAAATTTGCTCTTTACACAGGACTGATTTCACTTACCTTTCCACTCTATAAAGATGAGAAGCAGTGATCAGCGATATGGCCATTCTCTTACGCTGTAGGGTCAGAACTTTCTTCCATTTATCCTCTTTTTCCAAGCGACTTGTCATCTCCAATGGTAAAATTTCAGCTAATTAAAACATTTCGAGGGTTCAGGGATAGCCAAATTCTCTGCGGGTACCCCGTACAGCAAAGTTTCGAGCTAACCGATCATCGCCAACACCAGGTTAGTAGCGGCGCTGGAACACTCGGGCTGCACATTTGGGTACAGTTGTGTGTTTTCACTATTAGTCACTTGACAGGTATTGTTTGCCGAGCTTGCTTCTTCTGTATAACCTGTGCAGAACTGACAGTGTTTTCATTATTGTTTTGTTATTCATGACATGGAGAACAAGACGTGAACGTGACAAACACAATTGACACGTTACACAGCAAGATAATGCCTACCTTGGTACTCCGTACAATGGCACCATACGGAAGCATGCGACCACGGCGCGTTTTCGCTGCGTGGAGACCATTTTTTTCCAGGCTTGCGAAAGCAACTGTTGCGGATGCTCCGTCTAAAACACATGGCAGCATCAACGTCGATCACGCATCACGTATAGTCATGCACATTTGGCTCGCAGGTCTGTACATTAATTGTAAAGTTTCTTTGCGCATTACTATTAGATTGGTGAAAAAGTCCTAGGACACCAATTTCAGAAAAAAGTTAAAATTCGAAAAAAGGATCCGTGGGTCAATCGACGTTATAGATCAGTAGCCACACGACTGTAGATAACACTGAACCAACTATCAATTTTGCCGAGGTCTATATAAGCAATTTGATTGCGATTCGGACCGGTCATCGAGGATAAGCATCGCACAGTCTCTACCCATTTGATTCCGGATCGAGGACTTTCTGGGAGGAGTCGTTACAGGGGATGAATTTTGGGTCTTCTACGCGAATCATAGCAGGAAAGCTCAGCGGCTTCCCCAAGGAGAAGCGGCTACGACTCAATCGAAGACAGACACCCATCAGAAAAAGGTGATGCTGTGCTGTTGGTGGGACTCACAAGGAATGCTCTACAAGGAATTTCTCGAAAGTGGTACCACAGTAACTGCAAGCATCTACTCTAATCACTGCAGAAGTTGAGCGAGGCAATGCAACAAAAGCGGTCAGGATGGAACAAAGTTTACTTTCTTCGTGACTACGCACGCCCTCATGTTGCAAAAATGTCTCGGGAGAAGTTGGAGGAGCTTGGATGGGAAGTACTACCTCACCCTCCATATTCGCCCGACCTTCCCCCTTCCGATTATCACCTATTTAGGGTCCTCAAACAAAATCTCAGAGATAAGGAGTTTAATGATCAAGCTCAACTTGAATCGGAGGTGACTCGCTTCTTCGACTCACAACCAGCTTCCTTCTCAAGGAAAGGTATTCGTGATCTGCCCAAAAAAATGGCAAAGTGTTATCGATGCGGAAGGTGATTACTTTGTGATTTGAAGTGACGTCGAAATAAAGTTTTTAAAAATTGAAAGAAAAGTTCTCAGTGTCCTAGGACTTTTTCACCAACCTAATACTTTGGCCAATCCTATGCATAGTACACCAGTTGGACAAAAATGATGAACACCGTGCCGAATCAAGACGTGTTCATGTAAAAGAATACCAAGATCTCGCTATTCTGGTGCAGCACTGCGCCACCAAATGTTCATAACAAAGCACATATATGAAGATCAACGATTGTGTCTTTTTTCATACAAGGTGTTGGGATTGATATCGGCTATGGATGGCCATTATATTTGCTACAAAATTCATACCGCTGGACCGATTTGAAGTGTTCAGATGGGAACCGGTACGCGAACCGAATTCAAGCAATACTGTGATTTCGGTATCTCCAGAAATTTTAACATTATGGAGGCCACTCACCATAATTATCAAATGATCAACCAACCGATAACATAGTCCTGCGGCAGGTCGATAGGCTTCAATAAACGTTATAATAATTCAGTGTTTTACGCTCTGTTTGACGCTGACTGAAGCGTAAGATTACTTATTATCTCGAGCTTAGAAGAATCTGCTACGTGTTGCGGGTTTTCCGAGCCTGACAAAGGAACCAAGAAGCTGATAGCGAAGTACTAGAGCACTGCGAGATTTTAGTATAGCGTACACTTACTGCACTTAGAGGGTGCTTGTGGATCACGAAAAAGTCAGTGAAGTCACGTCAGCAAGCTAATTATCAACATTGCTGCAACACTCCCCCTATCTCTATGCTGTTACTATGGAATCATCCCTACGAGCGAGAGCAACCGTCATATGGCAGGCTGTTCCGGGTTCATCATCTATCATGATGTTCTCACCAATGAGCCATTTGAATCACCTACCCAAATGCAAGTGTCTGATGGTCAATGCTTCCAATTACTCTATAGCCGCGCGACATAAAATGCAGGCGAAGCTGACGAGGAGAGGCTGGCAGTGACACAACGTCAAAGGAACTAGCAATGTGAGCAGTGTTGATTCAAAGTCGAGAAATCCAATGCTCACTTACGAGAATCGATGAACGTCCTGAATGACCGCGTGGAGTAAAAAGGCCACGGGGCGACTAACCAGATAATAGATTTAAAAGCGTTCCACTGAAAAAGTTGTCGGTCAAGATAGCGGCACGTGGCAAGGAATCGTGACGCTTCACACAGATGTGTCCTGCAGGCATGGCGCGACTACCTTCGAAGGGTGGGCTTCGAAAAAATCGCATCGGTGTGCACCCAGACTGACGTTAGGGT
The DNA here is from genome assembly GCA_963978905.1 of Trichostrongylus colubriformis. Classification (NCBI taxonomy): domain Eukaryota; kingdom Metazoa; phylum Nematoda; class Chromadorea; order Rhabditida; family Trichostrongylidae; genus Trichostrongylus; species Trichostrongylus colubriformis. Next base: position 20,151,149 of record OZ022258.1, on the reverse strand, counting down.
TTTCGGTCTGTGAGGAAAGCTGCATGAATGTAGTGGACCTGTTCTGGGTGATTTACCACCTCGGTTTCGGCTCTAAACACAATCAACCAGTACTCATAGATATTTTGGCCACAATGGGGTTTCTGAAAAACCGTGCAATGAGAAACACAAGTAGTTGAGATTGATGACCAGTGAAAGTAATTGGGCGTCTTACATTAGCAGAAATCATCGCACTTATCGACTACTCCTCCTGTAATACTAACATGATCTAAAAAATCCTATGAAAAGCTCATTAACGATCTTTCAGTTTTTTAATGCATGGAGCGACTCGATCGAGTAAGGGTTCCGAAAGCACTATTGCATGAAGCGACACAATCGCTGAGCAGCACAATGTTAGAAGCTCTACAGCCAGTTGAACACAGATTGCAACCGAAATACAGTAGCGCTTAAAAGTCTCGGTCCAGTTACTTTTTTGTCATAACTTTCTCTCTGCTGAACCAAATTGGGCAATACTTTAGTATGTTGTGCTCAAACCCGTGAATATTTGCTACTACTTGAACACCGTAAGACTCTTTCTGCAGATTTTCACAGACATTTATTACAAAATCATCTGAAAACGCTGGAAAGCCTGGTCAGGAAAAAAGGGGTTTCCTCTGAAGTACGAAACCGACAAACCGTAGAAAATATTAACATTTGTAGGAGAACCACGAATTCTGTTGGCAGCAGCACAACGGAATGAAATCGAACCCGTGAGCTTCTCAGTAACTTTAGTAGGCAGACGTTATACTCTCTTTCACTTTTCTATTCTTGGGTGTTATCGACGGTGTCTGGACTGGACGTCTTCCGTAGATTCCAACATCATTAGGGCTTCTCCCCACAGTCTGTCGACATATTTTAATGCCATCACTTCCAGTAAACTTAGCGACGATTTCCGCAGCCGTGAGGGGAAAGGCTTGTAGTGGCAAGTGATCCGTCTGTCTTGTATGGAAGAAGCACAGCGAAGTCCCCCCATTCTTTCTGCTTCACTGGTAGAACCTGCAACCTTGTACCATTACAGGATCGACGATATCGTCTAATGAGGTAACTCAAAGATCCTTGAAATGGCATTCACCTTCATTCCAGATTCCTTCATTTTTGCGGCAGTACCACGTACACCTTGGGGGCTTCTACTTTCATAGCCACTACCACAAGCGCACCAGCCATGACACTAACCCAAATGAAACGTCAAAGATAGGTTTAGGTAGAAAAAATGAAGATATAATAAGCATGGGAAGCTGAAAAAGCTGGTGTCATAACAGAAACTTCTATATAACCACGCATCTTTTACTTTTTCTTAGCACAGCAACATATCTCATATACACTACACTCAGGTGCAACATACTTAGATTTCGCTTGGATTCGTTCAGCAGAAAAGTTATGACTGAAAAACCATTGGGCCGAAGACATTTGAGAGCTAGCGTAGCTTAGAATAGGTAGAAGTGGCTGAAACTGAAGCCAGCTAGAGCTGGAGAGGGAAACACGGCACTGGATCGCTGTTCGAGATAGAACTTACATCGCAGACTCGTAAATTGACACGTAGGGTTCCGTGGTGATCGTACTGCACAAAAACATGTTAGAACATTGAGACATTTATATTTCACCATTTAGCGAGCATAGCAGGTACCAAAAGCTAAAGGCACATTCCACGACAGACCGTTTTCTTTTTTTCAGCGAGAGAGGCAGTAATACCATGTCACTGGAGATCGCCCGTAGTGGCAGATACAGGGAGGATTGCCCAGCGAGATGCGCCCATTGACAGGACCATTACTGATGTGTCTTGATCGTAATAGCCGATCAAGCAGTCTAGTGGATATGGCTCTTGATGTTGAAAAAGAAGTCAGTACAAAAAAGGCATAACTAGAGAAGCAGGACGCATTTTTTCTTTGTTCGTCTCGCGTCTCGCATGCAGATAGCCCTCCCATTTTTTGCCTTTCAGAACACGAACTCCGCTTCACTTCACAACTGGAAAAGGTGGAGTGCCGTCGTAAATGCCCCAAATCAACAGTCACATGTTTTTTTCTTCTCAGCCTTACCACCAATCACCTTTGATTTCATTAAAAATGCATCCCAACAAATGTGGAATGTGCCTTTAAACGGAGTGCTGTAAAATTAATTTTTAAACGGAAAACACTGGTTCAACCCAGCTCCGATCCACGCCAGCGTTGGAGTAAGGCATTTGGATTATTTGAACACTTATTTTTTACATTTTTTTTTTTACAAAAACACAAGAAACTAAGGACAACAACCTTCACGGCAGCTCTGAGCTTGCGTCGATCCTTCGAGCGCATGATCTGAACAGAACTGAACACGACGGACAACACAAGACATAATTATCACTGCTGGACATTGACACAACATTTAAATCATAACCAACATCACAAGCCAGTTACTGAACAATTTGAACACAGTTTGTGTAACGATGACCGCTCAGCTCTTTCTGCTCTACTTGATAACTTAACTAGTTCTAATGGCTTCTCTTCTATGAAGGTTACAGATCGCAACAAATATGTATGCAACCAAGTGTTTCTAGCGAGTAGCAAGCAAATGGTAAGGCTGTCTGGGTGAGGGTCAAAAACGTCTCTGAAGAACTCACCGTGTGCAGGATAGCGGATACTTGACCCATGTTGAATATTTTCTCAATGACTGCGTCCTGTGTCATATCGCTCTTTCCTCTCATTTGACTCTTGCCAATTTTCCTATACAGCGAAAGCTGCCAGGCATTTTTGTCTGTTGGATCAGTCTAAAAGAAAGATTACCAACGTATCGTACCTAATCGGGCACATTCTTTATATTCGATGCTAGCTCTCCAAAGTGTATAAATAACAACGAGTGTGAAATGCAAAGGCCCTCTTTCATGGAAAATTTCGCGAACCTTGACAGGAATTTCGAGTAATCCTTTGATGAATTCTCGTATTTTATCCTCTGATTCTTTTTGAAGAAATCGTTCCTTTGACTGTTGTACAATATCCAACTCCCTGGAATGGAAATCACACGGTAACTAATGTGACAAAAAACACAAAGAGTTATTACAAGGATTGTGATGAGGGTGTCTTTGGTCTCGTACGGGACTCGAACAGACACTCCATGATTCCCGGCTATGGGGCTAATCCATTACGCTACCGAGACTTCCGTGTGATCTTTGCTATTCAGAGCCACTTCAAAACTTTTTGCTTTTAAATCTCTTACCAAAGCCTACATAAAAAGCTTTCTGGGGCAGTGACCTCTCAATATATTCGCAATATCATAGTGCGACTGCTCTTGTAGGTCATATACATGTATATTGTACATGTATATTGCATCAACGTGACCAGATAATTGAGGGATTACCGCAGAATTCATTGCAACCTTCAGACCGTTATTCCTGGTCTCCGTGGCCTATCTAAGTCCATGTACTCAGCAGGCTATCGAACCTTATCTGCACGGTTGCGCCTCACCAGAATGGGTTACCCTTCTTCGAAACTTTGAAATAAGACCTAGGTGGGTCGATAGTGTTTCGAATGCTGATTTTCAAATATGAGTCCCGAAGCTGTCGGGCGGGCTCGAAATTCGCTCGTGACGACCCAATGACCGATTACTTTGCTTGGCGTGACTCATCAAAGCTATAAACGAGGGAGCAAACATAATGTTCACCACTCAAAGAGGAATAGCGCCACCATTGAGCCGCGACAACAGTTGCTGCACACGCGGTTAAATCGTTGATGCGCTACTTCCAGCAAAGTACCCTGCCCATGAGTCACTGCAAGCATACTTTGACCTCTCCCAACTCGTCTCAGAGCTAAGAATTTCGGGTGTGTGTACTTATGTCAAAAAATTGCTTCGCGGAGTCGCACTCGCGGCGCCACAGTACGAGTTGCCGAATCGATTGCCCTCGGGAGCCCGGCAGAGCGTGGCTGCACTTCCCCCATGCCACACTGCTCCTGGCACCTCTGCACTTCCACCCATGCCACACTGCCTTGCTTGAAGGCTGTCATGCCTTGCCACTGGCACTCGCACCCGCCGAGCCCTTTGTCGGGCGGGCCGCGCGAAAAATTGTCATAAGTACACACACTCGAGAATTTAAGTTTCCACGGTTGTAAGTATTGGAAACCCTATCGATCCACCATAGCCTTAGTTCGAAGTCCTATGGGATTTATAGCCATTTCCTGACGAGTAATAGCACAGGTCGATAGTAAACTGCATCGTTGACAGAATGATTCTCAAATAGTTGAGATTCCGAAATATTATCCAGCATGTGCAGTGATCTTTCGCACATAAATGATAACATTTGGACGACAGAAGTGTTCTGTCATTCTACAGAAGAATTCATCAAACAATATTGGAATGTAGCATCAATAACGAAAATCCTAGAGGAGTAAAAGAGGATACTCACGCGAACGGAGTGATCAAAATGCTTCAAGTTCGGGCTGCTCATGATCAATGACATTCCTCTTTAGCATCATCCAAGAAGCTCGATGCATAGAATGGAGCATACACTACTTCCTTCAGGATGAAGTTGCAGTGTGTATGTATTAAACCTTGTTCTTGGTAGAGAACAAGGAAACAAAAAATCAAGTGCTCGCTTGGCTTGCTTCAATGCTGTCACAGTGTGCAGACAGAGACAACCCGTTGTGGCTTTTGATATTTTGTGCAACACCTCATGCCCGTAGGATGCTCGGTTATAGGAAGACCTACCTTCTTAACAGTTGGGGGATGCGGGTTAATCCCTTATTGATTTGCGGCGATTCCGGTCTGAAGAACGCGTGTCTGAAGACACACAAGTACGTGCACCCGTACAGTGCCCTCGGGCACTTTTAAAGGAATCGTCCACGGAAAATGAGTTTTTGTGTTACCCATATATTTATGTTGTATTTGCCTAATGTTGGCCTCATGCAAAATTTCACGTGAAAAATGTGAATCTGGCTGAGATACAGCACCACAAAGTGCGGTCCAGGTGGGCGGGGCCTCCGTGTAAAAGCCTCGTCCCGTCGTCCGCCGCCGTTGGGAACGGAGAGTGGGACAGTTTACGTAACCTTCTGTTCCTACAATGCGTCTCCGACCACGGCGGACGACGGGACGAGGCTTTTACACGGAGGCCCCGCCCACCTGGACCGCACTTTGTGGTGCTGTATCTCAGTCAGATTCACATTTTTTCACGTGAAATTTTGCATGAGGCCAACATTAGGCAAATACAACATAAACATATGGGTAACACAAAAACTCATTTTCCGTGGACGATTCCTCTAAGCAATACATACATGACGCATGGTGCGTGCAAACTCTGGCGACCTGCACTCCAGTTAGGGTCAAACTTTTTGAGAAGTGGTATCACCGCCATCGTCGACTTGTCCAGCCCGTGAAATGCCTTTGTGAAATGCCGTATTCAGATGCAGCAGTAAGATTCAATTTCATTAGCTTGTCAATGCGATCGGTACTGGACTCCAAGTAGCCATAGAGAGAACTTGGGAAGATATGGACAAAGAAGAGCGTGTACCTGCAGTCGAGATATTTCTCCGACTTGCCCTCGTGCCTGGGAAGGGCAGCCCGAGACGCGACTGGTGCATGTTGCTATGCGATTTGAGTGAAATGTAAATGGATCCATTTTCCATTCAGCGTTTTGGATTCCGTCGGCGTTCCTGTACAACGGAGCACCCCTTTCACTTCGACATTGACAGGATTAGCATTGGCATCTTTGCTGCAGCTGAAGCCCTCACTTTGCAATGGCACTGATCGCACCTATTTATTTTTTTGCTTTTTTGATGGGTTACGGGACAGCATCCTACTTTCTTCACGATATTTTATATTATTTCCTTCTATTCATCGTAAAGGTCGGTCGGACTTAACCTTCTCAAAGCACTGCACATATTCAAAAAAGAAAACAAAAACAAATCAAAGCATTTCATACCGTCCACCGAAGACATTTAGTCCAACCGGCAGCAGCCTTTTCACGCATGCAATAACGATACTGTTCGCGTGTTTGTCCTTTTTGACCTGAAAATCACTTTATTACGATAAATAACGATCTTATATCGAAAGACGCAGACACAACCACAATCTGACTACATGAAACCCACCAGGTACTTTGAATCTCTTGCATCGCGTATTTTATCGAACTAACAGCGGAATATTAACAACAGAAAAATCAACAGCATTTTTGCTGATAAAAATAAATGACTATATGAAGGAGCAGAATTCACACAATGGTTCAGCTTGACAGAAGACAAAAAAAGAGTATCTAGGACTTCACCAGAACATCCAAAAATTGTTTCTTTCCACTTCTCACTTTTTTGCATTTGCATTCGCTTTCCCTCCCTGTATGAACCGTGCGATCGGCTTGCTCCCATGATTGCAATACATAGTACTTGCTTAAAGACAGTGTTAGGGGTAATGTGGGTAATGGGAACTCCTGAACTGGAACACACAAATGAAAGCTAGGGGTCTAAAAAGACCATATATGGCGAAATTTCCGATGATGCCTCCGGGCTCTATAAGAGCCGTCCTTTTTAACGGCTACCTCTTGTTTTATGGCAGCCCGCCCCTTTTGATGATGGACGGCGGGAGGGTCTTATTTCTCGGGTTTTTGACCATTCTATTCGGCTATTTCTTCTTCCGTACTACTAGGCACCTCGACCTTCATATTTAATGATCCTTCCATATACGGCATAAATTACCCAATCACTGATTTAAAGAAAGTGGTCGAGCATGAGAGTGTTTGTTCATTTCACACCCCTCATCAAGCATCCAGAAGTGCTGAGCCTTACGCGATATTGCAAATTCCTTTCGAAGTAGACTTTCTGAGAAGAAACGTCTAGCCTCCCGCCCTTCCCTATACCTTGGCAGTATGTCCTTGAGCTCTGCTCCGTGAGCTGCTCCGAAAAGGAATCCCGAAAGCTCCCCCCCCCCCCCCCCCCCGCACTTTACCCATTCTGTCAACAATTAGTCCCGTTTCTTCATCAAGGGTGGACAGTGACGGTCACGCTATTATAGAATCGCAACGAATGAACAAGTACACTTTATAGATCCGAGCAACCATGCTAATATGTAGTGCTGAACATCGCTCCAAGCATGCAATAAGGTTGGTCGTGCACCCTAGAGTTTCTAATGAAAGAATGGTTCCCACTTTGCGACGTTACTACTAATTTGAATGCTCTCATTACTGATAAACCTAATAGGGCATACAATTTTAACATTAAGCGCGATAAACCAGACCAATTGTGCTAATTGCACCGTGACAAATATTCGACAAAAGAGGAAGAGAGATGAAACGTTGTTTGTGTTTGGTGATAACATCACGTGAAAACTCATCCAAACATCTATTTTTGAGGAATGTTTCGCTTTTTCCCAGCTATCGTTGTATTTCTCAGCACTCCCAGCATCTTTACAGTGCGCGATAACTCACGAAAGCTATTGTAAACTGTGCTATGAAGAGCTCATCGTTCTTCCCGTGTCTACATGGGGTGCCAAAAAAGTGATTTTTTTCGTCCACTCTCAACCGAGAATTCGTCACTCTGTTCACAACCTTGCTGAGGTCCGCTCATTCTGGGTACATGAGGGAATTCATATTGGGTGGCGAATCAAGGATTCTGTTTTTTCCGGGTTCCCAACATCCTTCGTTTCCAAGAACCAAAACGTTCCATTACCACTGAAACCCTTCCGGAGGCGGACTTGAGGCATGAAAATTGAAACTTCAGATCATAGCACCGCTGTCAGCAATGGCTCTGTGACTTCCAGGAACCGAGGGACCAATTCTAAGGAAGCTTCCCACAATGGACCTACCACGGAACCTGGCTCCACTGTTTTAAGCGCACCTTAATACCGTAGGTGCTTTGAGGATTAACTGCGCCGACTGAAGGTCCCGTATCTTGATGAAAGTGAAAATAGTGAGTCTCAGCTTGCTCCTGGTTTCTAAAAATTACTTCAGGAATACTGTGACCCTATACTTTTATCTCTTCCGTTTTCCTATGTTTTGTATACTTGGCGGACGTGAGTCATGAGCGAAATTACTTTTTTTGCCACCCTTTGTATATTGTCATCAGCTCCTATTACGAAAATATTATAGCATTTGTTTGAGAAACAATGCTGTGCTTACTTGTCCTTCTCTTCTTTTCTTCTTTCGCTCAGCGATAGCTGCTTTGCCAGTTTTCATCTCACCACCACCAACCATTGCTGCATCTTCTTCAAACTGTGCCATGTAATTAAGCTCTTCGCGCTGGAAAAATTCGGATCATAGCGAAATTTTGCGGTCCTCTGAAATTCCCCTTATTTTTTGTAGTGTCGTGAGAGCCCAGCGCCTATGAATGTGTAAGGACGGCAATCCTGCGAGGCTGTCCAAGCATTCACCTTGAAGTGTTGACTTTGGCTCCAGATGCGAAAGATCACTGCGACATTTTCGTAGACGCCGTCGGTCTCCCAGGATGGGGTCTAGATAATGCACTTGAAACGACGAAGACAGAAAATGAATAGAGTGATGAAATCAAATGTATTTGAATAAACCGAAATCGACTAAAACCTTCAACCACTGAGCGCGATGGAGATCTGTGTACTTCATGAGTATTGGGAAGTAGGCATACGTGTCACGGACGAGACGGGCATTATCCTGAAATTGACACACATTTGGTTTACTCTCCAACACAACTGATGTAAATATAATACTGACAATAAGTTCCTCCATCGAGGTGAAATCGGACGAGCTGCTTTGAGCCATGCAGCTCCTCGTCGAAACTAATATCAACACAACTTCATATACTGCCAACTAAGGGCTGCCTTGCTAACAAGTTATATTGCGCGATCGCAGCAGAGCGAAAGTGGACATTTGGGACTGGTTGTGCAGCCACTGGGGACTTGGTTATGCTTACTAGAGAAAAACCAACAGTATATCTCCTAAGCTATTGGAGTGTTTACTTTTTTTGACTGGCACGCACTACTAGCCAACCCTCACGCTGCTTTCTGCTATTCACCCTTTCTCTGCTAGGTTGAACTACTTGTTATATTAATCTTGTCTTTCGAATATCTGCCGATTGGTTAAAGCATGTCGTGTGACACATCAAATAAAGACACAATTTTGTTCGCTTCAAAGTGATGCTGCTGGTAACCAGATCCACACGACATTTCTTGCAATAATCGTTATTGAGACACAATTATAGGACCGACCGAAATGATCCAGGAAAGGGTCGAGACTTCGGTGCACAGGATCTCTAAGTAAGCGTGTTACCGGATCTTTTACTCTTTTATTTGATCTTTCATAACTCGACAGAGAGCCTGCATTTGGTTTCCTACTGTTCAATCCTATACGGTAAGTCTCCTGTGCGATATGCTACATGGCGTCAAACGTACATATGTGCACTCCCCCAGATGGCTCCGGTTCCAGAGAAGCCTAGCCTGTGCGAGAGTGGGAATTAGCCTGGTCATCAAGATTATCTTCTTGACCATCTAATTCAGCGAAGAGAAAGGGAACTGGTGCCTATCCTCTGCCCGTGATATGTACTTGAAGAAATCGTGCACGAAACAATGGGTTTCGCTGTTACCAATAGGTTTATGTTGTATTTGCTTAACAAGGGCCGCATGCAAAGTTTCACACAAAAAGTGATCGAACTCTTCGTTTCCGACCGCGGCGAACGACGGGGCGAACATTTACCCTGAGGCTTTGCCACCTCGGCTACCACCTTGAGGAGCTGTATCGCAGCCACACCCCTAGTTTTTTGTGTACAGCTTTGTATGCGGCCTTCATTAAGCAAATACAGCATGAATGAATATATAGGTAACAGAGAAACCTTTTTCTGTGCTCGACCTCTAAAGTACCTGCAGGATGTTAAAGTGCAGGGAAGAAATAGACATCACTTACCTCCACAACTGTCCCTTCGTCGGCATCATCGGGATGTGTTCGCATGTGCTCTTCTTCCCTGAACGCTTTCTCACTCATTCTTCTTAGTCGCTCAGCAATTGGCAATATGTAGTCCTTCACAGGATCGCATGTAACATTTTGGATGATTTGCACGGCGAAGACTGAAAAATTGATTTCTTTAAAATATCCACGTATTTTTCGTCAATTTCCTGATGAAACCGTCATAGAATACACGAGGAGTAAGGAAATGTGACCCATTCTTCATATTGGACTCCACTTTACCTGTTCAACCCTGATGTGGGTTCTGTGATTGCTGGGTAGAAATGTAGATAACTAATGGTTCACAAGTCTTGCTATGCAACGCGGACAGCAATTCTACACTGTCTTGCGACTACTGATTGCACAAATGCATCGAACGAGAGCGACGTCGCAGCAGTGGACTTTTCCGCCATTAGTTGAGCAACTGTTTCTAACGAGAGCCACACGTGTTTGTGAATGATTTTACTCCGCAATATGCTGCAAGTGTTCCTGAGGTCTCCAATGATGCGAGCAGGGCAGTTTACTATGGAAACAACGAGATTATCATCCTCACTAGCCGGGATCTTTGTCTGATGGACTATTAATCCTCGTTAGCCAAAAGCTTTGTCTGATGGACTGCTACAGTAGCTGCCTCCCATGGATGGTGTTTGCAAGTGCTCCGGTGATTGTTGTGGGGTCAGGTCACCCATGTGTGGGTTTACTTCGCGACGATTGGATTACTATTAGGTTGGACGGGAAGTTCTGGGACACTTTTTGTTTTTTCCTGTAGAAACCTGTAAAGCTTCGGGAGCATTTGGTAGTGGGGGGTATATGAAGCGTCTGAAAAGGGCTTCTGAATAGCACATTCATATTCTCTACGGCTTCAACTAGCAGTGAATTTACGGCAATTTCGCGAAAGGTGCGAAATTCACGAACACCGCCTCGGTTCCTCAGCATGCGAGGCCACTAACAAAATTAACCAGTCGATGGACCCAGGTACTGTCTCTCATATGGCGGCAGCCCGATGGCTCGATCGGCTCAAATTGGAACAGGAAAATATTCAAAAAATTGCATTGAGAAAAAAACTTTTTTTTTTTGAAAATTTTCAAAAAAATAGGAAACTGTTACCATCCAACACGACAGCCACTGCCGATCTCTACTGCAGGCAATTGGACACCGGAGCGCCAAAACTTACCGGAAAAATGGACCAAGACCTCTTCCTCCACGATAACGCTCACCCACATGTGGCAAAGTTGGCGTGTCAAAGGATCCAGGACCTCGGCTGGACGACGCTTCCCCACCCACCATATTCCCCGGACATGTCCCCAACTGACTACCACCTATTCCGGTCGTTGAGCCACTTCCTTGACGGGCGACAGTTCAAAGATGACGACGATCTCAAGAGCGGGCTCCAGAACTTCTTTGACCAGAAGTCTCCCGAATTCTACCGGAAGGGTATCTACGATCTTCCTGAGCGTTGGCAGTACATTGTAGATCACGATGGTGCATACTTTGGTGACTGAAGTTACATGTGAGTAAAATTAAAATAAATTGAATTTTTCTCACAAGGTGTCCCAGAACTTCCCGTCCAACCTAATACTAATTTCAAGATCTTGGCTACGTAGCTGGTCCTTATGTTAGAGATGAGGGTAGCAGAATAAAGGCAGATAGTTGTGAAGGTAAATGCGTAGTTATGGATATTTGTTACCTAAATAATTCAGGCAGGGCAACTTCCATCAAACACAATTTCTGACTGAAAGCAGATACGATCTATAAGAAGGAGGAAGCTCTGCTCCATAATACAGCGACCTAACCTCTTAAAACACTGGTCGGAACACGTGCACGCCACACCCCTTGGAGAATGAGAACGTTTCTCCAGGGGGGTGGCGTGCAGGTGTTCCGGCCAGTGTTGGAGAAGTGAGAACTCAACTAAAATATATTTGTTGTCTTTTACATCACATATCTTTATTTAATTCGTCACTCTCTATCTTTGACATTAGCCATCAACTATGCAGACAGCAAGGGAAGGCCATTCCAGCCCGAGTATTCTCAATGAGGGGCACATCGATGTGTGCGTCTTAAGACGATGAACTCAAAGCTGCTCTAGGATTGAGCAAGCTCTTGTGGAAATCATATATGGGTTTTATCGATTTCTAGGAAGAGTCAGCCAGAAGGCACTGTGAATAAATCAGCGCCTGCAACCAGCTCATTTCCGAAAAAAATCCCTTTACTAAATTTTTTGAAACCTGAGCTCCAACTTTATATTCGTGCTTAAAGGAATCGTCCACGGGAAATGAGTTTTTGTGTTACCCATATGTTTATGTTGTATTTGCCTAATATTGGCCTCATGCAAAATTTCACGCGAAAAAATGTGAATCTGACTGAGATACAGCACCACAAAGTGCGGTCCAGGTGGGCGGGGCCTCCGTGTAAAAGCCTCGTTCCGTCGTCCGCCGTGGTCGGAGACGCATTGTAGGGAGAGAAGGTTACGTAAACAGTCCCACTCTCCGTTCCCAACGGCGGCGGACGACGGGACGAGGCTTTTACACGGAGGCCCCGCCCACCTGGACCGCACTTTGTGGTGCTGTATCTCAGCCAGATTCACATTTTTTCGCGTGAAATTTTGCATGAGGCCAACATTAGGCAAATACAACATAAATATATGGGTAACACAAAAGCTCATTTTCCGTGGACGATTCATTTAAAGAAAAAGAAAGCAGTCGTCAACTCAGTATCACTTACAGTTCGTGCGACACAGCCACGGGGCGTTCTCAACACCTATGTGATTTCGCAGCATGCGTAGGAGAGCGCAGAAGACACGGTTGATGTGATCAGAGCTGACAGACGTCATCGGCAGTCTAAAATAAAATCATAGCACCCAGTTTTGCAGTTTGTGAAGTGACCAGTTTTGCAAAGGGGCTAAACCATATATCGAGAACTCTAGTAGTGGGCTAGCCTCTCAGTGGCCGATAATGCTACAAAGAATGCGCGCTCGCTTGTATGAAGCCAGTGGAAGTCGACTTTACGATATGATCATTGGGCTAAAAGTCGCCTTTCATGGGTGCGACTTGACCTATACCGTCTTGCGAGATGAAAAAGTGTGAGTATTTTTGTCCCGGATTTCAAAGACTGCGGTATAAATTCACCGTGCCGCGGGGATATCAGATTAGCTCGTGTCAGCCGGAGTAATTTTTGAGGTTCAATCACCATATGACGCGATTGGAACCTGCGACATCTACCATTGCTACAATCCCGCCTTTTGGGAAACGGTAAGGCGGTATGCAATACTGTGCTGGGAGAAGAAAGGACTCTGATCAAAATTTTCATAGCAATCAAGTCGATATCATAGCGGGGTAAGTACGCTCAGTAAAAATAAAATTAAGGAGATATAAGTGTAGCCTCATACGACGAATATCTATATACTCACAATTGGCGATGCTCTTTCTCATCGACTTTCTCGTTTTTGCGACCATCTGGACCTTGATTGAACCAATACGCTACGTAAGAGCACATCAGCGGTAAATCCACGTCGTACACATTTGGCTCTTCGCCGTACGTGATACCGTTGTTGGACACCTACAAATACCTTTGATAATGGCATAATAGAGTTGTTCTATATGTAGGACAACGTTTAGACACCAGACAATGGGGTGAAAGCACCAGAACTGAGAGAGTAGAACCGGAGTACTAAGGAGTTGGAAAACATAACAACGCAAATAAACACCTAAGGCGAAGCCATCTATTTCAGAAGGCGCGCTTTGTGCTCATCATCATGGTCGTACGATGGCACGCTCGGCACGGGTGGCCGATCGGCTGTGGAAGGTGAGGCTAAGTTCCCACTTAACTCCAGCAATGACCGCACACTCTAGGCACATTCCACGATAACCAGATGACGACTTACCTTATGGGGTAGTAGATCCTTAGGTAGTCATTCAGACTGCATCTTTCTTTGTAGCATCCTGGTGCGACATCAGAGCGCTACACCGTCCCGAGCACACACACACTGTGCTCCCTCACTGGTCAACTGAGCAAAATGGGTGTGTGCACTTATGACAAAAAATCGCTTAGCGGCATCATCAGTACGAGTCGTTTGGAATTCCGCTCATGACGCAATAGGCTGGCACCGTGAAGGATCTTCAAAGATTGCAGTTTGGAAGCTTCGGAAGTTTGCCTATGTTGTTTTTGTTGCTGCAACAGATACAACTGCAAACGACTCGCACTCGCCGCACAGCTCGCCGCGGGCGCCCACGTGACTTTTTGTTATGAGTGCACACACCCAAGCAGAATGAGTATGGTGAGAGTAGAGTAGAGTTACTTCCTCTAAAGTTTTACGCCCGAATTATTTGCGCTTGATTAGTATTGTCACCAAGTAATGTTCTTGCGATCAATGTAAAGGAAAGGGTTCGACTTTTCCAGTTCTGGATCCCTTTATTCCGCTCTCTCTTCAACAATGACACAACAACTAGCGCCTCTTCCTTCGCATACAACAACCAGCCAAATTATTCCATAGGGCGCCTTTGAACAAGGAAGTACAGCGAACATGCCACGGCCATCAGGTAAAGCGGAGTTAGTCGAGACTTGAAGCGTGTCCTCCAGCAGCGCTACGAGAACATGGAATTCAAACCAGTGATAGCGGCCGCAAGAATCAATCGAATGGAGACAAGATGTCGTTAGACCCCATTGGGTTGAGGAGACATTCGAAGAAGTGCAACATTGCGTAATAAATAACGTTAACATCGAGCTACTTCTAAGATCCTACGGTTACCAACCTGTTCGATGGCGGTGAGAAGTTTCTCGATGTGAGGAATGTGAGTAGAGAGGTTCTGCAGCATTTCTGGAAATGAACAATCAGATGCAGACTTTCGTTTTGCAAAATTTTGTCAAATTCCATTATTTCAGTGTACCACTAGTTAGAAGAATACTTCTACTTCAAAAGAAAAGGATATTAGATCACATAATTATCGGTATTGTTGCCTTTTTGACATGGTGCCATGTACACGGTGCGTTGGCTAGAGGTGCTGCTTATAACTATGTTTACTGGCGAGTTTGCTTATTTTGCCCAGAAAAAAAATTTCTATAGTCTGCTTGGATTCGTAATTGTACAAAACTCCCAAAAATATACACATCTTGGTTTGAGCACTTCCCAAGCAAACGCTCCGAAGCACAGCTTCAAACCTCCACAGAAGCATAAAGAGATACAATACCGCTCGCGTCGGGTGAGTAATTTTCGCCTTCGCGAACAAACCGTCGCAAGGCGAAAATTACTCACCCGACGCGAGCGGTATTGTATGTACATAGCTGGCTGGTCGATTGTAGAAGGTGAAAGTCTAGGATCCAACCTGAGAAATGCAGCAGCGGAGAAAGAGCTGGATAAAATGCCAGAAGCGCAAAAAACAGGACCCCGTACACACTCTTTCTCCTTTACACCCCTCCCATCACTAACTGAAGGACAGATGGAGACGGCGAGGGTCTGAGCCAGCCGGTCGCGAACGTTGCCCCGTCATTACAGCAACTTGACCAATGAAGCGTTGCACCCCGAAGTTAAGCGCAATGAAATCGCAATAGAGAGGTGCAATTTTTCAATGAAAGTTTCGTCACAGATAATTTCTTCTGCTGCCCTTTTCATTTCATTGCCCTGATCGGATGTGTAGCATTATGTTGAATTTTCGCGCGACCGCGTGTGACATGAGGCACGGCGGATTTCTTCGCGTGCAACACGCACATTGCGTACAATCCCTTTGATATTTTTTCTTTTACTTTTTATTTTACTATTTTTTGGAGTTGAAATGTTACTGTTTTCAGATAATGATGGGATAAACAGCTATTTCTTCGGAGAACCTCCATGGTACCAGCCCCTTCCGTTCTAAAAATAAGCAGAACCTCGACCGATTGCATCAAGTCGTGCCGATGCGCTGCGAATGCGATGCCGTAAAGCGAGAATTCTACATGAGGCTACACAGCCGATTATTGACCTGCATCTCAATATCAGTAGTATTAGCACAAATAAAAACAAACGTGACCCTACCTTGTACCTGGACGGACTGATCCTGCGTTTTTGCCAGTACAGAGTGTTTGTTATTTTTGTTATATTCGGGTTCTAAAAATGCTACTGGGAAGCAGGACGCGAACGCTGACAGACATTGACCGAGACCAGGGCGATGTCTGAAAAGATGCCGTGACATTGCTTGGAACCTATTTGCTACTTCGAATCTAAGATTAAGAATAAAAGGAGCAGAATCAACTATTATGAATGACCCAGAAGGCAGTGCATGTCAATGAAAACCTACTTGTCCGTTTCATAACCTATAGATTTTCTCTGAGCGGCCGTTGAGGCAAGCCCAGTGACCATGTAGAGCGAGTCGAGAATTTTGTAACAAGCTGCTTGAATGTCGTCCACTAGAAAACGTCATCATGGCAAAAATAGAAATAAAATTCGAAACTGCAGTACAAGTTGCAACACGATTTTCTCATACGCGATTTGAACCCAGCAAATCCTTCAACCCTACCCCGGTGGCTGGCAACGCGAACCTTCGGAGAATTCATCTTTTGAGCACCTAGATGGCAACAGGGTTCAACTTCTTACACTTTTGCTCTAATACTTCTTTCATAGGACTACGGCCGTATCCCTTCCACGTCGATAGGGAAAGGTGGTTGTAAAATGTCGGATTGAACACCACTGCAAGCCCATGACATCAACTCCTATTGAAGAACCGAATACAGTCGTGAAAACTTCAATAAGCTTGACCCAGATTTACCAAACCAGGTGACTAGGCTGAACTCACGACGAGTCACACCCCAAACTTTACTTTTCGGCTTTGGAGATTGCTTCTTAGAATGTTTCTCAAAGTTCTCAAAGGCAGAACAACCTCGGTTACCGATTATAGCTTTGTAAAGTCATACTGATGAAAACGATATGTTAGCTGCGCTTCGCTCACATTAATAAAAAAGGAATACAAATGGATTAGCAATTCCAGAAATAATTCGCAGCAACTCACGGAGAACATCGGTCCCGAAATGATTTCTGGCCAGATGAGTAAACATGGTGGTAAGAACTGGTATAATCATCTGATGAGCAAACTCCAAAGAGATCCACGATCTCAGATTTTGACCTCGGATCAGAGAGTAATTGCCATTATCCTAAAATCAAACACACTCTAGAAGGCTTTCACAGCTGTCAGAGTATTCCAATTTTACAAGGAGTACCTTCAGCTCCTTAACCGCTGCAAATAGATCGTCAGCACAGTTGTTGAAGAAAGACAACAAAGACGTGCGAATGATGTCCGAATTCGTTTTCACTAGTGTTCTTAAAAAAGTGATATTCAGCTCCAGTAAAGGTGCCAAGATATAATTCGATATACAGGGAGTGCCAAAAAAAGTAATTTTGTCCCCTCCACTGTCAACCCCCTTCTAGTCGAACTACAGCAGATGCTGTTAAGGTAATTTCATCCCCAGATTCAAGGGTAGACTTCGCTCTATCAGTATACTCCGTGGCAGCCTTCTGCACCAGCAGGAACGAGAGCGAGGAAAGAGTGAACAAGATGTGTCACCTCAACTGGGCAAAATCCGAAATTTCGTCGCCCTCGTTCACGACCTTGCTGAGGTCTGTTCACTCTGGGTACCTAAGGGGATTCATACTGGATGGTGTTCTTTAAGATCCCGTTTTTTTCCCGGTTCCCAGCGCCATTCGTTTCCAAGAGCCAAAACGTGCCCTTACCACTGGAACCCTTCCAGAGGCAGCTTTGTGGCTAGAAAAATGATGCTTCGGATCATCGCATCGTTGCCCTAGCAGCAAGGGCTCTGTGACTTCCATGAACCGAAGGGCCAATCCTCAGGAAGCTTCCCACAAAAGACCTACCAGGGAACCTGGCTTCCTTGTATTAAGAGGACGTTGATACTGTAGGTCCCTGAAGCCCGACTGCGCCGAATGAAAGCTCCATATTTTTATAAGTTGAACGTAAGGAGCCACAGCTTGTTCCTGCTTTTAGAAGAACATTTTGGGAATATTTTGCCCCAATACTTTTGTCTTTTTCGTTTCCCTGTTTTGTATAATTGGCAGATGTGAGCCGTGGGCAAAATTACTTTCTTGGCACCCCCTGTATATACTACGGTGGAAATTTGAACTTCAGTTACTCATTTAACAAGCAGTCGATCATAACTTTCTGCCCGACCTTAAGTTAAGCTGCCCCAAGCTAGAGGTGGCAGAAAGCCACGTTACACATGCACGCTCCTCACAAAACAAACCACCTCTCTCGCAGAGTGTTAAGGGCACCAGAAAACTCTGTTTGTTTGATCCTTCTTCGAGGTAGTCGGTTTTCGTCAGGTCGTACCTGTGACCATTCGGTCTTCGCCTGTCGTCTCAACCTATTTCCACATGACTGGTTGGAGCAGCACATTATGTTATCGCCATAACTACAAAGCAGCCTGCTATTGCTTGTATCACGATTATACCATGAAGCGCTGGTGGACTAGCCGTAATCATATGTTTGCTAATAATACTTTGCTAATAATACTTATGCTTTCTCGTTCGTTCCATTCGTTCCAAGCATAACTCCATCTAACATGTCGCAGCCGGAATTCGATGGGATTGCCTTGATTGGGCACAATGATGAAGAGGGCGAGGAAATGCATCTGCCTGGGTCGCAAGCGGTCGTCACGCAAATTGTCTCATACTCTTGCATGAATAGTTTTAGAAACAGCGAATGAGTTGTGGGGAGTGGAGCAGAATTTACGCTTCAGAAAGCCTAAACAGAATAGCCGGGTAGCTTAACATTCGAGCGGTCTGGACTGGCGTTGCTGCTAGAAGTTCGGCGGAGCACTGAAAATCCGGAAACCTGACAATGTTCGGTTCAATACCAATCAGCGGAAGTAACACAAGGATGCCGTGGCAAGGTACGCCACCCCTAGACGATACCTCATCACGAACGCACAAGCATGATTCCAGCAAAAAACAGTCCCAACCCCCAAGACGTGACAACGACCACAGTCTCACAACCACCACCACATTGCAGTGATGACCACCAATCAGCATGAGCTTTCACTCGCTCGACAATCCTTTCAAAGTGTCTTGGAGGATTTGGATGGACATCCTTGAGATCGCTTAGTCTGTATTGACTATTGATCGTTCGATGGCACCGACACCCTTTCCTCCTGTTTTCCCATAAGTGAAGCTTCATAGCAATTTTCTTAGAAGCATATCCAACGCTTGTTGGGTGGTCAAGCGCCTGACTATACCGATAAAGGAGTGGCAGGAAGCACGGCTGAACTAAGCCATCGCACTTCGTCGAGGTGGAGCCCCTAGGGCTCTCTGACCGATCAGATTTCAGGTTCAGGGTCAACCTGTCACTTAACAAACTTGAAATATACACCCCAGTGAGGAGAGGCGAGCCCTGCTGTGGGTGATCCACCACCGTACATGGATTCACAGCATTCCACTGCAGTGTACAAAACTGTCTCGGCACAGTGGAATATAAAGGAGCAGTAAGAATGGGAATAATTCTGACAAACCTTAGATCCAACGCCTGAGTCAATCCTTGAAGGCATCTCACTGTGATTTTGGCCACACTTCCAAAAGCACGGTTTTTAATTCGAAGCAATGCAGCAAGACGGCAGAACAAGCTGAAACAGTCGTTTTTGGACGTGAGTTCATTTTTGAGAACTTCAAAAAGCTTCGATTCTTGATTTTTAAAGGTAATTCTGTAAATTTTTGAAAACATTGTCAGGATGGAGCCTTTGCCCACATCCACTGAACTCAATTTACATAAAGTTTTCTACGATTCAAGAGCACACTCTACGCATGCAACGAGGCGGACGCTGTTTGCATGTCACTGATGGGGGTGCCAGCGGGATAGGTTCAGCTACGCCCCTGACGTGCTACATAGAGGGAACGACTAAAACCTCTCTCCAACGGCCTTTTAGCAGTGACGATTAGATAGTGCTCGTCTTCCAGCAAGCGTGAAGTTTGCGTTTGAAGTACCCGGAGAAGTGAGAAAAACGGAGAACTGGGAATACATAGTATCTGAAAACAAGCCTTTCACTACAGAAGAGCTCAGTGTAGCAAAACTCGCAATGAAAAAGCGCGGCTGTCTCATCACAACACGCTGTACTTCAAGTCGTTCTGCTTCCATCCGCCAGGAGATTTGTCGGCGAAGGCGGGAGATCGTTCGCGGCCGGCTAACTTAGCCCTTCGCCATTCTGCGACTAGTAACGTGAAGGGGCGGGAAAGAGAAAGGGGTTTTGTACTCCCCGAATTTCTCACCGTTTTATTTCGTTCTTTGCCTTCTGTTAGACTGCTGAGCTTTCCTATAGCCACATTCTACGCTTCGAATTTCCTCTTTCCGGTGGCTTTTAACGTGAAAGGATGGTGCACTTACTTGGCAACCATTTCCTTTTCCCTGTTGCTAGCTGTACCCGTCTGCACGATGGTGGAACCCTCGAGGAAATAATTTTTGTGTGCATTGAAGTAGGCATGCATCAGTGGAAGAACGACCTGAGAATTTCGTTTTTTACGAAAAGAAGTATAGAAAACGCTACATATGCATAGACCCAAAACCAGTGGATAATACGAGAATACCTTTTCGAAGAATTTTACATCTTGTCCTTCCTTTCTGAAAGTGTTCCTTCTGGTAAGCTCTTGACTCGGCTTTATCGACTTCATCTTAAGACTCGCTTGCTCCAAGTATTGAATGAGTTTCTCCAGGAGGTTATATGCGAATCTAAATCCAGAGTTATTGGAATAAGCAAACAGTGTTAATTAGAGGGTTCGGTGGAAATGCTGATGCGAAGATTTCGAGCGATGATTTCTTTCGATAAATCCGCAACGGAAAAAGAGTAATACTGAAATAATTTACAACTGAGATTAGCATTGACGCTAAAACGTCCACGATTTTCACTTGTTTCTTCATCATTTATTCTCTTACTAATTTATTCATATGTTATGGTTGTAGTCTCTTTCTTGCTTTCCATTGCTTTTGTATCTGAAGTCCTCCACTTATTGTCAATCAATGCGACCCACCGAGTAAGAAAGCGACGATGTTTTTGATCAGAGGTTCCGCTTACGGACCCTCAGCCTTATGCTGCGGCCTCTACGTTCAAAAGAGCATCGACTCTAGGATGAGTCATTCCGGTCGCGTGTTTACCGTTCGAGTCTCTTCTCGCGCAATGGGACCTTTTCCCATACTTCTAATGTATTGGAACTTGCCTTTTCCCATTTTCTGAGTGTCTCATCTACAAGTATATTGCATTGCTTTAACCTTGTTTTCTGCTAGGAAGGGATCAGTTGGAAAACTTTACCTCTTACCCTCGCGGACACTAATTCTTCTTATTACTTACTCGCATCAAAGATTTGATTACCCCAAGTTTGAGGACTTTCTCAACGACATACACATACGCGTGGCAAAAACTATTGGCGAGCTTACTGGTAAGAGCCACTTCAACTGGTGCATCGGCCTGTTCAAAGTGGTTATAAGCAAAGAACTACAGGTGGGCTTACAACTTCACCGTCTTCAGAAGTGGCTGTCTTTGCATGCAAGTTATGCTTGTCATTATGAGCATTCACGTTCAATTTCGGTAATCAATCAACTTTGCTGGGGTCACTCATCGCTCGTTTACACTTTCTTTGTCTCAGAAGCTCTCTCGCGTTGGCCATTGGGGGTTGAAAACCACCATAAAAGAATGGTCACGCAACTATCTTCCCACAAAAGATTGTCAGCTCAACATCTGGAAAGGGTTTTCCCGCGCCTCAAAGGCGAAGAGTTGGAAACCCTGAAGGCTACGAGCGATGAGGAACGTCGACAAGCTCCACGACGGGACTAAAGAGAGCTGAAGAGATTGATCAGAAATGTGCAGGAGGAGATCGACCTCATAGAAAGAGCTTAGCAATTTCCCGTGTAGGAAGAGAGAAAGCTTCTCCAGGGGCATCAAACCGATGAACCATGCTTTCTGTAAGGGAAGAGCGTTACAACTCATGTCCAACGGTCACTGACGAGCAGGCAGAAGGGAAATCAAGTTGGAGAACTACTTCTGCCAGTACTGTCTGAACAGATGTGGAATGTTGACCTCTGCCAGTATAGACACAAGGAGTGTGCCTAATGCGCACGCGTAAGAGGCACATCCTTTCCGTACCTTATTCCGCAAACATCATCATACCGCTCTCTGCCGAGTTGGGCACCAAGAGGATGAGCCCGTGCGCGTATCAAGGAGACCAAGAATGGGCTGAGTCAGCCTCTGAGAGAGTTATCATTGGCGGCACTGCTACGAAGACGTGAAGCGGAGCGAATACTAGAGGAGGAGAGGCAAAGGAAACGACGGTGTAGTCAAGCGCTAGAGGGGCCGAGGAGACTGGAAGGACCACACTCAGATAAAGATGTGCAGTTATGTGATTGTCGTCGATTTAATACTGCGCTGCCTTCCTTGTTGTCGGGCGGAGTGACGCCAAACCGTCCACAAATTTTCACCTGTTCCTTAATCATTCATTCACTTACTAATTTATTCATTTACTCTATGTTATGGCTGTGACCTTTCTTGCTTTCCATTAAACCTTTGTATCATTATCTGAGCTCCTCCATTTGTTGCCGATCAATGAGACTCAGCGAGCAAGAAAGCGACGATGTTATCGAGCAGAGGTTTTGACTACGGATCCTCAGCCTCATGCTGCCGTCTCTTTAGGCGGAGTCATTCTGATCGCATGTCCACCGTTCGAGTTTCAACTCGCGTGGCGACGGGACCTTTTTTCATATTTTTGAGATACTGGAACTTGCCTTTTCTCATTTTTTTGAGTGCCTCATCTACACATATATTGCATTGCTTTAACATCCTGATTTTCTATTGAGAAGGGTTGATTTTGGAAACTTTATTCTTTAAGCCTCGCGGACATTTATTCCTTTTATTACTTATTCGCAATAAAGGTTCAATGACTCGTGTTTGAGGACCTTCTCAACGACATACACATCCGCAAAATCTGTTGGCGACCTCTGATAATGAGAGGCACTACAAGCATTTTGAATTATAAAATGCCCCTACATAGGGCCTTTTTTCAGCACTGCCCTGTGGACAGTGCAATGAGTAAATATCAATTCATTCAAAAAAGCGGCAAACCATTATATTATATCAAACGTGATTGATACCACCATATAGATCGCTAAAAGTCATACCTCTTTTCGACTGATGATCGTTCACCCTCGCTTTTGGATCTGTCCAATCCTTGCTCAGCTTTCGGACTGAAAATGATGCACGAATTATCAAGACACCATTATATTTATATCGCTCTCACCAATAAAAATTACAATATTTAGAGTATAGGTGCTGTAGCACGAGATAATGTGTACAGTATAGGGATTTTAAGAATATAGACGAATAATCCTATCTACATATAATATAATGAACATTTGTTAAGGGAAACTCAACAAGTTTACAAGGTATTACGAATGCTTTCAAGCCCTGGCTACCTAACCTTGTGGCTCCAGGGTTTAGCGTCAACATTGCATCGAGGAAAATTAGTGCCGTATTCCATTAAGCCTTTGAAAATATCGATAATCAAGTTAGCACTACTTTATACAACGTGTGGTTACCGATCGTCTATCTTTTTTTAGAAACCGTCCAATCGCCCGCCTCCAGAATCGCGAAGAATGTACGTAAAGAAAGAAAGTACATAGTTCGTTGGGACATCCTTAACCAGTTCTTTCGCCTTTTATGAACGCTTTTTCGACACAAAATACGATCCCCTGCAGGGTTTCTCACCCACCTTGGTTTTTGTTCAAAGGAAAGTAGTAAAAAGTGTGCTCCAGGAGCACATACGAGTTCTGAGTCAACTCTATTTAGGCAATATATTAAGATCATTTGGAACATCGATTTTCGGTAGAGCATCATCCAAGGACAAAGTGGGAAGAAATCGGAGATGCCAAAAGATACCTTTCCACGTGGTACCCGTGATACTGCACGAACTTCAGAATTTCATTGGCTCGGAAGCGATTCTTACGCTTCTCGAAATCCGTCAACAAATCCCATGGTACCAAAGCGGTTGGCAGAAATCCACCTTTTGCGTTGAGATCGTTCCACACCTTCAAAACATAGCAAACGACGTTTGGAAAAATGCTGGAAGCTACCACCATTGGTGCAGTATATTTAGAAAATATGAAATTCCAAGCTTTCACGGGCCTACCTTCTTGGCCCAGATTAGGTGCGAATGCTCCGCCATTTTTTCACCAGCTGTCATCATATCCTGCAAATAAGCACAGTAAAAGGATGATGAAATATTTGCTAGGGAATTCGGCGGAATTTGAAACATGAAAGTACAGATGCTGAGTTGTTAAGAAGAAGAACGATGAAACGGTCGACAACTCCAAAAGTTACCCCCTTCCTACCACAGCGTTTTTATTAAAGACGTGCTTTGGCACACTCTGAGTCGCTGGAGGACGTGGTTCAGACAGCGATACCGACTGAGCTAGCGTTGCTTCAACTCCGTGGTTACTGCACCGTCGGCACTCGTCGCAACGGAACACATCCAGGCATAAAGAGCTTAAGGCGCGCCTTTTAACGCAAGTTTAACCACATTTTTTCGAAAATTCCTTCACTATTTTAGAAGAACATGTCTATCCAGTTCTGAATTCCCTCATTACCTCTGATGGCGTCTTATGGTTGATCATAGACAGTTAAGAAGAGAAAAGCGAAAACAGAAAGATTGTGGGACCTAATGCTTTCAGTATAGCGACCCTTTTATAATGCACCCCCACACCGGTCTTCGACTTTAGTCAAATAGTCGGCTACATAAGCGACTTCTAGTTCCAGTCAATGTTCAAACCTGTGAATTCATTTTCAAAAACGTAGTTGGTGTTGAAGTGGGAGTTCCTTGATGGGTGTGAAAGCCTCAGCTAAGCCTAGCTCAATTCAAACTTACATGCCAAAAAAGTGCGATATTGCGTTCTGAGCACATATACTATGTACCTTCGCTCTGTGAGATACTTTTTCCGGGGTACCAGGAAGTCCCAACTGCTGAAAATTGGAGTATATCTTACCTTTTCAAGCGTCATACTCGAAAGGTCCACTGGCTTAGGAGCAAAGTTCTGTATAGTAGTGCCAGACGGCATTCGGGCACTGGCTGCTCGATCAGCAGCATCTCGATCGCTCAACTCGAATGTGTAGTTCCAAGCCAACAGTGCTTTCAAACATTCCGCACATCGATCTTTGTAGAAGGACTTCTCCTGAAATCATAGTATCATTTATGTAGAACTTTATATGTTCTTAGCAATAGAGTTACAATGAGGTTCAAATGTCAGCTTACTGTCAATGACTATGCCTAGATCTTTGGCTTCACTAACGTTTTCTAGCTCACCGTCACCCGCGTAATAAGCTGGTAGTTTTCCAGCTTTTGAGGAGCTTCTATACTGATGACCCTTATACGCTTATAAAGGTATACAAAATGTATATCCGCCCTGTTCGAGTATGAGACAGCGGTGTATTTCCCTCATAAGAAAAAGTTGATATTGAGATTAGAAGCTGTCTAAAACAATTTTACCAGAAAATTGTTGATTCGCGCGTTGGGCTTCAACTACAATGCCATATCTAGAGGTGTTGTTAGGAATGAAATGCTTGGGCTTAAATCTCTTGAATGCAGAAAAAAATGAGATTTAATCATGCTATATAAAATCATCACAGGCAGAGTTTCGGTTGAAATCAAAAACCTTTTCGAGATACTTCCATCTATTACACGGGGTCATAAGTACTATAAACTCTATGTCATTAATCGAAGACGGGTATAAGATCCAGATTTTTTTCTGTGCGCGCTTCTTCTGAGTTCGGCAAGTTTTGCAAAATGTTCCTGATGCCTTCTAATATGACTCAGCTCAAATCTTCTATGAGCAAGTTTCACAGTAAGAACCCTTGCTATCTCGCTTTTACTGTTTCGATTATTGGAAATTGAAGGTTGCTCTCAATTTCTTGTTTGTTGTTTTTTCAGGTTTTTGTTGGTGCTACTGTACTAATATGTTCTATATGTCGCTCTGTTTCCAGAAGCATAAAAATCTGGATGAATGATACCAAACGGTGTTTCAGGTAAAAACGTTGTGTAGCGGAGTTGATGCTTGGTTGTGAAAAAAAACTTGGGTATAATTACAAGAAAAATAACCTGCTGAAGGTGAATGAAATTGGAAACTTACGAAATCTTTCAGCAGACCGTATGGCTTCAATCGAGGATGTGTGAGATTCTGACGCGAGTACAGATCACCGTGAACCCACCCTTTCTCGAACTGGAATTATTATTATTAGACGAAATCACTACTGAGCTGCAAAATGTGGTTTTTTTTCAGAAATTTTCTATACAACCAATGTTCGCATATGTCTTGTATAGACGTGCGCGTAGGAGATCATTGCACTCTTTGCTTACAAAGCAACCGCCAATGCTACAATAACTCTTAAAGAGTTCGTTTGATATGGAAAGTAAATCACGTAGAGAGCGAATAAGTAGTCGAGAAAATAATTTTCTTGGCTTTCGCTCTATGGAGGTCGACGGTGTCTCTATCCACTTATTGGCCTGCATTTGTACTCAGCCAGAGAGAGCGCAGACAGTTGCACACTAGGTCGTAAGATACAGGAAGGGGGTAATTTGGCAGATTGAGAATTCGAAGGTAGAGGTGCTCAGATGTGTAACAGTACAAAAAGAATGGAATAAAAGAGGTGAAGAACTAGAGAAATAGGATCGCGGAAACCCTCCTTGTCTTACGCGCTCTCTGCCGTTGGGGTAGATGCAGATAGGCGAGGGGCTAAACTATTTGCCCACGAAGGTTGTCCCGTCCTCGCTGAAAACTTCCCCAGCGAATGAGCTGCAACCGATCTGCAGTGCTGTGGGATTGTGATGACACCCCAAGCCGCACTTTTCCAATGCGAGTTTCGCCACACATCACTTTACTAAAGTGAAATGTTCGCTTTCAGAGAACATATAATATTCCCAGTTCTCAATTGTTCTCACATTCTCCTTACCTCTCACGGCGCCTTGAAAGAGGCGCGCATGGAAATTCATGACACTATCTTCTTGTCTAAGTAATCTTATTGAGCACAGGAGTTCATGAGAAAAGCATGAAAAATGAAAAATTTCTCCCTTGTCCTATAGCCGAATTGGAAAAATTAGAATGATAACAAGCTGCTCGATTCCCAGCCTCGCTTATCAATAGTTGTAGCCATCTGTGTATGTGTTATGTACATATGTATGCCATATGTCATCATCAAGAACATGACCGCCGACCATTTATTCACTGAGCCCTCGTGGCCACTCACACGTTACCGGTGTGCACAAAAACTGTGAAGAGTTCGACGGATGTATCTCAGCTGTGTGCCGCTATGCATGCGACAAACAGCGCCAATTAGAGCATTACTGTCTTTGGAGAAGAAGTAATCAAACTTCTGCAGACCATTACTTCAACCCGACAGGGAAAACGGGACATCCTCTTGAGTGCTACACTCGGTGAGGGCATGGATAGAATGGAGCTCAAAACATTCGTAAACCGGCTTGCACACAATTCGCGCTACCAACTATCCCTATAAAGGTAGTGAGACGCCATTCTCGGTCCTCTCATCCTCCTTTAAAAAAAGAAATCGAGTCGCAGCTATCCACTGGACTGCGCATGGTGCTCTTCTTTAGTCTTGGGATGATCCAAGCCTGAATCTCACCTTTCGACTAGCCCATGAATCATGGAAATGTTCAGCAAACGCTTCTGTCATAGACTGCAAATCTCTGGGTAGATCGATTTGAGAGACGTCAACAGTTTTCGGTACCCAAGCACCATCCTCCATAAGTTCCTGAAAAGATTCAGATATGCAAGGTCACCTCATTTTCGACGCATATAACTGTATCGTGGTTACCTTATTGGGAGCACTATCGCTCACCTTCAGCTTTGCGGTATCATCACCACCGGTGGTGAGGGTGTAATCCGGTGAGATGGCTGATCCGATAGCTGTCAGGCATGGTAGAGCCTAGAAAACTTGATGGTCTACTCAAGCTCAGTCATATAGTGCTTATCTCTAATTGGGACCGATTGCTTTAAAGGCAGCATCAGGGGAAAATAGGACGAAAAGTAAAGGAAGTAGTGCACCTGAAAGTCGAGGTGCCTAGTAACAGGACAAAGAAACAAGGGATGGAATTGGCCAAAAACCCGAGAAATAGGACCCCCCTTTGCACTGTTGATTCTCGACGCGGACTACCTGTTCGTCAAGAGGCAGGTAGTCTGATATAGTTTTCCATTGGCATGTTGCCAAGTAAACACAGGGGAATGTTTGGAAATACGACAGCATCCTTTCCCTGATAGCTTCAGGCTAAAACTGCGAAAGCGCTCTGAAATACCTTCGATCTTACCGCATATCAAGCGGGGTCGATCATCCAAAGTCGACAGCTCTTATTCGTTGCGCCGTTTCTACAGCTCGGAGACGCGCTTTTTCACCGGGATTTCGCCACAGATAGCCTTCTTAGGGTCATAGTTTCCATGTAAGTAACTTCTTTCAGGGATTTCTCAACAACCACATTACCTCTGATGCTGTCTTTAATTACCCGGTTTTGCTCAGATGACTATCAGAGGAGTATTCTCACCTTTCCAAACAAATCTGGGTCATAGGGTCGACTTCCGAGTGAGTCGAAGATTGCGTAGAACAGAAGCATTGACAGACGCTTTTCCACTTCTGTCGCCACACCATACTGATTGCCGCTACCGTAATACTTACCGCAGCGCTCATAGTGCAGTGTCATTAGCTAAAATGGATTCTTTTACAAGAAATAACAAAAAAGAAGATTCGGTCGCTGATGCCCTTTCGAAGCATCACGCTCCTCGATGAAGTCGTAGTCTATAGTAATCGATACAGTAATTTCAGAAACACAAGTTCATAGTATGACTTGATAGGCAAGAGAACCTACTCGTAGTGGCACCAGCACATTCATATCGCTCATTTGCTGTATATCGACAATAACCTGAAAACAATTTGTGTTTCATTTTTTCAACAATTTTCGAACTGTTCTGTCTACTGTGATAAATCTATTTGAATTAGAACATAAAATGAGATATTTCAATTTTCGCACCTTCCTCAGCAACTTGACCATCATTCCTGGAGGCAACTCACGAGTGATCGCCACCAGGAAGTCGGACACCGCGTCGCGCTGATTTTTCGTTAGCGATTTCAATCGATTCATTCGATACACCTGAAAAAGCAAGATTCCAGAGATCAATAATTGACTGGAGCTGGCTATTACCGTGTGCAGCGTGGCGTCAAGCAGAGCCGCATGGTGTTCAGAGTCGGAGAAGAAATGCGAGTGATTAGTGAGTAATGGCAGGACAGCATTACAGAGGTAACGGTTCAGCGCTAACGCGGTATCTGACTCCAAGGCACGAGGCTGAAAATTTGGTTTGGATCACGAGTAAAATTAAAAGAAACGAAATACAACCGAGTCAATTAGTGAAAAATTGATGGACTGATGAAGCAGATTTTATTTATAGTGAGTGTATTCTCATCTAATCATGCATTGCAGTCAAGGTTCAATTATTCAAAAAAAATCAAAATGATGACGTGCAATGAATAATCGATTGGATGCCAGCGGTCAATTTTAGACGTCCGGAGCTTCGAGGAATGGGAACCGCTCTCTTCAGAGCTCCTACGGAGTGGAAGAGGCGCTTCCCCTATCCCGTGGCTATCAAGAAGCTCTCCCGCCCGAGGTTATACGCGATGTTCGATTTTCGCTTGTAAGCACCGACAATTGGATCGGATCAAGGTCGCCAAAAACCCAGGCGACTACGCTCCTCGCACACGGCTAATAAACAACGAAAGCAGCTCCGCTGTTGCGCGAGCTCCTACGCAGGAAATGGGATCGGACCTCGTGCCAAATCACTTGGCACGAGGTCCGATCCCATTTCCTGACCTACTCCCACTGTGCTTGCAATTTGGGCTCGAACCGGAAGGGTCAGGCGAACAGAATGTATCCTGTCGAAGAGCTCGGAAGGCTTCTAGCATCATGTAATTTCACTATTCCTTGATATTTTTTTCCAGACACAGACGATTGCAGAAATGGGAGAAATTCGCATACGACAAGAATAACTGGGCTCATTAGTGAAAAACAGACGAAGAAAGGGAGCAGAAAACCAGCATAAAATTGAAACTAGCAGTGAGTAAAAGTGCAAAAAATATCACTTTCGAGCCTTTGACTGTGCTCGACCACGACTCTCAGAAGGAGGGTCGGTAATACAATAAACTATACCCCATCGTTCGAGAAGGCAGAATACCCACCGAATCCATCATTGTAGCTGCTCGAAGATCCGGTAGAAAGCTTTGCTCAAGGAAGTGGAAAAGCATGTCTTGTGAATCTATACCGTACACGCGATCGAGAAATAGTAACACAGACCCTTTGTGATTAGGCAGAAGACCCGGCAATGGACCGTTGTCTAAAGAAAGAAACAGAATGTAATCCTAGGTGAAAATCACTCATAAAATCCCAGCACATCACGCACAACACTCCAAACATGCAGAAAAATCTCAAGCGATTAGTGCTCACACTCTGGACTCCGCTTTTTGCTGGAACGCCTCACAATCGGTGGCGAGTTCGACGTCGCTTTTGATGCAGGCGGTTGGTTCTCTTTTGCGTCATCGT
Organism: Trichostrongylus colubriformis; assembly: GCA_963978905.1. Taxonomy (NCBI): domain Eukaryota; kingdom Metazoa; phylum Nematoda; class Chromadorea; order Rhabditida; family Trichostrongylidae; genus Trichostrongylus; species Trichostrongylus colubriformis. The sequence goes on along the minus strand of OZ022258.1, from coordinate 20,120,685 downwards.
CAAGGTGGCTTTTTGCCGAGCCATAGTCCGAAGATAGGTCATCCTCGTCATCAGCGTAGTCCGATTTCTCTTCGCGAAGCTGTGTTAGCTTCGTCTCGTACTGTTTTGAGTGTGCTCGATTGCGGTTCGCTTTTATTTCAGCGGCCAGCTTCGCGAAAGAATGAGTAACGTTCACATTGTGTTGGTGTGAACTGGCAAACGAGCGACGACGAACTGCGAGTGTGATCACGGTTAGTCACATAATTTTACCATTAGGAAAATGCGTTAAAAATAAGAGGAAAAGATATACTTGGCGTAAATCAAATCCTTTTGTGGGGTGCGTCGCGCATACTTGTATCATTAGAATTGTGGTGGCAGGTGAATGCGATTTGGCCTATACCATGACTTCCGGGAGCCAGCCGATATAAAGTCAGTGCTTTTAATCTACGAAGCTCATCAGTTCATCTACCCAGGAGTGATGGAAGGCTTAGGTGACCTGGACGGCCGTTGATGCGATATTTGATCTCCGCACCATGAGAGTAGGATGCCCGTCCATTCCTACTACATTACCTCCCCCGCATGAAGAAATAGTTCAGAAATAATTAAGCATTGAGTAAATCTGGCATAATTCACTCGGAGCAACCCCACTGGCTAAAATTTTGATGGGGTGAAAGAGGTGATTTTTGAGGATTATTCCGATTTGGATGGAAACCTCTAGCCAAGAATAGATAGACTCGGTAAGGAGTGCACGAAGAAATGGGTTTCTCTGATACCCATATACATATATTTATGTTGTATTCGCTTGATAAAAGTCGCATGAAAATTTCAGCGAAAAAGTGTAGAGTCCGGCTGATCGCTTCTGAAAGTAGTGGCAGAGGGGAGCCCAGGAGTGTATACCCGCCCCCTCGCTCGCTGAGGTCAGAGGCGAAGGGAGAAACCGTGACTCTCTGTCCCCACTATGCGTTTCCGACCGTGACGGACGCGGAACGGGCATCCTCTAAAAACCCGTCCCTTCGAGCACCACTTTGTGGAGCTGTATCTTGGCCGAATTCTTATTTTTTTTCGCATAAAACTTTGCATGCGGCCCTTATTAGGCAAATACAATGTAACTATGTGAGTTACAGAGAAGCTCACTCTTCCGTGTACGATTCCTCTGAACACTCATACGACATTCATTCAACAAGAAGTCGAATGGTGTACGCGCCACCAACGCTGGCGCCAGATGGGGTGAATCTCCGAATTTCTGTGAACGACGATGATGACCAACACCGTCCTGGCGCCGGCGCCTATGGCGCGGGTACCAGGAACTATTGCGTCAAGTAAATGCCATATTCGCTATTCGTGATAGTGAAAAAGCAAAAAGGCAGTATGCAGGTGATGAGTGAGTAGAAGTGAGTGGTGAAGTTGATTAGTTAATTAGAACAAATAGCCTAAAGCCTAAGGTTCTGTTAGCCTTCAGTCTCTGTTAAGGGAAAACTGATCACACTTATGTTAAGGAGAAGAATCAGCGGATGTAACAACTATATATGTCTAAACTTACCATCTGTAGCAGCCACAGCGAGATTGGGAATCGTAAACCTGAGACTCAATATCTGACCAAGGTCGTCCAATGAAATCAGTGAACGAAGAATAGCACGAGCTCGAAGTGAGTCCCCCTTGCCGGCCTGGAACATTGCAGCTTGATTAAGCGGAATATGTGGAGAAAGGCTTCTTACCTGTATAGCCATTGGATCGGGTGCACATTTTGCCAACAAGTCTACCAAAGAGGAGTAGAAATCCAGCGTCGCTGCTCCCAAATCGAGGTAGTCCTCGCCTTCGCCCTCTTTTGATGGGTACGACCTATGAGGTATCGTACATTCTTCATCAATTCTGGTCTGGCGTGCAAGTTTCTCAGCAGGTTATGAAGGTAAGCAGAGTCGCTTGCCTATTTATGCGACAAAAGTGCATTCTCTCCGGACCAAAGTTTTATATTATGAATTCGGAGCATTACGTTAAATAATTTCTGAGTGACTGCTCGATACAGTTCTTCTGCTCTTTACCATACTTTGAAACCAGTTGGCTGGCGCACACTACTGTGCGCGAAACCCATGTGCGTTAGTAGGTCCCCTCTTTTGCTCTTTGCTGCTTGCTACTGCTCGTTGCTCTTTGCTTCAGGACAGAGTATTTCAGTGCGCGCCCCGCCCACCGTAGGAGGAGCTTAAGATGGTCCATGTGTGGTCCTCACTTCTTGTTCCACGCCCTACCCATCCCTAACTTGTCCCTATCTCCACAGGTCGTTTTTCATGTGAAGTTCAAGCTCCACCTGCCACTACGAATGCTCCTCTTTCGCTTCTTCAAAAAAGTCACTACTAACCTAGATCCATCTTCTCCCTACGTTTGGAGCATATTCTAACGCAATCAACAAAACGGAAAATTCCAGCGGGCGTCCCGCCCACCGTGGGCGGGGCTTAACATGTCCCTGTTGGCCTTTACTTCCAGTCCCATGACCTACCTATTCCAAACTTGCCCATATCTGCAGAGGTCGTTTTTCATACAATACCTAATTTCGTGACGGGCAGAGGGACGGACGTACAGACAGACGTTAAATTTATATATAATAGAAATCACTGGCAAAAAGAGTCACAACATCATTATTCGTGTCCATATTCAACGTCAGAGATCAATAACTTCATTTTTTTGGTTGTTATCTTTGATACATACGTAGACCAGTTGTCTAGGTAGGCTCTGGAAGTCTTTCACTGACCAGCCGTCTTATGAGCGGACCTCGATAAGAGGAGACTTGACTCTAACACCTGCGATACACCCACACCTTTGATGTCAGAGAATAAAATTCAAAACTTACGGTGATTCTCCGAGAAGTCCACATTTCAACATCGGAGCACTATCACCCTCTTCCTCTAGCACACGAATATCCTCGGACAGCGCGATTGCTTCCTGTATGTTTTCAGACTTATTTTTTAGAATTACGAAACTAAAAGTAAGCCTTGTTACCTTGAAAGCTGCGAAAAGGCCCTGTCCTTCGCCCTTGAGAGCTATACCGAGGCATTCTGGACGACGAATAAGCAGTCGAATCACTAGGTTGGCATTCTCTTCCACATTTTCGCCATTGATCCATACACAGAAGCGAAGGAAATCGATATACCTTAAGACAAAAACCATGGTAAATAATAAAAAACAACAACATCAACAAAGCAGTGCACTGCTGTCAACTGATAGTGAGCACTGTAACTTTCTTATTCATTTGTATGGAAATAAAATATGAAGTTTCTAGTAAAAATTGTATCAGTCACAGGAAATAAATACCAAAGGAAAATGACACCTAGAATCAATCTTGCGCAATGACCTAAATAAGTGGGAAGCAATCAAGTAAACGTAGACCGTTGTACGAGCTAGGAAACCATTTTTGTTCTTTTCCGGCTCACCCTGCCATGCATTCCGAAACATGTGCGGGAAGTGATTTCGGTTTGGACATCTCATAGGTATGCCACAAAGTAATGAGTCAGACCTGATGCGGAATCGAACGGTTTCAAAAAGCATATCGCAGAGCGTTCAAGGTACGACGCATCCAGGCACGGATCTCAGTGCCATTCCAGACCCTGCATATGAGCTATCCAAATTGACTGGAGTATCAGCGGTCGAAAACCAGGGAAATGAGATGACTTCGTGAAGCACAAATGGGTGTCGAACACAAACATAAATATTTATAACAAATCTGAGAAAGGTCAGCATTGGCTGGGGATACCTTTCTCCTTCAACGGGATCCCATCCAATATCTGGATAACCCTTGGCGATCATTTCCGAGTTCGGCTGCAGTCCACATCTCGACAAGTAAACGGTTACCTAAAAAGAAAACTACAAAGATAGGAAATGTCCACACAGCGCGAAAAAAATTTTGGGCGCATTTTTGATCCCTCAGTAATGGAAAGTGGCGCTAACTGATGACCAGAGCCCATCCTACACTTTGACCTCGTCCTATGTCCAAGAATTAGCCCTCAATGCAACTAAAAAACTTCAACTGACCTTGTCCAACTCTTCCTCCTTCAACGCCAACGCTAGCTCATTGTTATCCATGAATGACGAGTAAGCGACGTCGAGGGGTACGGAGCCTCTAAACAGGATTTACAGTAGCGCTCAGAAGTCTTCGGCTAAAACTCTTTTGTCATAACTTTTTTTTACTTGACCAAATTCGACAAAATTTTGATATGTGATGCCTAAACCTATTGCCAACATTTCCTCCTAATTGAGTGCCGCTTGACACTTTTCATGGTTTTTTACAAGAATTTACCACAAGACCACCCAAAAAAAGTGAAAGGCTTGGTCGAGGGGAACGGCTTTCTTTACAAAAACAAAACGAGCAAGCCTCAGAGAACATTAATGTATTGTAGAAAGACCACGACTTTTGATGACAGCGGCACAGCGGGACGGCACAGCGATGGCACTCCAAAAACAAAAAATTTCATATAACCGCGTAACCTATACCGTTGAGCGCCAAAATAGTATATTAAGTATGCAGTGTATCCAAGTACAATATAGTGAAATTTCTCTTAGATCGGTGCAGTTGCAAAAAAGTTACAAGTGAAAAGCCCCAAGTGGAAGACCATTTCGCCGAAGACTTTTGAGCGCTACTGTATGCCTGTTTTAGCTGAGACACTTTAATTTCTCGTATAATGAATTTCAATCGAATGAAGAACGAACACATATGAGACAAAGAGGTAGAAAAGCATAAAAATGTTCATATAAATGAATAAGTGCGGCACCTCAAGCTCGGCCTAGCGAGCAGCATAGTGGCGTTGTCGAGCAGAAAGGATAAATGTTCAAACATAGCCTTCTGATTTTGTCGTGAAGTGCGGCAGAAGTAGCAGAGGAATCTTGAACACGCTACCACCATCTCAGATGAATCCTTAAGAGAGGGTAAAATAGCAAGATGAAAGTCATAATATTCACGATTTGATCCGGGAAAAGGGGTGTTCATTGCGGAAATTCGAAGAACTATAACAGCAAGCTCTTCGGAGTGCTCATTGAGTAGGTCCAAAAATACATACTTGTACACAGTTGGAGCCCTGACGACTGGCAAGTACTACTTTGATGGATGTGTACGCTCAGATGAGGCTTATTCCACACATTTACAAAGAAGCGAACTGGGCTGGGATTAGCCCACAATACCAACAGGACCAGCTCCTTTCGTTGGGTTTCAGGAAATCCTCATCCAGGTAGAAAAGGGGAACTCCGCGATCTGTCCCAGGGTTTGGCGTCGGGTCCACATTACATGGAAAACGTCAAAGGTGATAGCTGTGAATGGCAATATCTGCAGCTATCGGCCAGATGATATCAGCAGTCCGTTAGCCGTGCAATTTCTAACATTGTGCACCAAATTGTGATTCGGAATTCTTATAGGAAACTTCTATAACTTCTATCAAAATAATAATAAAATGTATGTATTAGGTAGGTTAATAAGTTACCGACGTTTTGCATTGCCTAACTTTGGCAGATCATAATTCCGCTCAAACAGAATTGACTGTAACGAACGAAAACCATCAGATTCAGCATAGTTCACTCTACTGTAGCAGTGCGCACCCTATTTTTCTTACTCAAAATGTTTTCCCTCAAATCCTGAAGAATGTTAAAAAGTGGTTCTTCTTGGAACCAGATTTCTTCTGAAAGATGCTGCGGAATGCCAGAAAGTAGTGATCCTCAATGGACACATCCTAGCTCTACAGGGGATTAAGCAGAACTTCCGCACCTTGATTGCGCAGGTTTTCATATTTGGAGGTGGCCGTTTTGGCTTCACCGCAGTACGCAGTGTGACCTTACCTGATCAGCAGAGGAGACCGCACTTGCGTTGAATTTTGGTCGATTTTTGACCGAGAGGTTGCACAGCTATGCGAAGAACTCGCTCGCAGAATTTCTGGTGGTCTGCGCTTACGAATGGCTATGAAAAAGTGGCTCAAATATGCTCTACATTGGATCATTGTCTCTCTGACGTAAACTTGTGAGGCTCCCTCCTGTCATCCGCTGCTGGCAACATCCTTCCCAAACTAGTCGTTATATTTCTAATCGACTGCGACGTATTTCTTAGAAAAAACAGCGGGTGGAATAGCGTCCCTTCGAAAATCGTCCACAGACCTTAAGTGGATGAAATAACAGGTTTTCTCTACAAAGTAGTACCTAAACAATACGAAAAGTCACGAAATTTAGTGTTATAAAGGAAAAATGGTCGATGTGAAGAGTGGCAGGAACTTCTTGCCCGACATGATACAATGCTAGAGCAGCCGTGACCATACTATACACGGAAGAATTCTGCACGAATGATGCCCTCGTGAACTGCAAACCCCTACCTAGCTGAGCGACTTAGTGAGACATTAATGCTCCCTTACGCCACAAGTATGTACCCTAAAGGGGTCAGTGTTTACTGCTACTAACAATTCATCTACAACAATCCTGGCTAACGTAATCTAGTACAAACCTTCAAGGGTGTTTTCTCCTTGACTTCTTCGCCTTCATGTTCTACAGCACCCTGTTGGGCAGTGAGGATGTTCATCATTATCGTCATTACATTCTCATGTACCGACAGCAATCGCATTAAATCCGGATGTTGGAAGAAAATTCGATTATTCATCAGCTTCCTGTAATTACCAGCGATTCTACTATATCGTATCCGTATAAGCTGTCTCATTGCTCGGGTAAAAAGCTTTACATCAGTTCGAGATTAGTTGTAGTAAGTTGAACGAAACCTTCTTGCTTTTGAAGAGCTACATAAAAGGCATTTCAACTAAAACTTACAATTTTCATATTGCTATGGATCATTTCGGAGAGGTGCTAACTACAACATCAATCCTTTTCGAGGAGTTCCTACTCTTTTCTAATGGCGGTAAGCTTGCATACGCGATTTACACCGTTAGGGGTAACTTTGGTAAATGTAGAGCAAATGTGAATTATGAAAGATAAGATGCTGACTAGTGCAACATTACAGAAAGAACGGAACGAAATCGTCAAAAACGACTTTGGAAACAAGCCGTAGTGTCTCACAGGTTTTCGACCCTTCCATTCCTACCCCACGATGAAGGACGTGTTTTCGCGCCCTCTACATCACTAGCCGCTCACTGTCGCAGACGGCGAGTAAAGACAGTCACGAACGTTGACCCATCCTCACAAGGACACGGCCCATGCGAAACCAACCCCGAGATGTAATGCTCACAGTTTTTTCTCGAGTTCTTCCACAATATATCACTTCGAAACTCGAAGTTCACTTACGGGACATGGTTTACCCCTAATGCTGCCTTCGGACGTGGTGGGTTCCCAATACAAATCATATTTCCTTGACAACGGAGACATTGAGTCAAAGGCGTATTGCAGGTTCGCTGGAAGGCGGGCGTCATCTGAGTTAAAGTGTCAAAGTGAGGATACGGTAAATGCCCACTTCACAACATATGTGGGGATCCCTTGACAGAATTGGTTTTTTAAGGGAATTAGTTATTTCATGCTCCTGAAATTATTCTTATTAGTAAGCACTGACCAGAGACCACGTTTCAAAATTGCCTCCTCGGTGTGTTCGAACTGGACAGTCAACAACTCCCTGATCTGTATGAGATAAATTATAAAGTCTTGCACATCCTCGTTGTTCCTTTCATGAAGTACGTACGTCTGTGCCATAGCATCTTGCAGCTAAACAATGCCCTTGATCAATCGATGGATGGATTATAAGCCAGAAGCTTTGTCACCTCTCTAATGCCGGAGTACTGCCTGAGTAACAGGTGAAACATCTTTCGAATCAGCTCATTACTTTCAATGAAGCTACCAAGTGCCCATTCACGTAGCATATTAATGATCATATCACTAGGAATAGCGAAGACAATAAAACAATTGAATTTGCAGAAACGTAGAACCAAAAAACGTACCGGAAATTACGGGTGCCTTTCTTGATGGCCAGTTCCGTCTCGTTAACCGGTGGTGGTGGAGGTACGGCGACGACCAGACGGGCCAAAGAGTCTACCTACAAAGTTTAGGCATATCTCATGTCCTACGTAATCAAACATTTGTTATATATTGCAGTATCTCCAGAGGAACCAGTTTTGAGGAAAAATGTAAGCTGTGGCAGTTGAAGACGTTGGGCGTGCCCAGAATGTAGGCGGATTGACGTCAGTCATTTTGGATTTCTTATTGATGGGACCCGCCTCCGTTCACAGTAGGAGTTCCAATGACGGCGGCTACCGCCTCGACCACCCCCACTTTCTCGCATCCTTAAAAAGTAGAGAAAGAGAGGGCTTCTCCGCCCACCTGCTCGAGCCAGCCCAAAGATCGCACCTTATTTACTAAATGTTTTCATGATGCTTTGATTTGCAGCGAGCACAATATCTCGAGGGGAACCAAACAGGCAAATAATTTATATCGGAGTTCCACCCGAACATCAAAATTCCTTTTTTCAAACTTTGTAAGAAAGGTGTTTTCTAGTAAAGCCACATAGTGTCTCACCCATGAGCCCTCCTCAGTCTCAATGAGGCTCTGTCGCTCCTCTTCGTTCGGTTCATCCGAGTTCCCGATTTTCGCCACAAGCATTGCACAATAATCTCTGAAACTAGGGTTTTCATTTGGCTTGCAACTAAAATATAGAAGTAGCCAACCTCAGTTGTTCCTGGAGAGGCTCAGCCATAGGACACTGATCATACTCTACCTCATCTTCGAAAAGAATAACTTTTTCCTCCTTCTCCTGAAAAATTCATTTTAGTTTCTATTGAAAATACCTTCAAAAATGGATGATTGGACAATAACCACTTTGCACTTGAGTAGTCTGAACATCTGCTCTCTAGGCGGACATCGAAATTCTTTCGTCTTCTTTGCAGCCTCTGCCGGCGGCATGTCGGTCTGTTTTATATCCATATACCTGAATTAGATCCCCTATCTTTGGATCCTAGCTATCACCCTGACAGTGGCTGCAATTTTGTGTCGCATTGGATAACTATGGAAACCCTATTTTAACCCTATACCGCTTGCACTGGTCCTGTTGGAGATCACCAACAAAACCGTCCGTAAATCCAACAAGCGACTCGATACGATGACGAAGCTGAAAATAAGCGATTCACCTCAACAATAGGTCACTTATCGTTGACGGACCTGAGTATCACATAAATGGTCGAGGATGTTTACGAGCTGGATCTTCACATGCTCTTCAAGTTCAATTTCTGTTAGTCCCTTTTTAGTAGAACCTAAAAAGGACGAAACTCTCTAATTTGCCCTTCACTCCAAATTTTCCGTGAGATCACAAGCAAAGTGACGAAGTAACTTGATATGACTCACCGGGCTCATAGGAAGGATCAAACGCTGCCGGATGAATCATTTGTAAAAGGGCTTCGAGTTCTGAGTCATCAAATACGCCAATAACCAGCAAGGAGTCGAACAGTTTCATAAGAGGCCTGAAAAATACAGTAAGTTCCTTTTCTCGAAATAAATGATCCAAGTGATTGTTTCGTCTTACTCGAAGTGATTTCTATTATCACCACCGATCAAATCACGACAATTCATCACGGCATGTCGTGTGGCACTTTCCATAGCGTTCATCACGTATGCCTTGAGAGCATCGAAATTGATTGCTGGTGGTAGAAGCTTCATTTCTTCGTCTCGCGTAAATCTAAATTTCATTTTATTCGCAAATATGACACAAGAAAATTGAATGTTACTGGTGGTGATCGCTGAAATGCTCCTGTCCAATCACATGTAGTCAGGTGCTATCAAAACCGGCGCCATCGCACGAATATTTGGGAAAAGTCTCCAAATTAGGAAAATCCTTCTATTACAAACGCAATGTGAGCACATGAATTAGTTTGCGCTAACGCAGAAAACGCATTTGAGCGTTGTGGGTGATTTGCCCTCTACTCAGCGTGCCCAGTGGTTCAAAGTAAAAATAGGGAGTACAGGGAAGAAGATGTTAGAACTCACTCTGACTTCACCGGCTCGGCGACCATGACAGGCAACATGCAGTACACATCACCCATAATTTGAGGATATCTGCAAGTATAATGAGTCTTCATAAGGGTGTCAATATGAGTCTGGAGAATGATTCGCCCAAATCCGTCACACATACCTGAAAGGAATAGTTCACGGAAAATAGAGTTTTCATGTCGCCCACATATTTATGTTGTATTTGCCTAGTGGGCCGCATGAGAAGTTTTACGCGAAAAATGTGAATCCGCCTAAGATACAGCGCCACAAAATCTTGGCCGGGTGGGCGGGGCCTCCGAGCAAGTGTCCACCCCGTCTTCCGTCACGGTCGGAGACGCATCGTAGGAACATAAAGTTACCTGAACAGTACCACTCTCCGTTCCCAACCGCGGCGGACGACGGGACGAGGTTCTTACTCGGAAGCCCCGCCACCCGGCAAAGATTATGGGGAGCTGTATCTTAGCCGAATTCTCACTTTTTCGTGTGAAACATTGCATGCGGCTCATATAAGGCAAATGCAACATCATGAGGGTAACAAAGAAACTAATTTTCCCGTGAACGATTCCTTTGAAACAAATGCGCTTTGCATTACGGGAATATGAAATTTCGTTTATACACTGTGTTTCGGCGTGTCCATACGAAGCCGAAGAGAAGGAGGATCGAAGATACATTCAGATCACGACATCACTGATACTGGGTTGAAAAGCGCGCTATGAACCTTTCGGATCTCGCAGTGACTACTGCGATATCATTCAAAAGTTTACATCACCGGTGCAACAGCCCGTTTCTACTACCATGTGCTACAGCCTACTTTAGACGACCTTTGTCCGTCCTAATTTTGTTTTGCACCCGCCATTTTGGTAAATGAATTAGCGTTATAATCACAGAAATTCGTGTACAAGTACAACAACGGGTCGCAATGGTATAGACAGCCTACCGGAAGATGTCAGTTATTTTCAGATATTGTCTATTTTACTGGGCATTTTGGCAGGAGGATTACTGCAACGTTCAAAATAGGATCTCTGAACCGACCAAACACGTCCTTCAGACAAGGAGAAGCGTGGCGTCGAGGAAAATTTTTTTAAAAATATGACCCCTCCCCCACAAATCGGGCCTCCACTCAAGCCCCTACCCTTCTTCAGATTCCGCGGTCGTAGACCCTCAGCCTATGAAATTTGCCCATCGTTGCCTCCAGCGGACCAAATACGACCAGCCTCTTGTCGAGGATTCTCGAGGAAGCTTATCCTGCCTCGCACTACGCACTTGTGCACCATCCGAAGGAAAACTTGAAACTCAATGAGCCTTGAATTGCATAAGATTTATTGCAAAATTGCGAAGACAGATTTCGAAGCAGATTCTGAGCAGATTTTACTTTGTGGGTTCAGAAAGACTGCACTAAGCTTACAAGAAATGCAAGCACCCACCGAGTCTCTGTGTCTGGATCAAACACATTTTGATTTTGTAGTTGTTCGCACAACGGTATGACATATTCCTTGCTCATTGATAGACGAGCACTGGCATGAGTTTGCAGATGAATTGCGATCAACAAATCATGGTATCCTTGACGCATAGGGCCAGACAGATCTGAACGACAAACTTGCTCTAAGTTGTGCACATAATTCTCACCGAACTAAATAAGTCCGAAACTGGATGACTCCAAAGGGAAACGAAAAGAGAAAACAAAGATGAGGTAACATTTTGATAAACTTTGGAATTATACAGCTTCTAATAATATTATCAACTCACAATGACTTTTCACTGCGTACATGATCTGATCTTCATCCACATGTCCGCAGAGAATATGGGCAACCTGAAGGAAAGGTAATACAACCAACTGATTAGTATTTCAGCAGTGGATGATGTAGTATAGCGTGATTTCTTTCGATATGAGGCAATAGAAATGGAGCCTAGCAGTTAGGGCTGACTTCATGACCTTCATTTAGACCGTTCTGGCCCGTACTACCCAGTGTGGTGTGGCGATGGAGGAGCTGATGCGATGCACCCTAAGATTATCGGGTCTTCATCACACCCGTTGTGGAAATACCGCGCTCTTGGCGTTCGCTATGCCGCACCATTTCCTGCAGCAGCAAAGCTGGGTGTATGTCATGAGGACAGAAAAATTGCTTTGCTGCAATCGGTGTGCGACGGGAGGGTACGAGCTATGCGCGCCGTATTGGATGGGTCGTGAAGCGATGACGGTGCTCTACGCCTTAATCTAGGCGTAATCGCTTCAGGACTCAACTAGTAAGGCGCGCATAGCTCACACCATCCCGTCGCGCGCCAAGAGCGGCCACGGATTTTTCTGTCCTGATGACATATACCCAGCAGAGGTAATGCAGCACACCACCTTCATTAATACGCATGCAAATCTGCACAAAAATGCGCACACTTTTCATTGTTAGAGGCATGCTCGCTCTCATCTATCACGTCATCTTGGATGGGGGTTGATTGGTCGAATTTTGGCTTCGCGGCGTCGCATCGCAGCGCCGTCAGCACGACTTGCTGCAGTCGGCTGGAATTTCTCTCAGTATGCATTGGGCTGGTATCGTGATGGACCTTCAAAAATTGCAGAATGGAAACTTCGAAAGTTCTTATATGTTGCGATTGTTCCTGTTTCGGCGGTTAAAACAGCAAACAACTCGTACTCACCATGGGCGGTCGCGCGAAAATTCGACCAATCGACCCCTACCCCGTGATATTACATTGATTGTTACGCTTTAGGAGTGTTCTGTACTTGTCAGACTTATAGAGCAAGACTAATCGGAAGCTGAGCAAACTTGTCGAAAACTGCATAATTGTGAAAAGCTCTCAAACTAGTAGCTTAACCTATCCATTCAATGCGTTATGTGAATGGTGATCGATCTTCCCGAACTAGAGAGCAATCATGGCCAGGTATGCAGTTGGGTATGCTACCGTCTGTTATGTCTGAAGAAAAGTGCAGAATACAGAAATCACTTCAAGACACGACCACATATGGCGCACCACTCGCACGCATCGCTTCGCACGCCGCGTTGCGAAATATTGTCCTATGCGTATGATGCACACTCGAACACGGCATCCTCGTAAATGTTTCGATACCTTTTGATTGCCGTGACTAGCTAATTTGCAATAAAGATTGAGTGTTTGTCGGTGAAAGTCGAGGAAAATGGGTTTTTCGATGATTTCCAAAATGTCGAAAGATTCGTCTTTTTCAGGCACGTATACAGCCATGATTCGTACTGGATCGTCGCATAGAACAGACCATCCTGTAAGGGAGATTACTTCATATATTAATAAAAGCAACAATAACAAACACATTCTTTAAAATAGAGGAAAGTTGAATGTAAGTGGTGCAGTGAAGTGATGACCCACCTCGTATATCACTAAGTTTTAACGATGTTGTTCGTAGGGTTTCGTTGGGAACACGAGCCCAATAGATCGGCTGCAGACATTGGACAGTGAGACGTGGAGGACAGAATGGTACCAGTGACTTCTGACACGATTTGAACATCGCGGCCGAGATTGGAAAGGTGAACTGAAAACAATGGAGACTTTTCTGAACCACTCTGTTAAATTTAGTGGATTTGTCAGCGAATTTATGAACTGTCAGCTGTCAATTGCGGAAAAATTTAACAACATCCTTCTCAAGGCTGGCAAGAGTTCTAGACTTTTTCTTTTTTTTTGGGCAATATTTGATATTAACACCTAGCTAATAAAGTTTCTACCGTCCCTATACCCAGAAACTATGGTCGTCAAATGTCTCATGCAACAAAAGTATGGAGTTTACCTTGACTCGTCCAAGCTCAAATTGTAGAATTTCAATAGTAGTTGGAGTGAAGAACGCTGCCGGGAACAGCATTGCTCCTGGTTCGAGCTGAAATTGACGTTTTTCAGTTTCGGTTGGCAGTTTACGTAAGTTGTTTGGCTGCACAGGATAATCAAATAATCATTGATTAAGTATTATAATTGTCTGAAATTGAAATTAATTGAAAGTCTGAAAGGTGAAGCCCTAGCGACCCCAATTCTGCGCGAGGGATTCATGACGTAAATAGGCCAGTGATATATCCACCAATAAAACTGAGAGATTCCGTGGCCCATAGAACAACATTCTGTTCCGAAGTTCCGGTCACTACTGTCACAATGGCTCGAGTGATTAGAGCAATCACGAATGACAGCCCTCCCCCCCCCCCGACACAAGAATTTGATTTCCTTAAAAATTACTTCTGTTTGTACCGTCCTACTTTGGAAGACAACTGACGTTGAGCCTTCTAGTGCCCTTGCCCCTACGGGCAGTGGTATAATCATAAACGCTCCTTGTCGAGCAAGGTGCCTGAGGATAGGTGAAGTGGTAAAGAACCTTGAATCCAGTTAATGGGACCGAAAGGCTCCTTGCCAGTTGAACATCGTTCACAGGAATTTGATTTCTTCTGCTACCCATATACTATTTATGTTGCTGCTTACTACGGCCAAAGAGCGTCACGACGAAATTCGGCTGACATGCAGCTCCTCAAACTAACATCCAACTGTCCGCTGTCTGAAGGTGCCCATGGACGTGATCTGTCCGTGGAGGTGGGGCCGCAAGGGTTCTAGGAGCAAAGAGGCAGCGGTTAATGATCGGAAAAGCAGAGTAGAAAGCAAACCAACTTTGGGCGCAAAATAGTGGACGCTGCTCCTCCTCACTGACAACTTTTCAGAGGTTGCTTAGCGGGAATTCAAAAAAACTTTCTCCTGTCCTAAATTTTAGACCTCTGCGCTGAGCAAAGCAATTTTTTAGTTCTTTTTGTGTTTCTGCAAGCATCGAATCTGGTCCATTAATTTTATGTATATTGTGAGATATCGCGGAATTCCCTTGCACAATTCCTTTCAGCCCGTGCGAAAAGACTCGTTAAAATGGCACTGTTGCACTGAATGCCTGCCATCAATGCCATCAATGCCCTCTGTTTACCTTCATAGTTCAAATTTGACTGGTTTAAAGCCCCCCTCACCTCAGATGTATTTAGTATGGGCCTAAACCAGTTTCCCAGCGATAATCTGTCGGAGTCGATGGTTCTCAAGCTTAGAAAGCAATAATTTTGAAAAGGTTTCCCAAACGCTCACCTTGAATCTTACACCAGTGTCTTGTCCAGCAACTTGGAACGAGAGCTCTCCAACAGAAGTGTCGACGATACATCCGATCAGCGTACCAGATACCTTCATTAAACTTCCTTCCTAGAGAATGACCGACAAACAATGACTCGTTTGTAACAGCTGTCCGTCAATGGTGTCGTGCAACTGAGAAAAACGAGAGGAAACTATTCGTACCTTGGTGTTGGTGACGTCGGGCACATGCGACAATAACTCGGCAGCGTTCATCATATAGCAGTTACGGTATTCAACACTGAGGAATTTAAGCAATTATAAACACTGTAAAATGCCACAGGTACTGCTAGAGAGGAGCGCTCACGTGTCTTGGTTCGAGCCGCTAGTATCGCTATAAACACATCGACGTTCGGTACGATTTCGTTCAAACGATGTGGAATAGAAATGATATTGCGTTGTTACCCATCCGACCCATACCAGACTTGGATCTTGACCAGGGAATATACGGAGACCGTAGTAGTACTCGTCCACCTGAACTCAATTCATAAAGAACTTACAGCTACAAGACGAGAGAAACTGGCACGGGGAGTGTGAAAGCAGTTCGGAAAGGGGTGTGCACCCTTAGGCCGCTTTCATACTTTGCGCACCGACGCCGTCACGCGCGTGACGGCGTCAAATCGACGCCGTCATCTGCGTTGATTTGACGCCGTCACGCGCGTGACGGCGTCGGTGCGCAAAGTATGAAAGCGGCCTTTCGTCGGGATTCATTCCACGGTATCCAGCGTGGTGTGAAAGCTACGGGACGCCTATGCGACTGTAGGTCCGAAAGCACCTACACGACAACTACATAACATTACTTCACAATTGCTTCAGGACCCTCCAATTACGAACGGTGCATCGTTTCGTAGGCCGCGGTGCGAAATCCTGGCGTAGGGATACACACCCATGGGCAAGATGTGGAAGGAGTTCACAAATATAATCAGAGGAATGACTATCTACTATCTCTGAGCAGGACCAGACTCCTCCAGTAAACACTGCTCATTTTCTACATTGAGCGTCCTTCCTGTTCATTCTGCACTAAAGAGGGAGATAGAAAACAAAAATCCTGAAAATTTCGGGGTATCACAAAGTGAAAATTATGCCGCAGGAAACCATGCGGTCCACAGAAGACACGTACTCGGGTGCCTGAGATTAGCAAACGCAGCAAAAAGACTGTAAATCATACGAATGCCGCTGACTGTATGAAATGCAAGTGGTGAACGAAGTTTGCACAATACCGCCTAAAGTGACCCAGTCGAAGAAAAGTTATTCTGGGAAAACTGTTTTGCATGCTATGAACCACCCTGTACTACGCACTGGCTATTATTAGTCGGACGGAGTTTCTGAAGGCTCCAAAGTTTTTGTCGCCCAACTTGGAATAGTGAAATTGGCGTAAGTAAGGGAATCAACGAGCGTGAACTGATTTTCACAACAATAATGATATATGAATGTATCCTTATCACACCTTATCTGCGTGCTCCGCCATAGCAAGGGCGTCGGTTTCTTGCTGTGGATCGACCACGTCCAAAACTGGAGCTGACCCACGTTTATCCATAGTCACCACTTGGTCCTGAAACAGCCGATAAGATGAACCTTAAAACTTCTGATCACATGAATTTATTCAAAACTTCTCGCAGTTTTGCCAACAGTGCAAGTGGGGATCATGACCGTTACGCACGAGATGGAAATTTTTCATGCACATCTACAATGTCTCGCTCTGGGTCTGATTATTATACATAGTCTCCCTGAAGTCGTAAATCCCCGAATGGATTATAACCCGATTAATATGGATCGAATACATCTGTGTTAAATAAAGAGCAGGTCTCCGTAGAGGGAACACTTGCCAATACACTACAGTTACCTACTGATAAACGTGCTCTTCAACTTCATGACTCTGCCGGGATGAGGTCAGGACTTAGGGTGTGTGAACTTACGACAAAAATCGCTTCGCGAAGTCGCACTCGCGGCGCCATCTGTACGACTTGCCGAATCATTGCCCTTGGGAGCCCGGCAGAGCATGGCTGCGTCACCGCTGTACTTCCACCCATGCCACACTGCCTCGCTTGAACGACGCCATGCCCTGCCACTGCCCGTACCCGCCTAGCCGCTCATCGCGCGACCGCGTGAAAATCTGTCGTAAGTACACACACACTCCCCAAGACTTATCCAACAATATCTCAGTCTCGAAGTCAAGGAAGGTACGAATTCTGTTGAAAGGTGGATGACCCAAGCGGGCCTTTTTTTCTATTGATCCAGGTAAAAGTAACCAAACACCTGGTAAGGTCCGCAATCGCTAGCGGTGCTGAATCAAGAATTCAGTCGGCAACAGGGGTTAAGAAGGAAGTGTCGTTTGCCGTTGCGTTACCGCCCTCAAGAAAAGACAAGCTCTCACCTTCTTCTTTTTCTTCTTCATTGATGACTTGCGTATCGTCAGCTGGCGACCAGGACCAGATGATGGCATGTCGCTTGATGCTGAAAGCGTTATCTGTATTTCAATGTAATAAGAGCAGTTTCTCAGGTACAAGCTAAAGTAAATAGGGACATCCAATTCCTGTATCTAACTTGGTGCGATCGCTTAAATGTGACAGAAAGAACAGGGGTTAAAAACCAGAGTAAAAGTTGGCAAGGTCTATAATTTGGATGTCTACGAAGAAGAAGGAGCTTATCTCAAAAGAAAGCTAGGGAGATGGTGCGGATACAACTATTGGGTTGGGGAATAAGTCCCCGCCGTTTTTTTCAACCCCTTTTTTCACATTGTTTCCTTCATCTTTCGACAAAGATTATATATCTGTTTGATAGAGCTTTTTTTGCTCTACAAAATGGCATTACACTTTATACAAATCGCTCGGCTTTTGCTGTTTTTAAGACTCACAAATGCAGTACTCGCAAAAATGTGCACTTTCGTTATTTTCTCTTCCTCTCTTACCGTCGAGATCTAAGAGAGTATCCAGGTATGCATTCGATAGAGCTCTTTGTGCTCTACAAGATGATTCCACTCCTCTCTTGAATCTTTTCATAATTTAGCATGTAGGGATAAGTAGGGATAAGTTTCCACCTTTTTTTCAACTCAAAATTGCGTACTGAAAATGAATTCTTTTGGCACAATGTTCTATAGTATTCGATAGAGCTCTTTCCGCTCTACGAGAGAGTGCTCACAGTTTTTGTTCAAATTAATTTTTGTTATTTTTTAGATTATTTAAAAGAAGTGCCGAGTCGACAAAATCGAGCATTTTTGTGTCGATGGGCTCGATTTCGTCGACTTGACACTCCTTTTAAATAATCTAAAAAATAGCAAAAATTAATTTGAACAAAAACTGTGAGCACTTTCTCGTAGAGCGGAAAGAGCTCTATCGAATACTGTAGAACATTGTGCCAAAAGAATTCATTTTCAGTACGCAATTTTGAGTTGAAAAAAAGGTGGAAACTTATCCCTACATGTCAAATTATGAAAAGATTCAAAAGAGGAGTGGTATCATCTTGTAGAGCAAAAAGAGCTCTATCGAATGCATACCTGGATACTCTCTTAGATCTCGACGGTAGGAGAGGAAGAGAAGATAACGAAAGTGCACACTTTTGCGAGTACTGCATTTGTGAGTCTTAAAAACAGCAAAACACCGAGCGATTTGTATAAAGTGTAATGCCATTTTGTAGAGCTGAAAAAGCTCTATCGAAACATGTACACAAACATTTTTTGATCTCGATGGTAGACGAGAAAGATGAGGTGCGCAAAAGCCAACTTTTTGCCTTCAGCTTACTTCATTTCAAAACCTCATAAATATTAGGTAGCCGAAGAAATCGAAAAAACAGATAGTAGCGTTCTGTAGAGCAAAAAAGCTCTATCAAACAGATATGTAATCTTTGTCGAAGGATGAAGAAAACAATGTGAAAAACGGGGTTGAAAAAAACGGCGGGGACTTATTCCCCAACCCAATAGCTTTGGAAGATGCTGTCCGATTTCTCAACAAAGTCCTATGCTGCTCCGCGGACTTCTCGTGTGCAAGCTGCTCTCACAAACGGGCGTGTACTATTGAGTGTGTTAAAGGCACTCTCCGCGATAATGTTCCCAACTAGTTACCCTGCCGCAGCCGATAGACCCCCGGGTGAATGGCGCGGCTGTACCCTTAGTGCGGCGCCACGAGCTCTCCTGACAACGCAAAGCCCGCAGGAGGCAACTGGGAACCCGCCCATCAATTGGCGACCCCACCCGGCAGTGGACGTTTCTTTTTCCAACGACATTCCAGAAAACGGGATGTCGCTATTTGCTTGCCCATTGTTGTCTGGAATGTCGTTGGAACTTATACATATATCAGCTGATTTCCTCCAGCTGTTTAGTTTGTTTGTTGGTTAGTTTTTGTCTTTGCTTCCATTTTTCCATACAGTCAGTGTTCTCCGGATTTTCTTCTGTTTGTAGGCGATCTAACGACACTGGCTGTTCTATCAATGTTTGATAGCATATTTCTTGACGCTCATTTAACGGAATCATGGTAAGATACAGCTATCGTAGTAATACTAATGTTAATAGCTCCTGTTTGGATTCGCCTTGCTCTCCGTGATGAAGGGGCGAAAGAGCTAGTCAGATTTTCAGGCTATGTGTGTGCCAGTATTTTTTTTGTCATTTCGTTTTCAAAGATTAATGGCTTCTTTTTTCCCGAATCATGATGGCCTTTTCTTTTTTCCGAGTCATGGTTATCTTTTTCTAATGATTCCACTGTCTCATTCTCTGTTGCACCTCTTATTCTCCCACCGCTTGAATATATAATATGTTGTTTCTTTCTCATGTTATTAAATTTCCAATTCTCATTCAATTGCACCAGCAGATTCACTGTCATGAGGTCGCTTACAATTATTTTCAGGTACTGTATAGCGGATGGTACCCTATTATTATTGACCCCGATTATGGTCATTTTCTTATCGCGGAAAGTGCCTTTAAGGGGTCATGTATCACACAATCACCTCTTTCCAACCGATACGCACTTATGCAGCGCGCCACGAACTACATACGCAGAAATGATGGGAGTACTTGTCTCACTTGGTAGGCTTTTGACATTTTTTGACCACAGCACTGGAGACGTCCATTTCTGGAGAAGCTCTTGGAGGGTCTACCAGTATTTAGCACGCTTTAGGGCTCTATGTACAGCGTGTTTCACCGCGAAACGCGACACACCCCTTCCTAGATCCCCATCACTCCTTCATTATTAATATGTTCCGCTTCCCTTACACCCAAATTTCCGCACATGCTACAATTGCTACTGCGTCTACTGAGACTTGCTACATTACTAGAACCATAGAATGTACATGCGGATGGGATTCTAGCAAAAAAAAAATTCACATACTGTGATGGGAGTAAACGAGTGCTGGTTCACCGAAAATGCTTTGCCATGGTCCCACCACCACAAGAAATGTGAAGAATTCGTAACCAACAAAAGTGAGGTTCAAGCTGGACGGGACTGAATTCGAGAGCTGGTCAAGTGCACAAGGAACATCGACTGCATTCAAAGCATTAGCGAAGATAATTTTAATAGTGGAATATGGAAGTAGAGGTGCAGTGTAGCGCAAAGGTAACTGAAGAGCAAATGAATGGTCAAAAACACTAGTGACAAGATCTTCATCACCCCACTGATCCTTATTGAGAACGTACTTACGAATCTTCTACAACCCTGCAAGTTGTGTTGTGAGGACGACTGTGTTAACGTTTCTTCACCCTACATGGCTATTCCACCATCGGCACTCACCACCGCAAAACGCACCCAGCTAAGGCGGCGACAAAGAGCTTCGAGTGCGGCTTACAACGCGAGCCTGCAGATCTCAGCTCTTTTGAACACATGTCGCCATTTAAGGGAAAATTTCCGTCATCACCCTAACTGGATCTCTACTACGTGCTGCTCTGGATGGAATATCCTACGGGTAGTCTTTTTTTTTTTCAAGGAAATGCAGCAATTGCCTCATCGAAAAATTTTCCACTTTGCTTAATACTTATTCAAATCTTGTGCCATCTGCTGCTTCAGAAATAAGCCTACGTTTCACTTTCGATCGCTTACTTACCAAGGACATCCTTCTGCCCAGTCGGAGGTGCACCATCGGAAGCTGCGTCGACGCTGGTGGAATCAAACGAGCGCCAGTTTGCTTTGCCAGAACTGAGACGACTGCTTGACTTGTCATCCTTCGATTTTCCATTTCTATGATGTCTAATTTTAAGCATATACCTGATTTATAAAACACATGTAAGTTTTGATGTTTTGAACTGAACAGCTACGAATTTTAGCTGCAGCACGCGATGCGAAAGTTGTTACAAGGATGCTGAGTTATGAGCAAAAGCTTAGGTTCTCGGACGGACTCGATGTGTACAATTTCAAGTTATTGCTAATCATGAAAAATGTAAAGTTCAAAATTATTCTAGTAGGTATTAGAAGTGTAACGTTTTCCATTTTAGAACATTCAATAGAGGAACAGCTTAAGGTTAAATCACTCCAGCAATAAACAAACTCTGGGAAGTCGAAGCGTGCCTCCCTATAAAAATACTATTTAAAACTTGGTAAAAGAATTCAAACATTCCAGGCCAGTATCTTCTATTTCGAAGATCTCAAGGATCAGCACCGGAAATAACGGCATAAAAGAAATCCTCACAGATGCTTGACACGATTAAATTTCGTTGGATATACACAAAGATATGAAATTTTTTTTGAATTTTCACTTCACGTGTCTCTTGATGTAATCATTAGAACGCGGAGGCATTTCGGTTATGTATGGACCGCGATCAAAGATACAGGTTAGAAACCTCAACTCACCTCCTTCATAAATGGAACACTGGACTGTGGGAAAATATCTTCGCATTGTTCATCGATTACCAGTACTAAACTGAACTCCGACTCGACAGGACCGCTCTTGAAGACAGTGGTAGGGGTAACTTGGGAGGCTGTGAAATACGAAACTGGGGTGCTCAGCAGTGTAAGGCAAAAACCCGAGAACTTGGAGCCGGAAAAATCCCGTCTTTTTCGTGCGCCTCTCGGTCACTAGCCGGTGAAGTAGATTGCAGACGGGCGAGGGACTAAACTAGCCGGGTGCGGCTAGTTGCTCCGCCCTCGCCGTCAACTCTCCCGATGAATGAACGGCAGCATGATTCGCAGTGGTGCGAGTTCGTGATAAGCCTCCAGCCGCGACTTGTCAATGCCAGTTTCGCCACCCATTATCTCTTCTACAGTGGAATGTTTGTTTTCGAAGAGCTTGTACTCCCACTTCTCCATTTTTTCCACCCTCACGATGCCTTTGAATCACGCGATAATCAGATTAATGGCTTACTTTTTGGGGCGAGAAGATCCTTGGATAGCTGCCCAGGCTGCACCCTTAATACGGCTCCACAGTGCACCCTCACGTCGTTGTGCCTGCTTGAACACAACCGAGCTGCTCTCACCCATCCAACACACTTGGCCTTAGACGAACACATGGCGCTTACGTGGAGGAAACTTACGATAAGAGAAGATAAGACAGCGATTTCAATGGTAGCTTCAACATGGAAGAGCGAATGATATCATAGCTTTTTGCGATATCATCAAGCGAAGACTCGTTTCTAGCCTCCGATACTCATAGAAGGACTGTGATCAGGAGATCTTAAATTTGGCGTTTATGAGGGGTTTTAATTCAGTTTTCTTCACTGTTCGGTAAAACAGGGAATACATTTTCTCTAATAGGCACGATAACTCTCACAATCAATCGCGAAGTGTGCCTTCAGCTTCCATACGTAGTAGTTGGAACTTTCGGGGAAACAAGTTAAAATGGGCATCACAAGGGTTGATGGAGAGAATTTTTAAGTATTCGATCGAACAGACTCAGAATTCCATAATTTCTTTTGAAAATATCATTCCAGCCAAGTTCTGGTAGTCGAGTGGAATCATAGAAAACGCTATCGAGAGATCGTTAGTTTTTTGAGAGTTCTAAGTCTACTCAGCCGAATACCACATTAACCGTAACAGGAATTAGCCAAAGGATAACACAAAGGAAACCGACTTTCTTCGCGAATGGCTGGTATCACGTAGTCGACTGAGTATTCCGCCTCTTTTGTGGGGTTTTTCCCGACCGACCATCTCCTTCAGACGTTCTTCAGCCACTAGTCGATCTTCCTGTGGCAGTTCAGCCAGAGAACCCCTTAAATGGAGTCTCCTTAGACATGCATTCAACCTTGTGCATGCGAAATTCTTCACAATACAACGGGAACAAATCGTTTAAGAAACCGAAATTTCGTATTTTCCATAGGTTTTTCCATATCTAGTGTAATGCAATGCCAACTATGGGCATCGAAAGTGCTATTGTATCATATTCCACAGGTCAATTTTATTTAGATAAATACCAAGACACAAAAACCATCCTACTAATCAGTGTGCCAGCTCGCAAAGTACCCGTATTCCGCAGGTACGCACAGGCATCACCCAAATGAATTGCAGCAAGGATCTAGGAAAAGGCGTTGTGTCTTCCCCACAATATAGTATGCTTATGAGCACAAGATCTCAGGATAATGAACTTTCCTCTCACCTACGGTAAGGCCTGGCGTCGAGACCAATTTTTTTCTGAAAGAAGGTCCCAAGAAAGGTGATCTTGGTACGAACCCCCCCCCCCCCTACACACCCATATCAAAGGATCTAACAATAAGGTGTGTTGTGCCTATACACGAGCCCTATCATATCACTGCTATTCATCTTTAAACAGTATCACGAACAGGTGTTACGGTTGTTGGAGGGACCGTGCTGTCTTCCCTCACTCAGAACCGTTCTTCAGCATCGGTTTGAGCATTGAAGTGCATATTTTACCTAAGCCTTACTTTAGGGGAGTAGGAGTTTTTCATAAACCAAGGTTCAATGTAAATTTGGCAGACTGTGGGATATGATATTAGATGTGCTCAGCAATGTAGTAGAGAGAAAGAATGACATAAAACTGCGAAAAAAGCGAGAAATAGGAACCCGAAACCTCCCCCCCCCCCTTCTCTCTTGTCCTTTGCGTCACTAGCCGGAGTTGACTGAAGACAGGCCAGAGTCTGAACCCGCCGGCCATGATCGTTGTTCCGCCCCTCCACAGGGACTCCCCCAGCCGCATAACCGCATAACGGCATGCCGAGCTGCGGGGTCGTTATAAGACCCCATTTCGCGTTTTTCCAATGCGATTTTCGCCACTTATGACCTCCTCTGAAGTAGAAGGTTCGTTTCAGAGAGCATGTACTCCCGGATCTGAATTTTCCTTTACCCCTACTGGTGCCTTTAAGGAAAAAAAAAACGCCGGCAGCATCAGTGGAATGTCCCCCCTCCACCTACATTAGCACCGATGCTCCTTCCTTGAGACATTCGAGTGATATCGTTGGAACCATTCACAATGCAAACCCACAGTTGCATTTTGAAGACGCTATTTTTTTTAGTATAAACTCCGACTTGATTGACACTTGCAGCTGTTGGTAATCTGACTCGCGGGAGGTCGAGGGGTAAAAGGACAACAATCCTATTGGTGGGTTCCGCCGCTCATTCTAGCTCCATTCAGAATCGTAGTGGAGGTGAATTGACCTTCATACTGACTTCCGGGGGGTGGGGGGCAGCCGATGTACAAGTCAGTACTTTTATCCTCCCAGCCGAGCCGAGCCTAATACCAATTCACCGATCCAAGAAGGACGGAAGGCTTAATTATTAGGGTGTCCACAAAGTTCGTTGGCCATTTGTAAACAGCGTCGCGTCACGCAACGCGTTGTGATTTTGCATAATGATTTCGCAATACTGAAAGTACTCGCGATGGGCTATCTTCTGAACTCGCTAGCTCTCAATTTCCTTTCCTGCTCTTCCCACAATAAAGCAGTGAAGGTGAGTGATAGTCACCACTACTACTACAACCTGGGTATCTCCAGACGTCAGGCCACGACCAGGAGTCAGCAGTTTGGTGATAACACCCCTTCTAAGAAATGTCAAAATGGTGGACTCGCTTCACCAATGGAAACTATGGCATCGAAGATAAAAATCAGTGATAAGTGATAAAATCAGTCGTCCACTACAGCATCCTATCCAACAATGCCACAGTGACGGCAGAGACCCTCTCTTAATAATTGCAGGAGGTCAAGGTGAAAGCTGCCGCCTTGTCCCGGAAACTTGCAAATCCGTGGTTGCTCTGGGACAACGTGCGCCCCCACGAAGCGAAAGATACTCAGGCCGTCCTGGACAGGCTGGGCATCAACACGGTCACGCATCCACAGTATAGCCCGGACATCAGTCCATGCGATTACCACATCTTCCGGTCCATGCAAAATTTCTTGGACGGAAAACAGCTGAAGAACGAGGGCGACCTCGAGGACGTGATCGAGGACTGGGTCGAGTCGCGGCCGGCCGGCTTTTGGGAGGATCGAGTTGCCTCTCTACCCTTTCGCTGGCGAAGGGTGCCGGGTATGTATGGAGATTATATCATGGACCGGTAAGTTCAACTTGGTGAGTTATCTTTACAAGCTCTGGAAAAAACGAATGGCCAACGAACTTTGTGGACACCCTAATAAAATGGGCGGGCGTTAATGCATGATTTGATCTATGCACCATGTGAATGGGAGTACGCGCCACCTGTCACTACATCACCTGCGCTCCTCGTAGAAGATTTTGGCAATCAGTTTCCGGGAAACGGCCTAACGCCCGTGCGTCAAAATGCGAGAAAGTGAGCTTGTTTTGAAGGAACAGGTGAGCTTCGCGATCTACATCGCGTTACGGGGCACCGGTGCGAAGCGGGCTGTGGGCGAAATGATGTAAACAGGTGAGCTTCGCGATCTACATCGCGTTACGGGACACCGGTGCGAAGCGGGCTGTGGGCGAAATGATGTAAAAGAAATTGCACAGCAATGTGGTTTGGCGGAAATCAATACATAGATTTTACATTTGTGCTGAGGGGTAGTCCATTTACAGCCTTCTTTACAAAGGTCCATTATAGCAATAGGTATCGATCTACATGCAATAAGCTCTACAGAATGTAAGCTTCTGCAATTATGTCCATCCACTGGTGTGGCCCATCTCATTGCCCGGCAATCTGTAAGAAAACCGACAATTACGACCTATAGCACATGATGCTGCAGTTTTTCAACCTCTGCGACTGTAATCATTCAATGAGATCCCATTACCTGTTCAGCTCTTTGCATAGAGATCTATGATTTCGATCGATGTCGACCAATAGGACTTCATTGAAGTTCTGCAACAGCTTCACCTATTGGTGTGGCTTGCTGATGATTTTCCAGGATTTCATCTTTCATGACGGTACTCACTGAGTCTATGGTCCATAAGACGTTTGCAGCCTTTCGCAAAAACCGATACTTTCAGCCAATATCCTGATGACGGCCCGTCTACCGTGATCAGTTGACATTATTTTTGTCACTCTAGCAGCATCGAATTACTTCCGCTCTCTACGGCACTTTAGACCGCTCCGGGCGGTGTTATATTTCTTATGAGTGAGCACGATATTGGTGATTGCACGTTCCGCCCATTGTAGGCGGGTCCACCTACCTCAATAATGTGCAACACCGCCTAGACAGCACTAATCTCCATCGATTTTTTTCGCAGTTTCTGGGCTGCACCTGAGACAACTTATAAACGCTCGTTAAGCACCACCTACGTGGAGCGTGCTCCGCCTACTGAAGGCGTGTATTCTTCATCTACTACATACACCCTTCACTCATTTTGGCCTACCTTATCGCTACTCCTGGCTCTTTTGGAACGAATTACAGCGAAGGGGCCGGTAGGTCTCTTCAGCAGTCACAAACTCCCTTGACTCATTTTGGCCCACCTTATCCTGACTCCTGGGCTCTCTTGGAACGAATTATAGAATTTTGCATTTGGACACCGAACATTGTAACGCACGCCCCTCCCACAGGGGACGGAGTCTGACATGGTCCATGTGCTACCTGTCCATCTCTTAGCAAAACCTATCCAACCCTAACATGACCTGACTTCCCCCGCTTGTTTTTCAGGCAGTATAGAATTTCGCTTGGGACAGACAGACAACTTAACAGACACAACAACTACTGGTTTGTATATAGGTTATGTTATCCCGACTAATGGGCTCCTTGGAAAGAATTATAGAATTTTGCATCTGAACACGGAACATTTTAACGCAGGCCTCGTCCATAGTGTCCACAGTGAGCGGAGTCTGACATAGTCTGGTAAAGTAGTGTGCAGTAAAGACACCTTCTGCACAAAAACCGATATTTCCGATCAATATCAATCGGTGGTGCATGATGTTATAGGATTTCAACTGTCCATAAGCCGTTTCCAGCCTTCGGCACAAACACTGATATTTTCAATCAACATCGTAGCGAAGGCTCCGCCTAACGTGATCATTTGGCATTATTTTTGCCACTTCGGCTGTTACACATTTTGGTTTTCACCCCGTCCCTGGACCGCTCTAGAGAAGAATATGATGTTTCATGAGTGAACACGATTTCGGTTGCTTGCACCGCCCACTGTGGGAGGGTCTTCCCTCACTTCAAATATACTGGAAACAGCTCAGATCTCGCTGATCTCCAGCGATTTTTCCTCAGTCTCTAGACTGCTCTGGAGCTGGGTTATGAACAGTTGCAGTAAGCACCGGCCGCTTGCAGCACGCTCCGCCCGTTGAAGGTGGGCTTCCCTTGACTGCTACATATACTCCGATCTCATCTTGGTTCACCTTCTCCCGCTGCCCGTGGAAGTTTGAGATGAAAGAATTTTAGCGTTGATCTGAAGACAATGCAGCGAACGCCCCGCCTACTGCGGACGTAGTCAGGTTTGCCCATGTCCGCTCTGATCATCTTGGCCATGCCCACCCAACCCGAACTTGACCTGACCTCCCCACTTGTCTTACTGGTAAAACGGAGAATCGAACGGACAGACAATAGTACACACACCAAACTCCTTGTTTATTTATAGGTTATGCTTCTGCAAAAGTAGGAATTGAGGAGCTTTAACCTGCTGGTTACGCGGAATGGACGACACTCGTTTGTAATGTAGATGGACTAACAGTTCTGGACAGCCACGAACCCCGGTGGGGCAAAACCGTTCTTCACTTGGGCACATCACATGTCAGGAGCAGGCATCGTCGGCATCGAGGAGGTCTTCCGAATACGGGTCGCGCATGGGTAAGATCAACAGAGAGCCCCACATATCAGTTGATCACGTCTATATGGCGGTAGGTGGCAGAGATCATGTGGCTGGGGACTCGCAGAAATGTACGAACTGAAAAGCATTTTAGAGCTCTATTCTGCAAAAGTAAATAATAATAAGTTGGAATTGAGGAGCTACAACCTCCTGATTACGCGGAATGGGCGACACTCGTTGGTAATGTAGATGGAACTAATAGTACTGGACAGCCACGAACCTCGGTGGGGCAAAACCGTTCATCACTTGGGCGTCACATGTCAGGAGCAGACATCGTCGGCTTCAAAGAAGTGGTTCAGAGCGGAATTACAATGAAAAGAGTTTCTAATGCTGCGTACATATCAAATCGAATAAGAGTTTTGGCGCATCACCGTAAAGTTAAATATATGCATCGATCGAGAAAATGAGCGCATCTGCGCATCCGCGATTTGCGAGAATTGGCGGATCGGCGCATTCGCGATTTGGGAATTTAGACGCGCCACGTCACTCTTGTAACCGCGATCAGTTGAACGCGGTGCGTGCCAACGTGCGGCTTTCGGTGCTACTGGAGTTAGGGGGAGCCAGCGCACTGTGCTCTGCGTCTCTAAAGGAGCGCAGAGAAGTCATAGCGCCTGCCGAATCGGGTTCGAATATTACAAAGAAATGATTTGATGATGAAAATTCATGCTTTTTTTCTATCCTATGTTAGCCTAAGCCTTGGGAAGAAGGTTCCCTTTCCCTGGGCTTAGGCGAATACGCGTAAGTGGCTGTTCAGTCTAGTTGAAGTAAATTTCTCGTTATATGCTAATGGAGGCCTAATTTAATCGTTTTCTAAGTTAGTTAGCTGTATCTAGGCATAAAATAACTTTGAGAGTGCCTATAAGCAGAAATTGGGCGCTACCTATGCTTTTGTCGAGTGGCCCCCCCTAACTCCAGTAGCGCCCGGCTTTCGATATCGGCTTTCGATAAGTTATGCAAAATTACGAAAAGGAAATAGGAGAAAAAGAAATCAACCGCACGTTGACACGCGCCGCGTTCAACTGACCGCGGTAGCTAGAGTGACGTGGCATGCCAAAAATTCCAAATCGCGGATGCGCCGATGCGCTAAAGCTCTTATTCAATTTGTTATGCCATACCCAACTAAATGAGAGTTTTGGCGCATTGGCGTAAAGTTAAATATACGTATCGATCGAGAAAATGAGCACATTTGCGCATCTGCGATTAGAGAGAATTGGCGCGTTTGCGTAAAGGATAAGATACGTATTAATCGGAAGGTGAAAGTATTGGCGCATCCGCGATTTTGGATATTTGCCATAACAGATATCGGCTTTCGATGAGATATGGAAAATCACGAAATGGAAAGAGGAGAAAAAGAAATCAACCGCACGTTGGCACGCGCCGCGTTCAACTGACCGCGGTTGCTAGAGTGACGTGGCATGCCAAAAATTCCAAATCGCGGATGCGCCGATGCGCTAAAGCTCTTATTCAATCTGTTATGCCATACCCAACTGAATGAGAGTTTTGGCGCATTGGCGTAAAGTTACATATACGTATCGATCGAGAAATTGAGCACATTTGCGCATCAGTGATTTGGGAATTTTGGCGTGCCACGTCACTCTTGTAACCGCGATCAGTTGAACGCGGTGTGTGCCAACGTGCGGCTTTCGATATCGACTTTCGATAAGATATGGAAAATTACGAAAAGGAAATAGGAGAAAAAGAAATCAACCGCACCTTGGCACGCGCCGCGTTCAACTGACCGCGGTTGCTAGAGTGACGTGGCATGCCAAAAATTCCAAATCGCGGATGCGCCAATGCGCTAAAGCTCTTATTCAATCTGTTATGCCATACCCAACTGAATGAGAGTTTTGGCGCATTGGCGTAAAGTTACATATACGTATCGATCGAGAAATTGAGCACATTTGCGCATCAGTGATTTGGGAATTTTGGCGTGCCACGTCACTCTTGTAACCGCGATCAGTTAAACGCGGTGTGTGCCATCGTGCGGCTTTCGATATCGACTTTCGATAAGATATGGAAAATTACGAAAAGGAAATAGGAGAAAAAGAAATCAACCGCACCTTGGCACGCGCCGCGTTCAACTGACCGCGGTTGCTAGAGTGACGTGGCATGCCAAAAATTCCAAATCGCGGATGCGCCGATGCGCTAAAGCTCTTATTCAATCTGTTATGCCATACCCAACTAAATGAGAGTTTTGGCGCATTGGCGTAAAGTTACAGTCCATTTCCCGAAAACTGCTTGGGCGTGTCCCACGGACTTGTGTGAACATGTATCAAACTCTCTCACTTCTCCCACCCCGCCACACACTCTCACTCTCGCCTGGTACTCTCACTCTCGCCATTCACCCAAGTCCGTAGGGACACGCCTACTCAGTTTTCGGGAAATGGACTATAAATATACGTATCGATCGAGAAAATGAGCACATTTGCGCATCCGTGATTAGGGAATTTTGGCGTGCCACGTCACTCTTGTAACCGCGATCAGTTGAACGCGGTGCGTGCCATCGTGCGGCTTTCGATAACGACTTTCGATAAGATATGGAAAATTACGAAAAGGAAATAGGCGAAAAAGAAATCAACCGCACGTTGGCACGCGCCGCGTTCAACTGACCGCGGTTGCTAGAGTGACGTGGCATGCCAAAAATTCCAAATCGCGGATGCGCCGATGCGCAAAAGCTCTCATTCAATTTGTTATGCCATACCCAACTAAATGAGAGTTTTGGCGCATTGGCGTAAAGTTAAATGCACGTATCGATCGAGAAAATGAGCACATTTGCGCATCTGCGATTTGAGACAGTTGGCGGATCGGCGCATCCGCGATTCGAGAGAATTGGCGCGTTTGCGTAAAGGATAAGATACTTATTAATCGGAAGGTGAAAGTATTGGCGCATCCGCGATTTTGGATATTTGCCATAACAGATATCGGCTTTCGATAAGATATGGAAAATCACGAAATGGAAAGAGGAGAAAAAGAAATCAACCGCACGTTAGCACGCGCCGCGTTCAACTGACCGCGGTTGCTAGAGTGAGTGGCATGCCAAAATTTCCAAATCGCGGATGCGCCGATGCGCTAAAGCTCTCATTCAATTTGTTATGCCATACCCAACTAAATGAGAGTTTTGGCGCATTGGCGTAAAGTTACAGTCCATTTCCCGAAAACTGCTTGGGCGTGTCCCACGGACTTGTGTGAACATGTATCAAACTCTCTCAATTCTCCCACCCCGCCACACACTCTCACTCTCGCCTGGTACTCTCACTCTCGCCATTCACCCAAGTCCGTAGGGACACGCCTACTCAGTTTTCGGGAAATGGACTATAAATATACGTATCGATCGAGAAAATGAGCACATTTGCGCATCCGTGATTAGGGAATTTTGGCGTGCCACGTCACTCTTGTAACCGCGATCAGTTGAACGCGGTGCGTGCCATCGTGCGGCTTTCGATATCGACTTTCGATAAGATATGCAAAATTACGAAAAGGAAATAGGAGAAAAAGAAATCAACCGCACGTTGGCACGCGCCGCGTTCAACTGACCGCGGTTGCTAAAGTGACGTGGCATGCCAAAAATTCCAAATCGCGGATGCGCCGATGCGCTAAAGCTCTCATTCAATTTGTTATGCCATACCCAACTAAATGAGAGTTTTGGCGCATTGGCGTAAAGTTAAGTACACGTATCGATCGAGGAAATGAGCAAATTTGCGCATCTGCGATTTGAGAAAAGTGGCGGATCGGCGCATCCGCGATTCGAGAGAATTGGCGCGTTTGCGTAAAGGATAAGATACGTATTAATCGGAAGGTGAAAGTATTGGCGCATCCGCGATTTTGGATATTTGCCATAACAGATATCGGCTTTCGATAAGATATGGAAAATCACGAAATGGAAAGCGAAGAAAAAGAAACCAACCGCGCGTTGACACGGCCGCGTTCAACTGACCGCTGTTGCTAGAGTGACGTGGCACGCCAAATCGCCGATGCGCTAAAACTCTCATTCAATTTGGTATGCCAGCTGGAGCACACTACTGCGCGTCACACATGGAAGCATGCAAAGTCAGCGCGTTATCGAACTCTCTCATCCCGTTACACACTCTCACTCTCACCCAAGCCCGTAGGCCACGCCCTCTACACCTCAAACTTGGGTAGTTGAACCAAAGGGTGGACACACAGATATACAGACTCACCAAACTCCTGATTTATATATGAGGTATGATATCCCGACACCTGGGCTCTTTCCCAACGAACTATAGACATTTTCATCTAAACACCGAACATTTTAATGCAGGCCCGTCAACAGTGTCCACAGTGGGCGGAGTGTGACATAATCCAGTAAAGTGGTGTGCAGTAAGGACACCTTCTACACAATAACCGATATTTTCAATCAATATTGATCGGTGACGCATGTTGTTGCAGTATTTCAACTTTTATAAGGGCACTTAATCAATAGTATGGTCCATGCACAAAAACCGATATTTTCACTCAATATCGATCGGTGATGCGTGATGTTGTAGAATTTTAACTTCTATGAGGGCACTCACTCAGTAGTATGGTCCATAAGCCGTTTCCAACCTTCTGCAGAAAAACCGATATTTTCAGTCAATATTGATCGGCGATGCATGATGTTGTAGAAGTTCAACCTCTATGAGGGCACTTAATCAATAGTATGGTCCATAAGCCGTTTCCAACCTTCTGCACAAAAACCGATATTTTCAATCAAT
Source organism: Trichostrongylus colubriformis (assembly GCA_963978905.1). NCBI lineage: Eukaryota > Metazoa > Nematoda > Chromadorea > Rhabditida > Trichostrongylidae > Trichostrongylus > Trichostrongylus colubriformis. The sequence goes on along the minus strand of OZ022258.1, from coordinate 20,087,837 downwards.
ATCGATCGGTGATGCATGATGTTATAGAATTTCAACTTTTATGAGGGCACTTAATCAATAGTATGGTCCATAAGCCGTTTCCAGCCTTCTGCACAAAAACCGATATTTCCAATCAATATTGATCAGTGATGCATGATGTTGTAGAATTTCAACCTCTATGAGGGCACTTAATCAATAGTATGGTCCATGAGCCGTTTCCAGCCTTCTGCACAAAAACCGATATTTTCAATCAATATTGATCGGTGACACATGTTGTTGTAAAATTTCAATTATTATGAGGGAACTTAATCAATAGTATGGTCCATGAGCCGTTTCCAACCTTCTGCACAAAAACCGATATTTTCAATCAATATCGATCGGTGATGCATGATGTTATAGAATTTCAACTTTTATGAGGGCACTTAATCAATAGTATGGTCCATAAGCCGTTTCCAGCCTTCTGCACAAAAACCGATATTTTCAATCAATATTGATCAGTGATGCATGATGTTGTAGAATTTCAACCTCTATGAGGGCACTTAATCAATAGTATGGTCCATGAGCCGTTTCCAGCCTTCTGCACAAAAACCGATATTTTCAATTAATATTGATCGGTGACACATGTTGTTGTAAAATTTCAACTTTTATGAGGGCACTTAATCAATAGTATGGTCCATAAGCCGTTTCCAACCTTCTGCACAAAAACCGATATTTTCAATCAATCGATCGGTGATGCATGATGTTGTAGAATTTTGACTTCTATGAGGGCACTCACTCAGTATTATGGTCCATAAGCCGTTTCCAGCCTTCTGCACAAAAACCGATATTTTCAATCAATATCGATCGGTGATGCGTGATGTTGTAGAATTTTTCCTTCTATGAGGGCACTCACTCAGTAGTATGGTTCATGAGCCGTTTCCAACCTTCTGCACAAAAACCGATATTTTCAATCAATATTGATCGGTGATGCATGATGTTGTAGAATTTCAACTTTCATGAGGGCACTTAAGCAATAGTATGGTCCATAAGTCGTTTCCAGCCTTCTGCACAAAAACCGATATTTTCAATCGATATCGATCGGTGATGCGTGTGTTGCAGAATTTCAACTTTCATGAGTGCATCTCCTACCATTCCCCACCCAACCCACACTTGACCCGACCTTTCCCGCTGATGAGCCGACCTTCCGTTGGATCGGGTACATGAGCCGTTTCCAGCCGTCTGCACAAAGCCGATATTTCCGATCAATATCGATCGATTCAATCGATATCGACAAAGTCGATGTGCGTTCTGTACATCCCCCATTACGCCTCACCCAGCCAGCACTTGGCTCGACCTTTCCTGCTAACTTCTGAGGGTCTGTATAGTGTCACGTACCTCAAACTTGGGTAATTGAACCGGACACACACACACACACACACACACGCAAACGGACAAACCAAACTCCTGGTTTATATATAGGGTATGATAATAGGACACGGTTTCTTGACTGGTTGGATTACGTTAGGCGCTTGGGCCTTCGCAACTTATGGTGGATCTGGAGACAGAATTCAAATGGACCTCGAGGTCAACAGACTGGCGAATCCCATGTCAAAATACTGGGCTTCAAATCGCAGTGCCTGAGAAGGGTAGCAAAAGCGCTCAGCCATAGGGAGAATCTACAGTCAAGTTCAATAGAACAAGCTACTTGAGAGATAAAGAGAAAAAAGATTTGCAATAAAGGCAATTCGCTCTCAGGGCACAGTTGGTTCCCACGTGCACTTTCGCCACAATTCCGGCGCACTCTGTACAGAGGCTGTGTGTGATAATTCGCAGAGCGTATTTGCATCTGCTGCATTTCCTATAGCGCCAGTTTACAATGAAGCAACATGAAACATAGAACGCAAAGTTAAATACTAATATAGTTTTAACATTTTGTAATACGCATGCACACACCACACCTGATCACACGGGCACAACACGACGTCGCATTTGTTACGGTAGTGCGACCTGATAGCGTTAAGCCACGAATCCCTTTCTTCGCCTTCCATTTGAAGCCATGTGAGCACAGATTCATCGAATGAGTACAGACCGTAGTTCATCAATGTGAGCACTCTACGACGTTGACTGAACGTTGTTGTTAAAGGCTACAGTTTTAGTGACTGACACGACGTGGTAGACGGTATTAGTGATTTGAATTATTATTAGTGATGCTGCTGTGAAGTGGGTAATGTGTACGACAATGTTTCTCGCGAGGAAAGAAAGACCAGAAATGAAATTTCGAGTGCATCGCATGCGCCCTATTGAACTTAAACTAGGTTGTCGCGAAAACAATTGCTAATTTTCAAAAAATAATTGGCAATAATTGAAATTCATTTTTCATGATAATTTAACAATTTGTTTTAGCCAGCACGCAAGAATTTCGAATAATCGCGTATGAACACCGTGTTTGAGGGTAATGCCCACTTTTTAAAAGTGTTTATTCGTTGTATGTCTCCATATAATTCGTGCATGACGAGAACAATTTTTCAGAAATAATGATTTGAGTATTCAACATGGGCCATTCTGCAAACGAAACCACGCGCAATACCAATCGCGCTCGATAAAAAACCCGGCTCAGGATTGATAGTGTTCGATTCTGGGATAGTTGCGGTCAGTGCTGGACAATGAACAATCAAGAGCAGCCGTGAAATCGGATGTAGGAAGCGGTATGAGCATGTTGAGTGGAAAGACAGGAGCAAACCATGCGATAGTAGGAAGACATCACTCTGTATAAAAGCCACTCAATGTGTGTGTACATGAAAATAGAGGAAATGGGGGCTCATTGCAAGGAAAAGCGTATCGACGGTGATCCATCAAAATAAGGTCATCGTTACGGTAGCCTACCACTTACAGTCCATTTTGGAGCGCCTGATAGGGCGTGGCCTACACACTCAGGTAAGAATGGATCAAACTCTCTCACTCGGCCACGCACTCTCACCTTTGCCACGCACCCACACTCGCCACTCACCCGTCCGCAGGCCACGCCCTATCAGGCGCTCAGAAATGGAGTATATTGAACCGCCACCATCATAATTACATGCCATCTTGAAGTGAGGAGCATAACCTATCGTCTGGATTTCACATCGCAGCGTATCGCAAGCGAAGCGATGCGGAGGAGTCATAGGCGTCATTATGTAGGGTCTCAAAGCGATTACAAGTAAACAATGTATGGCGTCCCTAGCAATGTCAGGCCGCGTTCATACCGCGTGTAACTCCGCGTTCATACCTTGCGCACCGACGCCGGCACCGGCGACGACGACGTTAAGATAAAGTGCTCGCCGCCGGCTAAGGCGGCACTTTGGTGACGCGTTCACTCTGGAAAAAGCTCGACTTAACACATCACCGTACGGTAATCGCGGCGAGAGCCCAAAATTCAAATTTGAATGGGCATATTGCCAAAATTCAAATTCCAGTTTGTGGCCCTCGCCAAAGTCATCCTACTGTAGTGTGGTTGGTTCAAGCATTTTACAAACGCAACGCGTCACCGGAGTGCCGGCGTGTCGTCAGCGGGGCACATGATTTTGACGCCGTCGCTGCCGGTGCCGGCGTCAAATTGCCGCCGTCGTCGCCGGTGGTGGAATCGGTGCGCAAAATATGAACGCGGCCTAATCACTTTGAAACTCAACTATAGCGGGGTGCATAGCAGTACACACCGCGTCGCACGCCGCTCATCGTGGTGCGAAATTCTGACCCAAGCGTACAACCCCCTCAAGTGTGTACGCTGACGCGTCTTTGTTCAGAACAGTGTACAGAATAAACTCCACACTTTACATACCGTTCTGTAAAACTGACGCAGTTGAAGACAGAGGTTCTACTCGTTTTTTCCTATTACATTACACTAGCATTTCCCTTACCGAGCACCATTTATTTCGGAGCTCCATGCGCAATTCAGAGTTCGGGAATGCAGTTCTCCAATATTTGAGAATACAACCTATACGTAAGGTGTCTTTGTAAAAGGTCAACAATGGACTGACCAACTTTTTTAAGGTCAGATCATTCTTCCAAAGGTGGTAGAGGGGTTTCAGAAATACGACCCTCCTCACATTCCTACTCAAGACAGGATCCCTCTTCCTCAGGATTCCTCGACCCATAGCAGAGCTGCTTTTACCGCGATGGTATTAGCTCACAATCTCAACTTTGACAACAATGTGAAGATCGTAGTGGATTTAATTCTTACTACGAAGTTCGAACCGAAAGAATGTTTCGGGTGCAGTGAATGCGATTCGGCAATTATTTCCACGACAACCTGTTAAACCAGATTTCTGAGAGTCTTAAGATCACTATTCCCATTAGAAAAAACAAGATGACGTAGCAGAAGGCCATCATTATGTCGAATCTGAAGTTCAAAGAGCTCGCTTCCCGACGGGGAAATTCCGCTCAAGACGCAATGAGCTGTACAGTAAGGAACCTTCAAAGATTGCACCTATTTTCAGGGCTGTCGGCTATTTGCTTTTGTTCAAATGCTTTCTGAAATAACTGAAATGTTAAAGTAATTCAAATGTTATTGTTCTATCTCATCCTGCAGTGAGTGAACCATAGAAGTTTCTCCAGAAGCGTTAACAGATGACGAAATCTATCCAAAAATCAACAACAATCTCAAATACAATAAAAGCAGTAATAGCTGTCTTTTTCACCTTCGAAGGACGAATGAGAGCTCATAGCAGTCTTAGGAAATACTAATTCACAACATATTGCTAAAAATGGTGCAATCTTAAAGGTCCCTTACGGTACCAGCCCACTGCGTCTTGAGCGAATTCCAAACGACTCGTACTGACGGCGCCGCGAAGCGGAAATTCGACGAATCGACCCCCACCCGATCAGCAGAAAACATGTTGCACGTGGTGACCCAGAACGCGTGGAGCCCAGAAAAGTCTGAGGCAGTAGATTCTCCTCCCGTTCTTTTTCTGATTTTCTGATGCCGCTTTCTATAGTACGCATAATCCGGGCTGTGACCAATTAAATTGTAAATGATGTGCGGAAATCATCACATGTTTCGTCATTCGTATTAGTGATTAGACACACGATGCAGTTTCTCTAGTAAGCAGTTCTTTTAGGGAGAAGCAGTTAGTGAAACGGCTGTAACCAAAACGAACCTCAAAGCCAATGGTTCATTGTCGTGATCGCCATCATATGATGGCTGTTTGGAGCGGGTCGATCGATTATCATCAGAGTCGCGGGAATCTTTCAGTCCCAGCATCGCACTGATAAACGATTTCTGAAGACGCTTTCACTTGAGTCAAAATGTTTCAAAACTTCAAAGTTCTTGAATCAGCAGTATCATCAACAACGATGGTGGACAATTGTAGGAAACTTCACTATTCATACGCTAACTCCAGGATCGTCCACATGGCACAAAACGTTGCCGTAAAGGTTATCAAATTTCTGTACTAAGCGATTGAATTTCAAAAAGAAGCCAGATTCTTGTCCACAAAAGGAGGCCGTATTAGCGAATCAGAATCTTCCAAAGATTTTTCAAAGGCTACTGTTTTTTTAGCGATGTTGAAGGGCGCGATCAAGCGGTCTCAAGAAATGGAGTAGGTCGATAATCAAACATTGTATAGTTCGTACCAAGCTGTACTAGTATATGGTAATCGACCAGCGATCAACAAACATAAATATAGTACCGTACGATCTTTTTTGGGGACCACACTCCAGTTTACCCACAAAGTCACGTGAAGCTGGAAGGAACCGTAAAATTGGGAGATGGTGATAACAACGTCGAACCTTGAGTCGAGGAAAATTTGGGAAATCTTTGAGGACCACTAACAAAAATCGTAGTATCGCTACCCAAATATGATTATCGATAAAGCTCTTTTTAGGAAATCACCTCATTGGTGCAATCCCAAAATCACTCAGAAAGAATTGGTTGTCGAGGGTTTTTCGAAGAGTTCTCGTAAATATGACCCCACACTTTCTAACCGAAAATACGACTCCATGAGAGTTCCTCCACCCATGACTGACTTCTGGCGGAAGACATGTTTTTCAGATTTTCCCTCACTCAACACAATGTTTGACCCTTAGCGAGAGTGCCTACTGGACTGCAAGAGCTTGCTGGCGAAACGGAACGTACTGGAGCTATCAAAAGCGTATAGCCAGCCAGCAATTTTGAAGTTCTTAACCTCTATCATATTGCAATCAAAACGCACCTTTCTGTCTTTTTGATCCTGGAATTCTTGCGGAATACCGGGCGCTCGAATACCCGATACCACAGACAAACTTCGTGGTTTAAACTCGGCCAACGTTTTACGTAGTGCATCGCGATCTCTGAAAAATTAGCACATGGGAAGAATTTCAGCTTTACGTATTTGAAAGGCAGATCGATGTAGTGAGTGAACACAACGCTCGTAAACTGCCAAACTCGTGAAATAAAGAACACTAATTAATCAACACGCATAAACTCACTTGTTTCTAACAAAGGTCTCGTTACATTTAACGGGGAGTGAAAGGCGTATGTACTCCATTGTGGCTTTTTCAGACGGACCGCTTTCGGTAATTGTCGCCTGAAGGCAGCATTAACTGATAAAATGAAAATGAATGAGATTCTCATGTCTTTTATTTTTCCGGATTTAATTCAAAGCCCTAGAGTTACCCTGGAAGAGCAGCAGTAGGGAAAAGAAATTCGAATAACTGGCGGGAACTGATATGGCCTCTGCTCTACCTGATTGTTTTGGCCGAGGACGTGTTTCCCAACGTGACGTGTCACTGACGTATTGATCGTAGTTGCGCGGTTCTTCGATCTATGGAGGTCATAAGAAGACCATGGAGCACTTGTTTGGAAATGTCGTTGCCCAAATGTGCATTTGTAAGACCTCTTGAACCTCTCCCCCTTTCGCCTTACCTATCACTAGCATGGAACCTTTCGCGTTCATTTAAAGCATTAGCGTAATTCCTTTTGGGCACAGGACACTCGAAATGGATCATCGCTCCATGAAATTGGGTCACTGCTCACGACACGACGACTACTACGACTAGCACTGTTGCGTCCGTTGTTGACTGGCTGCGCGCGAACAGGGCAGCTACCGCGAGCTCCAGCTACCTTGACCCAATGCGGATGTTCTGCTTACAGCCACTCCTCCCACCGAAGCCACTGCCTTCAACTTCTTGTGAGCACAGATTCTGAGGTTTTAGTGTCCCACCTTGCCGTTTTCAACATGGTCTATTTCAATGGGAAAAAGCCGTCGACAAAAAATATTACCATAGTGATGACGAGAACTTTTGCAATTACCTTTTGCGTGAGTTTCAGGCAAGGCGGACTATTTCCAGTCGCTGGTATGCGGAAAATTTCCAGTGGTGATCCACTGCTAATGTCCTCGAATCGAGGCAGTTGCTTGGCAAACCACATAGGCATCATTCGGTACATATTCCTTCAAATAGAGCAAAATTAAGTTAACACGAGATCGACTACGGCAAAAAGTAAAAGAGAGCCGCCAGGTCTTAGAGATTTTGTTGACGTACGAAACACACGAACACCGCGTTTTTGGAAATATAATGCTGGCATACTCACACGCAAAATGGCTCATATCCTTCCTGTAAACCGCAGCTCGTGAAGAATTTTAGAGAGTTACTTTGCTGGCCGAAATTTAATCGACCTAAAAATCACCATGGTTATTTCATTACCGTTTCAGTAACTTATGATTGGAAAAGAACAAATTGAACTAGCCTCTTTGCCCACTTCCTAGTGACATTGCCGGAACTAAACCGTCACCACAAAGCACGTTGTCGAATGCCATCTCAGAACCGGATGGGTCCTAAAATGTGAGAAGTATGAGAATTAGAGGTTTCGAGTAGTCATAGTGAGAGTATAGCCTATAAAGAATCTTTCAAGTTATTATATGCTTGAGGTTACGTCATCTATTCCCTTTACTTTACTATACAATACCCTTTACTTTACAAGACAGTATCCCTTGTTGTTTCTTATATTACCCATATCTCATTTGAATTTGACCATGCCTCTGTTTTTAGAAATATACCACTTCCACTTTGAAACGAGCACTTATCGAAAAACCCAGTGCATTCTTCAATCATCGTGAACATTTTTCAGATCACTTGGATCAATTTCTAGTCAACACAGACATTTTTCAAATCATCTAGGCCATTTAGTGAGGAGTTTACACACACAACCATCTCCCAAGAAACCGAATCTTGGCTGAGAGAGGTCCTACACATTAGCCTCGTTGCGCGATGGAAGATCGAGTTTGACGAGACTCGTTGCTGCCTTTGCTGGGAGCGAGCTGTGAGCAGTTCTTATTTCATAATTGCATTGAGAACGAATCGGGATGGTGTTCAAGACCATGAAACGAACACAGAAAAAAGAGCAGGAAAGTGTCCCCTCAGCGCAAAAGATGTCCATTTCATTTGGAAAACCGCAAATACATATGACGTGCATATTGACTTGGACAAGGTCCCACGTTATTTAAAAAACGTCCATGTTGATCTGGAAAAAAGACCCCAGTGATCCGAAAACTCCATACCGAGCTAAAAATATGATCTTTTATTTTTCTGTCCAATATAAAGAGAAAATGGTATGTGTATGAGAAAATAGGATGTGTAACCTTATGCCAAGATTTCGCACCGCGGCATGTCGCAAGCGAAGCGATGCGGACGAGTTAAAGGCGCTATGTTGTTGGGTACCGGAGCGATTACAAGTCAACTGCGTATTGCGCCCCCAGCATTACCGTGTAATCGTTCTAAGACACAACAATAGCGACGCGGGTGTGCACCCGACTACATAGCTAGCACACACTGCGTCGCTCGCCGTTCGTCGTCGTGCGAAATCCTCACATAAGGGCACACACCGAGGAAATACGGTGATAAGAAGAATACTGAGAACTGATACTGAGACTGAGAACTGAGAAAATTTTACTTGCACAGCTACGTGCATTGCTTGAGAAGTTTTGGCTGCACCAGCACAGAAGACTCTAAAGTGTGTAGCGTTCATCGTGCGAACATTGGAGGACCTATGTAGTTGGGCAATGAAGAATTGTTATCATAAAAAATCATATAGTGTAAAAATTGTTAGCATGTAAGATCCCTTTCATATCCTGTGGCGTCGCTCCCATGGCGTAGTTGCATCGTCTCTGCGTCTCGTCGTGCCATTCTGCCTAATTGCATGTGAACGCCGCCACGCCCTGCCGCCAGCAGGTATGCGCAGAGTATGAAAGCGGCCGAAAGACTACATCGGCGCCCCTGACATCCTGTGTAATCGAATTAGGATCCAAGTACATACGGCACTGCTTGCTGATACGCAGCGTTGTGCAGTTCTTTCGTAAGCATACATGAAAGGAATCAGGCGGTAAGTCAGCGCGCGGCGTGAAACCTCATCGACGCGACGTTTTGAAGCTTTACATCTGATCACGATCACTTGGGCACGATATTGCTCATTGATGGTAAGCGTGTATGCACACCAACCCAGATAGCACGAATCAAAACTGATTCGTTCTATGAAATCAAAATAAGGCCATTAGGCTCACCAGAAGCAGTTCTCCGTTGAGTGAGAAGCTGATAGTCCGGTCGTTAAGATCCAAGAAACAACCGACAACGTCACCGATCTGAATTTCGATACAGTAAGTGCTGAGTACGGTCAACAAAGTAAAAATCCTGGTTTCCCATAAGCAATCATCACCCACTTTCCAATCCTTGCCGTAGCTTTCTGCACCCTGATGCCATTTTCGGCCGAGATAGCTAGAATAGTTCAAGTCATAGCAAAATTAGTGACAGATATATAAAATTAATAGTAGGAGTGGAGCTATAAATTGTCTTCTAAATCGTGTGGAAGTACGGCTCAACTATTACTATTCACTAAGATTTCGAAAATTCAATTAGTTACAATAAATATTGTGATGCAACCAACCCATCAAAGGCGTATCCTCGATCATCATGGCCCAACTGGGTGTCTGGTGAGGCTCCGACATCCATCCAACCAATCTTCATGAAACCAGCTGTTAGGATTTCAAACTCAAAGTACCTACAATTAACGCGTATTGATCAGGATCTTAAGAAGCCATTGTAACTAGGTGATTACCATTTGCCACTGGTCACCGCATATGTTGCTTCAGCACGATAGGTCCTGACAAGGTCCCTTCGTGCCCGCATCTCCTTCTCGGCATCTAAAATGAGGATATCTGATATTCATTAAAGCTTACAGAGCTTTCTTCGACATAATGAAACTGATAGCTGCGCTCTTTCCATATATTCTCTAATAGTAAAAAGCTCATTGAATTTTTTCTTACATTCGTCGTGTTCGTGTGCAGGCGGCTCAATGAAAATGCCGAACAGTTGCAGTGCACGGAGATTTTCGGCAGCTGACTCCTGAAAAGGAGCAGAGTGAACCTTTTCCTGTTGCTCTCCTTGTTCTGTGGTTGTCTCTCCTGAGACTTATTTCACTCTTAAACCCTTTAGTTGCTCACCCTGTTCGCTTCCTTGATCCTGTTATCAACTTCTTCATATGGTACCAGATGTGGTGAGCGTTTCTGAGTAGCGTCGACAAACTGAAAGGTATAGGTAATAGTACAATAAAATATTGATTCAAAGTACAAAATATGAATCGCCGCTAATGGAGAGCCGAGCAAAGAAGTGTAATAGCAATTGAGCCGGGTATGAGGACTGAACTGGGTTACCGCGCGTAACGAGCGCTTTGCTGATCCCGCTGCGAGAGCGGCTGCTGCTGTGACCTGATGACACAATTCGAATGTTCTCATCAAATCCCTAGCGGAGCCTGTCCCGTCTTTAGCAAAATTTGTCTTTGCTAATTCCCTATATATTAACCCCAGCCTTCTGAAATGAAACCGAATCTGCGCAATTTTTCTTTCTGGGAGGGGGGGGGGGGGGGAGAGGAGACTATTTATATTGGATAGTAATCCTTGTTTTCCCTTACCCACCCCCTCCTCATGAAAGAAAATTGTAGTAACTGCAACCGAAAAGTGTCCACATGTCTTGGCATCGAAATACATCGAGGGCTCTCCTGGGTCCAACACAGCGGATAGAGAGCAAAAGGCGGTGTCCGATCGAAAGGCCGAGGAAGCAAATGCTATGAAACTATCAGCCAGCCAGGATTCGGCGCAAAAATCTGAAGACAGTGCAAATGCGCCCCAAAGAGAAAGGAAACCGTAGTCCGGAAGCGATGGAGTATTGCAAAGGGTCATTAGAAAATCCATTGTAATAATAAAACTGCTACCTCACTGAGTCCGAATGTCCATCCCCTTTTGATCTTCTCTTTGGCCCACACATTGTGTGTATTTCTAGCCAACGCCTCAATGAGAGGGTTCATTTCTTCTGGAAGTACAATTTCGCGGGTGTCCAGCGGTTGCGGCTTGTAGCCGTTCGATTGTTGGAAACTAAAACAGATTTTCTTTCACAAACAGGTTTCTGTTAATTAGGATAGAGCCATTTTTGGCCATGATGGCCGGAAATCAAGGCAGTGCAATGGAGTTAAGCCATGAATTTTATTTTGCTTTTATTCTTATTCTATGTAGTAGTGACCATGAGGGATTTTAAGGATCCAACAACCTAAGCGGTCATGTGAATGACTGTTCGAGAAAACTGGGTCTATACAGCCACACAATTTGTCCAAAGTGGACAAAATGTTACAGTGCAACGTGTGTCACCACTAAATCGGGGCGAGGTTTGAAAGGCACCAGGAGGAGTGAGAAGAAAGTGAGAACTGTGAATATATATTCTCTGAAAAAAACCTTCCTTTTTAGAAGAGGTTATGTGAAACGAAACACGCACTGAAAAAGTGCGGTTCGGGGTCATATCACGGTCCTACAGCAGAGGAAGTAGATCTGCCGATCATCTGTCGACAGAGTTTCCAACGATGGTGGAATATTATCAGCGACTGGCTGATTCAGCCTTCTCCCGTCTCCAAGCTATCCCCGGCTGGTGACGCAGTGGGGCGCCAAAGATGGATTTCAGGTCCCTGTTTCTCGGGTTTTCATCTTCTTACTTCGTTAATTCTCAACTGTTACACCGCTGAGCATCCCTGCTTCCATATTCCATGATGTGGCAAATTAACGCTTCGAGTGTTTTCAGAGGGATTGATGGATCTCCGTTTCCGGATTTACACCCTTGTGTTCATTTGCCTCACCTGGTATGCAAGCCAGAAGGAATATCCCCGAATCGACCTCGATCACAATTGTAAGTATGTGGCTTTTCAAGTGGGACGTCATAGTCAAGCCCTGCGTCGCAAAGATCCAAATTTGAACATTTCGAATCTAATTTCGAATTCTCCTCGAATCGACTCCGATCATAGGACCTCCCTTCCGTTATAGGTGCACTTAGTGCACTAGTCTCCTCTCAAAAAAAAAAAAAAACTCGAAAATAGGCTATCGATTGACCGTTTTGTCTGTCTATCGATTCACGGGACAGAAACCACTTCGAATAACACCTTTCTTCGAACACGAAGTGCGTCCCCTTCTGAGGATCCCTTTAAGCGTACCATTAAAGGGATCGTACATAAGAAAAAGTTTTTTGTTACCCATATATTTATGTCGCACTTGCCTAATAAGACCCGCATGCAAGGTTTCACGCAAAAAATGCGAATTCGGGTAAGATACAGCTCCCCAAATTCTTGGCTGAGTGAGCGGGGCCTCCGAGTAAAAGCCCCATTTCGTTGTTCGCAGCGGTTGGGAACGGAGAGTGAGACTGTTTACGTGAATCTCCGGTCCTACAATGCGTCTCCGACCGCGGCGTATGACGGGGTCCGCACTTGCTCGGAGGCTCGGCCCACCCGGCCAAACTTTGTGGTGATCGTCATTGCTGTAGAATCGAGTAATACGGCGCCCCTACCCGTACTGTCGCTTCACAAATGCGCAACGCAAATTTTCTGCCTTAGTGGCCTAGAATTTCTAAATCAATGAATCAAAGTTAGTCAAGGTGAAGCCAAGTCGAAGACAGTGTTCTCCGAAACTGTTATGCTCGCAACATGCCAAAATTTTCTGCAAGAAAAGAAGATCGAAAATTTTCGTTAAATAAAAGAAACACACTTTTGCGCCAATCGTACAGGTCGGAGCCTTGTTGGAGGTGAATCAGTGATAAGGTGGTAGCCGAGAGCTTCTATGGTTTTCATCGTATCCAAAGACAGATTGATATTGTACTGTTTTTCAGTAGCTGGAAGTCGATCGAACGAAGTAAGACACGGATGTTTCCTCTGTGTTTCGGAACGAGTCTGAAGAATTTCGGAAATTAATGAGAACAGCACAGACTGAAGCTGCTATTTTGGCGAAGATGAGATTTAGGGGCAAATCGTACGTAAAGGGCCCTCAATCATCCACTGTGTGTATGCGCGATAGAGAAAAATCAGCTCTTTCGAGGTTAAGCAAGCAGGGAATTCGCTAGCCGGTCATACCTCGCCATAACTCCATCCGAGCTCAATCTTTCGCATGGCCCACAGTTCGTGAAGATTTTCCGCAAATTTTTCATGAATCTCCACAGCATGGTGATGTAGTATAATATTGCTGAACAGGTTCACAGTGCCTTAAAAATTGTAAAGGCATTAATATGCAGTCACGCACCTTATATCGACCGGTTGTGGTACGAATGGTTCCACCGTTGTGAACAGAGTATGAGGTCCACAGTATACGTTCTTAGGCAGATCCCCGAATGACAGACAATCAGATATCTAGAAAATGGACCCTTACTGGCAGAATACCACCTCAGGTAGTATGAAGTACAAAAAATCAGTTCAGATGGGCCGAGGTATCGGAATGCACGGCACACTTCCTGGTAAAAGGAACGAATACGCCTTTGAACCCGGTTTGTTCCACAGATTATCGCTTCAAACCTTGAATGATTGCTACAAAACGGTCACTTCTTTGCATCTTCCTCTTTTTTCGAACCCGTTCTGGTTCCTTTAAACGGAAGACAAGCATTGAGATCGTGGATCGTCGAGTGGGGCAAATTTTGGGCGCTTCAGGGAGGAGTGTGCGGTATTCGCGACGCGGCTTTGCACCGGGGCGCTATTGTGGCGCTTCTGACTCCTACGTTGCCTTGAGAAAGGCAGGCGTACTTTGGATTTCTTTACTTAATTGTAAATTATACTTCTTGGTGTTAGCTTCCTCGTCAGCTAGATCTACGAAACGAGGTGGTCCACTCCATTATGCTATCAAGGAGATTGTTGCGTGCAAAGATATATTCCATTATTTTGAGCCTTTGGAAGTCACTTTGCCTTTGATGTTCTCTTATTGAAATCTTATTTTGCAGGTAATCCAACGATGGCATGATTGTCCACAACTTGCCATTTTGAATGCATGCTGATTCGTCCGATCGTCCAGGCACGACACTTTTATACTGGTCATTAATCTCCAACTACTGCACGTTACTGGAAGCCTTACATGGAGCATTAGCAGAGGAGGATCCTCTATCGACTGTGTAGACTTTAAGAATGATGTGCCGTTCAGTGATGGTGATGTGGCCATGTTGCACTTGTCTATCGTGGTCATATAACACCAGTTATTCCATAACGGCTGCGTCGCAAACATCGTACCACGCCCCTGTGAAGTCGCACAGAATTTGCCGCGCGCGGTGATTCATGTTCCTAACATCACGCAACCTTTTCAAATATGCCAAGAGCACGAAGAGCGACAACCAAGGCACACTCCGTTGTCGAGGAAAATGGTTGCTTCAGTATGAGCCGGGACACAAATACGCCTCCTTTCAGCGACATAACCTCTGCAGTATCAGTAACTCCTGCCGACCGCATAGTATTACTATATTGATCACTCGAATCAAACCATTGTTTTTACAAAGCCGAGTCGACTGATGGGACGTTCTGCAAGTCATCTAGGGTCGGAACATTGCTGAGTTCTGCTACTGTGAGTCTCCCGCCCCCTTCCTGTCAAGGAATCATCGATGAGGAGTTCACCACCCAGAAAGTTAGTTAAAACCATAGGAGAACAAGAGTGTGAGAGTGGATGGCCGGGTAAAAGAGTTTGATACACTCTCACCCAAATCCGTAGGCCACGCCCTATCGAGCGCTTCGAAATGAACTGTAGCACGAACGTGTTCACATAGGAGCAGTGAATGGTTTGTTACGTAGCAGGTGCGCGTGGTACACTCATTTGCATCTCATGAGAGCTCGTGGTTTTCGTTGGAATACTGAGTCGCTTTCATAATTCGCAGCATCGCCGTCCGGCACATGTGTTGGCTGCAGACAGGACGACAAAGACAGTAGTGTGATTCCAGGGGGGTGTATCATAGTGATGAAAAAAATGGGTAGAAGTGTGTGGCGCGACACAATGAGTGCGAGGTAAGAGCGACATTTTGACTGGGTCTCAAAGCGATTGCGCTCGAAGTATGGTACTGTCATCGCTTAGAATCCAATTATTATGCCACTCCCAGACATCGCGTCTCACGTAGAACATCGTGACGCGATTTTCTGCCGAGGTGGCACACACCACAATCTCTGTGACACATCGCGTCCTGCGTCTTCGCCCATCGTAGTGGGGCAGCACCGCAGGGGCTAAAAAAATGAAGGCTGTCCTACATTCACACCATTGCTAACAATCGCTAAAAGATTGCGGGCATACGGATGAAGGGAAGCGACACAAAGGACAGTGAATGGTGATAAGCAGAGGACGCAGAAGAGGTTTAAAGCATCAGGAAGGATAATTAGTGTGATCAGCAGTTAACACAACCAGGATTAGGCTGATCAGGAGGAAAGACAAGTTTCCTATAAATGAACGTGCGAGTTTCAAGGCGACGACCTGTGACATAACATTCGTTGCAAGGCGCCTCCCGAGGTGCTCTATTATAGCCCTGCCGTAGGGCTCTGTGTCGCGCCGTGGTGCAGACGGGTGAGTGGCTGTGGTGGGTAAGGCGAAGATTATAGCCTTACTTTGCTGAAAAACCGGTCCTCAATGCTCCATGATAAGAAGGTGGTCCAATGTGCCGGGGTGTTGGCCGCTTTACTCCAACCCTTTTTCTACAGGGCATTTCGCAGGAGCTCTGAGTTCACATTCGACTCGAGTAAACTTATTTCTCTTAGAACCTTCATACCTATTTCGAGCGAGATTAGATCATCTTGCTTTGGAGAAGTCGGATGCATGATGTGGCTTCATTCCAACAGCTTCAAATAAAGATTACCTGCAATTCTCCACTAATTGCCTCCACAACCGCAGAAAATCCGGGCGGTGGTCCAAAACGTAGACGGCCTTGGTCGCCACCGAATATAAAGCGACAACTGGAATTGTTATCAGGTAATTCCCGTTTGATATTCTCAACGAATGTATTGGAGAAATTCCGAAAAAGGGTGTGGAGTTACCCACCTGACTTTCGCACTTAGTGACATCACAGGAAAGAAATAGCCGTCCGTGTTGAAATCGCGATAACTGGCCCCAATGTCACGACCGTTAACGGTGAATCTGAAACATTGATCACTTCAACCAAGCGTGTTTCTCAATTTGTTTGGATGCAATTACTTTTCTGTTTTTACCACTTTTTAACTCTCTTATTATCGTTACAATACCTGAGTTCGGGAACATTCAGATCTAGTGCACAGCCCACAACGTCGCCTTTTTCAAATGTCCTTGGGGCGACAACCCGTCCGCGGCCGGCGAAGAATACACATCGTCCATCAAAGCCATAGGAGTAGAAGTCATCTCCGACACCATTACACCCCCATCTTAATCAGTGAACTTGAGAAATGTGGCAAGATGATTGCCAGGTATTTAATCTACGATTGCTTACTTATCACCAGATCCTGGAAAAGGCTTGAATCCAACGCTATTCGCCCAACCGACACGGAGATATGGCTCCTGTAACATTTGAATTGAATATCACATAAAGGATTCAGCGTCTCCTGAACAGAAATGCTAGAAGATTAGTATGCTAACCTGTTTAGTCATTTTTTCAATGTGTTCCACTTCAGCTTCAAAGTACCAACGTCGAAATAGTGCAGAGCCTTCGACTACACCAACAAGAACATTCGGCATCATACTGAATTTAAAAGGAAACACTTAATATTGTGCTGTTTCGGAGTCTCATGATTATCTCAATGTCCAGCACTGATTGAGTCTCCAAATTATTTATTTAATACACTCAAAAGACCCCTCAAAAGCCTCGAAAGTTTTTTTGGAATACGTTTGCAATATTTTGGTGTTTAACACTTTCTTCAGACCTGAATCTGTGGAGTCTCAATTGTTGTTGAACATTCAGAAAAGGAAACACTGCAGCAATCACTGCTCTGTCAGAAACCGTTGGCGATACTGACCTGCTGACGTTGTCCCTCATCGCAGTTTGCAGTAGTAAATCCTTCCCTGGCAGAAGATAGGAGGTGATCAGATTTTGACTGCTCCTTACCGCCATACCGTTTCCTTCGCATAAAGAGGAGAGCACATCCAGAACCTTGATATAAGATCATAGGATCACTTTTGATGGTCAAAAGACACGGCAAAAAGATTATTAATTCATACGAAAGTAGCTTCGGTGTTGCAAGCCAACTAGTAAACCTCATTCTCAGTAGTTTTGATTTGGCTCATTCTCCATCATAACCTCTCTCTCTCAGAAAACGTGATTTTCCAGTGGCACATGCATAATCCATCCGGCAAGAGTGCGCGTGCTCCCGCCAGTGAGTGTGTACCATTATGTCAGGATTTCGCACCGCGGTATGTCGCAAGCGAAGCAATGCGGATTAGCTAAAGGTGCCATCTCGTTGGGTCCCAAAGCGATTACAAGTCAACTGGGTACCGCGCTCCTAGCATTACCGTGTAATCGTTCTAAGACGCAACCACCACAACGCACATAGCGCGCACACAGTGCGTCGCACTTCGCTTGTCTTCGTGCTAAATCCTGACGTAAGGGTACACCCCCCCCCCCTCTGCAGATCAGTGCGACCGCGCGGTGGCCTTGTGGGAACCAAAATTACGCGTCCTAGAAATCTAGAAACGCGGTCTAATGAGAGTAAATACTTGCAATTTATTACTGTTCAAAAAAATCGATTGCAACGATAGGTTGCTCACTTTCGGATCTCTGCCCACTTTTTCAAGCAGTGAAATAACCGAACGGATGTGTCCCTCATTGATCATGTTCAACGCTTCCGGTGATTCCGTCAAGACACAGTAGAGCACGTCAAGGATTCCTGATATAAAAGGATTAAAAAATCAATAAAGTCAAGATGTATTGTTAACAACCTTCAGCGGATTGTGGATTACTGAGACGTCCGAAAAGCCAGTCAAGACGTTGTGCAGCAGCGAACTGGGCACAGTTATAATGATTTCCTTTGATCATTGCTGCTACCAAGAGATAGAGGTACGTGGCGATCTCTTCCCACATCATCTGTTAAACAGAGATATTAGAAAATGGTGCCGCAAAAGCACGCTGAAAACAAATGGAAAAAGAATTCGGAGATTAAATGGCACGGGTGTGTGCACTTATGACGAAAAATTGGGTGGCGTCTCGCGGCGAACTGCTCGGCGGGTGCGAGTACCAGTTGCAGGGGAGCCTTCAAGCGTGGCAGTGTGGCATGGATGGAGGAGACAGGGTGGCATGAGGGCAGGAGGCAGTGTGGCACGGGTGGAAGTGCAGAGGTGACGCAGCCACGCTATACCGAGCTCCAAAGGGCAATCGATTCGGCAAGTCGTGCTGATGGCGCCGCGAAGCGATTTTCCGTCATAAGGGCACACATCCAAATGGCACACATCTCTCTGCAGTGAATTTTGCCATGCACATTGAGAACAAATTTAGATATTGTAAGATTTGAATGTGCTGAAAAAGAGTCGATGTAACCTCGCAGACAAGACGTGCGCGGCATTGCCATGCCGAGAAGGCTCCTCCTGAGCCAAAAAATTGAGAACAGCACAGCTGTAACATATTGCTACAACTCCCTTACATGGGTTTCTTCGCCTATAATACCAGCGAAGTCTGGTAGAGCTTCCATAAGCGAAAATTTGTCGATCGTGTCAAGAATCATGTTGAGCACACCCTCCTCTTGAAATAGGTCTTGTCGAGAACGAAGTGCTCGGAAACGATTTTGTTTCTCTTCGAAATCTGGAATTGCAGTAGTACTTCGGGAAATAATTAACTAGAATCGATGGCGAAAATTGTGAAAAGACAAGATGCTGTGAAAATCATTATGTCATCGAAGTGACCTTGATCATCTTCAGGTTGTGCGAAGTACTCAATTAGATCCTCCATGAGCTTGAGCACCTCGCTAAGGTCCACTTTGCCCCAGTCAACTGCTTGTTGCCCTTCATTTTGAAGAGCGTCAATACCTCTGTAAATACGAAGTTATCCAGTGACTCACAAACGAATATGGCGTCTCAGAAATGATGTTGAATGAGAAAGAGAAATCTGCAGAAAAGTCTGCGAGAACAACATCTTTACTGCTGTGCTATAGAATGTTGAATAGTAACAGCGGCTTTCACATGATTTTATCATGAGCAGTAAAAGACGTGAGCTTGCTTCGTAAGCCTGAAGGGGAAGGAGCTTTTGGGCGAGCGAAACTTCGGGTGTGAATCTCGCATTACCGACGTGGGACCACACACCCAGCAGCTCCTCCCCGGAAGGCTAAGGCAAAATTGCGGGTGACGGATTGGGACACACTGTCAGTGAGGCCACTAGGTCTTGCAAGACCATGTACATCCCTTAAACTTGTTCTCTAAAACAGTTTCTCTACAGATATTCGGAAAAGCGAGTAGAGCATTGTGCGAATACTGAAGTGAGGAACTGGGTGTGACAGTTGTTTTCAACAAATTGGATCTTCTCTGAAGTATTTGAGGCTCTATTTTAATCTTTTCCTGCATAATTATGTGACAGGGCAAAAGCCACAGACTGTCACAGGGTCACAGGCTTAGGTCAAAATCCTTGTGTCCCAACCTACACCCAAAAATTACACGTGTCCCTTCAAATATGTATACAAGGTGTGGTGCCCGAGTTACTCAAAGTTGTGGTGCATAAATGCACCCGTACATGTATTGTAACCACAGTTCACATACACACCTCCTTCCTGTTTGTGTCCACATTTAACAACACCCTCCCCGCCCCCCCCCCCCCCCATTTCCACTACATTCCACTTTTACTAGGTTTTTTTGTTAAAATATTTGTTTTCGCAGATTGGAGTCAAAAATGAAAAAGGCAAACGTACTTGAGGAACCGATTCAGGACACTTGAGCATTTTCGAATGACCCGTGCTGATTTTGATTCTTCTTCCAGTGCCATGAAAAACGTGTAACAGTCGTCCATATGGCCATCTTTCAGAGCAACAGCTTTCTTCTCTTCCACCTGAAAATAACTTCGATTTTACCTAACAAAAGAAGAACAGAAACGCATGAAAAAATGGAAAAAATTGGTGTTGAATGCAAGGAGGGTTCGGAAAAACCGGAAGTGGCAGTTTTCTTCGCCTACGAAGAAACAGTTACAGCTGAGACGAGTTTAGCTTGTCGCAATTTCACACACGACACCATGGCATAGTGCCAAGGTGCCGGTTGTTGGTTTCCCTTATTTTGTTTCACTCGCTTGTTCGCTGGTTTTAAACGCCCGTATTCCCTATTTTCCATATGTCCATGAAGCCCCCTTACGCGGCATTGTATGACAACGACGTCCGCCCAAGGAATTTCTCTGCCCGCCGCAAGCAACTCAACCACTGGAGCGCTAAAGTTTGAAGTGAAATGCACTTGAATCACAGCGTCCCAAAGACGAGTGAGCTTTACAACAGTAGCTTCGCTGCGCATTATCTCTTCACACCAAACCTTTTCATGAACCGAGAACAGTGCTTCTGAATGTGCTTCAACTTCTTTCGTTGCCCCCTTCTTTTCCCTCAAGAAAAAGAACGTTCAAAAACGTCAATCAAATTCCAGCGTTTTTACGTAAACTGAAAATTTTCACCTTTCCAAGTCCTTTTTTAGTGACCTCAGATGTCTGATAGGACATCCACAGCTGAGTCTTCACGTGCTGAATGAACGCGTTCGTTTCACCGTACTGTATTGTAGCCGCTCCCATACCCTCTTCCTCCTTCTCGTCAAGCATCTGCTTTTTGGGATCCTGACATAAACAATGAAATTAGTAAACAGAACACTCGTTTAGTCTCCATAATTATGAATAGAGGGAGAAGGACCTTATTTTGACACATTACAAATGCTGTCAGGTCGAAGTCGGCTTTGTCTTTGTGGTAGAGTTGGACGGCATTCTCCATTACTCCCAGGTATCTGAGTTCATAAGTTTATATACTTGAATACATTTCGGGCACTGAAGAAAGGCACAGTTTGTGGTAAATGACAAAATTTGTACGGTTTTGTGGACGCACAGCACCATCCGCAAATATAATACAAAGAGTGTGCGAAGAAGGGTCAAGCTGCAAATGAAGGTGTCGTGGGGAATTTCTGGGAAATGACCTTCCATTTTCTTCTATCCAATCCATCTATCTCGTCTGTTGCGCCTATGCATACCCGAGGCGTCCCTAAAAGGTCATCAGTCGACAATCCAAGCATTGCTACTCAATACTGTGTGTGATTATTGATTGGCAACGCTTGTGCAGAAGTCGGCCTATCAATTCCAACCATCCGTGACAGTGCGTGTTGTCGAGGAATAGTCCACCAGTAGACCAAATTTCAAAATGTACCCCCTTCCCCTACCCATTTTTGAACCCAAAATACGTTCCACGTCGAGGATTCCTGGACCCCGCTTTCTAGACCCCCTCGAAGGCTCTCCTGCAGTGGTACGGCCTGCCGAGCAGCCATGATGGGAAGGGTCCTTGGCCTTATGATGCTGTCGGCGGAACCCGGCACTACTTAGCACATCTACTTTCAAATCCGACATCTGACCAAGTTCAAGTTTCTTGTTCTTTTCAGTAGTAAATAGCTTCGTAATGCACCTTGTGACAAATTCAACCCTGCGTTGATGAGACTGAATATTATTCCGAAAGCACCAGTGGAGTTGCGATTTCAACAAACATAAGCTAAGCTCACAAGGGAGGGTCATCAGGTCGGTCCGGCCTTTTGCGATGGGATGTATACCACTGTACTCGTCTTGGGACGAGAAACTCAAATCTGCCTTCCAAATTTGCGAAACGATTCTGTGAGCAAAGTTATGAAGGGTAGTCTCCCGACATGGTCGACTCTCTCTCTCTCTCGCATGTTCGCATGAGTGGACGTGGAATGCTAGGTCAGCAAGGTGAGTTGTGGTGTACTGGATACGATGGTTGTTTCGCAGGAGACGGGTCGCAGGTTCGGATCCTTTGTGCGATTGCTCTTTTGCTTTTTCTCCCTTCAGCTCATATGAACCCAGAAAGTGCGTATTAGTAAGTATTTGAAAGGTTTACCTCTTCATTCAACATCAAGAGGGGACAAAATTTCACGTTTCCTGATTCATGCATTTTTTCAAGATCTTCATTTATAGAGGGCATATGGTGAATGGGAGATACAAGAATATTTGAAAACCAGTAATTTACGAACACATGTGGTATTCCTGCACAAAGTGGGCGAAACAGTACAATCTCTCACAGTGTGCACAACGAATAAAGAAAAAATTTCCACACACACAGCAGTCGGAGCCCTCAACCACTTCAGATGGGAAACAATATTGAAGAGGTGTTTCATATTCGCCAGGGTGTGCACTAAAATATCCCGCCGCATACCAGGAATAAGATAAGAAATTGAATGTTGAATGTCTGTTGAATGTTGAATGAAGAGATAAACCTTTCAAATACTTACTAATACGCACTTTCTGGGTTCATATGAGCTGAAGGGAGAAAAAGCAAAAGAGCAGACGCACAAAGGATCCGAACCTGCGACCCATCTCCTGTGAAACAACCATCGTATCCAGTACACCACAACTCACCTTGCTGAGCTAGCATTCCACGTCCACTCATGCGAACATGCGAAGAGAGAGAGTCGACCATGTCGGGAGACTACCCTTCATAACTTTGCTCACAGAATCGTTTCGCAAATTTGGAAGGCAGATTTGAGTTTCTCGTCCCAAGACGAGTACAGTGGTATACATCCCATCGCAAAAGGCCGGACCGACCTGATGACCCTCCCTTGTCAGCGACAGTGTTCGAAATAGCGTTAAAGCGTAAGCGCTCTGCGCTGAGCGTAAGAACGATAAGAGACAAGCGATGAAAGATGAAAAATGACTGCAGTGGCATCAGATTACAAAAAGGCGGCGTATAGTGGAAAAATATTGCGAAAATAGAGAGCGCCATGAATGGGATGTGGCAAGCGGCTTTGAAAGATTGGGCAGATCCAGGCATGAGCGCGCGGAATCCACGAGAAAAATGAGATCAGGTGAAATACGAAAGAGCTCTTTGCGGTGTGCATTACCTTCCACTGGTGATGTGTTTGATTCGGAATAGCTGCTCCCATCCGATCATCGCTCCATGCCATTTCATTCGGATCAATTCGATTCGCCACAGAGACCGAGCCTGATTAACCGCCTGTCCGCCTTCGTAGATCACCATACTGAAAAACGAAGATGCCCATTTGAAACTATAAAGCTGTACGTGCGGGGCGGTGATAAGTAACGACCTGTTGAAGTGAGGCTCCGCCCGTAGCGTAGCCCAAGATGAGAAGTGTGGGGTCCCACGCGTGTACCCTTATGTCAGCATTTCGCACGCGACATGTCGCAAGCGAAGTAATAGGGAGGAGCCAACGGCGCCATGTTGTTGGGTCCCGAAGCGATTACATATCCACGTATCGCGCCCCTATCATAACCGTGTAATCGTTCTAAGACCCAACTACCGCGACGCGCATATCTCGCACACACTGCGTCACGCGCCGCTCGTGGTCGTGCGAAATCCTGACATACGGGTACACTCCCTGGGGTCCATATCGGTCCCAAAACACTTCTTCACCCAGTGCATATTTCACACTGTGGGAAGTAAGCGGCGCCTTGACCATTACTTGATCAAGGGATTGAAAATTCTGGCCGTGCCCCTTGCCACGCCCCCCCCCCCCCACTCCACCAAAGATTATCGAAGTGTCCCCCCCCCCCTCCCCAGGAGTGTAAAAATTCTCTAAAACATTGGTTCGTATCTAACCAAAAGCGTTTCTATGATTCCCTGACAATGTCAACATCAGCCTTGCCAAATATGCTTATAATGATCATGGGAACTTACTTGTGCTGTGGATGCTCGCTCCAGTTTTCAGGAATAGTTAGACATTCGTCGTTACCATGAAACAATCGCATTACATCATTGCCAAAAACATAACCTGAATACTTTATGGTTAGCAGGTCACATAGTTCACCATGGGACGTCTAGAAAAGACCACAAAAATGAGCATGGAAATGACAGTAAAGATTCTTACCCATATTTCTAGCGCGCACACTACCCGAGCTCACACTCTGAATATTCCACAATGTTTGATGGAATGAAGCTATCACCATGTATCCTTTACTGTAGGCCATGTGCTGCAAGATAAGCATGGACATATATCGCTCGGAAATAGCATCACATGAGGTCTTACCAAATATCGCTCGGTGGCGACACTGACGAGGATCACATCATCACCAACTCGGACTTTTTCACCTTCAGAACGTTGCTTCGAGGCTGGATGTATCGTCCACCAGCATGCCTCACCTCAAATAAATCATCAGTGAAGAGCTCACTCTTCGTGGCTGGGAGCTGGGCCGCATCGCTTGGAGGAATCGTCTACGGAAAAATGAGTGTTGTTATTACCCATATATTTATGTTGTATTTGCCTGAGATAAGGACCGCATGCAAAGTTTCATGCGAAAAAAAGAGAGTAGCTCACCCAAGTCTTGGCCGGGTGGGCGGGGCTTAAGAGTAAAGTTACGTAAACGTTCCCACTCTCCGCTCCCACCGCGTCCCGTGTCGCCCGCCACGGTGGAAGCGGAGAGGAGAACGTTTCAGCAACTTTCTGCTCCTAGAATGCGTCACCGGCTGCGGCGGACGACGGGGTGGGCAACGGCTCGGAAGCCCCGCCCACCTAGCCGAGACTTTTTGGTGCTGTACATATCTAAGCCGGATTCACATTTTTCCGCGTGATTCTTCACATGCGGCCTACACTAGACAAATACAAAAAAATATCAAGGTAGCAGAAAACTGATTTCTCCGTGGAAGATTGCATTAAGTGAGAGTGTGCATCATGAGAAGAAGGTCTCTAGCTTCTAAAGCAAGAGCTTTTCATATGGAGGTCTCATCGAAGATTATCAAGAAATGAAAGCTTTAAGTTGTAGTAACAAGCTCATTTATCATACTAGAGGCACTAGTAGATCCTCTGGTCGGTAGTCAGACCGCACCTTTTTGCGTCGCCACGGTGCTATCATGGCGCTACACCTGCTCGAGCACACTCCAAGGCCACCCACTTGAGCTCCCTTGTTGATTAACTGAGAAAAATGGTTTGTGTCGGAGTGGGTTCGAGCGGGAGTAGCGTCATGATAGCGCACCGTGGCGACGCAAAAAAGGTGCAGCCTGACTAATTATCTAAGGATCGACTGTCTCTAAAATGATAGATTGACCAGCCAAAATATCGCAATGTGTGTCTTTAATACGCACTTCGATTCTCATCCACCCCTATAATCTTACGCTAACCAGTCCTTTTACCTTCCACTGCTTTTATGCCTAGCTTATGGCTTGGAAAAAAATCAGCATAGCAATAAATCGCAAAAATTGGATAAGCTCAAGAAATAATCCAAACAATCAGCACACCTTCGTTCGTTTCCTGTACACCAACGTCGAATGCCAACTTGTCATTTGAAGAGCACGATGATAGGCATGCCAGGTACTGTAATATAATTTGATTTTCCCCTAAGACACATCAACGGTCCAGGTTTGCATCACTCCGACAAGCCTACAATTTCGCGTGAAAAAGAAAGTTTATGCATCCTTGTTTTTGAACCACATTAATATCAGCACGCTGATATGCGAACGTGGAATCAGTGTTCACGCCTACAATTTATTCCCTCCCAAGCAGATAAAGATCAGGACTGGCGTTCTCGCTCACCATCTCGCTCTGCACATGTTTCAATTGAACGGCGTGGCCATAAAGCAGTGTTTTATGTCCACCAGCACCAGAAGCAGATTTCTGAAAGGAAATAGATAATTTAAAGCTACCAAGCGCCCGCTGTCGATTTTTGAGAAGCTCTCCTGTAAAGCTACGGCAGTCGGAAATCAAGTATGCCACGGAAAATTACGAGGTACAGTTCTACCATATCGATCAGCAGAGCAAAATTCGTAAAACCGAGAATTTAGCGTGGGGGGATGGAGTCCTCCCTTTCTCTATCCTGCCCCGAGGAGCTCAAATAAGGTTGCAATTTGTGCTAAAATTAACTAAGAAAACTTGATCTCATACTTTTTCACAAAATTCGCCATGGCAGGGTCGGTCTAATTCCTGATCAGTTTTGCACTATGCGTTCATCTGTGACCAGGGGTGGGCCCATCAAACGTATACTTCCGCGCGCTAGACATAATTTGAAGCACCATTTATTCACAATTAGGGCTGGTACAGATTATTTCAAGGTAAATAGAGTCAAACCTTTTCCTAGAAGTACGATAGCTTTCAAGAATGCCATTGACGGCTACCTGGTTCCGTAGAACATATTACGTTATCTTACTCTCCTCTCGCCACTTCGTGTTTCACTGCTCATTTGTTTGTTTATTTGATGTTGTTTTTTCAGTATAGTTTCCTTATCTATCTAAGCGTAACTACCAGTGCGGGCTCCACCGAACTCGTTATGTTGTCTAGGTCTTTTTCCGTTGTTGACTTGTTATAACCACATGGGTCTCTCATGTAATAATATATAAGCCATAGTGCTCATCGTGGGGTATCCTGGTGCGCTGTAAGAGTATAACTCAAGTAAAGAGTGGGTGACGTGCAAAAATTTCGACGGCTTAGGTCACCGGTATTGCGTGGCAGGCACTGTGGGAAAGACAATTTTATCAACTAAAACTTTTTATTACGAGCTGTCACATTGACTAGCTTCCATCTATTCTATCTGTTTTTGATTGGGAATTGTATTTATTAGAAGATGTCACAACTTGATCACATAAACATAAAATGTCGCATAAATCCAATTATATGCCATATTCAACTTTACAAACTTCTATCTTTGCTCCTTGGTTTTCGATATGAGTAGACCAGAAGAGCAGTTAAAATTTTGAAATTAAAAGTAAATCGGCCCTCTTGAATACTTTCATCTGCGACTTTACCCCAAACTATCCATAGGGACATTTGCCATAGGGACATTTGTTTGACATCCGTAAAGAGTAATCAAAGTGACGTACGTGCTCTGAATCCGCCGACATCATCTCCTGCAGAGCTCTCATCGATAGTGCGTTGTCTATGTAAAGCATACACATTGCTATATCGGGTGGAATGTCCTGGAATACAACAAAATTGAAATCCAATTTCCTCTACTACACTTCGTGCTTTCGTTACTACATCTATGCAAAAATCAGAGACGAAAATCATAGACTATCTCCAAATGACCCGTACAAATGTTTTCTAAATTGTGATGGGTCCGAAAATTTCTTAAATTCAGGGAGCTTTTTGATCAACCACTCGAAGGAGGTGTGGAGATGTCATCGAAGCCACTACGTGGCATAGCGACGGGACGGTTGTGCGTCATGACACTCGAATTGGCTCATCGCACGCGATGCCTAGCCAGTATTGAACTCTGGGAATTCTATCCAGAATTGAGTTTCGGGAATTAGCAGCATGTTTAGGGGCACCACCGTCGCACCATCGCGTGATCTGACCTGATTCTGGTATTCTGACGCACACTCCGTCGCTGTGACTCGTTACAGCAATAGCACTTTCAAGTCTGAGCTTCATGTACTACTCGATTTCTTGGAATATAATAAAAAATGCAAAACACTATTACAGTGAATGGTATAAGTTGAATTACTCACCCTATCGGACACGTTTTCGAGCGTACACATACGATTACCGAAGCCTTCGGTGCAAAGACAAACGCGTTCAGAACCGAGAACACCATCGCGATTATGAGATGCGACGCATGAAAGGCACACGATGTCACCCTGGAATTGAAACACTTCAAACTTTTCGATAGCCGATATATATTTTCTTTTGAATTTGAAACTTATAGTTTTAGACTCATGAGAAGCTTCAAAAGCGCTCCTTCCGTGGAACGGCTACATAGCACAAACGGTTGGCCGACTTTCCCTCGCTGATCTTCATCCAACTGAAAGGAATCGTCCACGAAGAAATGGGTTTCTATATTACCCGTGTATTTATGTTGTATTTGCCTAATTTGGACCACATGCAAAGTTTCACGCGAAAAATGTGAAACCGGCTAAGACACAGCACCACAAAGTCTCGACTGTGTGCGGGGCCTCCGAGCAAATGCTCACCCCGTCTTCCGCCGCGCTCTTTGACACATCGTAGGAACAGAAAGTTACGTAAGCAGTCCCACTCCGTTCCGAACCGCGGCGGACGACGGAACGGGGCTCTCACTAGGTGGCCCCGCCCACCCGGCCAAGAATTTGGGGAGCCGCATCTAAGCCAAATTCTCACTTTTTCGCGAGAAACTTTGCATGTGACCCACATTAGGCAAATGCAACATGAACATAAGGCTAACAAAGGAACTGATTTTTCCGTGGCGATTCCTCTAAAGGTTGATGCACCACTGTCAGGCGTTTTATAACAAAATTGAGCATTAAAACAAGAAAGAAAAGTAAAAAGCAAATAAGAGTAAAAGGTAAAAGTAGAGTAGTAAATACTAGAGAAATGTTCCATCTGCAGTTTTTTTCTGGATTACGACTCACTAAACCGCATTTTTTTGTTTTTTCTTCTATGGTTTATCTCGCGGAAGTCAATCTTTTTTGTGAAAATGACGTGTGTTGAATAATGTATAAATTGAAATCAATTCGTAAAAAAGGAAAAAGAAAGAAAAAGAAGAAAAAAGAACATATCCTTATACAGGAAAAGGAGGGAAGCACTTATAAATTACAAGGATGCAAATGTCAGACAAAAAATGGAGACCGCTGTGTAGAAAACGAAAAACTTCTGAGAACAAAAAAAAAACAAGGCTATTTTGCGACTACGATAATAAAAGTAATATCGAAGCTCTTGTGAAAACTAAAATGAAAGGTAGAGCTCATTCTAATTATCATATCTTCGAATGCTTTTAAGCTCGTTTTCCATATCGTTGTACACGGAACAAAACATCGAATCGCCAAAAGGCAAAAAAATCATAAAATAAAAAGCATACACCGCAAAAAAGAGAATAGGTTTAGTAAGAAGTTAGTTCTCATCAAATAACCCGTCTTTCAGTGAGGCTGTACGGACCATATATTGCTTGAACAGCTTGAAGTTCCATCAAATATGTGTTTACTCTTACCTGATTACTCTTACCTGATGCTTCAGCTGTTTTGTCACCTATGTAACACCAGACTTACCTTCATCACATATTGATTATCCTCATGGAATTCGATGATGGTATCGTAATCCATTGCTTAGTACTGAGGTATATTTCAGTCAGAAATTCAGAATATTTACATATAACACCACGGTAGTCCCTAATGGATGCAAGAAGACGATTAGCCGAGATGATGATGATGAGGCGACAGCATTCCTAAGCATGGTATTACTGGAAGCATATCCGATATTGAAAGAGAGACGTGTGTGGAAGTGAGAGAGGAAGAAGGCGAAAATAAGAGGATTCACGCGATTTCGAAGCTGCTTCATGTGATCGTAGAGATTTCAGATGTGAGCATGTGTTGTGGTCAGAAATCATTGCACAGAATCGCGTTTGTAAACTCATTCTACAAAAGTATCACAAACCTAGCTAGAGTCCATTTCGGAGCGCTTGATAGGGCGTGGCCCGAGTGGCGAGGGTGAGTGTCTGGCGAGAGTGAGAGTGGGTGACGGGGTGTGAGATTTTGATACACTCTCACCCAAATTCGTAGGCCACGCCCTATCAAGCGCTCCGAAATGGACTGTAGTTCGTATTTTATATGGAACATCTTCCTTCAGAGTAGAAACGGAAGAACTCTTAAAGGCAGTAGGTACGACTGTCTGCGCACGTGCCCAAGGCAGATAAGAAATTTCGCCAGCACGGATAGATGTGGGAGTATCAGGTTAATCGGTTCATGAAAGGAGTCTCAGCAGCAACGTAACCAGGCTTCTAAGGGAGACTCTCCCACCCAGAAACAAAATAATAAGCGCCTGTGGTTTCATTTTCAGTAGAATCACCCCCTTTTGATCTTTTCCTTCATTAGTGCTTCATTTGGGACCTTTGCCTGAATTTCAGCATAATTTAAGCAAAACATGTCGCGCTTAACTTCGGTAAGCATGATTTAGATGCTGCAGACACTATATGATATGTATTTGTGAGTAAGCAATGCATACGTTAGCGATATTTTTATTGTCAAACAATGCCAAGATAGGGTAATTTTGGTGCAGAATTGCGTCGCGTATAATGCGTTTTTAGTGTAACATTCCCGCCCATTGTTTATCACCATTTCTCGGCCCCCTACAAAAAGTCGATAATTTCGATCAATACCCATAATCCGTACTGGATATGGAAACGCTTCTTCTGTCTGTACGTCCGTTTGCCCGTTCCCCCGTCTGTCACGAAACTACAATAGATGTTATATGAAAAACGACTAGTGGAGATGAAGCCAATGTGGTTTGGGTAGGGCATGGAACAAAAAAGAAAGATCACATATAGACCAAGGTAAGCTCCGCCCACGGTGGGCTGGGCGTGCACCGAAACGTTCGGTCCTCGGATCAAGAATTGTTTGCTCAGTCCGAAAATGGTCCAAACGTAAGGAAAACATGTTCTCAGGTCAGTCATGAGTACGCATGAAAAAGGCCTGGGCACGGTAGGCGCGCACCTTGAGTGGGGGTTCGTACAACAAAAAATCATACTTGGTTCCAAAGCAGCCTTGAGACCAGGAAAAAGTCATCAGAAATGACCTATGTCCACTTTAACTCAAACACACTTTAAATGACAGAAAACTCGCCCAAAATGGACGGGGTGTGATGTGGTAATGGGTACTGGGTAAACTTATTGAGGCAATTCCGATCGGCCCACTGACGCCCATGATGTTACGCGCACAGTAGTGTGCGCTATGTATCTAGTTACAGTACTGTGCATCTATTGGTGGAGTTCAATAACCATCTCCTTTAGAACTTTCCAGTGTCAACTCTATCTCACATCGTGTTACCTTTTGTCGATTTCTCCCATCTCGACACGGGTCAATTCCCCGATGGGCACATTTTTCTCTTTTTTATTCATCTTTTTTCCAACGTCCAGACTTTCGGAACCACCTAACGATTTTTTGTTTAGGCCATGCCCACCACCGCAAAAGCTTCGATCACCGTTGAAATTAATCACTAGTTCGTAGCTCCAGGTACTACTGACCACCTCTACTCCTCACCCCACCTCTAATCCATTTTAGGATTCTAAAGCAGTTTTCGCTGTGACCACCACTCGAGTAATTACGCGCTCCGCCCATTGTGGGCTGGTCTGCGCTCACTTCGAAATGTTCAGGATAGTACGGGCGTTAGTCATCTTTAGCGATTTTTTCCTAGTCTCTATGATCCGTTGGAACCAAATTACGATTTTTGTTGCAAGCACCGCCTACTCGGAATGCTCCGCCTATTGCGCACGAGCTTCTTTCATGCCTTCCAAATAATCAGGGCTGACCTAATCACATCGTTTTTCACGTTGTTGTTACAGACATTATAAGGAAGGAGGGACGGACAGACGTACAGATAGACAAATGAAGTGGTCTCCATATACATTTTTAGTGATACTACCCATATACAAGCCCAAACCTCACAAGGCTTGATACACCATAAAGATTTGTATTTCTGCGTTTACTGAACGTATGACGTAATCAAATATTTGCATTTTCTCGAAAAGTGCAATTGTTTCCCGAGTGAATCAATCCACGCACAGTTTTCAAATCGGACAAGTGACGTCACCCAGGTGCGTCAACAGATGCCGGTGCAGGAGGATACTTTAGTGTATAGAGCATTTATCGTTCAGGAATCGTAGCCAGTACGTATATGTTTGTTCTCATGGAATTGAATAATTTTTGAGAATTTCTATTTTTCTCACTGATAATTAATCTACAGGTGGTTTTGAAGGATATAGCAGATTCGGCAATAAACAATAAACAGGGGAATTAATGATTATATTCTTTTTGTTCACTTGGAATACAAGAAATGAAAAATAAATAAAAGATAACGAAAATTACAGAGAATCTTTTGAGACGAATCGTAAAATTATAGTATGTGAGCCGAATAGATTATTTTAAAAAAGTGAAGTTAACTAAACCCCAAAACAAAGAATGAGTGGCTCGAGTTTTCCTCAAATGTTTTTTGATGGGCTAAATTTCTAAAATTGCTCTTTTCTTCGTCTGATGGCTAACTTGCAGATGCTTCTGGAAGCCAAGGTATGTTTGGTCAGACGCATGCCCATAGAGAAGCCGATGCAGAAATATTTTACCTGGCTTCTATGTCCATAAGATGGAATAACAAAATTAAAATGAGAAAACGATGTCAGAGACTTTCGAATTCCTTCGGTTCAAGTCCTAGGAATGGAGTCTGAGAAGGAGAGCGGTATAAAACAAATGAAATATCTCCTTGAGGGTCTTTACTGAAAATACAGAATTAAATGAAACGCGACGACTTGAAAAATCGCCTTCTCACGTAAACAGAGACATTCATCCAACATTTACAATTTAAAAAATGATCTGGAGGGCAGATGCTCGGAGAGGAGAGGAAGAACAAAATAAATGGCGTAAGTGCCTACGTGAAAGCAGCAATTAATGGCAATATCTGGAATCTATATATCAAGCATGGGGTAGGGTGGCTAATGACATCGGCCTGCCTGCCTACGCTGAAAGCAACTCTGCGTTCAAAGAACACTCGCTGAGAATCGCTTAATTACTGAGTCGATACGGAATTCTGGCGAATTCAGTCTGGATTAAAAATGGTTTATCGATAAGAAATATCAGCCACCATGAAATGAATAAAATATCAATGCCTGTGCTCTACACCAGAGAACCGTGAGCACGGGGCCGATCGATTTCATATATAACGCCAAGCGGTCTCATTTTCGTGCGGTGATGGACCAGACTCCATGATCACATATGCACAATCTCAGTTGGTTGGTCTACATATTTAGGGTCTTTAGGTCCAATTTCTTAACAAGCAGATTTACATGACTTCATTCAAACAGTGCTTGTGAAGGATTGGACAATGTTCACGGGCGCGTAAACGTAATCTTGAATTAACTTGGGTAAAAGTCAGTCTTAAATTTCTACTACTGTAGTACATTAAAGGAGGCAACGTCGCTAAATAAGTGGAGGATGCAGTGGAAGTCAGGATAAGTTGATACTGTAAACGAGATAATTCCGTGTGTGTAAATATCCCTAAACCACAGTCAAGCCTCCTCGTAGTCGAGAAGAACACGAGAGGGGCCGTATTCACAAAGTTTGGAGGAAAACCGTTTTTCCAAATTTGAAACGTGAATGAGCTCGGGAAGCGGAAGGGCAGGTGTGGTTAGAGGTGAAAACAGCAAACGCAGTGTGAAGTAAGGTTTTTCGGTACATTTCTTGGAATCGATGGCTACTTGACTCAACCACCTCACCGTTCATTCCCAGCCCGTCAGTCATTTCGTTGTAGGAGAGGAGCTGCAAAAATTTCGGAGGAGGAGTGGTACCGGCAGAAATAATCTTTTCGACAGGATTCTTGATACCACGCGTCGTATAAAAAATAGTTGACCCTGCCCTCAAGGTCAATCATGGATTCAGGATTTTTTTAAAAGGTCTGCATCTTGTTGTAGAGGGTAGGAGGTGACAACGCCTACTGCTTCTTTTGATTTTGGAGGTAATCGTGCAATTCATAATTGCATACATAATTTGTCCGGTAGCACTGCAGTGTTATGATGATGGTTATTGATAGGCTACCTTTTTAGGGGCCTTATCATGAGCATGCCAGTAAGGTAGAAACCAACAGTTTACGATTTCACAAATGTCGATCTTGCGTTGTTTTGACGAGTTTCGAAATGAGTACTTGCTGCACGGACACATCGGCCACTCCTCCACATACTCGACCCAAAAATTGAAACAAAAATGCTATATTTCCACAAAAAAGCTACATTTCTAATAAAATATCATCTGGCAGTCTGGGTCCAAGAATGTTGGGCCGCAGAAGGAATGGAACTGCGGTCACAATGTAGTTGCTGAACTCACAAAATGTATAAGCGCGTCAGATGCTGCATAGGTCAACAGCCTTGATTAATGACATCGGCTAAAAAACTTTTCTCCCAACAAATGATTAATTCTAGGTGATTTCGGTAGATCGCCACGTTTCGGCAACCGATTGTCGGATGATAAATGAAAATGGCACTTCTCTGCACGAAAGTTCACCATTTCTTTGCTTATTTGTAATTTGCATGTTCATTTCCGCTAACGAAAGTAATGTCAAGGAACATTAAAATGTAACAGACGTTCCAAAGAATACAGTAAGCGGCGTCATGGTCGGCTCTGAATAAAGCAAAGAAAAAGTATAGGTTGCGTGCACTGGTGATTTCCTATTATCTACTTCAAATTTGGAAGTTCACTGGAGCACAAGGAAAAAGGCGATGGCGCAATTCCTAAGGCAGCCTAGTTGAAGTAGTTTAGGCTAGTAAAGTGAAGTTTTCCTTCAAATATGGCTCCTAATAAAAGAACATTGAAAGAGCATTGAAAGACCATGAAGCACGAGGGCAAATGTATCCAAACCCTCAAAGGGGAGTTAGAGAGGAAGTCTCCAGAAACGTTTCTACCCCCTCCGTCTTCAGAGCGATGTATCATGAGGCAGATAATCAGGTCGATAGCAAAATTTGGCGATGAAGGTGGGCGTCACCGCGCATATTGTTAGAAAGACAGTGAAAAGTCAAGTTAAATCATCGAAGAGCGACATTTTGAGAAACAGGAAAAGCGTCGTGAGAAAGTAGGGAAACAATTGATGATCTATGCTTCTTCAAAATCACCTGTAGTTGCCATTCGATCCGATATTCAACATTTTGTTTTCCAGATTAGTCTAGCGCTGATTTGACAACCGCTACTATCGTCCACTGTTCACAAAACTTTACTTTTTTTGTATGACGTTTATCGCCGAGCGATGCATTCGGAAAGACCTCGCGCTTGAAGAAGTCAAAGACAAGAGTGGCGATAATCATCTGACAAACGATAACCAATTATTCGAGTTCCTGACATGATCCCAGATCGGGAAGTAAAAGTTTCCTTGAAGAGTTCAGTTCAGAAAAAGATGATGATGATGATATGATACTAATCTAGCCCTTGGAGAATGTCTTCAAGGATTTCCTAGAAAATGTGGAGCTTCAAATTACTGAGAGCACTTCTGTAAGAGCTTCAGCGGGCTTAAACAACATTTCAGCAGGAAGCGGTTGACTTTGGGAGGTGTCATACGACAATATTCAAGAGGTCCGACGGGCAAGAGCCAGCTTAAGTGTTTATCGATGTTCTTGATAGTGAGATCAGAGTCGATTTCGAAGTCACAACAGATCGCCACGGTGAAACCACGCCCCTCGTCCAGCAGCGTAAGGATGACAAATATAGTTTTTGCATTTACTCAGCACTACACAACTGTAATAAGATATTTCGCTTGAAATTTGCTCACTGAAGAAGTACAAGAAAGCTGAGTGAAGATAAAACGCGAGGCTCTAGACTATTGTTCTTATTCTTTCCAAACACTCAACTTCCACTACTCACTAACCACTGGAACCCTACTCAGCGCAGTTTCCACCACAAAAAAGATTAAGACAATTCTTGATCCATTCGGGGTGCGCCATGCATCTTAATCCTAACCAAAAGTGTAATGCAAATTGTAACCGCATAAAGCTATTTCTCAACAACTCACGAAGAGCAACAGATATTCCGTGATTCGTCGTTCCAAACTGGAATGGCACCATTCAATGGACCCTGACGGGATGTTATTCTTGATCGGCATGGATAGCAGTCAGTTCAGGAGGATCCACTCGTCACTGCACCACCTTTACTCCGTTGAAAGATACTTTGGCTCGAAAAAGTGGACAGTCAGTACTCACAGAACCGTGCCTGGAAGTGCTCAGGCCGATTTTGATTCACCACTGGGAATATTATTCCTCTGCAAAAACACATGATCCCTTCTTGTCTGCCTCAAAATTGTCCCCACTCATTAATCTCGCTTAGAACCCTCCTTATTACGCAGCTTTGACATGGCATGCGCGAATGGGCCTAACATTTTCTGTTTTCTCCATTTTAGGCTCGTTTTGAGAGCGGGCCCTCCCGATGGTGAATGAATCCCATTTGTACAACGCAACAAGTCATTTATAAATTAGCCACATGTGGCCGTTCCTTAGTGATGCTATTATGGAACGGTTCAGAAATCCATGAAAACTCAACGTGATTACGTAGTTTTTTATCGTAGAAAAATGGATTCAATAGAAACCGATTATCAAAATGGAAACGTTGAAGAAATTCAAACTTTGAGAAGATTTTAGGCGATATGTAGTGATGGGGAAGCTTTTGAAGAATTTTGTTTTATTTCTTCGCCGGCGGGAGGCAACTGTGGTGCAATAAAACGTTTTTATGACACTTCTACAGAGCCTCCACGCCAGATGAGACCCGGATGGAGGTCATTCTCATTAGACTGATTCGACAGGGCTCTAGAAAGGTCAATGATCAGCGAGCAGAAGTAAGAGTTATATTGTTAGAACATAGTGCATCGAGTAGTATGGCACGATGATACCTAGAAAATCTTCCTACAAAGCACCAAAAAACGTTTTCATGGTCAATATCCAATTTAGATTGAGTCACGTTGTACAGATGACAAGACATGTTGAACGCGCTTTTTTAAAGGAGTACACAGACTCAAAATGTACTAGTCCGCCCTGAGAAAAGCCACTGAACTGTGATCCGAGTTAAAGGCACCAATCGAAAGCGTCAGTGTGGTCGATGCCGAAGATGATGGCAGTGATGCGTAGAAGTGTAGAAGTGTAGTAAAGTTTAGTAAAGGAATAACGGATGAAATGGCAAAAGTCCCTAGCGTTGGCACACCCCGTGGGTGTGTTTTCCCGCGCGCTGTGTTTTTTGACTCGATGTTATATGGGAAATGTGTGCTCCACATAGCTCCACTGCGTGCGGGAAGAATGTGTGACGTAGATCCTTGTCAAGGCATTACATAACATTTCCGGCATGGGGGAAGGAGGATCTAAACACTGCGTCTGCTCACGGAAGGGAGCTGGCGGATCACTAAACAAGGTCGAATACGCTGAATGTGGTCAAACTGTTAGGGTAAAAGGTAGTTTTTTTGAAACCTTCGATCTGCATCGAACAGAGTTATGAGGAAGCAAGGTGTGACGACAATAGGAATATATTGCAACATTTCTCTACATTTTTTTGAGGAGCGGCCGGAGCAGTGACAGGTAGCGCGTGTTCCCAATCGTACAGTACAGGAGGGATCAGATGGCGCATTCATGTTCGCTTAAGCGGTTGTGGCCTCGAGCCCTTCGGGTTAGGTGTATTGGTACCAGATTCGTCTGAGAGGATTAAAGCAGTGACGTGGACATTGTCTGGCTCCGTGCGTCATAATTGTGGTAGCAAGTGAATGCCATATTGCGTAGGCCATATGGCATTCACTTGCCACCACAGTTATGAATGGAGTCAGAATGCGCGGCGTATACCCGAAAGAGCTGACCAATTCCCAAAACTTTATTTTTATGGTTTTTAACAGGTTCTTGGGAAGCAGTGAAGCGGGTCAGTTTTGCTAAAAATAATAAGCAGGTGTCATTTAAACGCGGCTTCTTATTTCTATTTCTCCAAAACCCGACCTTTCGTCTTTTTTTCTGCTTCCCTAACTCTTTCGAAACAGCATCCAAAACTTCCACTTCAGCCTTCACTAATAAGAAAGCTCTGCCCACAACTAGTTTAGCTTTCTCTTGACCTTTCTCAATTATTACGGAAGGCTCTGATAGTAAGCATGTGCTATAAAGTGAGAAGAAGAATAATTTTGGGCCGGTAATAGTATTTACTTTTGAAAAGGAAGACACAACAGAAATTAGGTTGTCTCCTGTCGTTCTGTGCTGAGCGCTCAGAAGTATGACCCGATGTTAGGACCATTTCCTAAGTGTTACAATTTAATAAAAGATGAGGAAAACAAATACAGAGTTGTAGCTTTTAGCCTTGAGTTATGGAGGAAAAGAAAGCCAGCGTACGCTATCGCAACATTAAACTGCTTTGTTTCGGAAAACATCCTCCATGAACAATCACTGCAATCTGCTCAGGCCTCACTGCAGATAACCCATTTGCAAAGGTCTTAATAAAGTGAAACAGCGGATGTGTAAACGCTTCAAAAAACTCCTTCCGAAAAACCCAATAAAGCACTTTCTACGAGCAAAACAAGAAACTCTGCAAGGGCAAAGGAGTGGTTCTTACAATTTCGGGATGCGGAAGAAGAACCTTACAAGCTTCGTTTTCGAAAGCAGTGTTCAAATGTGGGTGGACAAAAAGGCCGAATGGGAATTTTCTGAAGCACACAGGAGTTTGGGGACTGTGGAGAACAGAGCGGTTACGGGACTCAGACGCTGCCCTCCAAGAAGCGAACGAGCCAAAGTGTTTAGGTTATGAAGATCCGGTGGGCCAGGAAGAGTGGGTGCTAATGTTGCATCGCATGATCCTCATTTCACGAACCAAGGTAACTCCCACCGATATTGAGCGATGTGGCCCTGAGAAAAGACGTCCGCAAAAGAAGTCAGTGGGAAGAGCAAACAGCTATTTCTCGTATTCTTGGCCGTCCATTATTTTTCTTCCTTCAACTTCCGTACTCACCCATCGACCACCCGTGGAGCAGCAATGTAAGAGCACCGGGAAATTAATCATCAGAGGGTACAGCCACTCAAGCATGACCAAGTAACAAGAGTCAAGGATGAAAGCCTCATTTCGCCTGTACGGCACTGGCTGTCAAAACGTGTACTACGTTAAGATATGTACGTTCTGCAACAGTACAAGTGCTGAGAAAGGATAAGTAGAAGTAGAAAGCTAGTTTCTGAGACTCCCTACAACCCTTTAATGAGGTGTGAAGGGATGACGTTGCAGATGACGTGATGACAGCGC
The DNA here is from genome assembly GCA_963978905.1 of Trichostrongylus colubriformis. Taxonomy (NCBI): domain Eukaryota; kingdom Metazoa; phylum Nematoda; class Chromadorea; order Rhabditida; family Trichostrongylidae; genus Trichostrongylus; species Trichostrongylus colubriformis. The sequence goes on along the minus strand of OZ022258.1, from coordinate 20,048,818 downwards.
TCCATTACTTACCACAATAGCACTATTTCCTTCACTCATTAATGACATGCTGCTTAACAGCAGTATGCGCGATGGTTACCTCGTTTTGTAGGTTTTAGGAAGCCTGTGACCTCATCATCCAAAGGTTTTCCATGCAACCAAGTCCGATGTAGGCAATCCATTCAACTTACTTTTGACCCTACATGACAAATGTGTTGTGCGAGATGACGTGGTTTATTAGCGTCTTGCGTGTGTCACGTCCATCCTTTCGCAAACTTCAACAAAATTAATTCCCAGAGGGCGAACGCTTTTGAAAGTAAGTTCGAAGCCTATTTATTAAGTCGACAAACGTCATTCGCAAAGCCCCGTTTTTCCAAGGGAGGTGTTTTGTGCAATACGTCGACGTCAATTGCCAACGTCGTCAGCATCATACTAATTCATCAATTACTTCAATACAGCAAGAACGCAAGCCACTGATGCTGTATGCTCTTCGCATTGTAAAGGATGACCTCAATGAAGCATGAAATGCAAATGAGGAGCCTTCATTTTACCAGCGATTTCTGCAGATTAGATGAAGAAAATATCCAGAAACGGTGGTGTGTCACCAATATTGATTCAATAATGTCTCCAATAGTGACTTAAAAGTCAAGGTTTACTTTTGCTGGGTGCTTGGAAATAGGACTTAAGCTCCCAGAAAGCACATGTACATGGAAAGTCAATTATTACGACTAAATGAAGGGCGCTCACCAATCGCATCAAGGATGGCTACCTATATGCAACAAGGAGATTGCGGACATGTGAAAAGTCTCTCGTTATCCCCTTTCAGACATGGCCCGTGTGACGATGTCAAATCGAAGAGCGTGGCGGAAAGGCGGGCGTTGTCGACTAGTGCCGTCGACGACATGGAAAGCGGCTGCTATTCTCACCCCACTCCAAACGCCCGTTAGCCTGCTTATCTGGCTAATAGATCTGTGAATATCATGGGCGTGGGAAATAGAAGCTTGCTGACACAAATTCAAAAAAGATCCGCTTTTTTCACGTCTTTGCGGAAATGAAGGTGGCATGTATTATATATACTGGCTAACTCGGAGCAGAAGAAATTATAGAGCTTGAGAGGTGATGTCTATCTGCGTACTGGTTAAGTTGGAGCCGAGCAACACCTCAGGGGCCTGTAGCTTACTTAGGGACGATGCACCATAATTAGTGCCGGGATCATCTAGATTTACGCCACTGCTCCTCAGGATTCAACTTGCAATATTTTTTTGGGATCGCTAGACATTCTGGGAGCTCCTATCAAATATTGGTTGTGAGATACTGAAGGCTGTATTCTGCTGGTTGCTGAGAAGCGGTTCGGGGTCTCAGAAAGTACAAGTGTAGGGAAAGGCAATTAAATCGACGGAATAACGAGGCTTCATCATTCACATCAGGTGTCGTCATCCATGGATAATAGAGCGAATTGCAAGAAGCCTTCCGCTATTCTCTCTCAGATGTCAAATTATGTTCAATACCGAGGTAGACCACAAGTGGATGAATGGGCACCAGTATTAAGTGGAGAGCCCGAAAAGGAGAAGTTCGGTGTCGGTGGGGTTGGCTAATTGTCCACGGAATAACGGTTCATCCATAACATTTCAATCCCACCCAGGTGATTATGAGGATACATTTCATGAGCAAGAAGCAGCAAGTGGCATTGACCGACGTGGGAGCTTCGAAACTGAGCAGCCTTTGGTACACACAAATGAATGAAGTCTCCGGGTCCAATCTTAGCTTGCTAACGGTGAGGAGGTTACTTGGTTGTGAGGAAAGAGAGAACCTTCAGAAAATTTAGCCTCAAATTTATTCTCTCCCCCAACAAAGGCAAAGACCATTGTCTTCATGGAAAACATAGATGAAAACGATGAATTGAAACCAACACCGGGTAATGGAGCGCATTGGGACACGGTGGGAACGAACGTTTCAGAACGGAGAGCCTCAAGAGCGAGGCTTAGGGAAATGAAACCCAATATAGACAGAGCAATTCGAGAAGTTATAGTCAAGAAAATGTAAAAAAGGTAATTGAAGGGATATTTTCAGTGGATGCTTCATATTTCAAAGGTGGTATTCCTTGCTGCTAACCGAGTTTTCCATTCACATTACAAGTAGTCCCTCAACTTCTTTCAAGTGGAAGCGGTATCACCAGATTCCTTGAGCCAGTAGTTGCGAGTGCTCATTAGTGGCTTCCTGAAGTGGTCCATTTCCTCGCTTCCACCTCCCCAACACATACACTCGCCTCCCACACTCCGGTGTTTTTCCCGAATCAGTAAAAAGAGTTTCGTTATAATTGGTTAGCCTTGGCGCCTCAATTGGAACAATGCCGAAGGTAAAGGAGTGGTCAGCGCCCTGATAAGATCCATATTCAGAACACTGAAATTGGGTCATTGTTCTTCTTAGGGAATGAAGGGAGTTCTAACTGCACTTCTGTTCCCAATATTTGACCGTGCATGTCGAGTATTAGGTCTGTGCAGAATGAATGGCCAAAACGGACTACTTTTTTCAAAACGCCATAACTTCGATCAGACACAACTTTATTTGTCGAAATAGAAACCATTCGAATCTACACAACCTTGCCAACGATCTTGTAAAGAGAATATGTCATCATGATCAAATTCTGAATTGCGAAAATCAATAAAGTCAACGATGCCATTTTCAACCTGCATAGTTTCGGCGAATTTTTTCTGACGCAGGTTTGCATTGAAAACCGGGAGAAAGTGGTAACTCGTCAGGGATAGGTCTGGGGAATAAGGGGGGGGGGGGGTGAGGGAGAGTCTCGATCAGTTTCTGCCGGGTGACTTGCGAACTATGGGGTTTTGCGTTGTTTTGCGCGCCCGGCAAAAACTGATGGTAAGGCATCGAGACTCTCCCTCACCCTCCTTATTCCCCAGACCTATCCCTGACGGATTACCACTTTTTTCTGGTTCTCGATGCAACCTGCGGCAGAAAAACTATACACGGTAAAAAAGCCATTCTTGACTTTATTAATTCTCGCAATCCAGAATTTGATCGTGATGGCATATTTTCTTTACCAGATCGTTGGCGAAATTCTGTAGATTCGAATGGTTTTTATTTCGACAAATAAAGTTTTGTCTGAGCGAAGTTATGGCCAGTTACGTTTTGGCCTTTTATTCTGCACGGACCTGATATATCAAGAATTAGGTTTTTGAAAATTTAGAAAATTGCTAAAATTGATAGATAAATGAATGTCAAAGATGAAAATGGATAGCTCAATGAATGCGATGAGTGCAGCATGGACAACGACAGCTAAATCAGCTTGATTACTGATTCAAAAGATCCGCCCCTTCCGCATGACGAGAGAATGCCGCGTTATTCAAAAGAAAGCCACTATGATGATGACATTACGTCTATGCACTCTCGGATGCCATGCAAAGAAAGCAGAGCAGTGTGGGTCCCTGGCGGCATATCGGAAAGAAGGTGTTCTGGTTTGTAGCTAGAACCCCTTCTTCAGCGTTAGCCCTAGTGCTATCTCATCCAGACGCTGTAACACCTCACCTTGAAGAGCAGCGATGAAATTCCTATGCAATTTTAAGTAAAGGTGTAGGCAAAACTGTATCTCTCTGGGTTGCGCTTGTCTTCAATATCATTTTTAGAAACATCTTGAAGTGAGAAGGCCGAATATGAGACGTTTGAAGCACAACATATCTTTCCATATTTATAAACATACTACACGTGCTTTTATTTATTGTTATCTATATATCGAATTTATTTATATTTACATAGATATTTTAGTGTATTATATCGCTTCGAATGACTCGAATAATCAAAAAATGGTTCCATCCATACCAAGCGGTGCGGCGTAAGTGAAAACACGTGGCTAAAGAGGGCAACGGAGATAGGTTTTTGACCACATCGTTCGGTTTTTCTTTTTTGCTACGGCAACCGGAGAGGCTTCGAATCCCCATGGTGCTTCAAATGGGGACCCGCATGTATCGACAGAGTTTCGAACGTTTTTTACAAATATGGAAACCCATATGCAACACCGTTAGGATTGGAGCAAGAAGGACTAAAATTGCTTGGAGCATCTCATTGGCGGGTACCTTGCTTTGCTCGCAATGACCCATCAGTCGGGATACCAGTTACTTGCTGTGCCACTGAGGTGAGTAACTTTTACAGAGCTTAATGCAATTCTGTTCTTCATACCTTCTATAAGTATTCGAGCCTTTACCGATAAACCTACGTTTCAGTTCACACTTCCATGGGAAGTTAAAACCCGTTGCTGGTGAGCACCTCAGCTTTCATGCACAACAACTCCGCATGGTTATTCCACTGCCCTCCAGATGGAGCTGTGTCTGAGCAGAGGATTTTATTTGAGACGTCATTCTCTCTGGGCTAGGCAATCACTCAAGTTGTCTTCGAAGAGAAAGGCGAAAAAAATTCTTATGCGATCATAATCAAAATAATTATAACCCTGCATCAACAAAATACTTCAGCACCTGGAAAGGTTATCGAAAATACTTACCAATTCATAACCTGTTGTAATGTTATTGAAAATACTTACCAATTCATAACCTGTTGTAATAACTTTTCTACCTGCCGCCTACTTGAGCACATGTCCGACATCTTACATAGAGCCCAGACTCAAACGAAGCCCAGCATCCATAGCCAGGGTGGGAGAGTGTGAAAAAAAGGCAAGGGTTTTGGTGAGGACACTCGAATTGGGTTATGGCACGCAATAAGCGCACATTGCTGCAAGCCAGTCCGGCGCGATGGCGCATGGCCGGTCGAATTTCAATGACCCGATACGAGTGTCCTGACTAAGACTGGGAAGAACAGCGGCATGGATCAGTCTGGTGTTGGATATTAAGAACACTAGCTGTCATACTGTGTATCATACTGTGACTTGGTTTCCACTTATTGTAAAGAGACTTTCAAATTATTGCGACAAATAACCGTCCAAAAAAATTTCCCTACAATCAAATGAAAGAAAATCCTCTACCGGTGCGTATATATGCGGAGCATAGAATGTCGGAGAAGATGGGAAAAAACAATCAAAAAATAGGCTGTTGGAAAATGTTTGACAAAAAGACGTCTTTGCAATGGCAAGGTACTTCGCAAATCGACTATCTGACTAAGTACTCGACTTGCTCAATATCTTATATTTTTTCTCTGCAATCTCTATTAGCTCAGATGTAGTGAAATAGCGCAATTTTAGCTTACGGTGAATACTTGCAGTTCTTTCAGATTGCATCTTGTCAAATTGCTGAGCGCATTTTGTAAGGTAGCGATTTGGAATTCACTTTGAGCGTTTTATTCAAATTGGATTTTCATCATGAAACCCTTTTATTCTCCCTCTTTCGCCACGCATAAGTGGAATAGGCTCTACGTGACAACGAAAGACAATTACGTTAACATCTGGCCACATATGCTGCAGTGAGCTACTCGGACAGGTGATGCGTTCGGTCTGCAAGGATGCGCGAGAGAATGCTAAAAGTGACCGCAACAATGTCAGCACGATTGCCCTTTCTGCCCTCGAAGATTTGTATAAAGAGAAACATTTTTTCTCCTTATCCTTTTCTCTCAACCCCTTTCTAGTGCCATTGAGGACGGTAGATGGAGTAATGCGAATAGTAGAAAGGGTTAATATGTACATATCTTCAAGAGAAGTAAACGTTTACAAAGACCTTATACGGTGCAATCTGTAACTCTAAGCTTTAACACAAATATTAGGTTGGACGGGAAGTTCTGGGACACCTTGTGAGAAAAATTCAATTTATTTTAATTTTATTCACATGTAACTTCAGTCACCAAAGTATGCACCATCGTGATCTACAATGTACTGCCAACGCTCAGGAAGATCGTAGATACCCTTCCGGTAGAATTCGGGAGACTTCTGGTCAAAGAAGTTCTGGAGCCCGCTCTTGAGATCGTCGTCATCTTTGAACTGTCGCCCGTCAAGGAAGTGGCTCAACGACCGGAATAGGTGGTAGTCAGTTGGGGACATGTCCGGGGAATATGGTGGGTGGGGAAGCGTCGTCCAGCCGAGGTCCAGAATCTTCTGGCGCGTCAACGTTGCCACATGTGGACGTGCATTGTCGTGGAGAAAGAAGACTCGGTCCATTTTTCCTCGAAGTTTCGACGCCACCGTGTCAAGCTGCTTGCAGTAGAGATCCGCTGTGACCGTTGTGTTCGACGGAAGGAGCTCCCAATGTATCGCACCCATCGTGCACCACCAGACGCACAGAAGTACTTTCCTCGGGTGAAGGCCGCTCTTCGGCGTCGGAATTCCAGAGTCGCTCGGCTTCAGCCACTGACGACCGTGGTGGTAGTTAACGTAGAGCGTCCACTTTTCATCGCAAGTCACCAGGTTGTCGAGCCACGCAGTCGTCCGTTTGAACGAGAGAAGAGAAGCCGCGATATCAGACCTCAATCGGAGCTGTGCAGCGGAGAGTTGGTGTGGGATCCAGACGGGCATTTTCCAAGCGAACCCGAGCGCATGTAGGTAGTGTAGCACCGTGGAGTGGGAGGATCCGAGTCGCTCCGCGAGGCACCAGCTCGACTGACGGGGATCTTCTTCAACGGCAGCTGTCAGGGCGTCGACATCGAAGACCGGAGGACGTCCTGAGCGTGGTTCATCTTCTAGCGTTGTCTGTCCTTCACCGAAACGCTGATACCACCGAATCACCGTAGACTTCGAAGTGGTGTTCGCACCCATCGAGTGGTTGATTCTGTCGGCCGCCAGGCGCGCAGAACTACCAAGGCGGTACTCATGAAGAATCAGCAGTCGAAGACCTTCTCGCGAAATAGGCTCAGATTCGCCGCTTGTCGAAGCCATAGTGGTGATAACCAGACTAGTGAAGAGTCCTTCACACTCCATCATATATACCCTTACCATGGACTGTCCCACAATTCTTTACAGGTTTCTACAGGAAAAAACAAAAAGTGTCCCAGAACTTCCCGTCCAACCTAATAGTTTCGGCAGGGATAATAAATTGTCATATAAAAAGTATTCAAAAAGGTGGTCCGATTATGGGATACCATCTCGACTTCCTGGAGTTACACTCTTGTAAATTACCCCCAGAAACTAGAAACAAATTACCGCTGGCTGGGATACCGAAGAAGCTCATTTTATGCCCCGCTTATATTTTACACGTAATAAAGACACCTAACTTTTCGAAAGCGTGACATGATGTCGTGGTACAGTTTTGTTAATCGCTTTGACAGTCCACAATCAAATTCCCAAAAACCTCAAGGGACGGATTGTAGAAGCTTGCTCACAAGGGTTACACAGAGCGCCGTTCGCAAGAATTGCCTGAAAAATTGGCATAAGAAGCTAGAAAAGTTGGAGCACCAACTTGCCGCAATTGGCAGAAGAAACGGGGACCATCCGCTCAACGTTCTCCATAATGCTTTGGCGGTTTTGGAGTTGCAACAGCTGTATATAGCCGAATCTCGGCGCATTCACGGTCATAAATCTGAACTGTGGGTCACTATACAATTTAAAAGCTTCGCCGGGGGTGACTATAAAATAAGAATTGGGAAGAGATATTCTTCGAAAACAAGCACTCAGTTCAGAAGAGGTGATGTATGGCGAAAGCAGCACGGCGGAGCCAAGAAATTTGCCGTGAAGTCGAGACAACTTTCGCGGCCGTCCGACTCAGCCCCTCAGCTTCACAACATTCCAGTGCACGCCCCGCCCACCGTGGGCGGAGCTTAACTTGGTGCATATGTGGGCTTTACTTCCTGTCCCATGCCCTACCCATACCACACCTGTCCCCAAGTCCACAGGTCGTTTTTCATATAATACCGAGATTAGGACAGACGGACAAAGGGACGGGGGACGAAGGTAAAGACAGACGAAGTGTATCATATATAGTAAGGATAATAACACTTAACTAGGTGTCCCTGTGAGACATTTGACAAGATCTTATGTCACGCCCATTATCGTGAATGAAAAAGCATCACTTTAGTGTAGATGGTAGGTTCATGGGCGTGTTAATAGCGTTTTTTTTTTGAATGAGTTTGATGATGAGTGAGAGGTCAGTGTCGATTTATTCTCTGACGTATTATAGGTAATTAGGTATAATAGGTTGATGTCCCTATTATACGCATTACCTATTATTATAGGTATAATAGGTAATGACGTATTATAAGTATATACCACATTTGGTACCAAGAAGACTGTTTGATCGTCATTGGTGGAATGTAGCTGGAGGCTTTTTTGCCGTCTCAGCCACGCGCCAGTAGCCACTTCTTAAAGGAACCGGAAGGGGTCCGAAACAAGAGAAAAGTACAAAGAAATGAGCATTTTGTAACGAACGCAGAAGGTTAGAAGCGATAATCGGTGAAAAAACCCGAATTCAAAAGTGCATCGCTGCGGTGTGTATTCGCGCCTCATTCGCACCATCGCACTGACTTTTCGAATTGCCCGCTGTAGGAGACGGGCCGCGGTCCAACATTAGTTGTAGCACCTGACTCCCTGCGCAGTGGAGTGGCCATTCCCAACTACATTAGCACTCATGTAAGTACATCTAGAAACAATGTAAGAAAGAATAAAGGAAAAAGTAAAAGGAAAAAGCAAATTTATAAAAGAAACATCTTCTCTTGGCACCATGCCACGGCGTCAAATTGGGTAGTTTGTGCAATGGCGGCCACTTGAACTCGGCCACACTACGTCTATTCTACCGTAGCCCAAAATCACCTCCTTCTGGTGTCTTTAAGGAGCTCCCATGGTCGTCAAAGGAATGAGCTCTTCACGGCGAACATGGGCTGTGCATTTGGAATAGAATTTTAGGAGAGGGTTAGAGATCTATGACTTTTTCCACTGGGATCGTAAAAGAACTTTCCTTTCTATCCTCAATATCTACTGTTACACGAGTTCATGAAAATGCCGGACGAGGGAGCGAAACATAAGAGGCAAGAAAGAAGTCGAAAGAGGAGAGACGAGGAACAGAGATGCTGGTTGCCACGCTTTCGCTATTATAGCTACCTTGAGGAGGCGGAGGGTCTGGTTTTAGACGTGAAAGAAGCAACCTACGAGCCACAGTAACTGCCTAATATTCATAGCTACTATGCCAACGGGGAGCGGACTATTTTAATGGTCGTTGAATGTGTCTTCAGGCGCATAAAGCTCCAGCACCACCACTAGTAGTTAGCGTGGTACGAGGGACATCATGATAATGAGAATTCCGTGCATTTCTTTGCAGTGGCCATCAATTACAGACCCACAAAAACAGCAAAAGTATAGAGAGAGCTCAGACTCTGAACAAAGCTGTGAAGCCTTCACTGCAAGGTTCAATGGAAAAGTCGATGTGAAGCTTTGTCTCAGCGAAAGGCAGCTTTTTCGAGCATACGTTTGACGTCCAGAAAACTTCCACTGGAGCGTTTTCTCCACAATTGCTTGCGAATCAATTTTGTGGCCAATCAAGCCGCCATTCTTTCGAGACTAGACAATCAGCAGCTGTGTTCTTAGAAATAAAGGCAGAGAAAAAATCCTAAGGAAAGATACTGTTGGATTTCAAGCAAGAAAAACGCACAACCACTTGGCGAAGTATCGCGCACAATCCGCAATTCATTATCTGTTAGGTGCCAACATTAACCCACATTTTATATCTTATCCTGCAGCTTAGAGGAAATTATGTCTGATAGGACACCTGGCAAAGACAACGACGAGGACGTGAAAATTCGCAGTCACGTCCGATTAGCACGGTCAGAGTGAAGGAACGTTAGTGTTAGTAGCGACCACTAAGACCATAGAGAAAATGTTGTCTGAGGTCAATTTCTCTATATAGTAATGAATAGTCAGCCCCATAGTCATGACCAAAACTGGCGCTACGGGAGAGCGAAAATCGCAAATAAATTGTTGGAAACACTGAAGATAGCGATTTTCCATGCCACGATGAGATCTCAAGGCAAAGGACGCAGAATTGCAAAACTTTGGGAATTTTTCAGAAGCGATGCGATCAGTAACCGAGGCCGTACTTGGGGTAACAGACAGGTGTCGTATGGAAGAGCCTAGTAGGTATGTGCATGAATGTGTTAGTTTTTTTTTTCAAAATGCATCCTTCCTCCTCCTATTCATCGCTCTCTACTACATATGTGTACTCATAACGTACTGATCTTTTTTTCAAGTATTTTGATGTGTATGGGCGAGACTTGTAGTTGCAGAGCTAGCCTAACTCCAGGCCTGATTGTTTGCAAGAAAAGTGAAGGAAATGTAAAGCAATGGAAAAGAGCACATAGCTCTTTAGGGTTACTGTACCCAACTATTACGATTACGAAACCTGCACAAGGTCGAAACCCCTTTCAAGACTACAATAAAGAGGTCACAGTCGCATTTATAATTCACCCCCAGAACGAGACATGATGCTTCACTTGTTCCCCCAAGCGACAAAAAGTGCTCAGAAAGTAGGAGTTGATTTTCGAAGGAAGTCGTGCGCTAGCAGTGAAGTTGCTGCACCTCGAAAGAGAATAAAATTGTTCCGGCATTCCCTCGACAGGGATATCTCCTGATCCATTGACCCTATGAAGAAATAAAAAGCTCACTGACAGGTGGGAGCCCTTCCCTCCTCGAAAAAAATAACAACCAAGCATCACAAAAGATTATTTTTGGGAAGGATATTGATAAGGAAGTGAAAGTTCGCATGGAAACAACGTTTCTTTCGACTACCCCCTCCCTCCTCCCCCCAATGTACTTATCTCCTGCAGTACTATGCGTTCGAACTAATTTGATCTTTTTTCTGAAAGCACCTAACTAGCACTTTCAGAAAACTCTGTACTAGTTTTGCAAATGGCTGAAGAAGGAAAAAATGAATTAGAAATATTATGGCTGGAACGAAGGGTATAACCTGCGATACTACATAAGGATTTTTTCGAGGTCACGTGGAAGTCTACTTCAGGACGGTGTCGTACCCACATGGTCAACCTTCTCCACGTTCTTGTAAACCACATGAATTTCCTCGTCATCATCACCCTCCGTGAAAGTGAACCTAATGAAATATATAAAAAAGCAAAAAGGTACCCAGCTCTTATTAGTTGGCTCAAGAATTATCAAGAATTAAGTAGAAACAAGTAGTGCGGCTCGATACTGTGCCACAAAATATCTGCGTACCATCTATTTAAATTCGCTGTTAAGGCTTCTATATGCAAGCGTCCTGGAAACTTCATAATCTCATCTTTGTTCTTGGTAATTTCTCTGGTGAACTTCTCCTGTTTTCCCTCAATCACAGAATTTCCATGAACGATTCATTAAGAAATTGGGAGTGTCCTCCATTCGGAGGAAGAGTCCGAAGCCGTAGTGGCAGCCGAATGTGGCTCTTCTTGCTTGAGAGCTCATAGAGCGCCTTTAACCGCGACATTCACGGCGCATAGTCTACTTGAGCACCCCGATCTCCTGCGAAAGATTCATATCTGGTTTCTCACATCCACATTATCACATTCGCTATATTCCAACACATGCTGTATAGCAGAGTGGGCTCCATCGCCGTCGCTCTCTTTGAGGCTTTTATGAGGTGTCACTTCTGCTGAACCCATAACCATAACCGGGGAGCATTTGAATAAAAATGAACAGCAAGAAATAATTATTGCAAAACAGTACACACAAAGCAAAACACTTAGCACAACCACAAAAATAAAAAAAAAACAAATATAACAAACTAAATATCAGTAGTATATTAGTAAATGCATATAAAGTGCACTCAACTCTTCCACTCTCTTCCGCATATGCATGTGATGCATTAAAAAATGGAGCTGTATGTCATCAATATCTTCATATGATTTGATTTTCCGAGAAAATTGAAAATTGATCTGCATATAGAGCAGTATACTAGCATATGTATTATATTTCATGATGTATTACTGCACTATGGTTCTTACAACCCTCTCGGACAAACGAAAATAGCCGCGTTTCAAATTTTTGTTTTCTGAGGCGACTACTGCTGGTAGGATTAGAAAAAGTGTATATGTAGACTTGAAACAAAAAAAAAACAAACGAGAAAATAAAATAAGAGATAGGAGATGTCAATTCTGACAGAGGAAAAAGATGAGAAATATAAATGAGAAGTAAATTGCGAAAAATGGAGTTCGAAGTGGGGAAAATGGAAGGAAATGGAATTTTTTGTAAATGTTATGCAGATTTACCTGCCAGCTCTCATGATAGTCAAATGTAGGTCTCTCGCACATTTAGTAACAATAAGCACAATGCTATCAATATAAATGTATAAAGCAACAATTAAAGTTTTATGTAATAATATCAGAGGGTTGACTAACTCACCGTTCGCAGGAATGAGACGTCGTCCTGCTCTCCTCCTGATGTCTCCTCTTTGTCCGTCATTGTTTATCGCATTCCTTGAAAAGTGTACAAAAGTAATTTTGTCAAAGAACAACGCGACGTAAAATTAACGGCCGCAAATATTAATATTAGCCAAAAAGGATGAGTCCAATCAAATGCTCTGGGCTAACGGTGCAAGTATGTGAGAGGAAAATGTGAGATAAGTATACAGGACAGCTGCTAAATCCACTGCATTCGAAATGACTTATGAAGCAATGGCTGTTGATGCAACCAGATTCTTTATTCTTTCTAGTGCCACGTAGTCACTTTGGTGGATAAGCGATGAAGAAAGGCGTCTGGCCCGATTTCCTATTTGTGAGCAGGGCAAATCAAAATCTGAAAATGACGACTCCGGTATAGTGTTCCTTACCACCTCGAAAAGATGCGCATAATCAAAGTTCTTGGAGGTTTGCTGGTGGTTATCTACTTCTTCACACGTTGACAAACCCTTGTACCCTCCATTGAGAGCATTGGGCAAACGCAGAAGGGGAAGAGCACTTCTGTGAATTCCTCAAAATACCAAAAAGCCAGTAGATCAAACGTGACACTACTACATGTTTCACTTCCTGTTCTCCTCCAAAATGCTCAGCTCATCACGATTCCTTCATTCCCATCTTTCTCAGCTCGACCTCTACCCGGTAAGCACGGTCTTCCTCATGTGCTCCTTGATAAATGCTTGACCTGATTGCGATGCAAACTGTGAATAAAAATTATGCGCAGCAAAGTTCCACACTACTGTCTCTTTGAGAAACACATATTGTAGCTACCGCTACCCGTCATAATCACAGATTTAATTTCCATGGACGATTCCACTAGACATGAGTGGAGAAGTGGTAAAGATAGAGCGACATTGAACCACTGAATCAAAAGCATTTCGCAGGGAAAATCAGAGCTTTGACAGCAAAGAAGTGCATGACTTAGCGCAACAGACACTGCATGTAAAAAGGTACATAAATCACATTCAGCCGAGCTGTGTGGAGCAGAATAGGCAGCAAATGGTTGGCTTTCAGTTTAATCCATAGAGAAACTTGTCCAAAGACGCCAAATTTCTCTTTGCACTATATAAGAGCAAAGTGTTTGGCATTAAAAAGCGTAAACTATGCATGTTGGACTATTCAATCCTCAGATTTTGCTGAAGGTCAAGACATGTCGATGCTGTGTGAGGAAGACAACAATTGTTCCAACGTTCGCCGTCCCGCGCGTGCTCTGAAAGGTACAGTAATGGGATTGTGTCAAATCACACAGCGTACTGGCTCTTTAGTTCTGTGAGCATTCCCCCTAACACATCTTCTATTGCTGCCATAAAATGCTAGCGTACTCTCCGACATACATACAGTAGCGCTCAAAAGTCTTCGGCGAAATGATCTTTCACTTGGGGTTTTTCACATATAATTTTTTTGCAACTGCACCGATCTAAGAGAAATTTTAGTATGTTGTACTTGGAGAAACTGCATACTTGGTATACTATTTTGGCGCTCAACGGTATAGGTTACGCGGTTATATGAAATTTTTTGTTTTTGGAGTGCCATCGCTAATCGCTATGCCGTCCCGCTGTGCCGCTGTCATCAAAAGTCGTGTTCTTTCTACAATATATTAATGTTCTATGAGGCTTGCTCGTTTTGTTTTTGTAAAAAAAAAGTCGTTACCCTTGACCACGCTTTTTACATTTTTTGGGTGGTCTGTAGTAAATTCTTGCAAAAAACCATGAAAAGTGTGAAGCGGCACTCAAGCAAAGGGAAATGTTGGCAATAGGTTCAGGCATCACATATTAAAATTTTGTCAAATTTGGTCAAGTAGAATAAAAGTTATGACAAAAGAGTTTTGGCCGAAGACTTTTGAGCGCTACTGTATATGCGTCCACCCTCCATTTTAGCGAAACCAACCGGAAAAATTTTAACTCATTCCTGCAAGACATCTCATTGGACTTAGCGTATGAGAAAACGGTGATGAACCCAGTTCTCAAGAGCTTATGTGCTCGGATTTCATTTTTACAATTTTTTTTTGAATTTGGACTATTTCACGCTATACGTTCACCATTGGTGGTTGACCCGAAAAAATAATGCCGTTTCAAGACGAGCACACCCGCTTACCAAAAAACCAAAAGGAACATGCCTTCTAGTGGGCTACGAGGTCTCCGTCTATCTACCAAAGAAAAACCCAGACTTGGGTCTCGACTATGCTGGCCTGAGGAATCAATGGATCACCAAGCAAATCCGCAGAACTCACTATGTGGTTTGCTCCTACTTCGGGAGTCCTGGGAGCTGAAATGCTAGTCGGACTAGAGAACGTCAGTCCAAGCTTCCCCCCGGAGATGGGCAACAATTTTGAAAGCTGGCTTTGAAAAGCACACTCAGCACCAACCAGAAACCTGCAGACTTGAAGCTGTCTGCCTACATATCGGCGGTGTGGAGGGCGATGGATCGCCATAAGAACATTGTGAGGGACCGCATCAGATTGGAGAAGGGTTCGCTTGTAAAATTGAGCATGCTTGCACAATGTAGACTGACCACACGCGTTTAATTGGCCTTCTCTGACAAAAAGAACTTCAACCTGGATGGATCAGATGACTACAGACCAGTGACACGTGATTTGAGAAAAAAATTCAGTGCAATTTAGCTGACGTAACTTTGCTGGCGGTAGGATGATGGTTCAGGGAGGATACGGTTGGGAACAAGCTGGATCTGGCATTGGTTTCAAGTTCAATGCTTGCAAGTATATCCTCGAATGCAACGTGCTACCATTCCTTTCGATGGCGACGTCAGAAGCCGATCTTTCAACAAGATGATGCGAGCGTCCATGCTAGCAGGCCGACTTCAGCATGGTTCCAGCATTACAACGAAAACATGCTAAAATGGCCCACAGCAGCTCAGCTTTTTGATACCATGGAAGAGCTAGAGTTATCATTGCACCAGAAGGTGTACGACAACAACAGAAAGTTTACGTCGATCTTAAAATCTTCAAAAACCTTAGAAGTAGCACACCACATCGACTCACAGAAAAGCTAGGAGCGCCAGTTGAGTACTAATTTTGTTGAACTGCCTTTCTCGAACTTGTAAATAGACTGTTAATCACAGTGAAACTATGGTGTGAGACGGTTGAAATTCCAAAAAAAAATCGTAAAAAAGGAATCTAAGACCCAAATTTTTGAAACTGGTTTTATCACCGTTTTCTAATATCTCGAATCTACTAGCACACATTGCAAAAATGGGTCGAAGCGTGTGGGATTGATTACCCTGAAATGCCATTCAGTGGTAAAGTGCACCCTAGACAAGCAGACCGGCAAGTTAGTGGTTGACATCTAGAAAAGACATTAGATTTTCGCACGTTTCCTTGAAAACACCATCTACGAAAATGCATGATTCTGATTCATTTCAAGCACTTCACTAAATGCAATACATGATCAGAAACACTAGAAGAACCAAGAAATTTCCAATATTCCAAAACAGGAGTAAATTAAATGAATCCACTCGTTCGAATTCGCGCCGAGTAATATTTGAACAGCCACAGTAACAGCACAGTAAACTTGCAGTAAACCTACCGCGTGACCGTCGCTTCTTTCCTCCTACAGCCCTTGTGGCCGCGTCCTCACGAACACACACCCCATATTAGGTTTTCTTTTGCGTGGAACGTTGCATGCAGCTCTTAAATGCATATAACATAAATATATGGGTAGCAGGAAAACTAAAAGTTCCTTCGAAAATTCCTCTAAAGGCACACCACGCGATGATCAGATTAGTGGTTTACTTTCTTTGGGCAAGTAGGTCCTCGAGAATGGGCTCGAGCTGCCCCTTTGTTGCGGCCACACGGTGCGCGGTCACGACGTTATGCGTACACAACCTAGCCACACCTACCCAACCACATCACAACTGGCCTTAGACGAACGCATACACGTGACCCTTAAATGAGAAGAGCACGTGTACAAAGAGAAGATGATTAAATGAAACAGCCATTTCGATGATGAAGGCAGCTTTCACGTTGGGAATTCGTGCTTCTAAGGCTAGATGGGATTCGGCTGGTGGGAGTGGCTTGTTGTGTTCAAGCAGGCATAACACCGTGAGGGTGCCCTGTGCAGCTGTAATAAAGTGCGACCTGAGCAGTTACCCAAGACCCTACTGGCCCAAAGAAAGCACGCCACTAATTCAATAATCGCGTTTAGTGCCTTTAACTTGAGCCGGGGGCGGCGGTGGTGTAGTGACAGGTGGCGCACACCCCACTCTCATGGTGCGGAGATCAGATCCCGCATCAACGCCCGCCCAGGCCAACTAAGCCTTCCATCCCTCCGGGGTCGGCGGAATGGTATCAGACCCGTCTGGGAGGATAAAAACACTGACTTGTACATCGGCTGGCCACCGCAAGTCATTGTATAGGCCACATTACATTCACAAGCCATCACGATTCTGAATGGAACTAGAATGTGCGGCGCATCCCACAGAAGGGTTTAATTAACGCCAAAAACTTTATCCTTTTATCCTTTAACTTAAGCCGGGCGGCCATATTGAGGGAAAACAAAGGGGAGATGCTCTATCTGTAACTGCTAACCGATCTGCTCTTCATTCGAAGTTAGTCACCTGCGCGTAACTGGAACAGTTAGTTAGTCACCCTCATATTCACCTGCGCGTAACTGGAACAATGATTCGACCCAGTAAATCGTTTTCGAAATGACCCATTGGCCCTCAAACACGTTCGAGTTTCAGTATCAAAAGAAGAAGGTCTATCCATGTGTACGGTGGAAGTATGCCGCTACAGAGATAGGTAACCAAATTTAAAAATAGGCCAAGAAAAAAAAGTGTTGAGAAGTTTGTAGAACAAGAGATGTTCGTCTTCAAAAATCCAGAGGGGAATGAGTGCAGGAGTCGACTCGAAATAATGGAATTTATGCGAGTGAACACAGAGTGCAGACTAATTCGGCTAACTCAATCTTTCCACAGCTTCCGGGCATTTCATGAGTGACATCGTGCGGCATACTGCAGCCGCCAACGATTTCACCTCCGTAACATTAACCATCAGTTGGAGTTGTTCATTACCAAATCGCAAAAACCGGCAGTTTCGATCGATATCGATCGATACTCATGATCTATGGAATTTTTTGCAGTTGCGGTTGTGTTCACCTGTATGTCTAGTCCGATAATGATTATCTCACTATTACACATAGTAAGAAATTTTTCAGCCTCAACATTGTCTCACATCCTGCGCATTTTTAGTTCACGCCCCGTCTACCATCACAAAGGCTCCGCCGGACGCTTCAATTTATCTTCCCTCATAGCGCTAGCTGCTACTGACAACTCCCATTTGCTCCGTGTCTCAAAATCGCTCTAGAAAATGAAAGTTACAAGTGATCGATTGCCGTTCCGCCCATAGTGGGCGGTCTTTTGTTCACTATGAACATGTTTCGGTTTTTTCTGGTCTCGATGTTGCGTTGAAGCCGAGTCATAAACTTATGTTGTCCGTCTGTTTTGGGTACGGCGCTTAGTCCACTTAACGCCTTTCAAAAACTCGTGCCTGACCTTGATTCATCCCCATCTCACGTTTAGGCTACTTTGAAGCAAACTAACATTTTGCGGTACAAGGACCGCACATTTCAGTGCGCACTCCTCTCCGTGGCGTATTCTTCTGTCAGTTCCTACGAATCCCAGGCTTCTCCCACCTCCACAGGTTGTTTTGCATGCAATGCTTAATTTCGTAACAGACGAGAGGAGGAACGGACGGAAACACAGACAGACACTCAGACGCAGCGTTTCTCATATAAAAGGGATCTGGCGCAAATCACCGGAAAGAACAAAATGCTTGATAGTCCAGCGAGAAACATTTTATGGCCTAACCAAACTCAGTACCATCTATTTACGATCCCTACTTCAGGGTTTTGCATCGCGTGTGCTGAGCGAGACGTTTGCAAGCGAGCTGGCTGGACATGGTAGGAATAGCGTGAATTGCGTAAGAGGAGCGGTGATCATGTTCCATGCCTTTTCTATTCATATCGCCACTGAATCATTTTTTAACCTGGTTTCATTTCCTTTGTTGTCATATTGTAGAATATGAAAGTAGGGGTGCTTAGCAGTATGACAGAAAGAACGAAATGAAACGGCGAAAAAACGAGAAATAGGAACCTGGGAACCCCTCTCCTCTCTAGTGCCCCCTGCATTAGAAGAAGGGGGAGCTTGCAAATGAACTAGAACCTGAATCAGCCGGGCGTGAACGTTGTCCCGCCCTCGCCAGCAACTCACCCGGCTTATGAACTGCAGAACACCACGCTGTGTTGGCGTCGTTATAAAGTCCCATACCGCGTTTTTTCAGTGCGGGTTTGGCTACACATCATCTCGTCGAAGTGCAGGGACTGTTTTCAAAAAACATGTATTCCCGGTTCTTACTATCTCCTTATCCCTCTCGGTGTCTTTAAATGCTGGACAATGGCATGCTTTTGCACAACTTTATCGTGGGGTAGGAGCTTGCGTGAACCTAGAGGGAAAGGGAAAGAAAATGGCATGGGTGAAGTCAATGGCAACTCCCTAGCGGGGATTCCGAATAGCTAAGGTGGTTCACTCACCCTAGAGCTGTCTCTCTTTGACCCTGAAATCTCACTTTCTATTCTCTATTATCTATTCAAAGAAATTCCGAAGCACTGTGCAGGAAAACAGATTTCACTTTGTAACTTTACACGACCACATCCTTATATATTTACGTTTATTTAATGGTAAACTTTCACGACGCTCTGTTGATGAATCCTTTTCTCAAAGGTATGTTACTCTGAATTGCAAATTGAAGTCAAAATTGTATACCTCTAATCCATTGCAATAGTATTATTCTCTTCGCTATCGAAAAAGTTAATGCTGTTTTCATGCGTCATACGCCTCGATACTGCACTTCGCCTACGCTTAGTCTTTTTATGTATTTTGTTGATGAACTTGTCATAAGAATGATACCCCTGCAACCCTCCACTAATGCGCCAATTATGATGCCCAATTACTGTAACCGACAAGATATGTTGCTTCTCAAATTTTACTCAGAATGTATTAGGTTGATTCATAATAAATCGGACAAATGGTAGTGATGATTTCTAGAGATCATAACTCAGTAACGAATTAACGAAAATGGACGCGCGAGGTACCGTTGGAATGGGTATGAAAAGCTCTTCAGAGTACCGCAAAATAATCACTCCAAAGTAAATTCAATCCGCCACAATGCCGCACGATTTCAGGCGGTCCAGAGACCACATCCGCAACGTCATACTATTTATATCGCTATCTGGCCAGAAACCCGCGGACATCGGCAGACGTCTCATAGAAGTTCACAAGGAGCATGCCCCCGGCAGAAGTACACTGTAGTTGTAGCATTCGAAGTTTGCGTCAGGCGACTATTCCATTGAAGACGAAAACCGCGGTTGGTGGAGCGTACACGGCGTAGAGTACTAGGAGCTGCTCGATGAAGGTACCACAGTATCGCCGACGTCTACGTTCGTCAATTACGAGAATTGAAGGCCAATGTCCAAAGTTCGCTACGGCGGCGGTCACATGTCTACTTCCAGCACGACAACGTGTCTACTTCCACAGACCGCACTTCGCAAGATCGACCAAAGCCGAGCTGCTGTCGTACAGTTGGACCGTACTTCCATACCCACCGTACTCCCCAGACCTGGCCCCTTCAGATTTCCACCTTTTCTCCCACAGCCAACGCCACCTGGACGGCCAAGACTTCAAAACTCGCGACGAGGTCAAGGCGGCACTCGGCAACTTCTTTGAGCTCCAGCTTCCGGCCTTCTGGAGCAAGGGCATCCATGATCTGCCTATACCGTGGCAGAAGGTCATCGATAAAGATGGAGTATATTTCAAGTGAATCCCTGTTGTCGTAAAAAAGTTGTACGACAATGATTAAAATTGGTCAATCCGATTTATTATGAATCAACCTAATAGTTAGCGAGGTCTAGTCGATGAGCAACTGCTGTCACGAGTTTTGAATGGAATGATGACGCAAGTTCGAGGAAAAAAAGAAATCTTTCTAGAAGCAAGACATCGACAAAAGGTGAACGAATGAAGATTTATGAATGTCCCTCGACTGAGGGATGAGCATTATGAAAGAAAGTAAAAGAAAGTGAAGTGAAAGAGAAAGTGAAGTGAAGAAGAGATCAATTGACGTCGAAATCACTCGTTTTGTTCATAATTTAGAACGCTTCCAGTATCATATTTATAGCAAAGTGAGGTGAAAGTGCCTATGAATAAAAAACTTAAAGCGGAATTAACGAACTCTTGCTTAATGGATGAGGTGGTAAATGAATTATTATGATGAGAATTCCGGGCCCTGTTTGCCGCATGAACGAGAGAGAAGGGAGAGAGGTAGCAAGCCTTAAGAGCCTGTTACCTCACATACATATCACTAATTGTAAGAGGATCATTTTCAAGCTTGCAGTCATTTCCTGTCTCGTATTCGATCTAGTTTCAATACGGAATTGTGAAAGGGCGCGTAGGTACTACTGGTGCCCCCCACCCCCTTTTTTCAAAGTTATGCCGAATTCAAAACAGCTTCCAGTTGCCTTCAAAAGCATTAATGATTGGTGGGAACAGGATATTCATGAGACTGCCAAACTGGAGTGTAAGAGAACAGTTCAAGCAGTAGTACATTACCTTTTCTATACTGGCCATCCTATTATGTGGTACTCTTAGAGCAGCGCGTAAATGTCACTGCAATTCAAAGTAAAGTAGGGTGCACGCAACATTCTCGAGGGGCTTATCAATCCCGCCCGACTACATTTTCCTTCAGCCAACTTTGCTGAAATTGAGTGATAATTGTAAAATGTAAAGGACTATCAATGCTCAGAGTTGCTAGGACAAGAAAGCAAATATGCAAATCTTAAATATTTCGGAATCCGGGAAGATGGATTTTGATTCAGAATCGAATGCAGTAAGTGCATCTATGCAAAACAAGTAGCACCTTAACAGAAAAATTCTACAGTAGAATGGGCTAATTTTATTAGGTTGTAAGGAAAGTTTTGGCCGGTTTATGAAATTTCAACTTCTAGAGATCATAACTCGGCTCAGAGTGCATCTTTTCTCACAGAGTGAGCACCATTAGATTCGCCACACTCTTGGCAACACTATGCATACCTACACATCTCAATTTGATGAAGGGCTGATAATTTATATAGCGCGAAATGAAAAAAAGTCGACTTCAAATCGCCACTCTTTCTGAACACACTGCTACTGAAGGAGCTGGCCAGATGTTTTGGGAAGTGGGGCATAGTTAGCGCTAGATCTGATGAACATGATAGACGAGTAAGGGCCTCACCCTGCAACTGCTTCAATTAGTGGAAGAAGATTTGTGAAAAATGCGCTTGCGCATGACTGCCGTGAGGGGTCCCGCGGCACCCATTTTTTTGGATTTTTCCGAATCAAGGCCACTTGAGGTGGTGAGCTAAGGTTGCTTGTTGAGTGCCAATACTTGTGGATATCCCCTGCAAATATGGACGCTCATCGCCTTCTGCCGTTTTAGTTAAAGCGATTTGATCAATTGAAAATTCGAGCAGCTCGTCCTCATTTCTGCACTTCTGAAACCAGAGACAATGTGTTCCATCCAGTGATACACCCCCTCCTCTTGCAGTATTCACATTTGTGGTCACCTTCGCTGGGACTCGGCTAAACAAGAACTCTTGAAGTGAAGTCATCTTAAAAGTGCCATTTTCGCAGCACTTTAAAACTTCCCTAATAAATCGAAAACCTTGTGGCATTCCAAATAAAACATATATCCTGAAAGAGCAACTTTTTCTCTATCTAACGAGCACAATATGTCAGCTGATTCATGTTGGCGCGCTCTGATCTTCAAATTTATCTTGTGAACGCGAAAAAGCGGCCAGAACTTTCCTTACAACCTAATATAATAGCTGCTGACCGTGTTACGAGAACTCGATCAGACGTAAGCCAAGAAATGATAAAGATTTGTCGGCCCGAAGAGATGGTGGGTTTGACCGACAAGAGAACGAATGACTGGCATAGCCAACTGGCTTGCACATAACACGCGTGCGTTCTCCACTGGTCCCACCTCGGGACTCTCCTCCGACTTATTACACCGCTTCGAAAGGCCATACGAACAGCTGGCTCTTGAATATTGATCTCTTTTGAAAACTAAGCACTTTCTAACATACTGCAGTCCATTTGACAAGGATAAGAATTAATGACACTGCATATAAGCTTCATCTACGTGATTTTCAGAGTCTAGGTAAAATCCGGAAAACATACGAAATGGTCTCGTCAAAAATGAGCTGCAAACAAGTCCGAGAAGATTCTTTTCCCAAAAACCCCAGGCTAAGTAACAAACGCAAGCAAGGCCTAGACAGGCAGAAATATTGGAGAGAGGTCAACACCACCTGTATTATTGAAAGATTTGAATGAATTGAAAGATTGAAAGATCTCCAGATGCCTCAGGAAGATTCATCTAAAGTCCTAAAAATTTTGAAAAACAGGAAGCCAGCACCACTATAAAATAAGGAAAACAAAGCACTGCCGGCCAGAAGAGAAAGCTTTATGAAGACAGATTTCCACGCTACGTCTCTACCCTCTTTCAATCCTCTCCAGCATGAGTGCTTTTAGCCGCTCTCAGTCAACCGGAGGACACAAGACAATGTGACAGTTGTCTATTACGTCGTGAGGGAAGTTTTGGCGGATTTTGAGCGGTTTTTTCACCCAGTTACACACCATTTTGGCAAAAGTATGAGACATCCAATAGTGATTTTTCCCTGGGAAAAAATGGAGTCTGAGCTGAGCTGTGATCCTCGAAGGTAAAGTCCCGCTCCCGGGGGCAACTTTGCCTTCGAGAGATCTCTTTCATATTTTCCCACAAAATAATTGCCATTGGATGCCTCATACTTTTGACAATGCGCTCTGCATTTTGATGGAGACCTGATGATTGTTATCGCTTAAAATCGTGAAAAGTCGACTTCGAATCGTTATGTTTCCTGAACACGATGTTGTTGAAGCAGCTTTGTAGTTACAAGGAAAAAGGGTTCTGTTCGCGCCAGGTTTGACGAGTATCGGTAGCGAGTGAGGGCTTTAGCCTGCAATTCGTTCAACTTTTTTTGAAGACGATCTGTGAAAAATTCGGTTGCGCATGGTTGCTCCGAGGGGTCGCGCAGCACCTATTTTTCAAGTTCTGGCGAATCGTAGCCAGTCGAGTTGCTCAAGCACATCTGTAATGGGCAGAGTAATACTTTAAGATATCCCCAGCAAATATGAGCCCTCATCGCTTTCTGCTGTTTTGATCAAAGCGCTTTGATCTATTACAGGTCCGGCAACTCATTCTTGTTTTCGCACCTTCAGAACCAGTGAGAGGTGTTCTATCGGATCCTCCTTCTACCTTTGCAGTTCCCACATTTGTAGTCTCTTCCATGGCTGCTTGAAAAAACTAGAACTCCCGAAGTCGAGTTATTAAAGTGGGGTCCTTTCTGTTATGCTTCGAAAATTCCCCCACAATTCAAGTACTTTACGCATTTATGTATATCATAGGGAAACTACTATATAGTCAAACGGAGTAACTCTTCTGCTATCCGAGGAGTTGTGAGTTGGAGAAGCTGTAAACGCTTCAGGTCGAGTGCACTATGATTCACCCTTTTGCCATGGGGAGAGGAGCTTATCTTACGTTGGATTTTCTTACCTCTACCTCCAAACAATAATAAAGAATTAATGAAAACAAAAGCAAAAAGTGAAACGGGTTATGATAGAAAGCTGATCGATAATCACAAGGCTTCCTTGACAGCTGAGCGTTCCAGTCCTCATAACGCCACCTTTACCCTCAATTCGTACATCATTTCTACAACTGAAACTGAAAGGAACCCCTTAATTCGACGAGAATCAAGAACGGGTAATTCCGTTTATCCATTATACCTTAAAACTATCCACATTATACAGAATTAACATTACTAGAAGGCCTTCTAGTAATGTTTATTCCGTATTATGTTGATAGTAACAGTCGGTAGGTATTCCCTACCCCTATTCGAGCTTCACCACAGGGAAACGGTAAATAGCAGGCACAAGAGGGGTGTATATCGTTAGGACAGAAACGTCGCGTGGCCGTGTTTGGCGCGCGACGAGATGGTGCGAGCTATACGCACCGTATCGGATGGGTCTTGAAGCGATGACGGTGCTCTACGCCTCATTCTAGGCGTAATCGCTTCAGGACTCAACTAATACGGCGCGCATAGCTCGCACCATCCCGTCGCGTGCCGAACACCGCCACGCGACGTTTCTGTCCTAATGATATACACCCGTGCGCGCCCTACTGCAATGGTCAGCGATAATGGTGCTCTATGCCGCACTCTAGACGTATTCGCTTCATTACTCAACTGATACGCCGCCCCTGTCTCGCACCATTTCGACGCGCGGCAAACGCGGCCACGCAAATTTTCTGTGTTAGTGGCACACATGCGCATAGCTACATCTGAAGACATCAGGAAGCATAGATGGCTCAGTGTGCACCGAAGTCAAGTAGACACTTTGGGGATTGATTAAACACCCCTACCGTATGACTTCACAGTGTGCCTCACTATGGCGATTTCATAGGACTCATTGCGCTACGTAACATTGTTGCGTGTAATGAATCTGCATGACACCGACCGACATTTAGCGTTGCGGGGTGCTGCAAAATTCGTTGACACAAACTTACGCGAAGATAACAGGTCCCAATTTTCACCTTTTTTGCCACTACATTTTGCTTTCTTTTCTCTGCAACTTTACTTGTTGAGCAGTGCTATAGGTGATAAAGTTTCTACGAGTGACCAAATAATCGTTTCACCGAAAACTGTGTGCGTGATGCTGTGTTTTTTTGAAGGAACCGGAAGGGATCTGAAGAAATCTGAAGATGCAAGAAAATGATAATTTTGTAACGAACATTCAAAGTTAGAAACGGTAATCGGTGGAAAAACTCAGATTCAAAAGCGCGGCGCTATGGCGTGTATTCGCATCATCACACTGACTTTCCGAGTTGTCCGCTGAATAGATGTCATTTGTTGTCTCGTGAGGGTATTTCATTCATTTGTGATGATGTGGAATAAGTGAAACAACACACAGCAACAAACAAGTAAAACAGTCGAGTGAAGAATAAACGTAAGCGTAAGAAATAAATACGATTACAGTTAAAACCCATTGAATTCACTTTCGACGTTATGGCAGGGTGTCGAGTGTGCATTACGGCAGCTGCAGGCCGCCGTTTTCCCGTACCGTAAGCCAAAATTGCCCTTCTCGGTGTTTTTGAAAGGCCGATCATGTGCCCTCTGATGAGGAACAATGTAGGGGATCAGAAAAGCTAAGTGCATCACAATCCGCTGCTGGCTGCCAAAATAACATCGGCTACGACTCGAAGAAGCAGACACACTCCTTTGTTTAGGACTTCGAGGCTAATCAACTGTTACAGCAGTAATTCATCATTTCACACTGCATAGTCATCATAATCACAGAGCAAGATGACTCCGTCACTTGACAGCGATGCGGCGGCGGTAAACACACGTCCGTCAAAAAACTCAGCCGGAAACCGGAAGCAATCTTTCTCTTGTTTCTGGTCATGTCATCCAGCTTTATTTCGCTCGAGCACTAGCGAACGCCTCAACTTTCATATTTAGCAATCGAACAGATCACCCAACCCCTCCCTTTCTTTTAAAGGCGGTGCCGATGTAAGGAAAAGTGAAAGCTTTAAAGATGTGTTTTTTGTGAACGAAAATTGCATTCTGGAAGAGACGATCTCAGACGAAACTCCCACTAGGAAGCGTGCCTTGGGGTCCATACCGCGACATCCCGCGCATCATTTCAAAAATCAGTGTTCCGAGTCACGGCTGGCTATATAGCCTCTCGCCTGTCTGAATCTATCCGACCGGCTAGTGATGCAGAGGGGCGCGAAAGACAAAGGAAGTTTTTTGCCGTCCTATTTCCACTACGATCACCCCATCCTCCATATGGCACGGTTATTTCACATTCTATCGAAACCACCCACAACGGTGGCTTTAAATTTGAACGATCAAGGAGCGAGACGCAACGGAAGTCGGGTTCTTCGTAGGAATAAAAAAGGGGGAAGGATTTGTGGTGCGAAACAGCATTAGCAAATTACTGGAAAGCGAGTTGCTGTTATTGATCCACTCGTAAAAATTGAAATAGTCATGAAATGTCGAATTTCTGGCTGAATTTCCATTGATTCTTGATATGACCAGTTATCTGCGCGAAATAATACTATCCTCGTAGCGATCCAAGGAAAAAGTGTTGGAAGGCGTAATTTGCACTGTGTGAAGAAAGAAAGGAGAGTCAGCATAAGGAAAGACAGCTGACTGACCAATCTGCTCGCTTCCCTTTCGGAAGGAACTGCGCTTTGCTTATGTGTTCTCTACTTCCGGATAACCTGACCGCCTTTAAAGGAACCGGAAGGGGGTCCGAAACAAGAGAAAGATGCAAAGAAATGAGCATTTTGTAATGAACACTCAAGGTTAGAAGCGATAATAGGCGAAAAAACCCGGACTCAAAAGCGCGACGCTGCGGTGTGTATTCGCATCCCATTCGCATCAGCGCATCCATTCCGAGTTGTCCGCTGTAGGAGACGGGCCGTGGGCCAACGTCAGTTGTAGCACCTGATTCCCAGCGCAGTGGAGTGGCCATTCCCAACTACATTAGCATTCCTATAAGTACATCTAGAAACAATATAAGAAAGAACAAGGTAAAAAGTAAAGGAAAAAACAAATTTATAATAGAAACATTTCTTCTTGCACCATGCCAAGGCGTCAAATTGGCGAGTTTGTGCATTGGCGGCCACTCAAACTCGTCCACACTACGTCTATCCTACCGTAAGCCGAAATTACCCACTTCTGGTGTCTTTAAAGGAACCGGAAGGGGTCCAAAACAAGAGGAAGTTGCAAAGAAATGAGCATTTTGTAACGAACACTGAAGGTTAGAAGCGATAATCGGCAAAAAAACCCGGATTTAAAAGTGCGACGCTGTGGTGTGTCTTCGCATCGCATTCGCACCAACACACTGACTTTCCGAGTTGTCCGCAGTAGGAGACGGGCCGCGGGGTAACGTCAGTTGTAGCACCTGACTCCCAGCGCAGTGGAATGGCATTCCCGACTACAAAAACATATATAAGTATATCTAGAAACAATATAAGAAAGAACCAAGGAAAAAGCAAAAGGAAAAAAACAACTTTATAATAGAAACATCTCCTCTTGGCACCATGCCAAGGCGTCAAATTGGCGAGTTTGTGCAATGGCGGCCGCCTAAACTCGTCAGAACTACGTCTGTTCTACCGTAGGCCAAAACTACCCCAATCCGATGCCTTTAACACATTGGTGACTGCTCGTTTTTTCCCTGTCTGCCACGTGGGACATGCCGAGAAGCCGAGAATTGCATCCCAGCATTGAAACGCAATGTCGTCAACGCGTTAATTAAATTAATGATAGGGTGAATGAGGTGATCGGTGTTCATGGATGAATAGGGCCATTAAACTCCCACTGTAAAATACTGTAGTTGTCGACGTACACAGAGTTGTAGAAGTAATCATATGCCCAAGACTCTACATATTTCTCTCGCTTTACACCTGCAGAACGGTCCACAAGTAATGAATGACGGGAAGTCTCCGTCCACTCTGCGTGCTCTTCACGTAGAAGTAAGCGTGTACATTGATGTGCAGTACGGATTAGACTTATAGTATGCTTTAGAGTTATGTTATTAGGTTGATTCATAATAAATCGGACAAATGGTAGTGATGATTTCTAGAGATCATAACTCAGTAACGAATTAACGAAAATGGACGCGCGAGGTACCGTTGGAATGAGTATGAAAAGCCCTTCAAAGTACCGCAAAATAATCACTCCAAAGTAAATTCATTCCGCCACAATGCCGCACGATTTCAAGCGGTCCAGAGACCACATCCGCAACGTCATACTATTTGTATCGCTATCTGGCCAGGAACCCGCGGATATCGGCAGACGTCTGATAGAAGTTCACAAGGAGCATGCCCCCGGCAGAAGTACACTGTAGTTGTAGCATTCGAAGTTTGCGTCAGGCGACTATTCCATCGAAGACGAAAACCGCGGTTGGTGGAGCGTACACGGCGTAGAGTACTGGGAGCTGCTCGATGAAGGTACCACAGTATCCGCCGACGTCTACGTTCGTCAATTACGAGAATTGAAGGCCAATGTCCAAAGATCGCTACGGCGGCGGTCACATGTCTACTTCCAGCACGACAACGTGTCTACTTCCACAGACCGCACTTCGCAAGATCGACCAAGGCCGAGCTGCTGTCGTACACTTGGACCGTACTTCTATACCCACCGTACTCCCCAGACCTGGCCCCTTCAGATTTCCACCTTTTCTCCCACAGCCAACGCCACCTGGACGGCCAAGACTTCAAAACTCGCGACGAGGTCAAGGCGGCACTCGGCAACTTCTTCGAGCTCCAGCTTCCGGCCTTCTGGAGCAAGGGCATCCATGATCTGCCTATACCGTGGCAGAAGGTCATCGATAAAGATGGAGTATATTTCAAGTGAATCCCTGTTGTCGTAAAAAAGTTGTACGACAATGATTAAAATTGGTCAATTTGTCCGATTTATTATGAATCAACCTAATACTTTCACAAGAAACCAAACCCGAATGGCTAAACACCTGACCACGACGCTGTAAAGCACGGTGTGTGACAGCTGCGTATTTTTTTCTTCTATGACATCAATGTAATACATATAACGAAGAGGTTTCAGTGCACTGTGAATTTTTGCCTGACGTTAAACTGAGGGAGCAGTGTAAGTCAAGAAACAATAAAATTTTACTCAAAACCGAAGAATGCCTACTATCCCTAAGTAGAACGCTTCGTCTGTCTGTCTGTCTGTCTGCCTGTCTCTGTCTGTCTGTCTGTCTGTCTGTTTGTCTGTCTGTCTGTCGGTCTGTCTGTCTGTCTGTCTGTCTGTCTGTGTTTCCGCTCGTCCGTCCGTCCCTCCGTCTGTCACGAAATTAGGTATTACCCTAAAGTCTGATAGATAAGTCCGCCCGCACGCGGTGTCGCGCGCGGCACAGGCGACCGCAGTCTTCAAAGAGCCAGCCAGAGATTAAGGAAATCGAGGAAGGTATGATTAATGGATTGTATTAATAACGAGTTTATATTGTATTTTATATTGTATTTGTTAATATAAAAACAAGTAGCAAGTAAAGTTGGGGTCGTACGAAAGGGGAGCACGGAAACTTCACAGTTGGCAGAGGAAAGTGAACGAATGAGAGGGGAATCGTTGTTCAGCGGGGGTTTCAATGCAACGATGGTTTTGGCGATGAAATAGCGGTTGAGCAAACACTTTTCCTTATTCCTGTTATGACCCAACGAAAGCCAGATATACCAAAACCGGCATCAGGAAAAGGATGCGCAACGGATAAGTAGCTGCTTCAGTTTGCGACAGTTTCTATTCAATTTCTGAGGAGACGATTGTCAACAGCTTCTTGAAGGTCTGAACCAAGAGTCACTGTTAGATGAGATGAGTAAGAGCTTTTAAGTTAGTTAATTGTGACGATGAAATTGAGGTTGCGTCGCAAAATTAAGAATTAAAAATTTAAGATGAATGATCATTGTTACACGGGTTAAACTAAGATTTTGATACAAGGTGTTTTAAGATATTAGAAATGAAGCTGAATAAACAGTTTCTACAATTCTGTCGTTCCTTGGAATGAAGGGTGTATCGCGATCCTGTGTTCTTTGAAGACTGCGCCTGCGTTCGCCGCTGCAGCCCGCGACACTGCGTGCGGGCGGACTTATCTATCAGACTTTAGGGTATATGAAAAACGACCTGAGGAGATGAGGACAAGTGTGGTATGGTTAGGGCATGGGACAAGACGTAAAGACCACACATGGACCAAGTTACGCTCCAGCCACGGTTGGCGGGCGTGTCAGGATAATCCGTTTTTGGATTCTTATATGACCCAAACATGGAAGAAAGATGGATTAAGGTCAGGGATGAGTTTCTGAAGGTCAAGAAGGAATCCTGGGCACAACGGGAAGCATCTGTAGTGGTGGGCGGAGCTTCGACGTCACGTAAAAAACGACCAAAGGGGACAGGGACAAGATTGGAATGGGTAGGACATGGGACAAGAAGTAAGGAGCACTCATGCATCAAGTTAAGCAACTCCCACGGTGGGCGGAGCGCGCACTGAATTACTTTGTCCTTTCGATCGACATTTCAATCGAAAAGAGCAAATCCGATCGACCTACTGACACACATGGTTTTTCGCGCACAGTGGTGTGCGCCAGCTAAATGGTTAATGCATACACCAAACGACCACTGTGACTCAAAGTATACGTAGTTGGAAAAAGAGAGAAGATTTGTGATACCTGCAAATTGTCACATCCCAGCACGATCACGATTCATATATCTCAGCTGTGAATCATTACACGATTAAAACATGAAAAAAAGACAAATGAAAAGTTTCCTGAAGGGGAGTTATTTTTGAAGACGCATCACACCATGTTGTGAGTCTAAGAAAAAACGCACAAGACAAGTATAAACGGTGCGGTCGTCAACGTAGTGTGCCCGAATTGTATACGACAAGACTTCCTCAAATGCCTTTGCGCTTTCGCCGTGATAATAGTAAATATCAAATCCCTCTTCTGCACCTTCGCCGTGTGAATGGCCGTAGAAACAAGCCAGAAAGACGCTAGAACCACAGAGTTTCACGAACACCCCCGGTTAAAGAAGAATGTTGACAAAATTATTAGAGAAGGTTATGGAAGATTAGACGCCAACATATCAAAATATGTAGCGTTTATTGCTACGTAGCTGTTCAACTGTTCAACCAAGATGGCATTTTGCCAGAAACAAGTGTGGTTAGATATAGCCCTAGGACTTTGAAGTGCATGATGTGACCAAGGTGTGAAGTGATATCGGTGCGGGTGCCGGTTTTAGCTAGTCGGAGGAGTGCAAACACCTCCTTGGGCAAGAGTGTCAAATCTTCGACAAACATTGTATCAATCCAAGCTCACTCCTCGCAATAGTTTACAGTTCACGAGTCTTGAGTTTCCAATTTCTAAGTCCATGCACGATGTAGTGAAAATTTATGGAAAACATTGGGCATCCATACAGAAGAAAATTAAGTCGTAAACAATAATGAACGTGAATAGTAGCATTAAAACAAAAAAGGCATCGAGGTGTGATGCTATCCGGCAGCCCTACCCGAGAAAACCGAAATATTCAACAAAAATTCGAAGTTTTTCACAAAACGGCATACGTACCCCGTTATTGTAAACCAATAAAATGGAGACTTTGCTCTAGCCGTAAATTGGACTGGGCTAAGATGGGTGTGCACCGTTAGAGGAGGATTTCGCAACACCACATCTGGCGTTCGAGCAAGGAGTGCCGCATGTTTTTGGGTCCTCAGACGATTACCGTGTCCTACTCCTGAAATACAAACGAGACAATCGTCCTAGGGCCTAAATACTATAACGCCCTAACCAGCACGCATGGCGTCGCATGCCGTTCGCCGCGTTGCGCAACCGTGTTAACGGTACCCATCCGGCTGGGTAGAAGGTCCATTTGTAGTTTGCCATTTGAGGGCTGTTTGGCTAGTTCCCATTGGCCGCGAGAAGGCGGAAGCAATACGAGACGTTTGACAGCGCTCGACTACGAAAACCAACCCGATCACTCCATTTCAGGGAACACGGATGTTCCTTCGAAGTACAACAGCATAAAGCTACCTAGAATGACTATCGTTTGAAAATTTTGAGGGTGACCGATGAATCAGGGTCAATGAGGAGAAAACTCAGCTTCCGTAGTGTAATGAATAGGCGCAACTTCCCTAGAAGAAGCTTCTTTTCATTGGCAGGACTACAAGGTGCGGCAAAGCCACCGTACCCTCGCAAAGCTGCGCTAATGGTATGTCATCTCCCCATACATACATGAATGGTGTTATTCTCAACAATGACGAGCCCTTTGCAGTTCGTTCTTCAGCTCAGTTTTTCCATACTAGAAGATTTTAACAAAGAGCGATATTGCAGTTTGGAGAAGAGATGTAATCAATCGTGAACGAAGACTGGAAGTAATTAGCTGTTCCCACATTGAAAAAAAGGAAGAAGGATAAAGCTATTAACGTCAATCAGTCAATTCCTTTTCGGGATGCATCGCGCATTTCATTTCCATTCAGGAACATGGTGGTAAGTGAATGCGATTTGGCCGATCAGTGATTTACAGTTCCGGTCCATGTCCAAGGCACTGCTTTTATTCTCTCAGACGATTCTTGCACCAACTCACCTAACGTGTAGGGAAAGAAGGCTTAATTGGTCTGGCAGAGTATTGATGCGGGATGCGACTTTGGCACAGTGCGAGTGGGCGTGTGCACCACCTGTGAGTAGTCCATTCGTCACTTTGTCCTTCCGTCCGTTTGTCACGAGATTACGTATTATATGAAAAACGACCAGTGGAGATGTTGGGTGTGGGACAAGAAGTAAGGGGCTCACATAGACCAAGTCAAACTCCGCCCACGGTGGGCGGCGTGTGCACTGGAATGCTCCGTTTTCAGACCGGAAATTGTTAATTGAGTTCCATTATGAACCAAACGGATTAAGGATTAATTGAGTTCCATTATGACCCAAACGGATTAAGGTCAGGGTTAGGCCTCTGGAAGTCATGAAAGAGGCCTGAGCCCAGTTTGCGGGGCGCATCCCGAACGGGAGGTCCGTACAACGAAAATCGGCAGCCTCTATTTGTGATGTGTCTCTTTCCATGCATCTTTCGAAGTTTTTCGGTGAAGATCAAATTAAATATTAGTTTCAGATTCGAATTCACCTCGTCACTCCTATCAAATCTCCTCTTTACTCTTTGGCCCCTCAGCCATGGATCTCTAGGACTACGATCACACTCAACGGACCAAATACGATCCTACGTCGAGGATCCTGGACGAAGGCCTGAGTCTGAAGCAGAGTACCTGAAATCCGCAAGCTGAAATCAGCCAGGTGGCCTATTAAGGAAGCTCCTCTTTGCATATCCTCTCTTCTGTCACCCGGGTGTGCTATCTGAGTCACATCAATGGCGAGCTTCTGGTCTGGTATAACGAGTATTCCTACAAGTTTCTAAACGTAGTTTAGCGTCGTAAAAAATTCTTGCCGTCAGCACATCGAATTCCACGTAATTTCCTCACAGTTTTTAAGATGTGAAAAAGATTTGAAGCCAAAGTGAAGAAAGGTCAGAACATGTACAGGTCGGTGAACTGACTGCATCGCTCAATACATATGTAACAAGGAAGAAAAACATACAATAATAGTTTTCGTTTTTTTTCAAATTTTCAAAGCGCTAACTGTATTCACTCATTTATCAGCACGAAGAACTAAGTGATATTCGCCGGTTATCAAGTAGTTTTATGCTACGAGTGGCTCAGAGGGACGCAATAAGGCGATGCAGACTTTTGCAAAGTGAATCAAGGCGAAGGACATGATGTAGCTTGAAAACGGAGCAACCGTGCTGAACGAGCAAATAAAACACTAGTTCACTCATCAATTGACACAAAGGAAAACAAAAGAAAAAGGAACTTGTACATACAAGTTTTGAAGTAGCGACCACGCCCACCAGCGTATAACAGTTGCATCGGTATTGACCCCATCTCTTCCTTCTCCTCTTCAATAGTCACAGGTTTAGAGCCACACTCCGTGATAAACTGTGTGCGTCCTCCCTCATTCTTGAGGATGAGGCTCTAACTCACACACCAGAGAAACCGGAAACGCTTAGGAGCTTCAAAAACAAGACTCCCCTACCACAGTCCTGGTGAGAGAACTGTATCTTAGAAATGAGATGGTATCTTGCAGCTCAGAAACGAGATCATATCACGCGAGGCTCAATGACCCTGTTCCCTTCTTTTGACCTTGCTTTCGTTTTCAGAATATCTGTTTTAATTGCCTTACCGCAATGGTTCGCATACAAGGTTTTTCACGTAGAAGCCATGTTGGAAAATGCTCTGTATAGTGCCATGTGTGGTCAGGGTGATGAGTGTAGTCGGATTTTGTATGAGCTGGGGGCTGACAATGAGCCCCATTGTGGACCCGCCTTGGCCCTGCAAGAAATAACCCATGTGGACGGTTAACCGGATGTCTGTCTGTGCCCACAAAGTAAAAAGTAATTCGATTACCTGTAAAAAAAAAGTGGATTGAACAATTGTTAAATGTGGGAAGTATGAATACGATCAGGGCATTCGAAATGGTTCAAGTTACAGAAAATGAACAGTCAAGATAGACATCACTTTAAGCACCTTTCAGAGATATACTGACAGAATGTGGAATAACTGTGGAATAGCGCTTATTGTTAGTAGTGTCATAGTAGAGAATTGACCGAATAAACGATGAAGACCCGACGAAATTTGAACCCGACAATCCCCTCCTCATTCCTTCCATTTAGTTCTCTCTGCATCGTTAGCCGGTGAGGGTTGAAGCAGAAAGCGAAGGACAAAGCCACGCGGCCGCGAACGTTGCCCAGATTTCGCATCAACTCGCAAATGAGGGTGTGCACCCGTACATCAGAATTAGCATCACGGTGGGCGACTAACGATACGTACTATGGCGGTTCAGTGGTTTTATGTAACGAATGCGAGGCGTAAGAAAGAGGGAGTAAGCAATATGTTTATTGTATGAGAGCAAGAGAGAGTCAACGTCTTGTTGCGACGTCGAAATCGAAGAGTGCGGACCATTTCTTCTGTGGGTCCGCTTGACCCCGTATCATTGAGTAGGGGACGCCGTTAGAGAACGTCGTCTCAGACAGTGAGACGACGAGGGATCGTCGTCGACGACGATACTCCGCCGGCAACGGAGTTTCAAAATGTACAGTTGTTGTATCTTCTTCTTATTTGTGGAGTGATGAAATAGAGGCTGGACGGCGTTCGCTGGCTGCCGCGATTGAGGGCTGTGGCTGGACACGATTGAGGGGCGGCAGGACGGAGACGTTGATTGTGAAAATAGAAGCATTAGTACCCCACGACAGGTTAACGAACATTGCGAAATGAGTAGAATGGATATGATGAGATAAAGATCATGGAGATCAAGAAGATCGCGAATGTACGTCCTCAAGAGGACGATGCTCCCGTGTTAAACCTGCCTGCAAACCCACTCCGTGTACGGAGCGTTAAAATGCCCCATTGCCGCCTATTATATTTTGGCACTTTTGATCGTCTGCAATTCCACTGGACTCCGCTGGTATTCTGGGAGCCGCCTGGACTGCGGACGACCACCAGCCGCCACTGCCAATCATTATGGGACCGTACCCCAAATACTGGTGGGTGTGAATTTTGTTTTTAAGAGGTTGGCACGATTAGGTGCAAATTTTGAATGGAATCGTGGGAATTTTGCTTGAAAAAGGAAGTTGGGGATTGATGGAATTGATTTTAGCCTTGAAGCCTTGTCGTGCCTGCCTGCCTATGGGTTTCTATGTGCATGCACTTTTAAGTTGATGATAGGAGTAAGATAATAGTGATAGTAAACGTAACTGATGAGTAATTAATAAGATAATATAGTGAAACTTATAAGTAATTAGAGCTTGATGGACTAGTTTTTTTTCGTATTCTTTTCTGCGTAGTTGAACGCAGAGGCGTGAGGGCTTTGTGCCCATGCTGCCCGTGGTGCGTATTACGTACTACCTGCGTTCCGTTTTTCGGAGACGACCTTGCGTAGTAAGCCTTGTACGGCTTTCCATAACCATGGGAGTAGGGTCGTAATTATTGAGAGACCTGCTTTGACGATGATCCACAAAATTAGTGGACCCGCTAAATAGGTGAGGGCAGCCAAGCCGAGGGTGGCTGTAACGCAACCTAAAGCTACCTTCCAGTGTTTCTTGACTACATTGATTAATGGGTCAAGACTTGGAAAGGTAATATCCGCGAACCACTGATGCTTGAGTGGTACGCCATGGGTTTCCCTCTCGAAGGCTGAGATACTTCGAGGGGCTTCTATATGGTAATGCAATGACCCGTTCAATTGGAACTTGGTAGGATTGCCTGAGCAATGAGCGTTGCATTGCTCTCGCACTACTGGGTGCCCAAAGTTGAGCACTATGTTGTTGATTTCGCCTGATGGTCCACAGTTGACCAGAAATTGGTGGAAGTCGCACGTAACCGTCACTGACGCGTGCTCCATGGATCTACATGTTGCTGTAAAGTGTGCGCCGATCGCGCAATTATAGCAGCCAGTTATCTCGGAAATGTGGAAGGAACACTCTTGATTAACCACTAACTCGGCTGCGTTATGCAACATCCTGGATTCAATTCTAATGACCATTTCCTCCTCGTTGGACGATGCAACGATGTTGTTTGCCTCAGCAGATATTATGGCATGAGGCGTTTGCAGAGGCAATTCGCTTTGCGGGTTATCGCAAAGCTTTTGGATAGAATAATCCGGACATAGACAGTTAAGAGGTGAACCGCAGTGACACTCAACGAGATTTGAGCAGGAAGCGAAATTGTAAAAATGATATAGGAATGCCTTTTGATTCTATGACATTCGTAATATCCTTTATGCGCTGTCTCAAATTAACTACGAACACGGGTAGTTTCTTTGGAGACTTCAGCCACCTCAGGGCGATTTCACTATCTGTGACCAGCGAGATTGAATCTACTAATTCCCGCATATTTGAAAGGATGGAATTGCAAAGACGCGTAGCCATAAGCAGACCAAGAAGTTCCAAGCGAGGAATTGTTTGGTGACATTTCTTTGGGGTCAGTCGTGTTTTTCCACTGATCAGCCCCGAAATAGTCCTCGTCTCTATGTTCTGCCCGTAGGCGCATGTTGCAATGGCGACTTTACTAGCGTCCGCAAATACCCAAAGGCGCAATTTTGCACCAATTGGAGGATTTAAAGGTCGTGATACCGTTATGTTCGCGTTGCTAACCTCGCTGCATAATCGGTTCCACTTTTGACATGATGCGGAGTCGAGATGGGTTTTCCAATCTACTCCCAAGTCAAATACTTCTCTCATCATTGATTTGAGATGGACCAGTAGGGGACCTGCTAGACCTATTGGGTCATAGACTGAGTTTATTTGACTCACAATGTCTCTTTTTGTCAGTTTTGTTGCAGTATGGAAGTTTGTTACGACTTTGAAGGCATCGTCCGCTATACTGTAACGAACGCCTAATACTTTTAGACAGTCGGATTCCAATCTGTCTTTCAGTGGTATTCTTGAGTTGACATGAGGTGAATTTGAGATGTATTCTCGCAGGTTCATGCCAATTCTAGCAAATAGTTCTTTTGACTGATGATATTTCATCAAGGCCTCTTCTGTGGTACTAGCTAGCATCATTACATTGTCTACGTAAAGGCTTTTCGCTATTTCTTCAGCTAGAGGAGAAGTGAGGCTGTCCAAGTAGGACGTGAGTGCCATGTTTAGTATGCTCGGAGAAGCCGTTATTCCGAACGGTAGCCTTCGGAAACGGTAGTGGATCAGGTTGTCTCTTGTGGGTGGCAGATCTATGTTCTTCACCCACAAAAATCTACAGAGATCCTTATGCGAATTGACCAAACGTATTTGCGTGAAGGCCGCTTCGATATCACACATGAGAATGATGTTTCCTTTCCGTGAGGATATCAATATGTCATGTATTTTGTTGATGAATGACTCTCCTTTATGGATGACGTCATTAAGCGAAAGTGCATCTCTTCTTTTTGAGGATGCGTCAAATACTATTCTGAGTGGAACCTTTTTGTTTGGCTTCCACACGCCGGAGTGAGGCATATAGTACGTACCAACGGCTTCAGAATCAGCTTCGGAAAATATTTCTATTGTGCTATCTTCTACGTACTTGTCTAGTATTTTTGAATACCAGTCACGCTGATTTGGGGATAGCTGCAGGGTTTTTTGTAGGGACTCGAGGCGTCGGATTGCAACGCCATAATTATCTCCCAATTGAGAGATGTTTTCTTTCAAAGGAAACGGTGCAGTTATATGCCCATTATCGAAGGAAATCTTCTTGGAATATTCTTCCAGATACCTGAGAGTTTTATCATCGTTGTGACACTCTTCTTCCGATATTCCTAGCCCTTCAAGCTCGAACATATTGCGTAGCATTTTTTGTTCGCTGGGCTCGCTTAGTGCAGTCATGCTGTGGTGACAATTACTAGAGATATTGTCTGCATTTATCAGTCCCTTACCGTATACAGTAGGGCCGAATATGGTTCTTGCTATATGCAAACCAGACGGAGTTTTGACCATGTGGTTTGGTCCGGAGACCAGCTCATGATAGTAATCGAGACCCACGAGGACATGAGGAGTTTGAGGTTCTCCTCTGAGCTTCGAATTGGCTAGACAGATATGGTTCTCTTTCAGAAAAACAATATCTCTGCCTGTGAGTTTTACACCAGGGAAACTATTTGTAAGTATAGGTTTCGTCTGAATTGTCAGTTCGATTTCTTCGCCATATGCAGTACTTATTTTTGTCGTTACTACGTGGCTTCTAAAGTTTTCGACGTGGCCCCCTATACCAGACATGGTACAGATTTCCGTCGTGCTTTTAGGAAGGCCGAATTGTTCCGCTACCTTTTCCTCTATGACGGTTTTTTGGGCCCCAGAGTCAAAGAAAAAGAGTACCTTATCGTACTGCTGTTTGTTGTGGTTCCATAGATTGCCTTCAGCAGTCATTAGAACTAGCTGATAGGTTCCTTGGTGCTCTCCACTGATTTGAGGTGACTCACGGTCTAATCTCGTATGGGTATTGTTGGAGAAATTTCTCCGGTTATTGAGGTCGTTAGACGACCCTGCACCACCGCTAACCCTTTGGTTGCGCTGGGGTATGAACGGTTGTTGTGCTCTGGTGTTCCCCTGATCGGAACGTCGAGCATTCGCTTCCTCTCTGTTATACCTAAAGTTGGTATTGCGAGAGTTATTTTGTCTCTGTGTGTCGTTTTGTTCCTTTTTAAGGCACAACGACACGTGATGCTTCTGCCCGCATCGAATGCAGTCTGCCTTTTGGCAGTCGAAACTATTGTGTTTCGCGGAGAAGCATTTCCAGCAGCGATTCCCGTCTTTCATTGTTTGACGACGGCTGCTCGGGTCTGTGACCGTTCGACATGTCGTAGACACATGATTTTGCCGGTGGCAAAATATGCAGACCTCGTTGGGAATGGGGCGCAAATTATGCCGATGGCTTGAGAGGTTCACTTTGTTAGTGGGTTCATAGCCTGATCTGCGCTCAGCATGACCGAGCCTATTCTCCACATAGCACTTAGCGGCAATTTCTTTCTTGAGATGACCCATGAGATCCTTAATAGATTGATCGGCCGTCGCCTGACTCGCTATGAGTACCGGCTTGACGATTTCTCGTGGGAACTTGGCTAGAATGGTCTCGCACCACATTGGGTCGCAAGTTTTTCTTACGTCATATCCTGCGGATACCATTTGGTTCACGAGGACTTGGATCTTATCGAATGTGATCGAGCAACTTTCTGCCTGATCTTTAGCTGGAGTTAGTGCTGTTAAACTTTGTATGATTTGAGACCTATTGGCGCTGTGATCGCAATAAGTCTCCTGGAGAGTTTCTATCATCCAGTCGTAATTCTCAGGTAAGGGTTGGATCCCCTGTATGATTGTTTTTGCCCTACCTTCAAGGCACTCCCTCAAAAGGATGAGCTTCTCGATGGTTTCGAGCTCATCGCACTCGTGCACTAGGGTCTTATAAATGGCCCAAAATTCGGTAAATTCCCCAGCCTTCCCATAGAATTTGGGTAGTGAGGCTTGAGGTGGCTTTATCGAGCGACAACCTCTTTGAGGCTTTGTACGCTCTCTGCCCTCAATTACTGTTACCCCGCTTGAGGCGTCGGTTGTCACCGCTTGCGTGCTATTTCGCTCCTCGTCCTCGTCCGGACTGAGTGGCGGCCCGCGATCTTCCGATTCTAATGTGAGCGCTCTTTGGGCTTTTTGGGTTATATATCCCAGTTTCACGTCCATTCTATCGCGTGCACATGTCGCCTCATCTAAGCGGGCACTGAGCATAAAGCCGAGCTCGTCCGCATCGGCCATTATTGAGTGATAGTTTGACTCTTCTTCTATCTGCTCAATTTCGAGTATAATGTCCTTCCTATCGGACTTACTCTTGCACGTTCTATATTCCTCCCTTACTTCCTCATAAAGTTTTTGAAGGTTTTCCCTTCCCTCTTTTATTTGTCTTACGCTGCTCTTCAGTAGCGCGATAGCGGACCTACATTTTTCGTAGGATTCCTCATTGGCCGTAGGGTAATCTACTTTGGCCGTGTATTCCCTATAACGAGTTACCAAATTTTTTAGGGTGATTGCGCTAGATATTATTGGTTTTTTATGGAAATAAAGTGACATTTTTGCTTGGTGATAATAAAATTGATTAGATAATAATAAAATCAATGAATGCGAATGCGATGTAATGAAATCGATTAATTATGTAGAATCACGTTCGATTCTACAATATCAAGGCTTTGAAGAAAATGAGTCCGATGAATCAAGCGTAATAAAAGGAGAATCAAGCGAATGAAAGAAATTTAGCACTTTAGGCTGATGCACCAAAATATGGCGGTTCAGTGGACCCGCCTTGGCCCTGCAAGAAATAACCCATGTGGACGGTTAACCGGATGTCTGTCTGTGCCCACAAAGTAAAAAGTAATTCGATTACCTGTAAAAAAAAAGTGGATTGAACAATTGTTAAATGTGGGAAGTATGAATACGATCAGGGCATTCGAAATGGTTCAAGTTACAGAAAATGAACAGTCAAGATAGACATCACTTTAAGCACCTTTCAGAGATATACTGACAGAATGTGGAATAACTGTGGAATAGCGCTTATTGTTAGTAGTGTCATAGTAGAGAATTGACCGAATAAACGATGAAGACCCGACGAAATTTGAACCCGACAATCCCCTCCTCATTCCTTCCATTTAGTTCTCTCTGCATCGTTAGCCGGTGAGGGTTGAAGCAGAAAGCGAAGGACAAAGCCACGCGGCCGCGAACGTTGCCCAGATTTCGCATCAACTCGCAAATGAGGGTGTGCACCCGTACATCAGAATTAGCATCACGGTGGGCGACTAACGATACGTACTATGGCGGTTCAGTGGTTTTATGTAACGAATGCGAGGCGTAAGAAAGAGGGAGTAAGCA
Source organism: Trichostrongylus colubriformis (assembly GCA_963978905.1). Lineage (NCBI taxonomy): Eukaryota > Metazoa > Nematoda > Chromadorea > Rhabditida > Trichostrongylidae > Trichostrongylus > Trichostrongylus colubriformis. The sequence continues at coordinate 20,007,455 of OZ022258.1, read as the reverse complement.
ATATGTTTATTGTATGAGAGCAAGAGAGAGTCAACGTCTTGTTGCGACGTCGAAATCGAAGAGTGCGGACCATTTCTTCTGTGGGTCCGCTTGACCCCGTATCATTGAGTAGGGGACGCCGTTAGAGAACGTCGTCTCAGACAGTGAGACGACGAGGGATCGTCGTCGACGACGATACGTACAGTGAAAATCCGAAGTGAATAGCATGCTCATTCAATAATTGAATAAATTGCGTACGTGGACATAGAAGCCAACCCTCACACCCAGCCACTGCGGTGAGAAATCCTGACGTGGGGGGAACACATCCCCAAATCGGCAACCTCTCAACCCGAAAAGTAGACAAACGAGCCCAAGGCGGGCAATAGTCAAGGCTCGCTTTTTCAATGCAAGTTTAGCCACGGATCATCTCTTTTGAATTCAAATTGTCCTGAAGGTCCCATCTTTTGCTTACTCTCAGCGGTGCTTTTGTGTTAAACGAATTGTCGATATCGAGCAATTAGACTTTATTATTTCACCATATGATGGATTACTGTGTGGAAGTCATATAATTTCTCAATAGACAGCCATCATTGAGTGGAAGGCTAAGACTTTTTTTATTCCCTTATTTATTTGATATGTCCAGCGACATGCCGTAACCAAGGGGAGTTTCAACAAAAAGAATGTTCCAAGAAAAAAGAAAAAAAGACACAGAAAAAACAAAGAAAACAAGTAGCAGAAGAGATAGGACCTACCTAGAAAAGCATTAGGTGAATGGCTCCTTGGAGCAAAAAGCACCTTGCGACTTTTCCGATATCCTCCTTGGTCACCTGCACACCTACTTTTTGTCGTTGCTATGCTGACGAACTTCTGAAAGCGCGTTTCCAAGATCACTTCGTGCGGTTTGCGCCGTCCTGTTAGTGTTATCATCTGTATTGCATTACATATTTAGTCTGACGCGAGTGGAAGAGAACCTAAACTCCCGCCTTCGGCCCACCCCCTTTTGATGCTGAGTGATGCCTTGACACGGTCAGTGGAGGCTTTGGGGAAGCCAAACCCATTTCGAAGGTTGGACTAGTTGTGGTGGTTGATCGCGACTGCCTATTCCATAATAGCTGTCTCCAAAGACATGACTAGACAGTTTATGCTTCGGATGGGCTTTATCCTTAGAGATCTGAAGCCGTTCTTCCAGTTCTCGTTCACATTGTTCACATCTTCTGCGTTCTCTGTAAAAGCTGCACACAGCCAGTTTCCGTAGAAAAAAGCTCAAACTTAGCTTTGACGACACACAAAGGTCTCGGCTAAGTGACAATGATGTCACCACCAGCGAAAGCCCACGTCACTTTCGTCCATACGAGCCTTCCAGGGGCCGCCGTGCCGCCGCTCGAACGGCTCGACAACCGCGCCACCGTTATTTTTCCTATGACCTCATTTACAGCGGTGGGGATCACGCCGCGTCTCATCTGTCCCACGCATGACGTCTCGCCAACTAACGAAAACTTCTTTCCCTTGAGAATTTTACTTTTCTGTTTTTACTACCGTTACGATTCTTGCTTGTGCATTTATCGATCATTCGAATGATGTCATTAAGCCGATATCTCTATCTCTTAAGAACCATTACGTTTCCCTCTCTCTTATTCCCATTTTCACTTCTCGAAAAATCTTGGCAGGTCAAAATTGTGTCTTCCACTTGCAAAACTTCGAATAGAACTACATTCAAGAGTCCAAGGGGAGTTTGAAAAGGTTACTTCTCCAATCATGTGATAGGATATGCAGCTATACTAATCCGGGATTTATTGTCCTTATTAAGTTACTCAGGCGTTCCAAAGCACATTTTGAATCCGGAAACCTGGGTGTGTACACATTGGTACGAATGACCTTTTTTGCACCCCATGAGCGATCCCTTAATGACCTCCTCGCACCTCATGTGCGAGAAGCAGAGGTCAGCTATAGACCGCTCAACTTCATACTGAGTGTAGTGTCCATAAAGGAAAGAAATAAAGCAGTTTTATTATATTACGAATTAAAACACTTTACATCTATTACAAGATATTTGCCAAAGAGGAGCTACTTGCGAAGAAACCCGATCTCATTGCATAAAGATGTCCAAATACATTACTAAAAAGCTTATATGATTTATTAGCTTTATTTATTACCTATTGTACATTTCATGAATGTAACAAGTTTTTTAGCTCGTACTATAATAAGACTGCTTTAATTTTTTCCTTCATGGACATCACACTCAGTTGATGAAGTTGAACGGTCTATGGCTGACCTCTGCTTCTCGCACGTAGTTAACTACTTTCTCGCACATGAGGTGCGAAGAGCTAATTAAGCGTTCGCACATGGGGCGCGAAGGAGGTCATTGGTACCAATAAGTACACACCCCGGAACCTTAATGAAAAATTCGACAAAAATGATCAAACTCTTCATTTTTTGCGTCACAGCTGCCTTTTGACTTCCTGTCATTGTCCTACATATTCTGCAATTTCTCCATTTTACTAAATTTGAATCTATCCAGAGCCAAAGTCATTCATTTCCATTCCTGTCTGAAAATAATGCAATTAAAACTTCACGGATTGGGTGCTTTTCGATTCAACGACAGCTCACCGCTACAATCCCTCCAAAGAGATTCCCTTGTACGCAACGCGAACCAACGATCGACTGTTCCTTTGAAGGCACCGGAAGGGGCCAGTAAAGAAAGACAGAATTGGAAGCCATATTCTCACCTAATGGGATGGACGGCTATCCCTACTATCCCTACTATATATAAAACGCTTCGTCTGTCTGTCCGTCCCTCTGTCCGTCCGTCCCTTTGTACGTCCGTGTCACGAAATTCATATTCATCGCGTCGCAGTAGAGCTGGGACTCTGAATTTTTGAAGTGATATGAGGGGTGGTAAGGGAACATCAATGATGAGGAAACGGAAGTGATAGCGACTGATAAGGGCTGATAAGGAGCCTCGGAAGGCGAATGGGGGGAAATTGATATCTCGCGTCGCAGCAAAGCTGGGACCCTGGATTTTCAAAGTGATATAAAGATGAGATTGACGGGAGGGATTTTGTTTCCCTTTTCCGTTCTTGCGAATTCCCCGTTTCTGAAACCGTTCGAGTGATGATACTGATCGATAGATATCGATCAAGCCCAGTTAGCATGCTTCCATGTGTGACGCGCACAGTTGTGTGCGCTAACCCAACTGGTATATAAAACGCTTCGTCTGTCTGTCCCTCCGTCCGTCTGTCCGTCTGTCACGAAATTCATATCTCGCGTCGCAGCAAAGCTGGGACTCTGAATTTTTAAAGTGATATAAGGGGTGGTAAGGGGACATCAGTGGTGAGAGAACGGAAGTGATAGCAACTGATAAGGGCTGATCAGGAGCCTCGAAAGGTGAATGGCGGGAAATTCATATCCCGCGTCGCAGCAAAGATGGGATCCTGAATTTTAGAAACGAAGTAGGGGGTAGTAAGGGTCCATGAATGGTGAGGGACCGGAAGCGAGAGCAACTGATAAGGGCTGACAAGGAGCCTCGTAAGGCGAATGGCGAAAACTGATATCTCGCGTCGCAGCAAAGCTGGGAATCTCAATTCCTAAAGTGGTATAAGGACGATATCGACGGGAGGAATTTTGTTCCCCTTTTCCGTTTTTGCGAATTCCCCGTTTCTGAAACCGTTCGAGTGATGATACTGATCGATCGAGAGAGAGCGATCCACGTTCATCCAAGTCCGTAGGCCTCGCCCTGCCAGGCGCTGGGAAATGGACTGTAGCATACTTCCATGTGTGACGCCAGTTGTGTGCGCCTGCCCATCTGATGAAGAAATAATCTGTGAAATAGGCTATGGAAACGGCGATTTCAGGGTCTTGACCATAGCGATTCAAGGAACTTTTCTAGCAGCGCTTTACTGTGCCGGGTTGCTATGAGGTAGGGGCAACGTTCGCAGCTGGCTGGCACAAATCGGTTAGCCACGTTCATACTTTGCGGTGCTAAAGGCATGGAGTGGCAGTGCCTTTGCATTTCCTCCTGTGCCACCCTCACTTGTTTCTAGCGCGTCTCTGCACCTCTCCCGTGCCACTCTGCTTGCTGCCTGTGAACGTAGCCACGTCCTGCCGGCGCAAAGTATGAGCGGCCTTAGTGATGCAGAGGGGCGAAAGGGAAGCAGTGAGAAGAGTATCCTTTTTCACATTTGCCGTTTAATCCAGCTCTTTCTCTGCACTGCACTTCTTATAACCTCGATTTGCTTTTTTAAAGCAGGTATAATCACCCCTGAGGCGCTTCTAAGCTGGGAATCTGACAACATCGAGCAGTTGAACGACTACACAGCAAACCAGGGGAGGGTTTCAGCTGCCAATGAAACTGTGAATAGGAGGTATATCGATAGCGCTCCAAATACCGATTACAAATATGAAACAAACTGTAAACCTCCATTGAGCAGTGAGTTCAGAGAGGTCAAAGATTGCTTACAATGTTACTTCAGCCGTACACTTTACATGATGTCGCTCTTCACCGGGGCCAACGCTCTGAGTAATAAAGACTATCGCGAATCGGTAGTAGTGCTCTTGCACCTACAGATGGTGGACGCCGGATTGTATCTCAAGATAGGACCTTTTGATGAGTCACATCAATCAAAGTACCCGGTCGATGAGTTGTCGCGAGCAAAATTATTATAGATCCCTCCCAACTCTCTTTTTCGCAGTTCTGATTCATATATTTAATCGGTATTCGATTTTCTATCGGTACTCATAGGTCTCTACTCAAAGTTCCGTGAAAAGTGGGAAGGTAGTTATGTCCTTCGCTTTTCGGTAACATGGTACCACGCTACCACACTCACTAAGTTATTGTCGCGGAACGCGACTGTCCCTGTGGACACACCGCGCGCCCGGCCCCGCCCCAGTCGCGGCTCTCTAAAAGGGTCGCCACTGCACGTCGGTGCTCTTACACTTTTCCCCCGGGAGGAGAGGGCACTCGGGCGAGAGCCGCTAGGATGCCATGCCGGACTGTTGAGGGTGAGAGCTTGACTCTCACGCTCTGCAGGCCGCCAAGGACGCGGTGCGGTCGAGCGAACCGCGGCCAGCGTGGTTGAGCGCTGCCCACGTCCGCTATACCCGAGGACGTGGACGGCTGCGGGCGGGGTAGAAAGCCTGCAGGGTGCAGTGAGTTGCCGCAGTTACCGCTAGCATTCTAATAGTTAACCCTTGGGGGGATGAAGCGCGGTCGGACCTGAGTCCAGGCAGGAAGACGACGGAGAGTAGGGCGACTATTGTGAATAGTATGCATATAATAAATATAGGTGCGGTAATCCTCGTACTTGTTGTTGTCTCAAGGGTAGGTTGTAGGTAGAATTGCGGGAGCCAATACCTCCGGGAAGCGGCGGCCATACTGTGGGGAAAGCAGTATGGTTCCTGGGGAAGTCCACGTGGACAGTGACAACCCGCAGGCACAGCAGCCGGGTGGAGTGGGTTCTGAGACCCGGAACACGATGCTGTTACGCTAGCGGTTAGGAGGGTAACCGCCCGACGAGCCGCAACAGTTATCGTTTCTTAGAAAATTATGAGATAAACAGCTATTTCTCAGAGGACCTCCACGGTACCAGACCCTTGCGTCCTGAGCAGAATTCTAATTGACTGCGGCATGTGTGCTGAGGGCGCCGCGAGTGCGACGTCGCAGAGCGAAAATTTGTCATAAGTGCACACACCCCAGAAAGTAAGCACCTGTTCTGTAACTACATGCCCTTGTCTGGGCTTCTATCCCTATTCTGCTTCTATATATTTGTACACTAGTAGAACATCAATAGCGTGCTCAAACTTTATTCTTTTTTCGTGTTATGACCATCATTGATTATTGTATTGTAGGTGAAATGCATCACAAATGCATACTGATGTCTTCTGTGCTCGGCATGCTCTGTTTGGTTAGAGCCCAGCGCCATGTAATTCCGATGGAGCGCCCTCCAGATCTGTTGTTGGGTGCGAATCCTTTTTTTCCGCAGCCCAATGGGTCTATCGGTTGGCCTCCTTTGCCCACTTCATTGGCACCACCACTGCCAGCTCCATCGCCACCCGGTTGGAGCCCTGACGTTTCATCATTTCTGTTATCATACAAAAATGGCGAAAGCCTCAACCCCTTCACAACGCAACCCTCACCAATATTCCCTACCTTCTCGCCCACTATCGCTCAGATAGCCACTTTCTCATCACCGCAGCCCATAGTTGATAAGCTACCCACCTTCTCACCTCCCCAACTTTTCCCGCAACTTCCCCTCCTTCCTCCACCACCTCTTCCATTTCCACTTTTGCCATCCCCACCCCCTCCCCCTGCGATGCCTTCCTATAGCCCGCCGTCCCCATTCACGCTGACAGCGAATCCAAACAGCAAATCAACTACCATGAAACCTATAAACATCGACCCAGAAGCGATTATGAGCGTGGTCAGTTTACTTCCAGTCTCATTATTTTGCGTATAGCCGAAAGATCGAATCCGATTTCAGCCTGAAATCATTCGCCACTGGGGTTATCCGGTAGAAGAGCATCAGGTGGTGACATCTGATGGATATGTTCTGACGTTGCATCGTATTCCACATGGAAGAAGTGAGTTCGACAGCTTGTTTGAATCCTCTAATGGTTGAATATACGCATCTTGCAAATGTAACCGTACCTTTCTCCCTTCCTCCCTATTGTAACGATGCTAGCCCTTTTGCTGGTAGACGGTAGTTATAGGTTGTACTGCTACAGTGATGGAATTATGAAGGCAGAGGTTGTAACTAGTTAACCACTAGAAGAGAACCACTAGGCAAAAACTTTTTGTACAGTCAACAATAAATAGCTAGCGCCATACAAGTAACATTGTCAAAGTTTCATCTGCAGAAGTGAATTGTTAGCCTGCTAATCCCCAATTATTCCAAAGAATATTGTGATTTTTGCCTGGATCGTAAATAATATGCCCAAAAATCACAGTCCCTCATTCCAGAACCAAATCTCCTGATGAACACCAAATATTAGGTTTGTAAGGGATATTATTGCCTTTACCGTTTCCAGAATCATAAAAATGTACGTAGTTCAAGTTTGTAAAGAATATAATCACTCACTTCGTTAACAAAGCTATCACAAAAGCTGGATCTAATAGATCCCAATAATTATAAACCCAATATGCACCAAATATCTTCAGTGAAGATTGTAGCTGTTCAAGTTGTCAGAAAACCATAGCAAGGAGTGCATACACATGTACAAGTTACATACAATGAATTTATTTTGTCATTGCTTGCTACATATGCTGTTCGAAAATGTGGTTCCTACCAACTTTTTTTGTAGAGAACGGTCTCACAATGATACAGTAGCGCTCAAAAGTATTTGGCCGAATGGTTTTTCACTTGTAACTTTTTTGCAACCGCACCGATCTAGGAGAAATTTTAGTATGTTGTTCTCGGAGACGCTGCATACTAAATGTACTATTTTGGCGCTCAACGGTGTATGTGATGTGGTTAAATGCAATTTTTTGTTCTTGGAGTGCCATCCCTATGCCGTCCCGCTGTGCCGATGTCATCAAAAGTCGTGATCTTTCTACAGAATATTGATGTTCTCTGAGGCTTGCTGGTTTTGTTGTAAAGAAAGCCGTTTTTCTTGACTGAGCATTTTCATTTCTTCCGGTAGTTTTGTAGTAAATTCTTGTAAAAAACATGAGAAGAGTCAAGCGGCTCTCATGTTGAAGGAAATGTTGACAATAGGTTCAGGCACCACATATTGAAATTTTGTCAAATTTGGTGAAGTAGAAAAAAAGTTATGACAAAAAAGTGTTCGGCCGAATACTTTTGAGCGCTACTGTACGTAATTCTCCATATTCGGAAGCATAAACTGTAGCCTTTGACTACGATACATTACAGAAAAAACCACAAAAATTGTGACTAAAATCTCGTGCCGAACTGGGGTGCGTTGCAAGTGTGCCAGTGATGAATGCGGTGTCAGGTCACCCATGAGTAGGTCTACCTCACCAGACGATTGGTTTACTAACAATTTCGTTTTCTTGGCTACGTAGCTGGTCTACTTATGTAAAAGGTAAGGGTCGAAAGTAGAGGCAGATATTTGTGGAGGTAAATATGCAGTAAAGTCGGATATTCGTCACTTAAATGATTAAGTTAGGGCATCTTCCATTAGATACATTTCTAGCTGAAAGCAGATACGATCTATGATGAAGGTTGAAGCTAGTCGCTGTAACAGGCCATAATGATACCCGACATTCATGGTGCTCCCGTTCACAACAGTCTCTCAACACATGTATAACAGCTATTTTCCCACCTCATGTCCCCAATGTGTCCACTAGGACCCTTTCATTTCATCTAGATGCGAACGCTTTGCTTTGGATATGGAAAAATTGGTTTTTAGGTTGTTACACGTGCACACATGTGTAAATTACTTTCAATATTATACTACAGAAGCTTTTTTGGTCGGATCTGAGACCGCACCCAAATTCCTTTAACCCATTCGTGCCCATGCCAGCCACCGGTGACTGACAGACGTTTCATGAACCTCCTGCTAACACCCTTTGACATTCAGGAAAGGTGTTTGGGTCAAACAGCTGCCTGCACCCTCCTGCTCTTATGCAAGCCATGGGCCGGAGGAAGGGGGCCTGTACCCTTATAAAGACCCCCAAAAAGCAAAAAAAAATAGTTTGCACTGAAACTTTGCCCAGGGGGGTTATTTGGGGTGCTGATTGCGAATATGACATTCGTTTTTGTCGTTTCCGCCAAATTGGTGCAATTGCACCATGTTGGCGCAACAACTAGCTTTCACCAAATTCGCTGGAACTTTGCCCAGGGGGGTTATTCGGGAAAACGGATGCCATATTCGTGATCAGCACCCCAAATGACCCCCCTAAGCAAAGTTTTAGTGCAAACTATTTTTTTTTTTGCTTTTTGGGCGTCTCTATAAGGGTACAGGCCCCCTTCCTCCGGCCCATGGCTTCCATAAGAGCAGGAGGGTGAATAGGCACCTCCCCTAACTACATTGATGAAAAAAACGAAAAAAAAACAAAAAAAAAACCATGAACTACAAAGAAAATCAAAAAAAGTGGCCCGTGGGACCATGACAGCCATATATGGCTGATAGCAAGGCCCCGGCCGAAACCGGCGCGGTCGCGAATGTGTTAAAGGCACATTCCGCGCTCGCTGATGGGTGGAGTAGCAATTGACTCTCCATTGGTTGTCGGCGACTGGGAGGCGGTCTTTCCACGCACTACTGCCTGCAAAGGGGCGTTCGATCCGAATGTGCCATTAATGCTGAAGAATCATTTTCAGAGAATGGAAATTCAACAGAATTGCGTCCAGTAGTGTTTCTGCAGCATGGTCTTCTCTGCACCAGCTCCATATGGCTACTTAATCTACCACACCAATCAGCTGGTAAGTAATGTTTATTAAGCTTTCCCATACTCTTGATCAGGAATACATGCTATTCAAAACAGTGCATAAAATACATTGCTTATAAGCCCATAATCAACTGCTGGTCACGGCAATCACTGAAGTTCATTTGCCACATCATTTTTACCTCCCTGTCACATCTGAATTGCTCGAAGGTGTTCTCAAGCCTTATCCTTACATACACACAAGGAAAAGATACCAAGTCTGACCGGAAAAGGGTTTTGGCCCTCTATGGAATTTTGAGATGAGACCTACATGGATGGATAGGGACTCGAATGCTCATTACAAATATGAGAACTGCAATTACGACATGCCGTTCCGAAGCTATTTAAGAGGGGTCAAAATTTGCTCACGATGACTCAGTGTCTTGGTACTTTGCTTAGCGTGGATCACCAAAAGGTATAATCGGGAGGGGAGAGAGGGGCAAAACAAACTCTAGAGCTACAACTGGGAGACAGTCGTTAAGGCGCTACCCCTTGCAAATCATTTACGAAACGAACGCATGGGCCGTCTCTGCCAGCCTAACGCCCACCATCCGATACCTTGCGCGTCTAACAACACATCCTCATCACTGGACTCTCAGATTTTCGTCATTGCGCACTCAAAATGAGAGGAGAACCGCACACGATGGGAGGAGCATCTGATTAGTCGGATCAGGGCAAAAATAGCAATTCATTTCCAGTATTGTTCAGGGACCGATGGAAAAATGGGATTGGTCAGTGGTGGTTTGAGAGGAGGAAATATTTCAGTGGTGGACGGAGCATTTGCGGCGATGGGCGGAGCCTGGACGTTACGTGAAAAATAAGTGTAGAGATGTAAGCAAAATAGGGATGGTAGGGCATGGGACAAGGAGTATAGAGCAACATGGACCAAGTCACGCTCCGCCCACGGTGGACGGTGAGTGCACTGGAATGTTCCGTTTTAAGATCGAAAATTATCAGTTGGGTTCCGATATGACCTAAACGTGGGGTAATATGATGTGGTAATGGGTGCTGAGCGAATTCATAGGCACAACTTTTCGATGTATAGGTTTCCTGTTTGCCGATCGTGGATTCGACGTTTGGTTGGGTAATATGAGAGGTAACATCTACTCACGTCGTCACATTGTCATGAACAGTAACTCCAAAGAGTTTTGGAAATTCAGGTACACACTTAACAATTTGTCTATTATTAGGACCTTTTCTGGGCGATGTGTCGTTTGGAATGGTTGTGATACCACGTTTTCATCATCACAGCAGAGCCATAAAGTATGTGTGATGAAGAGAGACGTACAATGACATTCCTTCGCCTTATTTTTTTGCGCAGGCCTAACTGTAAGTGAGAGCACACAAAATCTAACCATACAAAAATTGATGTTGCTAATTAGGACCTTATTAGATGAAGGAAGAGCTGAGTGATCAAGGATGTAGGCTAGTATGTATTTGAGTTGTAGAGGTCTTGCTTTCTATTTTCGCGTTGCTTCAAGAAATTATAAGACATGGCGATGCTAACATTTGCCTTTGTGGACTGCCATGCAGGCAAGGTGATGGACAACCTGGTTTAGTGGGTGAAAGTCACATGAGATTCGTTGTAAGGATGGATGTGGCGTTAAGACTTTCACCCGAGTTCTGAGATCCAATAGCGAGAGATGAGTAGAACGGCTGAAAAAGCAACGGTTTCGACTCAGAGCTGTGACTTAAAGATCAAAGTGGCTTTATTTTTGACCCGATGAGGCGCAAGTGTATTCAAATCCCACGGTATCACGAGATGCGTCGGAACACGTTGAGGCTAGGGGAGTTGGAGAATGCTCCAACTTTCATGAAGGTAGGGGCTTGCCTCGAAAGATACGTTCGCATCATGGCTGTGGGGACAAACGCAAAGGAATTCGTGGTTATAATAACTGCTGCTCATAAAAAGGCGGCCGTATCGATGTCGAAGAGGCTGATCAAGGAAGGCCCATCAAGGCATGATGAGCTTTTCTGAAACAGTTCTTGACAACATGTAAGGACACATACATGAAACAAAATACCGGAGTCGAATTCGGCTAAATGGTTCCGAGGGACAAAAAAATAACGGTAGTGCTTTTAAAAAAGCAATTACAACCAGTTTTTTGCAGTGCTTTTCAATTGTAGCATTCAATACTTGCATATTGGAAGACTCTTTTACACTCGGATAAAAACCAAACGGGGTGTTCTCGCATCGAAATGGCAGCCAAGGTGTCTAGGGATTGACTCCTTTGATGAAAGGCCTTCGCTTTTTTGACATTAATTGTTCAACGCTCATCCATATGTGCACATAATATGGGGTTCAAATGGTAGTTTACTATCAATGACAATACCTAAATCTCTAACATCATTAACCCTCTTGAGTTCACAATCACCTATGTGATAAGTGTAGGCAGGCTGAGTCTGACCGGTGCGTACCGAGGTTTTCTCAGAAACTAAGGGTTGTTCCCAAAGTTGAGAAACTACAGCGTTAATGGCTTCTTTTGTATTCGATACATCACGCTCATCAGCCAGTTACTTATAAATTTTAAATCGTCAGTAAAAAGCTTACAGTTCACACCTGTATCCTCAAATAAAAACGGAAGATCATAAGTGTAAATGCAGAACATAACCGGTGAAAGAACCCTTCCCTGAGAAACACCGCTAGGGGCAGATCTAACGCTGGAGAAAGTTTCATCAGTCCTTATTTAGCAGCGCGAAATTGCAAAAAAAGAATCAGTCATCAAACTATTGTTGGATGAATGCCCAAATGATATATTTTAGCCAGAAGCTCAGTATGTATTATCCTATCGAACGCTTTGGAAAAATCAAAATATATTACATCAACACAATTTTTTTGTCAAAGCTTACTATCCAGTCACTCAAAGAATCGAGCAATTGCGTTACAGTTGACCTAGCTTTCCCGAAACCATGTTGGCATTCATGCAGTATTCCATTATTTCCCACATGCAGTATAAGGACCCGCTTTGTCACATTCTCGAACACCCTACAGCAAACAAAGGTGATACTGTGGCCTGTAGTTCAATGGATTACTACGTGGGGGCTTTTTTGCAACAGGAATAGTAAAGGTTGCCTCCACCTTTCCGGAACTTCAGCCCTGAACAGACTCAAATCAGAGATAATTTCAGTGGCCCTGCAATGGAAGGTAGAATGTTTTTCATGAACCTAAAAGGATCACCGTCCGGAGTGAAGGATGATCCGAATTTCAATTTAGAGAGGATCTCATATATTTCTTGCTCACTATACGACAATTAATCTTGCATTCGCTGATAAGATCCAACTAGGTCGAAACCTTGATTAGACTGATCATTAACAGTCGTGTACACCTCCCAAAAAATTCAGCGAAGACTCAGCTTTATCAAAATCAGAAACCATGAAGCTCCACTGGAATTCAGCGAAGAAGGCTATTTTGTCTGTGGGTTTGGTTTCAGAAGCAATGTGCTCGAACCTTTTTGCTATAACCTTATAAAAATCCCCATCAGAGACCCATGAAAAAGATAAAGTAAAAAAGATAAAAAAATGAAAAGATAAGATCGGCATGCTGCCGCAGAAATAGAGAAATAATACGGAATTACGGAAATAGAGAACTAATGATACGACCTGACAAATTTTAAGTGCTTGTTTGGAAGATTTTTTCGAAACTGTCATCTACGCTCCTCTTAGCTGGGAAGAGATGGCTGAACACGATTTACCAGCTATGATCGACTATGTGCTCAATGCTACCGAACAGACGTCTCTCTACTACGTTGGACACTCACAAGGAACTTTGACGATGCTCGCCAAATTGAGCAAGGACGACGAATTTGCCAAAAAGGTAGTTTCGCCCAGCTGATTTTCGAAAAATTGCATAAAGTGGCTCCTAAACATTTGCAACCCAATGGTTCTACCAAAAGTCGTGTAATATTTTTCCAAAAACAATAACTCCTGTTTACTTCGAGGCAGGTCTAGGCGGTTCAGGAACATGGTAGAACTTTCTCGAAGCTTTCTAGAAAAATATATACAGTTAGTGCCGTAAGAGTGTTAAAAATCGCGCGAAAACGCGTTTTTGCGTTTTTTATAGTCTCTTCGCCATAAATCGATTGATATTGATTATTTATACTGAACATATATATGATTCAGAATCAGCTCGTCGAGCTATACAAGATGGTACCACAAGTTTTTGATTTTCTCAAATTCGGTACTAGGCCATTTTTTTACCTTCTTAAAAGTTTGAGGGAAAATTTCTTCGAAATTTGATGAACTGGCAGCGAACTCTCCTCACATCCCTGATCTAAGTTCACAGCTGTGTAAGAATTTCGGAGTTTCACTCATTTCAGACGAGCCCCTGTTCCTTGGTGTGGCCCCAAACAGTGCCTTGTATATGCTGTTGAAAAAAGCATCTTCTAACTCATTTCCAGCTGCAGATTTCCCATTGATATGTACACCTTTCGATTCCCCAGGAAAAGTGCTATCGAGTGATATATAAAAACCTTGGTGTTCATAAAATTCTTATTTTCCTCATTTCCAGCCTTTTCCTATTGTCAATCGACTTCTCAAGCTCTAATCCGCCCCATCGATCGACGTGCATGGCCATGGAAAAGCTGTGGCGCCATCGTGACGGCCCCGCGCTATCCACGTGCACGGCCGTGGGAAACTGCTCGGCGCTTCGACGGGGTAATGGATCGTGACCGCTCCACCTCCCAGCCGAGCACTCTTCCGCGGCCGTGCACGTGAATGGCGCGGGGCCGTCACGATGGCGCCACAGCTTTCCCATGGCCATGCACGTCGATCGATGCGGCGGACTGGAGCTTCAGAAGTCGATTGACAATAGGAAAAGGCTGGAACATTCGATAGCATTTTCCATGGGGAATCGAGCGGTGTACATTTCAATGGGGAATCTGCGGCTAAAAATGAGTTAATTGATGGTTTTTCAGCAGCATATACACGGAGGCACTGTTTAGGGCCACACCAAGGAACAGGGGCTCGTCTGAAATGATTGAAACTCTGAAATTCTTACACAGCTGTGAACTTAGATCAGAGATGTGAGGAGAGTTCGCTGCCAGTTCATCAAATTTTGAAGAAATTTTCCCTCAAACTTTTCAGAATGTGAAAAAATGGCCTAGTACCGAATTTGAGAAAATCAAAAACTTGTGGTACCACCTTGTAGAGCTCGACGAGCTGGTTCTAAATCATATATGTTCAGTAAAAATAATCAATATCAATCGATTTATGACGAAAAAACGATAAAAAAACGCGAAAACGCATTCGCGATTTTTAACACTCTTACGGCACTAACTGTATTGACCCACCAGATTCCGTAGAGAGAGCTACAGTGCCCGTAGTCGATACCCACCCAACGCGCGGTGTCATATACTATTAGTGGTCTTGCTGCACCAAAGCGACGGAAGCTTGCGACTCCATCAACGCTGCATTGGGCAAGGGATGTGTGAGCTACGAGGCCGTGCGCCGCTGGCTCACCAGTTTCAGCAACGGCGAGATTGACATGGAAGACAAGCCACGCACGGGACGCCCACACGCATTCGACGGCGAGGCGCTGCTCTCCGCCGTTTGCTGCGATCCTGAAACCACCATGCGCGAGCTGACGGAGAGGAATGAACAAGCACCTAAAACCGTGAATCGTCGCCTCCATGACCCCGTATCGGAGGGTGCTGTCGCGATGGATCTCATGCCCTGACGGATGCTCACGAAAGTGCCCGTAGGAGCATCTGTCAATCGCTGCTGCTCCGTCCGCATCGCAACGACTTTCTCGTCTATTTGGCTACGGGCGATGATAGCTGGGACATGTACGATACCAACGCACCCCGCCCTTTTGGCTGCTACGTGACGCCGAGCCGCCAACGCAGCCCATGTCCGACCTCCATCCGAAGAAGATTCTACTCTGCCGCTTCTGGACGCGGATGGGATGCTGTTTCACGAGGTTCTATCACAAGGCGAGACAGTCCCCGCTCCCTTATACGCCCACCAGCTCCAGCAGATCGCCGTCGCTGTTCGAGAAAAGCACCTGAGAATGTTCGCGGTCACCCTCCTTCATGACAACGCCCGCCCATACGTCCGAAGTGTACCCAGGCCAAGCTACAGGAGCCCGGTTGGAACTTCCTACCCTAACCGCCATACCCTTCAGACATTGCCCCTTCTGCCACCTTACCCATCCTCTTGAATCCTTCCTGGCGAAGAGAAAATTCGTTGATTATGACTTGCTTGCAAAGGCGATCGCTGACTTCTTCGACTCTCAGAACCCAGAGTTCTGGGGGCAGGAAGTCAACGATCTACATATGAGATGGTAGAATATTGTCGATAAAAATGTTGAATACGCTGTTGCCTAATTGTTGTTCTTTGGAAGAAAAAATAATAAAAGTGATGACCGAAAAAATCCTACAAGACTTTTGGGACAATCTAATAGAATCAACCAAATGCACGTGATCCTAGTGCTCGACTTAAGCCTTTCGTATGTTCACAGCACTTTGTTCTCAACATAAAACGATAACTAGGCTCCCAAATTACTTTTTAGCCTTTTTTTCTTATCATTTTCTTCCATTTCTCCTTTTTTCACCGTAGATATATAAAGCAGCATCCCCCTAGGTCACAAGCACAAACCGTTGTCTCTTACAGATTCGCAAGTTCTTCTGTTTGGCTCCAGTGTCACGCATGTCACACGTCAAAGGTCTGTTCTACTATCTCGGTCAAATTTATGAGCAGTTTAAGGTAAGTGGAGCGCAACAATAACCGCACCAGGCGGAGCTGTCCATTTGTAGTAGTTTTAGCTCGTCTATCGACTATTCGGTGACAACGAATTCTTGTCCAACAACATATTCACTCGATTACTGACAGATATAATTTGTGACAAATCGGTCAACAATCCACTTTGTGAAAACTTTATCTTCTCAGTAAGCGGACCGAACAGCAATCAGTTCAACTCGGTGAGTTGCAATTTCTGTTAAAGACACCGGAAGGGGGTATTTTGGCCTACAGTAGATAGACGTGGTGCGGACGAGTTTAAGTGGCAGCCATTGCACAAACTCGCCAATTTGACGCCTTGGCATGGTGCCAAGAGTAGATCTTTCCAGTATAAATTTGTTTCTTTCTTTTGCTTTTTCCTTTGTTCTTTCTTATATTGTTCCTAGATGTACTTACATAAATGCTAACGTAGTTGGGATTGGCCACTCCACTGCGCTGGGAGTTAGGTGCTACAACT